>CM076583.1:1012474640-1013074640 GCA_034641835.2 Pinus albicaulis
TCCTTTAAATGGGAAGTCCATCAGATGGATGTTAAATCTGCCTTCTTACATGGAGAATTGCATGAAGAAATCTACATGGAACAACCCCTTGGCTTTATCCAAAAAGACTCTAGCCTTGTTTGTCACCTTAGGAAGTCTCTCTATGGTCTCAAACAAACTCCTCGGGCTTGGTATGCCAAAATGGATAGATTTCTCTTAGATAATGGCTTTTCTAGGTGTCATTCTAACAACACTGTCTACACCAAGAAAGTGGGTAATTCCTTCACCATACTTGTTCTTTATGTTGATGATATTATCCTTACTGGCAGTGATCCAAACCATATAAACCATGTGAAGTCTAGCCTCCAAAATAAGTTTGAAATGACAGACTTCAGACACTTGTATTATCTCCTTGGTCTTCAAGTCTTGCAATCCAAGGAAGGCATTACCCTCTCTCAGTCCAAGTATGCATGTGATCTTCTACACCACTTTCACATGGAAGACTGTAAGACAACCCCTTCTCCCTTTCAGTCTGGAGTCAAGCTTTCAGTCACTTGTACTACCCCTGAAGTTGATGCTACCTTGTATCGTCAACTTGTTGGTAAAATTCTGTATCTAAACCATACCCGTCCTGACCTTTCCTTTGTTGTTGGTCTTGTCGCTTGGTTTATGCACCAACCTCATTAAATTCACTGGAAATCAGCTAAAAGAATACTTCGATATATTCGAGGTACAGTTCAGTTCGGGATTCATTACAGTGCAGGAGAATCTCCATTGTTGATTGGTTTCACTGATTATGATTCTGATTGGAGCAGGATATGTATTCACTCTTGGTTCAGGACCTATTACTTGGTCTTGTAAGAAACAAAGTGCCATCTCTCTTTCTTCAGCAGAAGTAGAGTATCGTGGTGCAGTTGAAGCCAGCAAGGAAGCCATGTGGCTTCATTAGATCCTGTCTGAATTTGGTCTTCATCAGCAGCATCCAACTAAACTTTGGTGTGATAATCAAAGTTCCATTCAACTATGTAAAGATCCAATTCAACATCAGCGTATGAAACACATTGAAATCCACATACACTTCATTAGAAAGCTCATTCATGATCGTGTTCTTGAAGTACAGTATTTTCCAACCAATGATCAAGTAGCCAATATCTTTACAAAGGCTCTCACACAAGCGAAGTTTACCAAAATTTGATCCATGCTTGGAGTTCAGGAAAGTCATCATTAAGGGGGGACAGGCTCTAATTAGGTGTTAATGCCTCCATCCTTCTCCTATTGTGTCACTTTTGTAAATCCTTCAATCCTATCCCAATTTGTTCCTTAGGGGGTGTTATGATATTCCGACACATAGGAAATAGTTAAGTATAACTTGGTGTAGCGTAAAGTTAGGTAAAGTGTGTTTCTTTAGTATGCCTTTGTAATTTGTAATCCGACGTTCACGATATGTAGTGATCCGACGGTTCATTCTCTCCTCGGTATTACCGACACTTGATCTCGTGGCTTAACTCCTCGATTGGTCCATGATCTCTATTTAAAGAGCATGGAGGGTCATTTGTCCGTGACTCGTTATGAGAGAATATTATGTAATACATTAATAAATTTCTTGAAGTGGCAACATTGGCCGAGGTCATGGAATGTTTCTCTTTGGAGAGTTTTAATCCATGTCAAATACTCGGTGTATTCATCTCGTGATCCGTTTGTGAGTGGTAATCTTTAGTGTTTGATCTAAGGAAATTACCTTGTAAATTCCTACAGGCACGAGAGAAATGGTTAGTCCAAACACAAGCCATAACCCTTAGGGAGTAAAATAATAACATGCCTTAGGAGCTAAATTGTTTGTGAATGCCCTTCTATCCGACTATGCTTCCTCTCACAAAACTCTTCATTAATGCCTCTATCCATCAATCATTGCTCGCATTTTTGTAACAGATCAAAACCGCCACATTGTTGTGATGTTCATTAAGTGTGCCAAATTCGATTTGAGAGTACAGCTTGTCCACCTCTCCTTCATGTAATAGAGGAGGATGGATCTTGGCCACCATCTATCATTCTCCTTTAATTATCATCCCACTTATCCAAGTGGGAATTAAATATTATGTACCATTAATTGCCATCGTTTCTATTCCTCCACGATGATTTTCAGTGAGTCACTGTGTGAGAATGAACTCTTCTACTTTTAAATTAGCACTTTTGAGATCCCAATCCTCTTTCTCATGAATATAGTTCCACAACCTCTTTGAGCATGGCCTTATTACTTTGATCATGGAAAAAGATTATATAAACTTATTTCATTTTCCTAGAGTGTCATTCTCCTCGCTCCATAAAGGAGACACCTTGTTACCTAAAGCATCTCCTTTGGTGTTAATTTTTTGTTTAACATGGTAGAACTTGACGGACTCAAACATTCCAATTTGTCTATCTATGCAAAATAGAGTTTGATCACAAATAAAGATTTATTTTAGTTTTATCACTGTTGAATGATTATCATTAAATCCCAAAATACCATTAGATGTTGAAAATTTTAATATTTCCATTTCTTTTCCCTTTCCACAAAGCCAAGAATTTCTCTTAGTTATCTATAACGAACCCTATCCCCAAGCATACCGAGTCTCAATTTCTTCTACTGGAGTTATAAAGAACCCTCCCACTCATGCCTCCCTCTTAAAATATTAATAATATATAATAATATGTTAACTATAAATGAAAACCTTATATAAAATTTTATTTTTTAAAAGATTGAAAAAATGTTCTTTCTCTAAAATTATAAATGAAAACCTTATATAAAATTTCGTGTTTCAAAAGATTGAAAAAAGTGCTCTTTCAAGAATTTGAAAACGAATGTGTAAGATTTCCTAGTAGTCCAAGTGGGATTTAGGAAAATGCACTGCCTAGTCCCTTAACCAACACACAAATCCAAATTTATTGATTAGCTAACTATTTTAATAAGAGAAAATACAATGGAATATTTTCTCTCATTTTAGTAGTCCAAGTGGGACTTTAGAAATTGCATCATTTGGACCCTGTAAAACAACACATAAACTCCAAATTTATTGATTAGCTACCATTTAATAGGAAAAGATACAATGGACTTGGCAATGGAAATCCATGATAATATTTGATATTATTAAAATATTATCAACAAAATCTATGTTGACAAATATTAATAAAAAATTGTTATCCCAAATTTATAAGAATGTCAATAACTGTTTTTAATTATAAAAAAATTGTTAAAATTACTAAAATATAAATTAATAGGAGAAAGACTCAATTTACTCATAAATATGGAGTGTATTTTTTTCATTGAATTCCCACTAAAGTGGGATAGCTGATTTTTCCCTTTTTTGAAACTATAAAAAACCAAAACACTCACTACACTTATGAAATATTTGTTCCTTTAATCATATTCTTGAAATTTGATCTTAAAACTATAGAGAAGGTAGAAATTTTCCTTTGAAAAGATATTAACAATATCTATTTTTAAGTTTTACGAACATTAATATAAAAAAATTAAAAAAAATAATATTTTTTGATATGTCAAGTTGTTCTAATAAATTATTATTATTATTTTTTCAATTTACAATAATATAATTATAACAAACATACAATGAATTGAAAACTTTGATTTTGAAATGAAAAAACATTTTATTAAAAATCATCTCGTCACGTTGTTTTAACTTTTTAAGTTAAATTAGGCTAGCATCCTACTCCCCTAACAACCACAAACACCTAAACCTTAGCTTACGATCCTAAGCCAAGAATCGTTCACATTGTTGTGAAAGGTTTTGTTAAAATTGTTGGAATTTAATTCCAACCGCAACAGAGCGTAGACGGTAGAAATTAAAGTCCGATGGGAAATTTGCAGGACTACTTTAGCATCAAATCCCCGCCCGATCTTCACGCAAACGCATACTTATCCGCAACACCCACCGTAAAATGAATTTTCCACCAAACTCATTAAATGCACGCCTAATGTCTTGCCCGGGAGCAAAAAGTATGAGGAGCCAAAGGGGAAGATAACTCCACCGAAGATGGTGATGTCATCACTTCTCCGGGAATCAATCTGAAAAGTCATTACGAGGATAAGAGAGTCGAGTGAATGTTTACCAACTAGCCCCGTAAAGTATAAAAGGGAATGCTCGTTTTAATTTTTTGACTTAATATTTACGACAATGTATGTTTTAAAGTTTTTAACTTTGGGTATATTTTGAATTATCGCATAAATATTCTTATGTTTTTAACTTTGTTATAAATAATTTATAACATATATTGTAAATATGTTATATTTACAATATATATATATATATAACGAAAAATGATATATGCATATGCCGTGTGCATTTTGTAATACACCGTGTATTGTAGAAAAGAGCCCGAAGGCTAAAAAACAAAAACATTGTGTGTGCATTTTGACTCGTGTATTAACATAGAGAGACAAAGAGAAAGAAGACACAGAGCCAACGTTGTGTGTGTGGCAAAGATATGCCGTGTTGAAGAGTTGTGTTTTGTAGCAGCACTTTTTTGTAGTCCTAACAACAGGGTTATGAAGATACCATTTTGTAATAGTTTTTCAAGTCTAATAGAAATAGATTTTACTCCATTCACCTTCGTGTATGAATTTTATTTTTAATCTCTCGTGTTGTAAAAGAGGAATTATATTTTCCTCTGTTCGGAATTATTCCGTAAATTTCAACATGGTATCGTAGCTAGTTCGAACTTTGAAATTGTCAAAGAAGTCAAGGAAGAAGGTGTTGCTGCTACTTCTCCAAAGAGTGTAAAGGCTCAACAAAGACCAGCATTTTATAAACAAAGTTTTGTGTTTGCATTAGAATATACTAGAGAATCAGAAAAGAAGAAGTCTCGTTAGGAGACAGAGTCTTTTTTGACAAACATTTTTTATCTCTCCCTCAAAGAAAGGAGAAGGTTTATTTAAAAATACAAATACTAAGTTTTTTTGTAAAAGATAGTTCAAAGGAGCTAGCCATGGAAGGAGCTAGTACAAACACGAGTATAGGAAATACTCAACTCCCACAATTCAATGGGAAGAACTATGACTATTGGACAATCACCATGAGAGCCCCGTTTCCCTCTCAAGATTTATGGGAGTTTGTTGAAGATGGTTTGTTCAACATAAGCAAGATTTTAATGCCTTAACACAGACAGAAGATTTGTTGAAGAGTAATAGGAAGAAGGACTCAAAAGCCTCTCTCTATCTCTATCAAGCAAAGGCATGAAAGTGTATCCTCATGATAGTAGCAAGGAAGAAGAGGTCCAAGGATGCATGGGATACCCTCCAGACATCCTATCAAGGTATGGAGAAGGTAACATTAGCACAAAGCTACAATTGCTGAGGAGAGACTTTCAAACTCTCTCTCGTATGAAAGAGTTTGATAACATAGACTCATTCTTCACACATGTGATTGGGTTGGTTACCTGTGTAAGGTCTCATGGAAAGACACTTGAAGAAATAAGGATAGTGAGAAAATTCCTAGGAAATTTACCTCAAGATTCGATGCCATAGCAAAGGCAATGAAGAGACCAAGATCTCTCAACTTTAAAGATGATATTCATACATCACCGATGACAAATGAACAAGATTGACTTGTCCATAGACTCATCTTTGGAGCATGCCTTCAAGACCCAAATATCCTTTGGAAGAGGAAGAGGTCAAGTTAAGGCAGGAAACTACAGTAGTAAAAGCAGAGGCGAAGCCAAAACTCGAGGAGGAAGAAACATCCCAAATAAATACAAATGGAAGGGGAAGCAACCAAATCAGAACCAAGGCCAAGGCAAGCAACCACAAGGTCACAAGACTATCAAGCACATGGACAAAGGTATGATAAATCTTAATTCCAATGTCATTAACATAAAAATATGGCCATTATTCCAATGAATGTAGAATAATGAGTGACATGGGTAATAGACCCAAGTAATAATTTTACTAAGAAAACATTAAATAAGAGAATTCTGTTTTTAGCATGTATATGACCGAAGAAAATAGTGAAGATATATGGTTTCTTTGATTCAGGATGGCAACCATATGACCGGAAACATTTCATGTTTCTTCTATGTTAAATATGAAATGTAAAGTCTCAAGTAAAGGTCAAGATACAATAAGGTCTCTACTGGAAAAGGTAGAGTAAATGTTTTGACAAATAAAGAAGAAGGAAGATCCATGTCAGATGTTTATTATGTACCTGGTATGAAGTAATCTTCAGAGGCTGGACAAAGCCATTCAAAAGGGATACAATGTTTTTGAAGATGATGGCAAAATATCATGATAAACCACCAAGCAAGCAATGCATTGCACAAGTGAATACATGAACATAATGGTCCCTCTCAAGATGAGAGCAGCATTTGAAGAAAGGAGATGAAATGGCACCAATAACACAAGAGACATTCCAAAGATAAGACAGTTGATGAAAATTGCATTTGGATATTTGGACATCTCAACTTTGAAGGTTCCACTTGTTGTATAGGAAAGAAATGGTAAAGGGATTACCATTGATTGAGAGAATCCAATGTACCTCATGTGAAGGTCGTATCTGGGCAACAACACAAAGAAATCTTTCCATCTAGAAAGAGCATATGGGCAAAGGCACCCCTTAGAAATAGACATCCATCCACATTTGTAGACCACCAGCACCATCACTAGCAAGCATCCACTGAAAAGGCCGACTTTTATCGATGATTTCACAAAAAAAACATGGGTTTCTTTTTTTAAATTTAAAAAGTGAAGTGTTTGAGAAATTATGCGACCAAAGCTCTTGTAGAGAATAAAAGTGGGTAGCGTATTAAAGTCTTAAGGACAAAGAGGAGGATAATATATCTCCAAAAACTTTATGCTTTACAGTAGAAAATGATAAACAAGAATGACAAATAGATAGTATACACCTCGCAAAATGGAGTTGTCGTAAAGGAAAACCGAACCATTATGGATATGGTAAGAAGTATGTTGAAGGAAAAAAATTTCCAAATGAATATTAGGTCTGAAGTTGTACATTTTGAAATGTATATTTTAAATATATGCCCTAACCAAATATGTTATGAACATGTAAGTCTGAAGAAGATTGGAGGCATGGCGTATGATAAATGTCACTCACATGAGAGTATTCGGTTGTGTGGCTTATACACACATTCCGGATCGGCGTAAGGAATAAGTTGGATAGTAAAGGGGAGAAGTGCATATTTATTGGATACAGAGTGAAGAATCCAAGGCATACGGATTATACTTAACCCATCCAGACTAGTAAGTTTATCATAAGCAGAGATGTACAATTCATTAAGGAAGAAGCTTGGGATGGAAGCATTGGAGAAAAACAATGAATGTTAAAAGTTGTTTGTCCCATGATTATGATGAGGAAGAAATGGCTGAAAGAAACACCTCATTAGCAAGCACCACCTCCACCAACACAAGGACAAGCAAGGGAAGCGCAAGAAGGAATGAAAACACCCTTGAGAAGTGACACGCTGCTTTCTCCAAGCACATCACAAGGAGCATATTTTAGTGCTTCTACAAGCACAAGTTGACAGTGAGTGAAAGAGGAAAAAGATTCAGAAATTTGAATGATATTTATGAGCAAGAGGAAGAAAATGAAGGTGTATTAACTCTTTATTTTCATTTATATTTTCATGTAGAGGATCCCTTGTTTCATTTTGAAGAAGCTATAAAAGATAAGAAATGGATAGATGCTATGGATGAAGAAATTAATGTCATAGAGAAAAATAAAAACATGGGAATTGGATTTGATCTCCCAAAAGGTAAGGAAGATCATTGGAGTGAAATGGGTCTATAAGACCAAAAGCAATGTTGAAGGCAAGATTGAAAGGCACAAGGCCAGACTTTTTGTCAAAGGCTACAAGCAGCAACAAGGAAGAGATTATAAGGAAACTTTCACACCGGTTGACAAGGATAGAAATAGTAAGAGTAGGTGTTGTCCATAGTAGCACAACACAAGTGTAAGTTTACCAAATGGATGTGAAATGGAGCATTCCCTAAATGGAGTATTGATGGAAGAGGTATATGTTGAACAACCTCTAGGCTATGAGAAGAAAGGTCAAGAGCACAAAGAGTTTGCGTGAGTTTAGAAGAAATCTCTATGAGGTGAAATAAAACGAGCACCAAGAGCATGGTACAGTGAGGATAGATGCCTATCTACCGGAAAATGGGGTACGAAAAATGTGAAGAAGAACCCACATTATACCTCAAGGAGAAAGATGGTAAGATGTCATGATTGTTGTTTTATATGTTGATGATGTGATATTCTACTGTAGTGATGCTTACCTCATTGAAAATTTTAAAAGCAGTCATGAAAGATGAATTTGAGATGACGCGATATGGGATTGCTTGAGATACTTCTTAGGAATAGTAGTAGAGAAAAAATGAAAATAAAATTTTATTTCTCAAGAAAAGTATGCGAATGAAGTTTTGGAAAGATTTAATATGCGAGGATTGCAAGACAACAATTACTCCTACGGTAATGGGATTGAAACTCAGGAAAGAGGACAACAACAAGGATGTCGATCCAAGTTTATGAGTAAGAGCATTGTTGCGCATCCCCATGTATTTGACCGCAACGTAGGCCGCGTATATTATGCATCTTTTGTGAGTTTAATTTTCTAGATTTATGGAAAGGCACAAAGGAGGCACATTGGCAAACGGCAAAAAGAATCCCGATGTGTATGTGAAAGGAACAAAGAGGTGTCGAATTTTATAAACAACTTCAAAAATTTTTGAGTTAATTGGATATACCGTCGGTGATTGGGGTTGGAAGTATAGATGACCGGAAAAAGCACCCTCTCGGTTATGTTTTTCATATGGTTTCGTGGAGTCATTTCATGGGCTTTTAAACAACAAATTGTGGCTTTATCTGCACATGAGGCAAGAAAGTATGTGGTAGCTACAACCAGATAGCCGTGTCAAGCGAGTTTGGATGAGTGAGAATTTTGAGGAATTTTTGTCATGAACAACTAAAAGGCACCGCAATTTATTGTGATAATAGCTCAAGCAATAACATTGTCAAATAATTCGATGTTTCATAAGAGAACGAAACACATAGATCTCCAAAGTATCACCATACCGGTAGGAATTAGTGAACGATGGAGAAATTGTTTTACAACATTGTAGAACGAAGAGGAGCGGGATTTCTTTCCGATATATTGACAAAACCATTGGAGTGGAAAATTTTTGAATTACTTGAGAAAATGTCTCGGTATGGAAGAAAATCCGACGATTGAAATTAAGGGGAGAGTGTTGGAATTGAATTCCAACTACAAATAAGAGCGGAGAGGCCGAACGACAAAATTAAACTGCGATGGGAAATTTGAAGGACTACGAGAGTGATAAATCCCCGGTCTCGATCTTCACGCAAACGGACATTTATCTGCAAGCACCCACCGGAAATGAATTCTCACCAAACTCATTAAATGTATAGTCGCAACTAACTCGTGCAAGGAGAAGAAGGTATGAGGAGTCAAAGTGGGAAGAGTTGACCCATCGGAGATGGTGATGTCATCACTTGTATGAATCAACTAAAAGTCATTACTGGGATAAGAGAGCTGAGTGAATGTTTACCAACTAGCCTCCTCGGAAAGCTATAAAGGGAATGCTTTTGTTTTAATGTTTTGACTTAATCAATAATTTTTGTAATAGTTTTTCAAGTCTAATAGAAACATAGTTTTTACTCCATTCACCTCTCTGTGTATGAATAATCTCTCGTGTTGAAGAAGAGGAATTATATTTTCCTCTCTATTCGGAATTATTCAGAAATTCCAACAAAAATTGGCTACTAAATGTATTTTTTGGACAAAATTTTAATAAAATTTCAAATAGTATAGGGTTTTAGTAGTATAGGGAACATGAAAGGGACCAAAAATCTAGTTCTCACTTTGTCGGGGGCAATTGGGTTGCGGAAATTACGGTCTCTCGTTGCTTTCCCATGGAGAGTGCCATCCTCCACGAAGCAAATCCGAGTGTTGTGCGTGGAGAGTCGAGGGTCTCGCTCACTCATCATTCGTCTCGACGCATAATCTCACTCCCCTCCGAAAAAAAGGGATACAGCATAATCAATCTCTCTTATTCACATCTCTCCACCCCCAATCTTTTTCCGCTCACACCACATTCCCGGATGATGCGCTATGTTCCCTACCTGTGCTTGCTCCCATGAGGAAAATCATGGAGATGTCGGCATGGGGAATCGAAATCCAAAGATCAGTTATTTCTCCTCCTCGGAGTGGTTTTGGAGTGGAAATGTGAGACATTGGAGAGCGGAGACGAGTAATCGCATGACTAAGCGACAAGGAGGCACACGAAGCCACCGCCATGAAAGAACAAGATTACTAGAGCTCGTGTTTGATCATACACGATAGCCGAGGTGTATGATCAAACTACTAATGTCTTTGTATAACACGTGATTTTAACTTCCACTTTGAGGAGAGGAAGTTGGAAATTTGGTTCTTCTACACGCACCACGGATCCATCATTGTAGAGCTTAACGAGGCATGAAGAGAAATCTTCCACTAATGAAACTAAAGATCCGGTGTCATCCATGATTATCTCAGACTTCTACGTTTTTTCTTTGAAAATGAAAATTTATAGAGAAAGAAGACTTCATTTATATCCCTCTCGGAAAGCTACCATTCTCTCTTCTTCAAGTAAAGGGAAGAATAGTAAACATAGAACAACAAGGTTTATTTCCCAGATCCTATAGAGTCATAAATATGGGAGCCATAAATGGGGTAGTATAGGTTTATTTTAAAATTAAAGCGTGTACACTATCAGCATTTGTGAACATATACTTCCCCTAATATTTATAACTCTATAAATTTTTGAAATAATTCTTATCATACATAAATATATATAAAACAAGAAAATTAAATTTAAAAGTTATTTTATTTTATAATTTCAATACGTTTATGTCATCTAATATATTTGTTTTATATTTTATTAAAATGTTACATTTTTATTATAATTATTTATTATTATATAAATTTATATAATATTATCACTTCTATTATAGCTAGTCATATATATATATATATATATATATATATATAACAAGAAAAAAATTAAAACAAAATAAAAAAATAAAATATATTTTTAATTTATATATGTCTTTTTAATATATTTAACCTTTATAAATTATATAAACATTTCAGTTTTACTATAATTGTTCAAAAATATTAATTTATATAATTTAAGTATATATGGTAAAAATAAAAAAAAAGAGCATATTAAATTGTGAAAATAAAAATAAAAATATTTAAAAATGAAAAATATTATTAAAAGAAAAAAAATCATTTTCAATGTAAGTTAACAATAAGACTCCCAACATCCTCCTACACCTAGCTTAACTTGTATTGGCCTTTCCATTTTTGACATCAAGAGACAGAAATTCCTATACTCTTAGCACGATGGATTTTCTTTTGTTGGGAAGCGATGTTTTAGCTTTTCAGGTTTTACTATTTTTTTATTTTATTTTTAGTTAATAACCTCTTTGAATTTCCTATGATTTCATAATGAATTCAAAACTAATTTCAATAGATTTTTATATGAATTTCATGAAATTATTTGTAGTTTGTGTTCTCGAGGCAAACATGAACACAAATAATTTCCCAAAATTCATTTAAAATTCTATTGAAATTTGTTACAAGTTTGTTATCAATCAAAAGACATTTAATGAATTTCCAAAAAAAAAAATAACTGTACCATACACCATTAACTTCACAGGGAAATATAAGGAGTTAAATTTTTTTTATACAAGTTACTCATCATTACATCGAATGTTTAACAGTTCACAGTGTAACTTTTAGAAATAAGAATAGTAAACTCCTGAACCCTTAACAACCTCCATTACAATATATTAACTTAATACTATGTGATGTAACCATCCATTCATCTCATTACTCATGTGGTAATCACATAATTGCCATTATGAACAACATACAAGAAATGAATCCAAAATCATCAACTTGACACTGATAATCAATCACATCATTGAACACGAATATACCACGGAAAACCCTAGTAGGGTGAAAGAAACCCAACACGCGTTTAATTTTATTACTAAACGCTCGTGAGGGTGTTCACCCCATCACTCAATGGCTTATAAGGGAGACCATCCCTTAACCATCGTTTATATAATCTTACGAGGAAATATGCAAATATCTAGCTTTAAGCAACTACAATAAATATGATACGATTTACCCTCTGGTCTTCATATCTTCGGATCTTCACCCTCTTGGTGGCATGGATATACCCTACAGTATGGACTACTCGTACATTGGACCTTCCTTACCAATTCGCACTCATACGTATTTGAACATTAATCATTTGGATTCATGCCACCATGTCAAGCATAATCTTCCTTTGTACATGTCACCATCATTCCCTGCTATGATGCCTTCAACGTAAAATGATGTCAAGATTCATAAAGTATTAGTCAATCACTATAGTAGTTTCTCCATCTACTCATGTATAATCATGACAAGCAAGTAAATTACCTATCATTCTCTCTTTAATAACACATACACTTATATGTGCATGGTTATAGATCATCACAATAAGCTAATGCTTACGTCGCATAAGCACACATTCTGCAGAGACATTAGCTACCTCTCCCAAACTTTCTTTAAAATAAGACTGATACATCGGACTAAGATATTAATACACGTCGGGTTATATACATTTAATAAAAAATATACACCCTATTATTAAGCTATTACGTTTCGTGACTGGAATGCAAGTTAACATAATGATTGTCTCTTCCAAGCATGCTGAATGCATCTCGATTCCAGTTAGACACTCTCGAAAGAGTGCCTTCACAACAAAGCACATAAATCATGTTCAACGTAGTTTAATACTACAAGCTATCTTTCTACATACCCAAAAATGTATATTATTATTTTTCCAATAAAAGCTAATACATATGTTGCATGCTTTTAGGCATGATCTTCCTGCTAAAAGGAAATCACAATCATGAAAAAATAAGAGTAATCGACTCGGTACTGTTCATCTAAGGAATATAACTTATTAGTTCCTTTAACCATGAATTTATTAAATAACTTAACTTTACCAACACGAGTGGTAAACAATCCATAGATTTCCATTAATTGACTAATATTTGCAAACACCATGGTAATCTACCCATGGTTTTATGAAAACAATTAATGTTTGTCAACACCATGGAAAAACTACCCATGGTTTTATGAAACTATCCATGGATTTGTTGAATAACTAATCTTTACCAATGTAATATCATTAGTTGATAAATCTTATTAGAATGTCTTCCTAAATATTAAGATAGCTCAACATTTCTCTTTATACATGCAAAGAAGACACACCTCTATAACATAATGGTTATTTCCTTTGTGCATGCAAGAGAAATAATTCTCTCTTTGTGCATGCAAGAGAGATAGCTCTTCCTTCTTGTGGGAAAACACATAACTCCCTTCTTAGATTTCTATCATCATGAAACTCAGCTATTTTTCATGTAAAAGAAAAAAAATATTATCATAATAGCAATCTTTAAAACAACATGGATTCTTTTACAAATAACTTCTTGAATACTACCACTCTTAACTATTATGTAAAGATTGGCATAATAGTAAAGAATAACATAATAGAAATCTTCTCAAAAAACGTGGATTCTTTTCCAAAAACCCACCAAGTATTAGATCGTAAGGAGTCTTTTCAAGAAAAGACAACAAGGATTCTAGAAAATAACCACAAAATCACGTGGTTAATCATCTTTTAATTAAAAATTCCTATGCATGATGACATATCATATCGCACAAGGACTAATTGTATAAAAATAAGCACAATTTTACCTAATAAGAAAGAAAAACCACATTTTACTCTATATTCATCTTTTGAATTTAATATTCAAAAGTATTTAAAAGTTGACAATTCAATGCGTATTGGTCATATATTTAAATATCAATAATTTACTATGAGTTTGGAAATCCAATATACATAAAGTATTGCCATATGCTAATAGCACATTGTAGAATGCAAGAATTTCTATCCTCCTTATATAATTGCATGTTTAATTATAGTGAAAAGGTTAAGATAAAACATGCATATACTCATATGAGTTTTCCACAAAACTATCATCATGAAACTATTATCATGAAATATCATTATATTAAAAGAGAGATTTTTACCAAACCACTCTCAAATCTCATGAAAAGAAGACAAACAAAATTACCTATTCTCAGAGTTGACCCTTCCTTCCGGATTCGACGACTTATGGAATCTCATGAGAAAAAAGACAAATAAAATTACCTATTCTCGTGTTGACCCTTCCTTCCGAGATTCAACATTATGATGGCCACGTTCACTTGGTATTCTACACTCCCACGCCATTGTTGATACTTCAAGGAGCTCCTTTCCCAATCGTTGAAGTCATGCATTAATCACTTTGTTGCCTCATTACGAGTTCCCTAGCTTCCAATTTAGTGGCATACGGCATTCTCACATCCGTTGTCTATCCGGAGGGTCGAATCTCTTTAATAAATAGAGTAAGAGACTTCAACTCCGTCTTGCGGTGAGAGACAATCATAAATCTGCTAGAAGTATGGCAGATTGTCATATCGATGACCCTTGCGGTAAATCAAAGGGAACGAAGCACAGAGACGGCCTTGCATTGGATGAGCGATTTCCTCTAACGAAACGAGAAATGAGCCGCTCCAAATGAATGAACATTCTCCGACTCATCAGAAAGCTCCAACCGCAAAACACAGAAGGCTCGGAATTCTTCTTGCGGGTCCCCTCGTTGGCGCACTTCTCTTTTCTTTTTCTATATACGCACATGTTCGTTTTAACCGATTCAAGAATCCGTTTACATTAAACCAATTCTTTATTTCCTTTATTAAACGAGTTAACACTCTAAATATATTTACAATATTCATTTACGTAAATTGAGGAGGTTGGTTACATACTCCCCCTTAAGAGAACACCAGTCCCATAAATTGTGCTTCTCGCATTGAAGTTAAAATCTTATACTCATGATATAATAATATAATCAACCCAAAAGGGCTCATTCCCCTCACAAGAGAACACTTTCATTTCCTTAAATGCCATTAATTGAATCAATAATGTTTTTTTCTCCATATTCTGCAACATGTATAATGCGAGTGAAAGGCATTCCATTTCCATTTTCTACTTGCTTATCCCTTATTCAATTCACAAAAGTATAGAAAAATCTCTATACGAACTTACCACATGGCTATTGGTATAAATGATGGTTTTTACGCGACACTCTCATCGGAATGGTTGAACACCCATCAACACTTCACGGATAGAACTCGTAATGTACGACTAACGATTCAATCACATTAGTCATATAGTTTTCTGAAATGAAAAATACTTGAAACTATCAAACATTCTTGCAATATCACGGATGTTTAAATCAAGTACTTCCATGGGTACTCGAGAGAAGAACCAATCCTCTCATCAATGCATCATGTGCACACTATCTTAGCTCCTCGCTAAGACATTCAAACAAATTAGTAATAAAATAAATGAACTTATACCTTCAATAATTTATTTTAATATAACACCATTTTTACTGTAACTTGTTATACTATGAGAACCACGAATGGTAACAAAATGCTCCTCCTAATCCATAGGATTGAGTCATTTTTCGCATCCATACAGATTTCCTCAATCTTTCCACACTAAAACGTCTTTATACTTATCCGGAAATTTAGTCTTTCAAAGCATTTCGTGGTCCTCCCAACCATCAAGTGAGCGAATTACGTCCTCCACTTTCCCCCTAGCTCCCGAGAACGCGGACGATGTCACGGGTCAACGTGTGGATCCCCTTCGTCGCTGACATCGTAGATGGCCAATCCGGTCACACTCGTAGAAGCCCGGAAGAGAAATTTGGGACAGATTCGGTCCAATTATCCAATTCCGGTCATACTCGGATGTTTTTGGCTTTACAAGGGTTGCTTTGTAAGCTATTTTCCTGCGGGTCCCAACCAGTTCGAGAAACGTACTCCCCCTTTACCAATTTCACGGAAACGCCTACTCCTCCCACGGGAGTCCGACTTATCCTCGGAGGAGTAGGTAGTCGTTCTTTCAACCTGTCTCCAACCACTTCTGTTCTTGGAAACAATTACCATCATGAAGCTTAGAAAATATTTTCTTTTTTCATTAATTAATTTCATGCGATTTAAATAACTTGCTTTATCAACGGTGACGATTTGAAGTTTTTTCTGCCGCAGATAAAAAGAAAATTAAACAAATTGTTTTTAACTAGTTAACACTTAATTAACTTTAATGGAAAAGTCATGTCACAACTTCCCCCCTATAAGTAACATACGAATGTGTCGTAATTAAAACATGATGCTTTTAGCGTTTACGCATGCAATCCACATTGCCATGTTTGCGATGTTTTATTTTCTACTGCATTTTCACATTTCTATTAAAGCTACCCATGCTATACAATAAGAAACAATACTAATCGTAAATATGCATTTCTCAAGCACATAATATCTTATGCAAACATTTCTGATTCCCCTAATGTACTGTTCCAGTAGATGCGACATACAAAGTAATTATCATAATCACTTTTTCACAACTTTCAAATAGATCTTTTAGTCGGGATAAATCGATTCGTGCATATAACTTTCATTAGTTGATTCATTCCATAACTAGTCAATAGTTTTAATGCATCCATGACGACTCATGCAAACACTAGTCCGTCAACAAGTCCTTTATTGAAGTTTCACAACATGACCCATTAAGAGGTTTTTATTTGATTTTAATTTAAACACTATATCATATTACAGGGTAGGACTTTCTCTCATATTTTGCATTCATGCATTAGTTTCACACACCATCACTATACACATTCATCTTTTTAAAGTAGTGCATGGTAACTTAGAAATTTTATTAGCATGCAAACATACTTTCTTCTCTTTTCAAGCTCAAATGAAAAAGTAACTATTTTTTCTTTCATGCTTTTGATACTTTCTTTTCCTAAATAAATAAAGAATAACACACATATTAACCTCATATGCATATTCTTATGCATTTTTAAAAGGAATCAACATGCATATGCATACAGACTTCTTAAAATAACATAAAATACTTATCTTTTATTTCATTTGAAGGACTTCTCTCCCTACCGCAATACTCTATCCTCATCGTAGAATTCACATTGCTCCTCCACATCAATGTTTTCTTTTAGCAGATCATCGATAAGATTTTATAGCATGATTAGATAAAACCTTAATCAATAAATAATCAATCTGCTCGAATGATCCTTTAACACCTATTCATTTGCAAGATATATGAGATGTGAATACCATGTCACAACATGTCTTTCTTCTAACATCTCTACATTAGTGTGACTAAGTAATTATCAATTCATGTCATATAATCTCCCAGATTATTATGAAATTTTCCACACATGCACATATTTATACAAGACAAATCACTATGTCTAGTTCGGTAAATTCCTTTAATGGAAAATAACACAACGCTGTGCATTCGCTTTTACTTAAACTTTTACAAAAGACCCACCACTTCAGATCTCCTTTGCCTTTGGAGCATGCTATTATATTAAAGCTAACACATTGTTGTTGTTCCTATGCATACGATGCATAAAGATTCTAATCTTAATTTCCCAACGCAGTACTTAACATAATCGAGTAGGCAAACTCATGATTCCTCTGTCAAGGACACATAACATAATAGGCATGCAAAACATGGTTTTATTTTCCACGAAAAACTAATGGAATAAACATAAGAATACATGCCTTTATTCTTGAGATATTATACCCACATTAGCCATGTATATATTTCAAGAAAACAAAACATTACTTTAGCTTTGTACATGTAATTCATCTTCTTTGCCAAAAGAATCTTTTCTAAAGTATGATAACAAAACATGTTATCGTTTCCACACTCATAGACTTATGTTCTTTTCGATGAAAGCTAATACAAATATTGCATGCAAAGAACCTTGTTCCTCTATGATTCTACATACAGAAGTTTCTCATGCTTTGCTTCCAATAATTTATCATAGATTGCCTCTTTTATGCATAGAAACTACGCAATACTAACAAGGTTAAATTAACCTTTAATATACCAAAATCAAGAAGTTGACATAATACATCTAGCAATGTAGTATATTCAAGAGGTTATTCTCTTTAACCTTTATATTTATTTTCGATAAAGGAACTTGGATTCCTTATCATTTAACACACAAGATACGAAATCCCTTTTTAAAGAAATCAATCTTCCTATCTTTTCTTAAATAAGATATAAAGGCAAGCAAGTTTACTCATTTATGTTTTACTACTCCTCACACCTTTCAAGATACATACTAGTAATCTTTGCAAGAACTCACATGGGTTCTTTTAGGCAAAACTAGCATAGTAGTTTGGTCTTTTACCATGGTATATCTTTCTAAAAGATTATCATATTAGCAATGCTTTATTACTTTCCAAAAGAACTAGCACAATCTTGCATATTAAGTAAAACCATATTCTACTCTATATTTGTCTCCTTCAGTTGCAAGATTTACATGCAAGGTTTATTTTCAAGATATACATATTTATTTTCTAGAAAAATCGAATGTATATTAGTTAAATTTTCAAGGGAAACACGCACATGTTTCATTTTTCAAGAAACCAAAATCCCATCTTCTTTCATGAAAACTTCAACATAACAATAGAAGTTTTTACGCACATGGAAAATACATATATTTTTTTAAATAAACTCTAACTTAACGATTATTTACTTTGTAAGCATTGTGTTTTTCCAAAAATGCAATAACTATTACTTTCAAGACAAGAAAGATATTAGTACTTATCTCTTGAAACTCATTGTTCAACTTTGATTAGAGATGCGATGCCTTCCTTCACATATGCGCATTTCATCTCGGATCCTTCGACTTCTTTTCGCTAAATCCCAAAGGCGCCGGTTTTTGAACCTTTAGCTCGATACCACTTGTAACATACACCATTAACTTCACGGGGAAATATAAGGAGTTAAAAAAAATTTATACAAGTTACTCATCATTACATAGAATGTTTAACGAGTTCACGAGTGTAACTTTTAGAAATAAGAATAGTAAACTCCCTGAACCCTTAACAACACTCCATTACAATATATTAACTTAATACTATGTGATGTAACCATCCATTCATCTCATTACTCATGTGGTAATCACATAATTGCCATTATGAACAACATACAAGAAATGAATCCAAAATCATCAACTTGACACAATAATCAATCACATCATTGAACACGAATATACCACTGGAAACCCCAGTAAGTGTGAAAACCGACAAACGTTTAATTTTATTACTAAACGCTCGTGAGGGTGTTCAGCCCCATCACTCAATGGCTTATAAGGGAGACCATCCACTTAACCATCGTTTATATAATCTTACAAGGAAATATGCAAATATCTAGCTTTAAGCAATTACAATAAATATGATACGATTTACCCTACGGGTCTTCATATCTTCGGATCTTCACCTCTTGGTGGCATGGATATACCTACAATGGACCATCGTACATTGGACCTTCTACGAAATTCGCACTCGTGCGCACGAACATTAATCATTTACCCGCCACCATGTCAAGCATAATCTTCCTTTGTACATGTCACCATCATTCCCCTGCTATGATGCCTTCAACGTAAAATGATGTCAAGATTCATAAAGTATTAGTCAATCACTATAGTAGTTTCTCCATATACTCATGTATAATCATGACAAGCAAGTAAAGTACCTTGTCATTCTCTCTTTAATAACACATACCTTATATGTCTTTGTGGTTATAGATCATCACAATAACTAATGCTTACAGTCGCATAAGCACACATTCTGCAAGACATTGGCTACATCTCCCAAACTTTCTTTAAAGTAAAGCTCGATACATCGGCTAAGATATTAATGCACGTGATTTACATACATTTAATAAAAAAAATAGCTAACCCTTAAGCTATTACCTTTAGTGCATGGAATGCAAGTTAACATAATGATTGTCTCTTCCAAGCATGCGAATGCATACGATTCCAAAAGACACTCCCCTAAAAGAGTGCCTTCACAACGAAGCACATAAATCATGTTCAACGTAGTTTAATACTACAAGCTATCTTTCTACATACCAAAAATGTATATTATTATTTTTCCAATAAAAGCTAATACATACGTTGCATGCTTAGGCATGATCTTCACGCCCTAAAAGAAATCACAATCATGACAAAATAAGAGTAATCACTCGGTCTGTTCATCTAAGGAATATAACTTATTAGTTCCTTTAACCATGAATTTATTAAATAACTTAACTTTACCAACACGCGTGGTAAACAATCCATAGATTTATTAATTGACTAATATTTGCAAACACCATGGTAATCTACCCATGGTTTTATGAAACAATTAATGTTTGTCAACACCATGGAAAAACTACCCATGGTTTTATGAAACTATCCATGGATTTGTTGAATAACTAATCTTTACCAATGTAATATCATTAGTTGATAAATCTTATTAGAATGTCTTCCTAAATATTAAGATAGCTCAACATTTCTTTATACATGCGAAAGAACACACCTCTATAACATAATGGTTATTCTTTGTGCATACAAGAGAAATATTCTCTCTCTTTGTGCATGCAAGAGAGATAGCTCTTCCTTTCTTGTAGGAAAACACATAACTCCCTTCTTA
This sequence comes from Pinus albicaulis, assembly GCA_034641835.2. Classification (NCBI taxonomy): domain Eukaryota; kingdom Viridiplantae; phylum Streptophyta; class Pinopsida; order Pinales; family Pinaceae; genus Pinus; species Pinus albicaulis. Next base: position 1,012,495,314 of record CM076583.1, read on the forward strand.
TATTTCTATCATCATGAACTACTATTTTTCATGTAAAATAAAAAAAAGATTATCATAATAGCAATCTTTAAAACAACATGGATTCTTTTTACAAATAACTTCTTGAATACTACCACTCTTAACTATTATGTAAAAGATTGGCATAATAGTAAAGAATAACATAATAGAAATCTTCTCAAGAAAACGTGGATTCTTTTTCCAAAAACCCACCAATAAGTTTTCCCTTTTACCATTCAAGTATTAACGTAAGAGTCTTTTCAAGAAAATACAACAAGGATTCTTTTTAGAAAATAACCACAAAATCACGTGGTTAATCATCTTTTAATTAAAAATTCCTATGCATGATGACATATCATCGCACAAGGAATATTGTATGAAAATACACAATTTTACCTAATAAGAAAGAAAACCACATTTTACTCTATATTCATCTTTTGAATTTAATATTCAAAAGAATTAAGTTGCAATTCAATGCGTATTGGTCATATATTTAAATATCAATAATTTACTATGAGTTTGGAAATCCAATATACATAAAGTATTGCCATATCCTAATAGCATTGTAGAATGCAAGAATTTCTATCCTCCAATATAATTGCATGTTTAATTATTGTGAAAAGGTTAAGATAAAAACATGCATATACTCATATGAGTTTTCCACAAAACTATCATCATGAAATATCAATATATTAAAAAAGAGATTTTACCAAACCACTCTCGAATCTCATGAAAAGAAGACAAACAAAATTACCTATTCTCGAGTTGACCCTTCCTTCCAGATTCGACATTATGGAATCTCATGAAAAGAAGACAAATAAAATTACCTATTCTCGGGTTGACCCTTCCTTCCGGATTCAGCATTATGGATGGCCACGTTCACTTGGTATTCTGCACTCCCACGCCATTGTTGATACTTCAAGGAGCTCCTTCCAATCGTTGAAGTCATGCATTAATCAGCATTGCCTCATTACGAGTTCCCTAGCTTCCCAGATATGGTGGCGGGCGGCATTCTCACATCTGTCTAACCGGAGGGTCGAATCTCTTTAATAAATAGATAAGAGACTTCAACTACGTCTTCACGGTGAGAGCAATATAAATCGTTATAAAAAAGAAGTATGGCAGATTGTCATATCGATGACCCTTGCGGTAAATCAAGGGAACGAAAGCACAGAGGGCGGGCGCGGATTGGATGAGCGATTTCCTCTAACAAACGAGTGAGCCGCTCCAAATGAATGAACATTCTCAGACTCATCAAAAGCCCAATGCGAAACACGAGAGCTGGAATTCTTCTTCCGGGTCCCTGTTGGCGCACTTCTCTTTTCTTTTTCTATATGCGGCACATGTTCATTTTAAGCGCGATTCAAGAATCCGTTTATATTAAACCAATTCTTTATTTCCTTTATTAAACAGTTAAACTCTAAATATATTTACAATATTCATTTACGTAAATTGAGGAGGTCGGTTACAATAACACTAAAAGGTTAATATTAATAACTACATGCTCAAAAATAAATCCAAGTTGCATGCACTAAGTGAATGTTGTTTCTAAATCTCAAACTTGACAATAAGGGAGAGACCAATATAGGTTAAGTTGGCTTTGGGAAGATACTAAGGAGTCACATTGTTAATTTACATAGAACAATTTCTTTTTTTAATAATAGTTTTCATTTCCATTTAAATAATATTTTTCATTTTAATTTTTTTATCTTTATCTTCGCAATTGGGAAGATACCCGGGAGTCATTGTTAATTTACATAGAACATATCTTTTTTTAATAATAGTTTTCATTTCTATTTAAATAATATTTTTCATTTTAACTTGCTCATCTTTATCTTCACAAGTTTGCTAGGTTATTTTTTTTATTTCTAACATACAAAATTAAATATTTTTAATTTATATAAATTATACAATTTTATATATTTATAAAAAAAATGTAGTAAAATTATAATATTTAAATAAAATACAAAATTTAAAAATATAAGAAACATATATAAATCATTGGGGAAAATATTTATTCTTAAATTTTGTTTGTATTTAATATATGTGTGTGTACTTGTGTCTTTTTTATTTATACCATACATATTTAAACTTTTATACGGATATATTTAAACATAGAAATTTATATTTTTATAAATGATTATAATAGAATTTTTAATATTTTAATAAAACATAAAGTTAAATATATAAAAGGAACGGATGTATATTAAAAATTTATTTTTATCTTTAAATTTTTCTATAGCTTAAAGGAATTATAATGAGATTAGATTTTTTTATTATATAATGAAAACATTGATCACATCTATCACAAATTTACTACAACACTTTCCACTACAATTAACAAGTTCTCTAGAAAGGTGTTTTATAAAAAAAATAAAAAGAACTTCTAAGTGTTGGTATGATAATGATTGTAAAATTGATATTAAGGTAATTAGAGATGCGATATTGGAAAAAATCAATATCTACATTACTCTTATCAAAAGAAAGAAAAAATAGGAAAAAAACATGTTATTCACCTTTGTAATGTTGAGCCTAGAAAGTTTAGGAACACAAATTTTGTTGGTAAAGTGAATGTAACATCCCAACAATCTACTCATAAAAATCATTTCATCGTTTTTACATCTTATTATAATCAATTTCACACCTATATATCTTAGACTCACTTAACATTAAAACACAGATTATACTCCACATTTGTGATGTATAATTGTTTTGCATTATTAATTTCATTAAACACGAACTACGAGTCTTACACCTAAGGTTAAACCTCGGGCCTCCCACTTCACGAGGAGATAAGCGAAAAACCTATAAATTCCGTTTAATGAAATTTCGTATGCACGTTTCATGGCAATATAATCTTTGATTAATTATTTAACCTTTTTACGCACGATATATCTCTATAAATAAGTATTGAAATTTAATTTGGTTATTGGAAAGTCCGCCTCTGTGCTATCAATTATTTATGTTGGACAACTGGATGGTATCTCCGCCATTGATTTAACCCTACCCGGAATCTAACGGTTGACTTGATTTAGGGTTACGGGGGTAATGACCTCCCATCCCTAACCGTTTCTTTGTCATTCGAGCATTTTGCCCTCGGCGCTCTGCGGGAGGAACTTATCGCCTCTGCAACAAACCCCTCTAGGGTTCTTCCGTGGCTACTGAGGGTGTTTTCGCCTTCATTTCTTATAGTAAGTTATATTATGGTTGCTACGAGATTCTAAAAGAATGTTCTCTTGTAGAAATTAAGGCTTGTTACGTGATGACCTTATGCGGGGTTTTATGTTTCATATTCCTATTTAGATGTTAAATACTTGGGCTTCACCCGCATCCTCGTCTAAGATAGAGAATGTTTATGTCTAGGATCACGGTGGTTGATTTCAAAGCCATTCCTCTAGTTGGAATTCCTATCCCCAACCATGCGTATTGCAGATGGAATCCATTTTGAAACCCTCTATCTACATTGTCATTTTGCAATCGAGTTTGTTTAGATTGTTCATCGCACCTTCACCACTATACTAACCATTAAATCTTAATGGTAATATTTGTGGGTTGACGCGTGCGATTTTTGGCAAGGAACCCTTATAGGTAAGGTAGCCCTGGTATTGTTTCAATGTTTCCCTCTCGCATTTAGGGGGTATGAAAAACTAAAAATGTTTAACCCTACTCTTTCTATTCATGCGGGAAAAACTCACCCGATATGGCTTTGTGGTGGATAATTTATGTGAAGCTCGGTTTGGTGCTTTTGCTAACTACTTGTAAATAGGTTCTATAGGTACTTCTTTCCGCTTGTGACTTGGTCACGGAACACGAGTTCTTGGCATGGAATATTGGCTCACTATAGAGCTCTCTGTCTCGTCATGTTACTTTAAATTTGAACTTTTCTCCTACAAGCTATGCCCAAGATGTGCATGTCGTAGTCGTATAATATGTTTGTTGTATTTATTTTCTCTTCTTGCCTAAATTCGTTTCAAGCATGTTTTATGGCTTGACTTTTACCCATAGTTTCTCAAGTTTACGTCGTATATTGTTCATAAGATTTTCGGATGCTTGTGTGAGGCGTGCTCGGTCTCGTTTTTTATTTAGATGTCCAACTGCGGTTTGTATAATAAATTTTAACTTGATTCATCTATGGTTTTCTTGTCTATACCCTATTTTTATTCTACGAGACTAAAAACGAGAATTTTTTTTACCTCCGAGTATTGGTTTATATATATATATATATCTCTGTCTTTCTTTAATTGTGTGAATATTTGGCATTTAAGTACTAAAAGTATTATTTATAGGATCTTTCAATATAATTTACAGAGGGTCTCTTATGACTACACTCATAATAAAGTTTTGTCCCTCCATTGGTATTATACGCTTTATCTTTTTCAATATTGGCTCCTCTTATTGGTTTAATAGCTCCTTACCATGGCATTCTATTTTTTTCGGTTTCGGAGTTAGAATCTCTGACACATGATAGCTTCTTTACATACGATTGTTCATTCTTCTATCTTGTATTCTATCCCACGGAGAATACAATTTATAGTTTCTAAGTAGTAAAATCTAGTTATTCACATTTCTTTGTCATTACATGTAATGTTTTGCATGACTCTACTTACGTAACTAAGTTCTCGGTACAATTCTATTATATAATGTTGAGCTTTTATATAGTCGATCACGTTTTCCGGTTATCTACGGAACAACGCTTTTTGAGCTTTAAGGGTTCTATCGTTACTTTTCTTTCTATTGTTTTTTTAATAATGTAAATGGCCGGACCATTCTGTCGATGTTTTATCATAGTTGTAGAGAAAACAACGGTACACGAGCCTTCATCTCGAGGGTTACTGTGTTAATAGTTATTTGTCTTATAATATTCGGTAATAAATTTATTTCTTTACGATTGTTTTACTCGTCAAAAAGAAACATATATAGAAACATTTCCTTTTATAATTTAAGTATTGTAACGCCTACGGATTATAACACATAAGCTTTGTAAATATTGTTCACAAAAAAACTAAGATTTCTAGTGGTAGATAAACTTATATGTCTTTCAATTACGCGAGTAATTTTGTCCTCCCTACCTCGAGAGAGCGATACGTCCTCTTCTCTCCCCCTGTGCTCCAAATTACGAGCCATATGAGTTGATAGCGGTTCCGGAAGAGACCTTGGGACATTCAGCTCCGGAGTCTTATAATCGAGAAAAAAATCTCATGAGTCAGCGAGTAATTCCACTAGTCACCACCGAAGCTTAGGAATTCTTCTCTCAAATTTTCTCCTTCCGATTCATAGCAGAATCCCTCTTCCTCACCGAGATGTCTTTATCATCAAAGGTTGGGGTAACTTATTTGAATTGTTTTCGTTCAACTAACTCTCAATTCTTGGAATACGTTTTACATCGAGTCTTTTATTTTTTTTATGGAAATCACTTCCATAACTATTTTTATGTAATCAAAATTAATTTATGCTCATAATGTAATATTTCCAAAAAAATAACACATAAATGTCTTAATGTCTTAACAAACATAACATAATCATTAGTTGGCACTTAATCCAAGCTTGTCATAACTTCCCCACAGGAAGTGAACATCGTCCTCGGTGTTTCATTCACACTCGGCAAACAGTTGTGGGTAAACCTCCCCGAACAAAACCTTCATCCTCGCGGGTAGCTTCATCAGGGCCGATGTGCTTCATGCACCTTAAAGCTGGGTGATGACTCGTTTTCAGAGCATGATTTCTCTTTGATCGATTATATCTTTGAAAAGCTCGACCGGAAACTCATTTTCCGGTTCGACCCGCATTCAACAAACTTTGAATTAATCTCTCATAAATTTTAACATTTCTAATCGAGGCTTTGTATTCATGTCCTACGTGAATAATTTTTCCCGGTGAATTACATGCTTTGGGTCATGTACGTGTCTCTTTAGTAACGATACATGAATGACGTTGTGTACACGAATGTGACTAGGCAATGCTAATCGATAAGCCACAGAGTCCTACCCTCTCCAATATTTGGAAAGGCCCGCAAAACCTAGGACCAACTTGGCACAAGATGCCCACCTTAAATTTATTTTATTTGGTTTGATCCTTACGTACACATAATCTCCCACCTCAAATTCATGATAAGTCCTTTTTTTATGTCTGCATACACTTTTTTTCTATCTGAGTTTGCCTTCAAATTTTGCATGACCTTCCTTACTTTCGACTCCATCTCGACTAACATTCTCGATCCAAGAATCAACTTGGTTTTCGGGCTACTTCAATTAATAGGGATTCGACACGGTCGTCAGTATAATGCTTCAAACATGCTCATCTTAAGGGGATTCACGATAGCCATTACTGTATGCAAATTCTACTAGGTGCGAATATTCTTCCCACATAATTGACGCTCTTTGAATTACACACATGTGTAACATGTCCTCCAAGATTTGATTCATTCGCTTAGTTTGTCCATCTCTGTTTATGGATGATAAGTAGTGCTAAAATTAATACGGGTTCCCAATCTCGTAAATAAAATTTTCCAAAACGTTGAAGGAAACTTCACATACACTGTTCGATATGACGAGTCTTTGGGATTCCATGCGGTCTAAAGATTTCTCGCATAAATATGTCTACTATTTTCATCGTCTTATAAGTGGACTTCATTGGTATAAAATGCGCTACTTTGCTTAATCGATCTACCACTACCATTAGGGAGTCATTATGCTTCTTTGAATTTGGTAAAACAGTAATGAAGTATAACGATATAACCTCCCCCACTTCCATTCGGGCATCGGTATAGGCTGCATCGGTCTGTTGAATGTCGATGCTCCACCTTCAGTTGTTGGCACTCCAAACATTTATTTAAATAATTTGTAATATCTCTTCGCATTCCTAGCGAGAAGTAATTCTTCTTGATTTCTGTTAGCATTTTTTCGATACCGGGATGTCACGGAATAGTTACTTACGTGGTATTCATTCAGGGATCAGCTTCCTTCACTTCCATTCGATTTGGGACATAAATCATCTCCTTGAAAGTTAACAATTGATCCTTGCTAATTCTTTCATCAATGATTTTCCTTGTTTTACGGACTCCTCTTGTTTGTTGCCACATAAATTGGTATTCGGGATCCTTCTTAGCTTTTTTTTTATTTGTTCCGAGAAATTTGCATTCAATCCGATTATAGTAAAATTCATTAACACCATGCAAATTTCTATTTAACGCATCTACTACTCTATTCTCCTTACCCTTCACATGATGCATATCAATGTCAAACTCGTTGAGAAAGAATTCCATCTTGCTTTGCGAGAATTAAGGTCAGCGTGTTTAAAATAGCTCAGTTAAGATTTTATGATCAGTTTTGAGTACAAATCTCTTTCCAAACAAAAAGTGTCTCCATACTTGGAGTGCATGCACTCTTGTTGTCAACTCTAAATCATAAGCTGAGTATCGTTGTTCATGATATTTTAGCTTCGTGACTCATAGGCAACTACCTTACCTTCTTGTGATAGAATTGCCCCAACTCCTTCTTTACACGCATTAGTGCGGACTTCAAACTCTTCATTGGGATCGATTTACTCTCAACACTAGAGTTGTATTCAATAAAATTTTTAACTTTTTCAAAAGCTTGTTTTTGACATTCCTTTGTCCATTTAAATGTTTTTCCCTTCCTTTGTAGGGAAGTAATTGGGAAAGGTAATTTTTTGAGAATCCTTCGATGAACGCACGATAATAACCAAAGACCAAACCCATAAAGGATCGAATGTCTACAACATTTTTGGGTACCTTTCATTCCATAATCGTCCTAATTTTCTACGGATCAACTATGATTCCCTTTGCGAAATACTGTAGCGAAGGTACCATATTTCTTCCTTGGAAGAAATCACACTTGTTGAATTTAGTGTACGAGTGATCGCTTCCTTAACATCTCCAACATTATCTGTAAGTTGCTCTTTATGCTCTTCTACATTTTTGGAATAAACTAAAATGTCATTAATAAATATCAACACAAAATTATCCAAAAATGGGTGAAATATACCATGCATCGACTCTTATAAGGTTCTCTGGTGCATTAGTCAATACGAATGGTAACACTACGGACTCATAGTGCCCGTGTATCTATTATAGAAAGAAGTTTTATAAATGTCTTCGTCTTTTATCCCGGATCGATGGTATCTCGACCTTAGATCTATCTTTGAGAATATGGTAGCTCCTCTTCACGATCAAACGGATCATCATCACGGTGAGAGGCATCTATTTTTTACGATCAATTTATTGAGCTGGCTGATGAGTCCATGGACATTCGCATGGTTCGTATTTCTTCTTTACAAATAGCACTAGTGCTCCCTGAGGGAATACACTTGGTCAAATATACCCTTTATCCAACGGTTCTTGTAATTTGCATCTTGATTTGGTCAATTTCAGTACGCTCATTGGGTATGGTGTCGTTGAAATCGGTGATGCTCAGGTATCAACTCTATAGTAAAATCAATGTCCCTTTTTGGTGGCAAACCTAGTATTTCCCTACGGAAATATATCCATAAAATCTTGCACTCTCAAGATTTTTTTCCATCATCGAAGTCTTTTATTTGGAATTAGTAAAACCCACTTGAATGGCATACAAGCGGCATCCTTTTCTCATGCGACTTACTCATTTGAGATGCGGTAATAGGACACGGTTTGTAGGGGTTTCTTTGTACCTTGAATCTCCTTACGAGTTCCATCATGCATTCGTAATATATAACTTGTTCTTTACAATCTACTAACGTCCGAGTAGCTTCCAACCAATCACATGCCAAGTAGCACATCGTAGGATCCTAGGGTAATATATTTAGGTCTACGAGTTAGACTTTGTTGTTCACTAATTTCCAACGTACAATTCCGAATTTTGGCACAAAATTTTATCTTTGCTCCCGTGGCTTCATCGTACTAAATATGAATTTTTCGAATTTAGACTACGTAATTTACAAATCTCTATTAATTTGGGACTTACGTAGCTTAATCTTGCACACAGGTCTACCAAAATAGAAACGGGTTGAGAGAGTAGCTTACATTCCAACTCTATCATTGTCGGTCGGTAATCTGCTGCCGATCTTCCAAGGTTGCATTAATTCTAGGTATATTTCTCGCTACATCTTCTATTAATAAAACAATAGTTTCCTTGTCTATGGGGCGGAACTATATCTCACCCGCCTACCTCGGGGCACTAGCGAATCTTCCAATAGATTAATTCTGCAAGTTGACTTGAACGAAATTATAATTCAAGGATCGAACGGTCCTAAAATAATATTGTTTCTCGTGAATTGTTGTTGAAGTGTTTAGTGAAAAAATGTTTCAGTAATGTTAGCTAAATTTTTTTTACGCTTTATTTGATATCCATAAAAGAAACACATTATTTCGACAAGTCAACTAAAGCTATATCTTTTTGCTTGAATACGGAGAGGCTACTAGATCCAAGAGGTTTTCGGAGGGGCGGTTTCCCTGAGGGAACAATGTCGTTGGCACTTTGTAGCAGATAGTGAGAGATTTAGATTTTTTTCATTTTTACATATTTGTGTCATGAATCTGTTTTCTTGGATTTTTAATAAAATTTATATCATTTGGGGACAATTATAAGCCTTATAGTTTATTAAATATTTTATTTTTAACTCATAGTAAGTGCATTCTATTTTTAAAAAACAGACTACACTAACAAACTCGCTAAATGTAGCACAACCTATTTTTTTTGTGCCCTGTATTAGTCACTTATATAATTGTGTTTTTTTAGTCGTGTTTATTTTTGGAAAGAATGAGAGAGTACATGGTAATAAGATATTAGTTCTTAATATTTATTACTGGGTGAAATTTTCATGATGCGTATTTCTGTTGTTTTGGTTCTAGCCAATGAGTGACTCCCACTAACACAAAATATGTTTCTAATCCACGTGCTCTCTTCACTAATACTATTCAATGTGTGAAATACCTTATGATTTTTTTTAATTGTGGCATCAAATTATTTTTACACATTACATTTTTTTGAAAAGTTGTTTTTAAGTTATGTTAATGTTTTTTAAGTAATGTTACACAATCATTTTCAAATAGATAATATTTGACACAATAATAAGTTTCTAAATCTAAAAATAGATTCAAAATTCATAATGAACTGAAACCCATCACAAAAATACATTGTTGTATGAAATGCAGGAGTAAATTATTATAAATATACGTTGTGGCACAAATTCACTGAAATTTTCAATGAAATATTTTATAGTTATACTAATGAATTATGTTATATTAATAATTAATTTTAGGAATACTTTATCAACTCCATGCAATTTCATCGAAATTGATTTAGTTTCATGATTTCTTTAATTTAATAAAATTGATTTAGTTTCATGATTTCTTTAATTTAATAATGTTAAAATGATATGAAAACAACACAAATCTTCCAGAATGTCTCGCATCCTTACACCGTCAGCAACTTCTGTTTTGATGTGGCGGCAATCGGATCGATATAATATGCTCATTCAAACAGGTTGATTTTATCGTAAAATTTTTTTATTAAATATTTATTTAGGACCTTAATTTCAAGTGCAAATAAAAGAATATATAGAACGCTAAAGATTTCATGAAATAATTACTTAAAACCTTACTTTATTTTATTAAATAATAAGTTAAGACTTTAATTTCAAGTGTACATAAAAACATATAAAAAAATAATGTTTTTCATGAAATAATTATTTAAAATTTTTAATTTCAATCGAATTTCGACTGCAAATATATAGAAACGGAGTTGTTTTTTAGTGTGACTTTTTGAAGTTTCAGGTGCTGGAATTCGGTGAAAAATTTTTTGAGGTAAAATCTTGATTTTTGTTATTCAAACTAGTTTTTAACTCTATATATGGATTCAGCACCCTCAAAAACCTCATAAGGCACTTCGATTGTGCAAAAGTTAGCAATCAAACTTCTCTTTTCAATAAATTCCTGCCTTCAAAGCCTTCAAAAAGTCACACTAAAAACTACTCGTATAGAAACTTTCCACATAACAAACTAAACAAAACAAAAAGAGTGAGGGATCCCCATATCAATATTTTGGATTGCTACTTCTATTTGATCCTCATCCTCTTCACCATGATAGTGCTTGATACCATCTTTATTTTTTTCCATTGGCATTGACATGGCAAGGAATTGCTTCTCTCGAGCTCCTCTTTTTTTTGTAATGTGGAGACCTCTTTTTTGGTTCGCACACTTGTCGTATTGGGAAATGTTTAGGTTCTATTTTATAAATAGAAAAAAAAAGAAGCATCATATACACTTAAAAAAATAAACTATGAGAACTTTCGATAGTGACTTATAATGAAAAATATTAGGGAAGGTATTCCCTTCATTTTCATATTCATCAACAGAGTTCTGAGGGGTTTGAACACCTCCGACGCTTAAAAAATAAACTAGGAGAAATTTGGATGGTGACTCATAATGAAAAATATTGGGGAAGGTATTCCCTTCATTTTTAATATTCATGAACATAGTTCTCATGGGTTTGAACACTTGTCGCATTGGGAAATGTTTAGGTTCTGTTTTATAAAAAGAAAACTTAAAAGAGGCATCATATACAATTAAAAAATAAACTAAGAGAACTTTGGACGGTGACTTATAATGAAAATTATTGGGAACGTATTCCTCTCATTTTAATATTCATGAATAGAGTTCTGATGGGTTTGAGTACGCGGTTACCAAAACTTCAATCAGACGCAATAGGTTGATCTCCTCACAAGCAACATGAACTTTAAGACACATTAAAAAAATACATTTAAATGAATTAAATTATCAATAAACAAAAAATAAAATAAAATTTATAATGTTAAACTTTATGAGAAACCAATTATTTTTTTAGTCAAAGGCAAACTAATACAAGTTCAACGCAAATCGATTAGGTGATTACCTGCCACGAATAATAACATGAAGTAAATTAATTATAAAAAAATATTTTTTTACTTTATTAATTATAAATAATATTTAAAAATTTAAAAAATTATTAAATAAAAAAAATATTTTAATTATCATTTTTTATTATATTTTAGTTTAACATTTTAATAATTATTAATTTTTTTTATAATTATTAAAATATATTATTTTATAATTATTTATTTTTTTTGTAGTTATTAAAAATAATATTTTTAATAAAATATGTTATTTTAAAATTTAATATAAATTTATATTAATTACACCAAAGGTGTTTTTATATGAGATTTCTCTCGAAAACAAATGGCAAAGGGCATCTTATTTTAATGAACATCTTGTGTCGGAATATGGTGGGAAAGAGTTTTCATGATGGAGAACCTGCTTGTAGCAAAAATTTTCGATGCTTTTCATTACACATGTCAGTGTGTTAGTGCATGTGAGGAATATTTACGAGTCGATCCTTTTCAATATACAACGAAAGTGTGATGCTTAGTGTGATTATGGTTATTAATAGCACATTTATTACGCCGTAAGGCGTATTTATTTGAAATGAACTTTGCTACCTGCCTATGTGTACAATTGGTGATCGTCAGATGTGTTGTTAGACGATTGAAGGAAGATTAGCCGTGGATATAAAACAGTTAAAAAATTCAGTTGGTTTTTGTATGAAGTAGGGTTTAGTATTTACACACATTTGATTTGGAATTTACGGGGGTGTTAGTAAGGGTTTGGTAGCACAACAACTTACGTCAACAATGGTTGAAAGAGGAAAGCCGCAGATTTTGTTTTTGTGCATAGGAGATGACAGATCCGATGAAGAAAGACTATAGTACTTGGGCTGATTTATGCTTGCGCTTTTTCATTTTTGTTCTATTGATATTTTACGATGGTGTTCATGAAGCAATATGGCAACGAGCGTAGGTCGGCGACAACGCCATTGAGGCTGTCGAGTGGTACACCCAACGTTGCTCGTCACGGTATATCACATTCTATTTTTTTTCTACCCATACTCGGTATATGAATTCAATGCTTTTCGTTTCTAAAGCGAGACCATTGAGGTTGCGAGAGAAAATATTGCGAGGGTGTGATTCAACTGAGATTTATTAAGATTCGAGAGAATCGTAGACCCTTTTGAAATGGCATCAAATCCAACGGTTGTATTTTTGTATATGGTTAATAGATGCGGATGGTTGATTTAGAAGCATAGGACTACAAACAATCCTTGAAGCTAAGAAGATTTGCTTTGGTTTGGCATCATCGGGATGCGATCCGGATTTTGGATCATGCCAATCCAAGGAGCTTTTAGATCATACGGAGAGTGTGCTTGCAAATGAGCTGTGGAGGTCAAAAGTGGCCGGCATATTGTTGAAGTTAAACCCCGAGTCTTTGAAAGTACTTATATATGTGAGCATCGAGAAATTGTTCGATTGGTTTTTTTTGTGAAGTAGGTTTTAGTATTTACACGTATTTGATTTGGAATTTACGGGGTGTTAGTAAGGGTTTGGTAGCACAACAACTTCATCGTCAACAATGGTTGAGAGAGGAAAGCGCATGATTTTGTTTTTGTGCATAGGAGATGACGGATACGATGAAGATATGTTTTGCGAGTATTGCAATGGCACAACCATCTATGGCCTCTATGTCAAATTTCAACCCTCATTCAAACCATGACGTAAATGACGTATTCCACCCATTGAGTTAAAATCCTCAACTTTGTTCCCTTAAACATGACCACGATTAAAAAGACGTAAAACCTCATGTCAATTCATTTTGTTCTAGAAACTTGTATTTTTCATCCCCTTCCAATATGGAAATACAGAGTTTTGCATTTTTCCTCCATTTTGTTTTGTTGAAATGAGAGTCATAGCCCTCTGTCTACGTGGAGTTGTGAAGCGTGGGTTTGTATTTACGTACCCAATGAAAGCAAATAGACCGAGCTCGGTCCACCATTTTCTTTTTCTTATTGGCTAATCTCTTGAGCTAGTTCTCTAAACCTTTCACCATCATCATTTGCGACGATGATACAACGAGTTCAAACTCATCCACTTTAGATATGAACTCCATGTGATATATTCTCGGATCTTTGAACACCTTGCTCGGCAATCTTTCAATTCAACTCCTTTTGCACGAGCCTCTCCGGATGTTGCTTCCCTCTTCGTATGCTCTCTCCCCACTCTTTAGCGAGGGATTCCCAAAGTTGACATTCTCCCCATTGAGCAGAGCCTCTAAAAAGCGTGTCATGACACTCTCCTTGCCCTATACGTGGCGGTAAATGAACACGGATAACCTCTTTCCTCTTTACTAAGGCAATCCTTCCATGTACTCATTGTTAAAATTCACGTGAGATCCTCCAAATAAAAAAAGTTCACTGGGCACAACAATTTTACGAGGTATTACTATAGGGGTCTTAATTTTGTAACTTTTCGTTTGAGAGACCTAGTTGTTATTCCGACTTCCTCTGGGACCTATAGATCGTAATGGGATTGCAACATTTGTTATACCAACTTTTTCTTTGAGTCGCAATGGTAATGTTCTATTTGTTACACAGCAGCTTTTTCTCCAGACTCTAATGGCACTACAACATTTACCATACCAATTTTTTTCTTGATTTGTTGTGAGATTGCATTATTTGTTGACCTTTGTTTATTTCTAATGGGATTGTTACATGTGTTATACCAAGTTTTTCTCGTAGACTTCAATGGTATTGCAATTTTTGTTATATCAACTTCTTCTTTAGATTGTGATGGTGTTCCCATATTTGGTATACCGGCTTCTTGCAGCTGTAATGTGATCAATCCAATATGATTTGCGGGGAGGACACCTATACGCAAACTGGTCGGATTTCTTATCGATCGGTCGATATTTTCCCTTTGCCCTATGACAAAATAAATAAGTAAATGAAAGTGAAAATTTGTGTGTATGGAGATTTTTAAGCGAAATTGTTTTTTAAGTGTAGCTTGTGTAATTTTTTGAAACTTTTTGGATAAACACATGTTACATGATTGAGACTAGCTTTTGGTCATACCATCATCAATATTATCCAAACTAAATAAACTATCGATAATTGTTGACCCAAAACGTCAGTTTATATTCAAAAAATTACACACGGTACACTCCAAAATCAATTTCATCAATATAAATGAAAGTTGAGAACAACCCGAAAAGAGGAAACAAGTACAATGTGCGAGAGACTATAGTACTTGGCGATTTATGCTTGCGCTTTTCATTTTGTTCTATAAGTAGATGAAGCCTTAGGATTGAGTTACGGTACTCCAAAGAAGAGTATGTTAGTCGTGTACGAGTTCATAGGGTGCTCTCCTTCTCTCGATGGAGCCATCGGGGTCAATCCCCGGAACATAGAAAAGTCTATTCTTCGATGCCATGAATGTATCCCACTGACAATTCCCGAGGGCTGACGGCAACTACGGCATGAAAAAACATTACAAGTATGTGAGCACACATGGTGTAAATTATTGGGCTCACGGCTTTGAGCGGGAGATTTGGAGAGAGTATGTCGGGATCACTTTAAGGGAAGGTCTTTCCGGCGTATTGGATTTGGATTGAGTTTCGGGGTTGTAGCACTTAGTCCAAGCTTTAGGAAGCTTGCTACAAAACATATTGTCTCCGCATACAAGAGAACCTACGGACGAGGGCAATTTTGTTGGATTATGATGGTACTATGATGCCTCGGACTTCTATCAACAAAACACCAAGTCCACAAGTAATATCCGTTGTAAATAGCTTATGCAATGACCCCTAAAAATGTTGTCTTTATTGTGAGTGGAAGAGGGTCGGAAATCTGCGAGTGAATGGTTTTCACCTTGCCGTAAGTTAGGGATTGCGAGCGAGCATGGCTATTTCATAAAAGGCAATCTCTTGACACTTATTTTCTCATGTTTTTTTACCATTTGTAACATAGTTTTATGCTTGATCTCTAATTTATCATGACTTCTTTCTTCTAAATTTTTTTTGTATGGTTCGGAGTGGAACCAAGATTACGAATGGGAAACAACGCTACCCACTTTGCGGACTTTGGTCTTGAAGAAAACAACGAAAGCCCTGTTATGAAATTATATACTGATTCATTGTTCATTGTCTTCTTCTTTCCGATATCTTGCGACATGATTGAACCTTCCTAGAGGATTTGCGGTGTTCAATCACTATAAATACCAAGTTTGGGACACATTTAAGGCCAAATTCTTCGGAAGGGTTTGAACATCATGATAGCTTTCCCTCAATTATCGGTAGTCCATCAATGTGCAAGGCATTCTAACCGTTTATTGTCAACTTGAAAAGGCATTCTAAACCAGAAACTCTGTTTTCTAAACAGTTTCTCATTCCCACTTAAGAATTTATAATGCCAGGTATTTCAAGAAATGGGGCATTATGGATTTGGGCATCAAGGTTTTCAAGACTAAGGTTTTGATGGCTGCTCAAGAAGTGATCAGATGTGAGAAGCCTAATGACTTAGAAATACCAGAAATTGAAGGAATGAAGGCTTCTGTATGGAGATCCAGAGGTGGTTTACTTCCATCTGTAGCTAGGGTTGAAGTGAAATCCATGATGAGCTCGAAAGCTGTGCAGATGTTGAGGCCTCCCCATCAGGTCTGTGCTTGCACAATGCTTTGGAACCAAGCTCCATTTCTCAGAAGAATGGATCATGTACCATGGCTATCTAGGTGTCCAGAGGTGGTTTCTTTATGATAACAACAGTGATGACAACATAGATGAATTTCTAAATGCTATAGAATACATTCAGAATGAGACCATGCCAAGAGATTCTACTCAAACAGGCGTTACAGTCATGGAATTCTAAACCAGAAACTCTGTTTTCTAAACAGTTTCTCATTCCCACTTAAGAATTTATAAATTTATTGCAAAGGCATTTGTCCTAAACTGGAGAGCTGTAACTCAATAGTAGAGCCCTTGTGGATTATATGGACCAATTATGGGCTTTGGATCTATACCATGTTATGTTTGACGAGACATCCAATGAAGTCCTATTCCACCTAGTACAATTGGAATAAATTTTTCTGGTCCATTGCAGGTATATGGAGAGCTCTTCATTATAACATTCAGGAATTCATCCAATATCATATATATATTATACACCGCCTTCATAAACCCATTTTCTGCTCCCCTGCTTCATTGGAGGGAAGGTCTTGCCTCATAAAGGTCATGATAGTCCATGGTTTCAACATTAATAGACGGACAATTTTAATGACAATTGCCATGATTTACATATAAAGTGGGTCAGATGAAGAGTCTTAAAGCACCCATATACACACAGCGGATGGAGTCTAGAGAAATTTTGGAATCTAATGCCAATTTTTTTCTTTGCAGCCTAACTTTCCTTGTAGATATTTAATTATGTTCGTGAAAAATATGAAACCAATATAAAGCTTTGAATTATCAAAAAAATTTCAAATCCTTTGCAGGATGGAAGCTAGATTTATGTATAAAGGAGAGATATTGGAGAATATGTGCTTTATGATTAATCTATAGTCACCTAGGAATGTTAGCTTATAGCATTTCATATTGGTAAGTCAATTGAAGTCCTTGCAAAAATTGCATATGCTTTTGCCTTGATGATAGACATTATTCCAAGGCTCCATTCAAAGATATTGGTTGATGCCACCCTTGGGAAGTAGAGAATGTGTCCTACACCTAGCTACTCAATATTATGTTTTGATGAATCCTTTATGTTATGGGGAGTGAGAAATTAGACCAATTAAAATTAATCCCTCTAGAACAGATCTATATTCTTCTTAATGATAGCTCTCAATAGTTGTTGATCTCTCATAATAATCACATCTTGGCATTCTAAACCAGAAACTCTGTTTTCTAAATAGTTTCTCATTCCCACTTAAGAATTTATAATGCCAGGGATTTCAAGAAATGGGGCATTATGGATTTGGGCATCAAGGTTTTCAAGACTAAGGTTTTGATGGCTGCTCAAGAAGTGATCAGATGTGAGAAGCCTAATGGCTTAGAAATACCAGAAATTGAAGGAATGAAGGCTTCTGTATGAAGATCCAGAGGTGGTTTACTTCTATCTGTAGCTAGGGTTGAAGTGAAATCCATGATGAGCTCGAAAGCTGTGCAGATGTTGAGGCCTCCCCATCAGGTCTGTGCTTGCACAATGCTTTGGAACCAAGCTCCATTTCTCAGAGAATGGATCATGTACCATGGCTATCTAGGTGTCCAGAGGTGGTTTCTTTATGATAACAACAGTGATGACAACATAGATGAATTTCTGAATCCTATAGAATACATTCAGAATGAGACCATGCCAACAGATTCTACTCAAACAGGCGTTACAGTCATGGAATTCTAAACCAGAAACTCTGTTTTCTAAACAGTTTCTCATTCCCACTTACATTCTAACCTGTTATTGTCACTGAAAGGCATTCTAAACCAGAAACTCTGTTTTCTAAACAGTTTCTCATTCCCACCTAAGAATTTATAATGCCAGGGATTTCAAGAAACGAGGCATTATGGATTTGGGCATCAAGGTTTTCAAGACTAAGGTTTTGATGGCTGCTCAAGAAGTGATCAGATGTGAGGAGGAGACAGATTTGACCCTCAATTATCAGTGGTCCATCAATGTGCAAGGCATTCTAACTTATTATTGTCACTGAAAGGCATTCTAAACCAGAAACTCTATTTTCTAAACAGTTTCTCATTCCCACTTAAGAATTTATAAATTTATTGCAAAGGCATTTTTCCTAAACTGGACAGTTGTAACTCAATAGTAGAGCCCTTGTGGATTATATGGACCATTCTAACCTGTTATTGTCACTGAAAGGCATTCTAAACCAGAAACTATGTTTTCTAAACAGTTTCTCATTCCCACTTAAGAATTTATAATGCCAGGGATTTCAAGAAATGGGGCATTATGGATTTGGGCATCAAGGTTTTCAAGACTAGGGTTTTGATGGCTGCTCAAGAAGTGATCAGATGTGAGGAGGAGACAGATTTGACCCTCAATTATCAGTGGTCCATCAATGTGCAAGGCATTCTAACCTGTTATTGTCACTGAAAGGAATTCTAAACCAGAAACTCTGTTTTCTAAACAGTTTCTCATTCCCACTTAAGAATTTATAAATTTATTGCAAAGGCATTTGTCCTAAACTGGACAGTTGTAACTCAATAGTAGAGCCCTTGTGGATTATATGGACCAATTATGGGCTTTGGATCTATACCATGTTATGTTTGACGAGACATCCAATGAAGTCCTATTCCACTAGTACAATTGGAATAAATTTTTAGTTGGGTCCATTGCGGTATATGGACTATATGGAGAGCTCTTCATTATAACATTCGAGTGTATCAATATCATATATATATTATACACGCCTTCGGAAACCCATTTTAATACCACCTTCATTGGAGGGAAGGTCTTGCCTCACAAAGGTCATGATAGTCCATGGTTTCAACATTAATAGACGGACAATTTTAATGACAATTGCCATGATTTACATATAAAGTGGGTCAGATGAAGAGTCTTAAAGCACCCATATACACACAGCGGATGGAGTCCAGAGAAATTTTGGAATCTAATGCCAATTTTTTTCTTTGCAGCCTAGCTTTCCTTGTAGCTATTTAATTATGTTCGTGAAAAATATGAAACCAATATAAAGCTTTGAATTATCAAAAGTTTTCAAATCCTTTGCAGGATGGAAGCTAGATTTATGTATAAAGGAGAGATATTGGAGAATATGTGCTTTATGATTAATCTATAGTCACCTAGGAATGTTAGCTTATAACGTGCATATTAGTAGTCAATTGAAGTCCTTGCAAAAATTGCATATGCTTTTGCCTTGTTATTAGACATTATTCCAAGGCTCCATTCAAAGATATTGGTTGATGCCACCCTTGGGAAGTAGAGAATGTGTCCTACACCTAGCTACTCAATATTATGTTTTGATGAATCCTTTATATTGTAAGGAGTGAGAAGTCAAATGATCTAGAAATTAATCCCTCTGACAGATCTATATTCTTCTTAATAGATAGCTCTCAATAGTTGTTGATCTCTCATAATAATCACATCTTGGCATTCTAAACCAGAAACTCTGTTTTCTAAACAGTTTCTCATTCCCACTTAAGAATTTATAATGCCAGGGATTTCAAGAAATGGGGCATTATGGATTTGGGCATCAAGGTTTTCAAGACTAAGGTTTTGATGGCTGCTCAAGAAGTGATCAGATGTGAGAAGCCTAATGGCTTAGAAATGCCAGAAATTGAAGGCCCCCCTTCAAGTCTCAGGGGTCCGAGAGGGTGGTTTACTTACTTACGTAGCTAGGGTTGAAGTGAAATCCATGATGAGCTCGAAAGGTTTGTGCGGATGTTGAGGCCTCCCCATCGGGTACGTTGCTTGCACAATGCTTTGGAACCAAGCTCCATTTCTCGAGAGGAATGGATCATGTACCAAGGCTATCTAGGTGTCCGGAAGGTGAGTTCTTTATGATAACAACAGTGATGACAACATAGATGAATTTCTGAATCCTATAGAATACATTCAGAATGAGACCATGCCAACAGATTCTACTCAAACAGGCGTTACAGTCATGGAATTCTAAACCAGAAACTCTGTTTTCTAAACAGTTTCTCATTCCCACTTAAGAATTTATAAATTTATTGCAAAGGCATTTGTCCTAAACTGGACAGTTGTAACTCAATAGTAGAGCCCTTGTGGATTATATGGACCAATTATGGGCTTTGGATCTATACCATGTTATGTTTGACGAGACATCCAATGAAGTCCTATTCCACCTAGTACAATTGGAATAAATTTTTCTGGTCCATTGCAGGTATATGGAGAGCTCTTCATTATAACATTCAGGAATTCATCCAATATCATATATATATTATACACCGCCTTCATAAACCCATTTTCTGCTCCCCTGCTTCATTGGAGGGAAGGTCTTGCCTCATAAAGGTCATGATAGTCCATGGTTTCAACATTAATAGACGGACAATTTTAATGACAATTGCCATGATTTACATATAAAGTGGGTCGGATGAAGAGTCTTAAAGCACCCATATACACACGAACGGATGGAGTCGAGAGAAATTTTGGAATCTAATGCACCAATTTTTTCTTTGCGACCTAGCTTTCCTTGTAGCTATTTAATTATGTTCGTAGAAAAATATGAAACCAATATAAAGCTTTGAATTATCAAAAGTTTTTCAAATCCTTTGCAGGATGGAAGCTAGATTTATGTATAAAGGAGAGATATTGGAGAATATGTGCTTTATGATTAATCTATAGTCACCTAGGAATGTTAGCTTATAACGTGCATATTGGTAGTCAATTGAAGTCCTTGCAAAAATTGCATATGCTTTTTCCTTGTTATTAGACATTATTCCAAGGCTCCATTCAAAGATATTGGTTGATGCCACCCTTGGGAAGTAGAGAATGTGTCCTACACCTAGCTACTCAATATTATGTTTTGATGAATCCTTTATATTGTAAGGAGTGAGAAGTCAAATGATCTAGAAATTAATCCCTCTAGAACATATCTATATTCTTCTTAATGATAGCTCTCAATAGTTGTTGATCTCTCATAATAATCACATCTTGGCATTCTAAACCATAAACTCTATTTTCTAAACAGTTTCTCATTCCCACTTAAGCATTTATAATGCCAGGGATTTCAAGAAATGGGGCATTATGGATTTGGGCATCAAGGTTTTCAAGACTAAGGTTTTGATGGCTGCTCAAGAAGTGATCAAATGTGAGAAGCCTAGTGGCTTAGAAATACCAGAAATTGAAGGAATGAAGGCTTCTATATGGAGATCCAGAGGTGGTTTACTTCCATCTGTAGCTAGGGTTGAAGTGAAATCCATGATGAGCTCGAAAGCTGTGCAGATGTTGAGGCCTCCCCATCAGGTCTGTGCTTGCACAATGCTTTGGAACCAAGCTCCATTTCTCAAAGAATGGATCATGTACCATGGCTATCTAGGTGTCCAGAGGTGGTTTCTTTATGATAACAACAGTGATGACAACATAGATGAATTTCTGAATCCTATAGAATACATTCAGAATGAGACCATGCCAACAGATTCTACTCAAACAGGCATTACAGTCATGGAATTCTAAACCAGAAACTCTGTTTTCTAAACAGTTTCTCATTCCCACTTAAGAATTTATAAATTTATTGCAAAGGCATTTGTCCTAAACTGGACAGTTGTAACTCAATAGTAGAGCCCTTGTGGATTATATGGACCAATTATGGGCTTTGGATCTATACCATGTTATGTTTGACGAGACATCCAGTAAAAGAGTCCTATTCCACCTAGTACGGTGGAATAAATTTTACGGTCCATTGGGTATATGGAGAGCTCTTCATTATAACATTCGAGAATTCATCCAATATCATATATATATTATACCACTAGCCTTAGGAAACCCATTTTAAGTTGCTCCTGCTTCATTGGAGGGAAGGGTCTTGCTACAAAGGTCATGATAGTCCAATGGTTTCAACATTAATAGACGGACAATTTTAATGACCGTTGCCATGATTTACATATAAAGTGGGTCGGATGAAGAGTCTTAAAGCACCCATATACACACGGCGCATGTGACCCGGAGAGAAATTTTGGAATCTAATGCCTGCATTTTCTTTGCGACCTAACTTCTCATTGAGCCTTCAATTGTGACCGTGAAAAATATGAAACCAATATAGCTTTGAATTATCAAAAGTTTGCAAATCCTGAGCATGATGGAAGCTAGATTTATGTATGAAAGGAGAGATATTGGAGAATATGTGCTTTATGATTAATCTATAGTCACCTAGGAATGTTAGCTTATCAAAAATTCTTGTTGTTAGTCAATTAGAAGTCCTTGCAAAAATTGCATATGCTTTTGCCTTGTTATTAGACATTATTCCAAGGCTCCATTCAAAGATATTGGTTGATGCATATGGAAGTAGAGAATGTGTCCTACACCTAGCTACTCAATATTATGTTTTGATGAATCCTTTATATTGTAAGGAGTGAAAAGTCAAATGATCTAGAAATTAATCCCTCTAGAACAGATCTATATTCTTCTTAATGATAGCTCTCAATAGTTGTTGATCTCTCATAATAATCACATCTTGGATTTCTCTCCTATTCTTACTTTCTTGAGACCATTGAGGTTGCAGAGAAAATATTGCAGGGTGTGATTCAACTGAGATTTATTAAGATTCAGAGAATCGTAGACCCTTTTGAAATGGCATCAAATCCAACAGTTGTATTTTGTATATGGTTAATGGATCTGGATGGTTGATTTAGAAGCATAGGACTACAAACAATCCTTGAAGCTAAAGAAACTGCTTTGGTTTGGCATCATCAGGGATCTTTGATCCGGATTTTTGGATCATGCCAATCCAAGGAGCTTTTAGATCATCTGGAGAGTGTGCTTGCAAATGAGCCTGTGGAGGTCAAAAGTGGCCAACATATTGTTGAAGTTAAACCCCAGGTGCGGAAATTACTTATATATGTGAGCATCAAAAATTGTTCAGTTGGTTTTTTGTGAAGTAGGTTTTAGTATTTACACACATTTGATTTGGAATTTATAGGGTGTTAGTAAGGGTTTGGTAGCACAACAACTTCTGTCAACAATGGTTGAAAGAGGAAAGCCGCCAGATTTTGTTTTGTGCATAGGAGATGACAGATATGATGAAGATATGTTTGCGAGTATTGCAATGGCACAACCATCTATGGCCTCTATAGTTGAAGTGTTTGCTTGTACCATTTACCAAAAACCGAGTACAACTAAGTATTATTTAGATGATACTGTGGAGGTCATGAGAATGCTTCAGGGTCTGGCTACAGCTTCTAATGTAGCAACAAAAAGTCTATCTACTCAAGTTGCTTTCGAGAGCCAGCATTGAATGTGTAGGTCAAACCATATCTTTTCTGCCAAGTCTTTCAGTTCCAGTTGTGCCTTTGAATTGATATCCAAGGCGCATGAAAAAAATTCAATATTGTCAGACAGTTTTGTGGGGAGATGGGTGAATTCATCTGCCTCATTGGAAGGAATAGCATTTTGTATATGGTTAATGGATCTGGATGGTTGATTTAGAAGCATAGGACTACAAACAATCCTTGAAGTAGGTTGATATGAGTGTGTTGGAAGCATTAGTGGTGGGGTGGGGTAAATCAGATTATGTTTATTCCAGCACAGACAGGCACGCAGATTTTCCCTCCAGAAGCAAATGTATAAAATTCTGAACTGCTTATTATTGATTTTGTCAAAGGTTAGCTTCAGAAATTAAGAGCATTCCGCTACATTGAAAATCCATTATTTGCATGTTTACTGGTATATTTAGTTATATGTTGGTTGCAGACAGGGTAGCTCCAAAGTAGATGAAGCCTTAGGATTGAGTTCTGGTACTCCAAAGAAGAGTATGTTAGTCGTGTCTGAGTTCATAGGGTGCTCTCCTTCTCTCAGTGGAGCCATCAGGGTCAATCCCTGGAACATAGAAGCTGTTGCTGATGCCATGAATGTATCCATGACAATTCCTGAGGCTGAGCAGCAACTACGGCATGAAAAACATTACAAGTATGTGAGCACACATGGTGTAAATTATTGGGCTCACAGCTTTGAGCAGGATTTGGAGAGAGTATGCCGGGATCACTTTAAGAGAAGGTGCTGGCGTATTGGATTTGGATTGAGTTTCAGAGTTGTAGCACTTAGTCCAAGCTTTAGGAAGCTTGCTACAGAACATATTGTCTCCGCATACAAGAGAACCTACAGCAGGGCAATTTTGTTGGATTATGATGGTACTATGATGCCTCAGACTTCTATCAACAAAACACCAAGTCCATAAGTAATATCTGTTGTAAACAGCTTATGAAATGACCCTAAAAATGTTGTCTTTATTGTGAGTGGAAGAGGTCAGAAATCTCTCAGTGAATGGTTTTCACCTTGCCATAAGTTAGGGATTGCAGCAGAGCATGGCTATTTCATAAGGCAATCTCTTGACACTTATTTTCTCATGTTTTTTTACCATTTGTAACATAGTTTTATGCTTGATCTCTAATTTATCATGACTTATTTCTTCTAAATTGTTTTTGTATGGTTCAGATGGAACCAAGATTCTGAATGGGAAACAACGCTAACCACTGCAGACTTTGACTGGAAGAAAACAGCAGAGCCTGTTATGAAATTATATACTGAAACTACTGATGGTTCTACCATAGAAGCTAAAGAAACTGCTTTTGGTTTGGCATCATCAAGATGCTGATCCGGATTTTGGATCATGCCAATCCAAGGAGTTTTTAGATCATCTGGAGAGTGTGCTTGCAAATGAGCCTGTGGAGGTCAAAAGTGGCCAGCATATTGTTGAAGTTAAACCCCAGGTGCGGAAAGTACTTATATATGTGAGCATCAGAAATTGTTCAGTTGGTTTTTTGTGAAGTAGGTTTTAGTATTTACACACATTTGATTTGGAATTTATAGGGTGTTAGTAAGGGTTTGGTAGCACAACAACTTCTGTCAACAATGGTTGAAAGAGGAAAGCCGCCAGATTTTGTTTTGTGCATAGGAGATGACAGATCTGATGAAGATATGTTTGCGAGTTTTGCAATGGCACAACCATCTATGGCCTCTATAGTTGAAGTGTTTGCTTGTACCGTTTACCAGAAACCGAGTAAAGCAAAGTATTATTTAGATGATACTGTGGAGGTCATGAGAATGCTTCAGGGTCTGGCTACAGCTTTTGATGTAGCAACAAAAAGTCTATCAAAAAAATTCAATATTGTCAGACAGTTTTGTGGGGAGATGGGTGAATTCATCTGCCTCATTGGAAGGACTAGCATTTTGTATATGGTTAATGGATCTGGATGGTTGATTTAGAAGCATAGGACTACAAACAATCCTTGAAGCTAAATAAACTGCTTTGGTTTGGCATCATCAGGATGTTGATCCAGATTTTGGATCATGCCAATCCAAGGAGCTTTTAGATCATCTGGAGAGTGTGCTTGCAAATGAGCCTGTGGAGGTCAAAATTGGCCAGCATATTGTTGAAGTTAAACCCCAGGTGCGGAAAGTACTTATATATGTGAGCATCAGAAATTGTTCAGTTGCTTTTTTGTGAAGTAGGTTTTAGTATTTACACACATTTGATTTGGAATTTACAGGGTGTTGGTAAGGGTTTGGTAGCACAACAACTTCTGTCAACAATGGTTGAAAGCCATGATTTTGTTTTGTGCATAGGAGATGACGGATACGATGAAGAATGTGTTTGCGAGTGTGCAATGGCACAACCATCTATGGCCTCACATGGTTAGTGTTTGCTTGTCATAGTTTAAGGAAATAGGAGTAAAGCAAAGTATTATTTAGATGATACTGTGGAGGTCATGAGAATGCTTCAGGGTCTGGCTACAGCTTCTGATGTAGCAACAAAAAGTATATCTACTCAAGTTGCTTTCGAGAGCCAGCATTGAATTTTTAGGTCAAACCATATCTTTTCTGCCAACTCTTTCAGTTCCAGTTGTGCCTTTAAATTGATATCCAAGGCGCATGAAAAAAATAATTCAATATTGTCAGACAGTTTTGTGGGGAGATGGGTGAATTCATCTGCCTCATTGGAAAAAATAGCATTTTGTATATGGTTAATGGATTGGTTGATTTCATCCCTGGTCGAATGGCTTTTAATAAGGAATTGTATAGGAATAGTGTAGTGGAATTATGTATTGGAGACTAATTGTAAAGTTAATTACCAAAGATTTTTCTTTCCCATCTTTAATGTTACTTTTGGGGTAGATTTAATACTCAGGTCTGTAACCTACACATTCTAAACATAAATATAAGGTCACATCAAATTAATTATACTTGCTTTCTTTCTAGCTTCTTTCTTACGGCGTTTCCTTTGCAACATTAGGTGCAATTGCTAGTCTACATTATGTTAGAATAAATGTATATATGAACTTTTGCCCAAACCAAATGAATATAGGGAATAATGCTTTTACGATGGCCGATCAATCTACATTATGTTAGAATAAACGTATATATAACGTTCAATCCATCCATACTTCCCTGGTACAACTCTCTTTGTCAATTGCCACCGCAAGCATGCCACGGATGTCAAACCCTACTAATACCATCTATCATCTCAATCAAGCACATAATCCAAGGCATTACTTTTTACTATTTTAAATAAAAGTTGATTTTCCTTTAATAGAAAAAGTTATTAAATTTTTATACAAAGGCCTTAGACTCGATGCGGTTGGCTTAGGTTAAGTTCTTGAACTATATTGAATCGTTGTAAATATTTGATAGATGGAGATCAAAATCATTTTTCATCTTGTTTAATGATATGATATTTCCAAGTACCTCGTATTCTTTTTAATTTTAACAATTTAACCCTCAATCTTCCGCGGGAGGTTTTATTTTATGTTTATATTTTATTGGTTTATCATAAATGGGAAATGTGCAAACAGTTAGGCCTTGCATTGGATTTCTCAAAACCTGGTCTCGTCAGCGGAAGACAAGCACACGAAACCTTGGGCTCCGATGAGAATATTCTCTTCTTAATCAACGGTATTAATGCAATTCGGAATATTCTATTATTAATCAAACTTCAACTTTAAATCGTTTTATAATGTATGCAGGCAAGCAATGATGGTGCTCGATCCTACGACCCTGAGGCCAACCAGGAACCTCACCCGCCGGCAACCTGTATTGCCGGGAAATTCATATCCACTCGCCGGGAATCTGAGTAGCCGACGACCGGGGCCTCGCGGCCAGGTCTTAAACGCTGGCACTATTGGTTATACTTCTTTCTTCGTTATTGCGTTGCCTCTTTCGCGCATTAGCTGCGGCCGTTTCGACCCAGCAATTCCATTTGAACCCTCGGTCTCCTGATTTTGTGATCTCTGCTTGAAAGGCCTCGTCGCCCGTGAATTTGCTCATGTCACCTACGCCATCTGAAGATCCGTGACTGGCCTTTTGCGCAAATTATGGACCCGCAGCACAGTTACGTGGTAAGAAATCGCTATAAGAACCCGTTAGGGCCCTGCGTGCGCTAGGCCACCCTTGGGAATCTGCCATAAGGTTAGTAGATTCGGGGTAGCGATCGCTGAAACCAACGTGCTTCTTTGGCCTATCGTCACAGTTTCTGTAAATGGCCCCGCAGACGAGCTAAGAATTTGCGGGGCAAGCTGAGCGGGAGACGATGCAGCCCCCAAACCATCAAACGATGGAGTCTGCGGATTGCTCTTTTAGCTTGTGCGAATGGCATCCATTTTTATAGCGAGATTATTTTCGGCCGCCGGAGCCACTAAACTCCGGTTCACCGCCATCTTTAATGGTGAATAAATTCCTCGGAATATGAATACTTTATGTTAGTTTACAAAGGCTCGAAGTCTTCTCCCAACTTCTGAGATTTTAACCCGCCTCCATTTTTGCAATTGCAATACAGGGTTTCGGAACCCTTTCAACAAAATAACTCTGAAGAAGGTGCACTGTATATCTAATTTCTGTACAGTGATTAATTTCGAATTATTTCTTCCTTGCGCGGGTTCGATTCCTCGTAAATTTTGTTTTTTTGGGAAGGTTATAGTAATGCTGGGGAAAGAAATGCAAACATCCGGCCTGACGTTGTCCGAGCTGGATGCCGACGCAGTGGACTGCTGTAGCTGCTTCGCGTTTCTGAGAAAGCCGAAGAAGGAGCTGAAGACTGATTGTCATTTTTACGGCAGTGATTTCTCGCAAGACAGTCTGTCGAGCGGCCCCTTTGGGTATTCCGGCAGTTCGTTTCGAAAAGACGGCATGCTGAGCCTCTATGGCTCTTCGTTGAGTTATTCGGATAATGGAGTGCAGCAGGACTGTAAGGCTTTGAAGACATCATCCGCGGCTTCCAACGAGGTTAATTGCAGAGAGATCCCTGTGAAGGAAACCCATAGGGTTGTTCGCACCGAGGTATGCTCCCTTTGCTATTTTTGAATAATTGTGCGGATGGAAAGCATTATACGATTTCATCTATGTCCCGTTCATTCGAGTCTTCAGTATTTGATCCTGATGGGACGCAAGAAAAAGTGTCAGTGAAAAACTTGTGCTCGCTCATATTTGTATATTATTTTTGTTTGCGAATCAAAACATTTTTCTTCTGCAAGTGTTTCGAGAAACATGAACCGAAGGAAGGCAAAGAGCAGACTTCTGCCAATATCGCGGGCGCCAGATATCATCTCTTTGAAACTTACTCCATTCAAAGAGCATATTTCTACCAAAACTTGCATCTGATATTTTTGCCTTTGATTTTCATGCTATTCTAATAGCTGACTTTTGTCAAAATCCCCCAAGATTGACCCCAAATACCGTCTCTTCGAAACTCATTTCATTCAAATAGCAGACTTCTGTAAAAATTCCTGGGGACTTGCATCTGCGCATCTGACATCATCCAATTGAAACTCATGCCATGAAAATAAGAGACCTCTGCCAAATCCCCCAAGATTTGTGCCATATATTATCTTTTTGAAACTCATTCCGTTCAAATATTAGACTTCTGCCAAAATTCCCTGGAACTTGCACCCGACATCATCCCTTTGAAACTCTCAGAGTCGTGTCATTTAAAGAGCAAACTTTTGCCAAAATTGCCCTGGACTTACACTCAATATCATCCCTTTGAACTTCAAGACAGCCGAAGACCAAGCTTATGCCAGAATTGCCCAAGGCTTGCACCGGTCATTTTCCTTTGAAACTCATGCCATTCATAGAGCAGGCTTCTGCCAAAATCATCCGGGAAGTGCGCCAAAGATCATCTCTCTGTAACTCATGCTGTTCAGGTGGGACAGACCACAGAATAGAAGCCTGGTGGATCGCGTAAAGCTCTTCTGGCCTAGCTAGTGAATCAATGCCCTATTGGCTGCCAATTGTATCAACACTCCCCAAGATGAAGCTACATGAACTGCCAAAACTGGGGGTTTTTGACTTACTATGAATTGCCACTCAACAGAAATTGCATCATCTTCAATTACAACATGAAAATAAAAGAACAGACTGGTTTCCGCCTCTAACTTCAAGCTAAACTGGGGAACTGTTCTTACAAAGCTTCTTATTACTATGCCTGTGAATCACAATATTGTCTTACAGCTAAAATTTCCAATTTATGAACATCATGAGATTGCATGAAAACGAGAGAACAATGATTTCTTTGGATGGAATATGTTTAGACTTTAGAGGCTGTTAGGCTAAATTTCATGAACATTTTCTGCCTGCATTGCTAATATATCGTTCTTAATTTGCATTGTTTTCCTGGTTTCTATTTGTAGTCATTATTGGGGTCTAAGCTTGATTATACGATCTATTGCTTTGATTTGAGGGGATATTGCTAGTGAATTTGTCACTTTTGCTGTCAATATTTTTCAAAATCTGGGGTTGTGTAATTTCTAAAATTTAATTTAGAAAATATCCAACATTTGGGTGTTTGTTTTCTTGCTGAAAACAAGACAGCTCCTCTCGAACAAGAGTGATATGGAATAATTGAAAATTTGGCTCCAAGCTATGTTTATTTTGAAGGTTAATATCAAGTTTAATGTCATTTTTAGCTTGGTACCTGTGCTAACTGGCAGTACATACTATAATTGAAAAAATAATAAATACAATCAGGATTTATGAAGTTTTCACTTCATACTTTTTGGCATGTTTTGAACAGAAGAAACCATAAAATGTTAAGATAATTTTGAGTTCTGTGACTCCAGAAATTGAGCTGAATTGATCATTATCTACCTTTGTACTCCACACTTCAGAAAATAGTGCTGATGACACCTCTGCTAAGAGCAATCATGCATAGAATAAAGAAAAACAAACACCCATGAAGACAGGAAACTAATTAGACCTGAAACCCTTTGGGGTAAAATTTCTTTGCCCAAATCTATTGTCAATGAAATGATGCACCATATTTCAGAACATGCAGATGTTTATGAAAATTACACATACATACAATTGCACAACACAAAAAAACAGAGAGAGAGAGAGAAATGTTAACGCAAGGTATGAGAAATGTTACACAAACCTGTGTCAGTGAAGAAGACATAGGCTATGTAGCACCTCCAACACCTAACCATTAACATGACATTTACATCATGTTGGTGTTCTAAAGACTTTACCACAACATAAATAAAGCTGCTCCTGGTGCTTATATTTCCTTTTTGGTTTCCTGCTTGGTCATGTTTTTATCTGTGGACAAGGCTCCTACAACCACAATTTGTCCAGAGTTTCTAATAATGCTCTGCTTTTTGAATCAGAACTGACCTTCAGCCTGCCTTGGATCATTTTCAGCTTTTTTTTCTGTGTGCTCATAATGCACATCAACTCCCAATTGCTTTGCTTCACCCTGCAAATATTCACAATGCATTTTCCCTTAATTTTCAGTCTCAAAACCAATGTTTTAAAAGTTGCAATCAGACTCAAAATCAATTGAGGCTCAGACTGGACTCAGACTTGAAATTGGTTGAGGGTTCAAGGGCTGGTCCATTTGAGTTCTGTAAATTTTTGTAGATGTTCTATGTTTGATGCAACTTTACTTTTATAACAGTAATCACATAAACAGTTAAGTGAAAACGCTGATAGAACATACCAGTGGATCTATAGAAGACAAACCAGAAACAGGAGAATGTGTTGGTGCGATACGGCGGTCAGCAGGATGCTTCAACCAGAAAAGTCTTCTTGGTCGGCCAACCCAAAATGTGTCACAACAGTCCTCAAATCAATCATCCAGTCAACTTAAAGTCAACCCCAGAAAAGTAAATGCAGTCCAGAAAAAGTCAATGCAGGGCAGCAACAATAAAGTCAACGCAGCTTCAACTTTGGTCAACTTTTTGACCTCTATTTTTGTGCCAATGAGTACGGCCTTCAAAAATCGAACTCTCCACAAAATTTCAGCTCAAACGAACCATGCGTTGACCAAAGTCAACGCTGGTCAAACTTCCCCAGAAACCCTAACTGCAGAAAATTTGCTGCAGTAAATTTCGTCCTTTTGCTGCAGTAGATTTCGTCCTTCTCACGTGGGAGATGAAACTGCTTCTCAGATGCTCATAGATAATCAGAGGAGAAGATGTGTGATGTTGAGTGAATGAAATGCTCTCCAACGTTCACTGTATTTATATCCATCATTGAGGTGTGTGACCCATCTGTTGGGGGTGTAAAACCTTAAGGCCGACCTGCACTTAAATTTATTATAAATAATAAATTCAAAATAAATGTTCTGCTCATCAGATTAAAATCAATTTTATATCGATTTTACACTAAGTTGCACTGAAACGGATATGGGAACGGATACAGATACGGGGTTTGAAACAGATACGGAAAATTTTCAAAAATTCTGGATACGATACGGTAGGAAACGCCACGTCATATATATATATATATATATATATATATATATATATATATATTGCCATTCATGATTCATCTTTGAAGTTTGAGAATCTAGATTATATCTAAATAGTAAAAATGCATAATGATTAATCATCTATCATCAATCATCATGATGATATCATCTAGATTCTATCATCTATCATCTATACATCAATTATCATATATGAATTATGATTTATCATCTATCTTCATCATCAATTCAGGAATCAGCATATGCCATAAAGTTATTCATCTATCTATCACCATCAATTTAGGAATCAGCATAAAGTTATAATTTATAAATTGAAAATTCATAAATGATGATTCAAGTTCAAGCTATCATCAAGTTTTTGTTTAAAGGGGTAAACTTGAACTGTCATGATGATAGCTTGAACTTGCAATTTGTGAGGTTATAGAAATAAAGCAGCATTCAGGTGGATTACTTTGGTATGATATTTTATTGGCTGGAAAAATAGGCGTGTATATTACAATTTAATGGGTGTTTGACAGTTTTTTTGTCCACAACTGGAAAAAGCATACCAAGCACCTTCTACTGATAGGATGCTTGTATGTATATGCAATTTGTATCAATGCCCTTTATATCTTGAGCAGAGTTTTTTTCAATATGTGTTTTCTATTGATGTCTTATATCTCGATTCAATATGTTGATCTATCCCGATTCCATAATCAAGGAAGGCTTGTGAAGAAGGCAACATTCAATCCTTGCTTTATTACAGTAAAAGAATACAGGATAAAACCAAAAGTATAAAGGGGTAAAACAACTTGCTTAGGAAGAATGCTTCAGATCTAATTGGCAAATCGCTGCATTGCAGGCTGCTCTACTGGTTGTGTACTCGCTTGAATATGAATATGAATATATGCAGTTTAATTTATTCTCAAAACTCAGGATTTATATGGCAACATTTAAACCCAGTAACTAGTTAAAGCTTTCTTAAAAATGTACTCTATTCCCCCAAAAATACCTGTTTAACTGTAATTGACCCGCACTAGATTGTAATGAGCTTTTGAGAGGGCAAACATTTGCTTTGCATTTCCGCATAATTGTTCCTTTTCAGACAGCTTGGATTCTACTAACGTGTACTCACATAAATATGAATACATGCAGTTAGATTTATCCGCAAAACATAGGATTTCTTTGGCAACATTTAAACCCAGTAATTAGTTGAAACATTCTCAAAAATATATATTGTTCCCCCAAAACTGTCCATTTAATTGAAATTGACCTGCACTAAATAGTAAAGAGATTTTGAGGGCCTAAAGTTTAAACACTTGCTCCTCCGCTTTATAGTGTCTCATTGGTATTTGCTCTTGTAGACGTTTTCAAGGCATTTCATCCATACTCATTATCTAAGAACTTCAAGGCTCATTTTTCATGCATACTTGTGATCTAAAAACAATCTATTTTAGGTGAAAGAACCTGTTGGTTAAGATGACTGGAACCATCCATTTATTTTTGTAGTGGGGCAAATGAGGCATGATCAAATTCCCCCATGTGCAAAAACATACTATGGAAAAATACAGTTTTTGAAGGTGGTAATACCAATATTGGATTTGTGCTTTCAATATTCACACTACACCTCAACTGTCCATCTAAGCGACCTGATACGTTCAAAAAAAGCAAATACGTTTCTGATTTTATGAAATACGTTTCTGATTTTTATGAAATACGTTTCCGATTTTTAGAAACGGCCAGGAAACGGGACATTTCCAAAAAAACCGTTTCCGAAATTTCTGAAACGGGTTGGATACGTATCACTGCCGTTTCTGAGGAGTTTCGTACGGGTTTCTGTTTCGGAAACGGGGATACGAGTTTCCGAGGGCCAGCCTTGGCGTTTTCGGCAACTTAGATTTTACACCTCTCTGAAAGAGGAATCCAATACAAATATTGGAATCTTCATCTGAGCATCACAAGATGGATTTTGGACCTAGTTGTCCAAATTTAACACTCCCTCTCAACTAGGGAGAACTCCATCCACCAGTGCAATCAAACATCATGCGTCATCCCACCGTAACTTGCTTTGCTGGCCTCTTTATTTCAGAATAGAAGTGGGTCAGTTACAAAGACATCATCCCTCGGCTGACAAATTCTGCCCAAAGGTCCGAAACCTCTATCGGACTCTCAAAGAGTCTCCAACCAACCCGAAGTTGGTTCATCTGACCCGAGGTCAGGCGGAGGTTCGAGACCTCACTAGACTTGATCCCTGATCAAGTGGTTGGACCGTGCCATCCTAGATAGAGAGTATGACAATCTCGGATGCGTCCATCAGTCTTTGCTATTGGTCTCTAGCTTTTCCCATCTCATTGGCCAAATGAGAGGTACTTCCCATGAGCCCTGAACTCAGTGGGTAGGATGCATACGGGGCACAGATAATGAGAGGTGAACCAACTCAATAATCACAACTGTGGGGTCCAAGCACACCAACAAGGTTTGGCAAGCCTAGCCTTGTGGTTGCTCATAGCTCTGAGAAGCTGTCCCCAAAGCCCCCCAGAGCTCCTCGAGCTCATCGTCCAACAAGACCCACATCATAGGGTCGTTCCACGATACCAAGTCTCTCACGAAAGGTTAGGAACTTGACCTTCCCCAGGGGCTTAGTGAGAATATCCGCGACCTGCTCATCAGTTCCTATATGATCGAGCCTTACGGCGCCTCGCTGTACCATATCCCGGATGAAATGGTACCTGATATCAATATGCTTGGATCGGTCGTGGAACACAGGATTCTCGGTCAAGCGAATCCCACTTTGGTTATCACAGAGTATCACAATGGTATCTAGCACATGCCCAAACAGCTCACTAAAGAGATTTCGCAACCAAACTGCTTCACAACAGGCCATACTTGCTGCAATGTACTCGGCCTCTGCGGTGCTCAAAGCCACCGACTTCTGCTTCCTGCTCCTCCATGAAATCGAAGTAGAACCAAGATTGAAGCAGCATCCCGATGTGCTCTTACGATCCACCACACTGCCAGCCCAATCGGCATCAGTATATCCACGGAGTGTCACGCTCCCGGCAGTGTATCTCAGCCCATGGTTTATCGTGCCCCGAAGGTATCTCAGAGGATTCCTGGCACCAATCCAGTGAAAGTGATGAGGTTCAACCATCTGTTGACTCAAAGTGTTCACTGCAAAACATATATTTGGACGGGTGTTCACTAAGAACATTAGGGCCCCTGCAAGTTGACGATACTCAATAGGATAAGCCAATACGGGCCCAGCAGCGCTGCCACTCAACTTCTTGAAGTTGAGTTCCATTGGTGTTGACACGGACTTGCAATCCACCATACCAAATCTTTCCAGAAGTTTCACAACATATTTTCCTTGAGAAAGGAAAATCTCTCTAGGTCTCTGCCAGACCTCCAGGCCTAGGAAGTAGTGCATCAGTCCTAGGACCTTCATCTCGAACTTAGCAACGAGCTCCCTCTTGCATTGATGAATGAGAGGGTCAACACCTGTCAGGAAGAGGTTGTCCACATACAACACCAGAATGAGAAGCTTCCCTTGGACAACCTTGAAGTAAAGGTTCAGATCAACATTACTTCGAGTGAAGCCCAGCTTCATCAAGTAGATATCTATCCTCTCGTACCAAGCTCTGGGTGCTTGCTTCAACCCATAGAGGGCTTTCTTCAACCTGCAGACATGAGTGTCCCGATCCTGGACTTAACCCTAGAGGTTGTTCTACATACACCTCTTATTTTATTGCACCATGCAGAAAAGCGGTCTTGACATCCATCTGATGAAGACTCCATCCTTGCGTAGCAGCAAGGGCTATGATTGATCGAATGGTGGTATATCGTGCCACAAGTGCAAATATGTCATCATAGTCTATTCCTTCCTTTTGAGAGAAGCCACGAGCAACAAATCTTGCCTTGAACTTTTCAGCACTTCCATTAGATCCATGCTTGATCTTGTAGAGCCATTTTGCGGTGACAACTGATTTGTCCTTCGGTCTTGGAACCACATCCCAGACATCATTCTTCATTATGGACTCATATTCTTCGTGCATAGCATCCTTCCAGACTTGATGCTTTACGGCTTCCTTAAAAGATCCAGGTTCAGATTGTACAATAGTACTCATGGCAGCCAGATACCCTTGGTATCTACACGGCTTCTTGCTTTCTCGGAATGTCCCCCTCGGGCAGCATGTCCCTCGGCATCTTCGAGAGTGTCCCTGAGCCATGATGGTCTCTTTCTCAGTGAAGGAGATGGATCAATTGGGTCCATTGGTCCTTCAACATCAGGCATTGTCTCATCCTGCGGTTCTTCTTGATTTCCAGGCCTTGCTTCATGATTTTCCTCAGATCTCGGAAGATCTACTACTTTCTTCAGGGAAGCATCTTCGTCAAAAGTGACATCATGGCATATCTCTACCTCCCTTTGATCAGGTACATAGACTCTATAGGCCTTAGAGGTTTCGCTGTAGCCTACAAACATTCCTTTCTTTCTAGAAGCATCCAACTTACTTCTCTTTTCTTTTGGCACATGAAAATAAACAGGACATCCAAAAATTCTAAAATATGAGACGTCAGGTTTCTTACCAGTGAAAACCTCTTCGGGAGTTTTGGAGTCCAGGGCAGAATGAGGGCATCGGTTTTGAATGTATACAACAGTATTCACAGCTTCTCCCCACAGAAACTTCGGTAGACCTTGGTCACATAGCATGGCATGGGCAGCTTCCACAATGGTCTTGTTCTTTCGTTCAGCAACACCATTCTGCTCAGGAGTATAGGCAGTAGTAGTCTCCCTCTTGATGCCAGCTTCTCTGCAAAAGTCCTTGAACTCATTTGACTCATATTCAGTGCCATTGTCGGTCCTCAAAATCTTGATCTTCTTCCCTGTCATATTTTCCACCAAGGCTTTGAAGGTACTAAACCACATGAAAGCCTCATCCTTCTTCTTCAAGAAGTATATCCAGGTTTTGCAGGAGAAGTCATCAGTGAATGTCATATAGTAAGAACATCCTCCCAGGGATGTCAGGGATGTCACGGGTAGCATGCCAGATAGATCAGAATGGACTAGTTGCAAAATATCAGATGTCTTTGTGACATTTGAGGGGAAAGGTCCCCTTGTATGCTTTCCTTCGGCACAACCCTTACATACACCTTCACGATTATTTCCAAATTCGGGCATCCCTGTCACCACCTTCCTTGTTTCGGGAAGGGCCTTGTAATGAAGGTGTCTAAACCTCCAGTGCCATAGTTCAGTTTTTCGGATAGTATCACATGTCATAGCTCCCAGTGGACTTCCTCCAACCTGGTAGAGTGTTCCAACTCTAAAACCAATCACGATAGCTTCCTTGAGATTCTTTTTCCACATGCGCACCTGTCCATCAATGAATGCCACATTGAAACCTTTGTCTTCCATGGTTGATATAGACACAAGGTTCTTCTTCAATTTTGGTACATAAAGTACATCCTGCAAATGTAGAACTTGTCCTTGAGACAAGTGGAGGGTCACGATCTGTCCTTTCACGGGATATGTGGCATTATCTCCAAGGATACCATCACAGATTGGTGTCCTTCTCAACCGCTTCGGGAGTGCTTCCTTGAATCCAGTGATGTGTCTTGAGGCACCACTATCGATTAGCCAGACATCCATAGTGTCGGGCGGAGATGTAGCAGAGAGAGCAAATACAAGAATATACTCATTTCTTTTATCAACAGCATTTGACTCCTCATACCTGGTGTTCCTAGACCTTTTAGAAGGTTGATTGTTTCCACCAAAGTGAGCCTTCCTCTTTCCTTTGGATTTGTCGTTTCTTCGATTCCCATTCCTTCGATTGTTGTTGTTATCATCACTATCGGGAGAATCCTTCTTGAAGGGGCATTCTCTAGCATGGTGACCAGGCCTATGGCAAGTGAAACACTTGCCTTTCTCCTTGGGCCCTACTCTTTGCTTTGTTCTTTGGACCACGAGTTCTTCTTTCTGAATGAAACGTGGCGGCATTGTTGTCATTTCGTATTCCTTCATTCTTGTCTCTTCTTGCATGCATCTTGACGGTAGCTCGTCAGTAGCTCGTCCAAGTTAGGAATTGTATTATCATTGAGAATGGTAGTGTTGAATACTTCATTCATGTAGAACCCTCAAGTCACGGTGGAAGGTACCATCTCCGCGATCAGCTATTGTCTCCACGATAGCGACAAATTGTTTCTGATCTGTTAAATTTGAAGAAGTATGTTTGAATGATTCATCCACAGCCTTTCTTCAGATTCTTCAATTGATTATTGAAGAATAACACTTAGTTTTCATTTTTTACTTTGAACATTTGTATCAGCTTATCATACATCTCATTGGATGTGCCTAGCTTAGATATGTAGGCAACCAGACTTTTATGTATGGATTCCCTGATCATTAGCTTTGCTTTGATCTCCCCCTTCTTATACTTGGTTTTAGCAGCAACAGTAGCAGTGGATGGAGGTTCTTGTATCTTACCCAGTACATAGTCCATGAGATCATAGTCTTCTAATTTGAGATCTAATATCATCTTCCAAGCAAGGAAGTCATCCCTTCCAGTGAGCTTGTCATCCTCCTTGAAGCCATAACTTGTGGAACTCATTTTTCTCTTTTGGTGATTGCTATAAGTTAGGGCTTGTCTTCACCTCAGCTCTGATTCCATGTAAATTTTTGTAGATGTTCTATGTTTGATACAACAGTTAAGTAAAAATGCTGATAGAACATACCAGTGGATCTATAGAAGACAAACCAGAAACAGGAGAATGTGTTGGTGCGATACGGCGGTCAGCAGGATGCTTCAACCAGCAAAGTCTTCTTGGTCGGCCAACCCAAAATGTGTCACAACAGTCCTCAAATCAATCATCCAGTCAACTTAAAGTCAACCCCAGAAAAGTCAACGCAGTCCAGAAAAAGTCAACGCATGGCAGCAACAATAAAGTCAATGCAGCTCCAACTTCGGTCAACCTTTTGACCTCGATTTTTGTGCCAATGAGTACGGCCTTCAAAAATCGAACTCTCCACAAAATTTCAGCTCAAACGGACCATGCATTGACCAAAGTCAACGCTGGTCAAACTTCCCCAGATACCCTAGCTGCAGAAAATTTGCTGCGGTAAATTTCGTCCTTTTGCTGCAGGAGATTTCATCCTTCTTCTCACGTGGGAGATGAAACTGCTTCTCAGATGCTCGTAGATAATCAGAGGAGAAGATGTGTGATGTTGAGTGAGTGAAATGCTCTCCAACGTTGACTGTGTTTATATTCATCATTGAGGTGTGTGACACATCTGTTAGGGGTGTAAAACCTTAAGGCCGACCTGCACTTAAATTTATTATAAATAATAAATTCAAAATAAATGTTCTGCTCATCAGATTAAAATCAATTTTACACCTCTCCGTAAGAGGAATCCAATACAAATATTGGAATCTTCATCTGAGCATCACAAGATGGAGTTTGGACCTAGTTGTCCAAATTTAACAAGTTCTGATTCTGGTTTGGCCAGTGTTTAAAATACTGCTCGAAACAAGCCACCATTATTAATTCAGGTCTTATTTCTCATCTGAAATAGGCCAAAAAACACCTTCTGTCATCAACAATGATGTCTCAACTTCTTGTCACTTTATTATTGGCAACATCTATCATCTATCAAGTGGTGAGCTTTATGTTGATCACTATTGTCA
Organism: Pinus albicaulis; assembly: GCA_034641835.2. Classification (NCBI taxonomy): domain Eukaryota; kingdom Viridiplantae; phylum Streptophyta; class Pinopsida; order Pinales; family Pinaceae; genus Pinus; species Pinus albicaulis. The sequence continues at coordinate 1,012,535,213 of CM076583.1, forward strand.
GTAAACATCAATTCTTACATTTTGCCTCAAATTTTGTCCTCTTTTCTTTGGGAACTAGAACAAATGCAATGAAATCAGATATCTTAAGACGGCTGACCTGTGGTTTTCTGCCTAACTTAACCTCCTTTGGGCTGACCTCTTACACTGCATTCTTAGGATACATGTTCAGCAGATACATGAGAATTTGTACTGCTTTAGCCTTTTTCCCAATATTTGTTTAGCACTGTCCATAGTCATACACACAAACATGTAGATGGCGATTTCCATCTTTGTTCGGTTGCTCCACTCCACAACCTAACCCCTTCTGCTGGGGTGTGTATGTTGAAAAAAATTGCCTTTGGATCCCTTCTCTTACAAAATTCAACAAACTGATTATATCATAACTTTGCTTTCAAAGGATCTAATGCATTTACCAAATGTCATCTCTTCTGCTGCTCTAAAAGTTTTAAACTCACTAAAGGCATTAGACCTGTTTTAAAGAAAGCAGACCCACACGTTTTGGAAAATTCATCAACGGACAGTGAAATGTAGCTTACACCTTATCAAACCCTGTCCTTGTAAGGCTGCAGATATCATGTTGGACCAATTCCAGCACTACTTTGGCTTTCCAAGCTTTCACTACTTCAGATACCAACTTGTGTTGTATTCCTTTTAGGCATGCAGCACATTAATCTTCTTCTCTTGAATATTTGGTAATCCATGTACTGTTTTACATTTTGTCATTGAGGAATGATACTGAAAATTTAGATGACCATACCGTGGATGCCAATGAGAATCACTGTTGTTGCTTCCACTGCTAGCCACCAAATCTTGCGACTCTGCCACATCATCCTATAAGTTTTATAGACCCTAATCCTTCACACTGGATGCAGTTCTCTTATTACTCCTTTTATCCATCACAAAACACCTTTCTTCCTAGAAAGTGACATCCAAGTGTGGACAATGTTTTGTGACCTCACTCACAAAAGGAACAAGATATTCCTTTTTAAAGTTTGTAGCTCGGGCAGATACTTCTGCACAGACCTTGTGTTAGAAGTCGCCCACATTCTCCTTAGAACACTTGCTCTAGTCTGAGCAAGTTGCTGATATAAGTTAGCCTAAGTCTAACTTAGGAAAAAATACGTATTAGTATGTTGGCTTATTGAGCTAAAAGAAACTTAGGAAAAGTAAAGAAATTTAATTTAGTGAGTAAGTTTTAATCTTAGCCGTTGATCTCAAGTCAGGCGAGATCTAATCTCGGTCATCTATCACTTTGAGATTAAGGTTAGGGTTAGGCTTTTAGCTGAATGTAAAGTTATAAAAGCAAGTTTAGGGAGAGAGAGAAGACACACTATACACTGACACTAGCCTCAGAAGGAGTGTGATACTCTAGTGTGTCGGGTCTAAGGAAGGTGAAGGGAGTAGCTAAGGAGACAAATACAAATCAATTGAGAAAGATCAAAGGACAATTCTAAGACTTGATTAGGTGGATAACTCCATGTTTATTGTTGTATATGTAATTCCTTGGTTGGGCCATTATCCCAGGACAACAACCCAAGTAGGTTTTGAATCATTATTAATGATGAATTGATTTGATTGGGCAAAATTATGTTTGTGTCATGTGTGATTGAGATTGGCTGTGTAATTGTGCTTTCCCTAAATATTTTTTTAGGAGCCTAGCAATGTGCTTAATCATGAAGTTTTATGCTAGGAATTAAATGCCAGTTGCTGGGTTTTGAAAACTAACACAGTATCAAGGCTAGAACTCTGACAAAAAACCGATTTCAGAATTGCAGGTGCCATGTTCGTACTAGATTGTCGGGGTTGGGTTCAACCACGATCATATGAGCCTAATTTTTTTATTTAGGGTCCGAAGTAAATCAGTCGAATGATCGAGGAATTTTATTTAAAGGCTGAAATATTTTTAAAAGGGCACACGCTAAAAAAATGGTGCAGGGGGGGCGATTGACCTAATGGCCCACCCAACCACCGATTGACTGCAGAAGAAGATATGAGAAGACGCAAGAGGAGAAAGTGGCGATAGGGTCAGCGATCTTGTTGACACTGCGAATGGAGAGTGCGACATCGATGTAAATATTCGGGTGGCACCTCCATTTGTTTCCATGTAATCTTGTGTTTGATGGCATGGTAGACCAAGACATTATAGGAAAGAGGCGTTGTCTTGGTGGTTCGAAAAAGGAGGAATTGTTGGCGGCGAAGAGCGTGCCTGTGCAATTTCACCATGAGAGCGCGTCAACTGTGTTTTGGTTAGCGACCAAGATCTCCAGTGTTTTGGCGAGTAGGTCATTGCTTGTGGAGCGAAGGATCTTGGCTATGAAGCTGCATAGTTGACAAAGTACGAGCAACAATGGGAGCCGTCAGGCTGTGGCTCTTGATCAACATGTAAGCAAGATTGTGCACAAGTCAATGTGGATAGAAGTGGATGCAAGGGATACAATAGTCATTAGAGAATGGTTGTAGTGTAGGAAGAGCAGTGCTCAACAGCTAGGTAAAGGCAGATTGTGGGGGTTGGAGTTGTATTCCAATGGAAGAATGGGTCGTAGTAGATTGGGCTATGGAAAAGTGTGAGACTGCTAGTAGGGAGGCAGCCGATCACAGTTGGGACCTCGAAGTAGGCAACAATTGGTTTCAATTATTTGGCAGCTTGGGTTGAGTTTGTAAAGCACAGGTTGTGAGCTAAAAAGCATGAGCAGATTAACAACAAGGTGCACAAAGGTATGATTGGGTTGGCGCTGGTAGAAGCCATCCAGGCCAAACCAAGGAGATCGATAAACCAGAGCCACCAAAGGAGCTCATATACTAGATAGTAGCCCAAGTTGTGGTTGCAGAGTAGGATTTTGTCGAGGGTAGGTTGCCATGCTTGGCATGATTGAGTAACTGCAGGACGCAGTGGGCAACAAGGAGTCGTTGGGCAAGGGATTTGTTGCGACAGGCTGTGAGTAAAAGTGTCACTAGGGTTTAATTGATAGAGCATGGTATGAAGGACAGTGCCAATAATGTAGCCAACTGGATTGGCAGATGTTAGTTGTTAGAGGGAGGGAGATCGTACCATTCGGGGGATTGGCAACAGAGTTCATGGGTGTCTCAAAGGATCGAGAAAGAGCCACAATCGTGATAGAAGAACTTAGCACAATAACAATGACAGAGAACAAGGAGCAAGCAACTATGAAAGTTGAGCAACTCAAAGGGTGTTAGCCTTCAGGTTCAAGTAGGGAGGAGCAGCCGAATGATAACTCCAAGTTTGTTAAGAAGGTTGTTCAAAAGTAGGAGGCTTCTCGGAATAATGCCTAGGGAAGTTGGACTTGGAGGATCTTTCCAGACCAGATGGTAGAGAAGGCTTCTAGTTTAGAGGGAGCAACCAAGGTAGTGGATACAGGTCCAGGATCGAAGACAGTTTCAGGGGGCAGAAGTACCTTCATCGCTAAGAGAGAGTGTTGAAGTTTGTAGCTTGGGCATGTACTTTTGCACATGCCTTGTGTTTAGGCGTGTAAAACTCTCTCACATTCTCCTTACAACACTTGCTCTAGTGTGAGCAAGTTGATGTAACTTAGCCTAAGTCTAACTTAGGAAAAAGCACATATTAGTATGTAGGACTATTGATCTAAAAGGAACTTAGAAAAAGTAAAGAAATTTACTTTAGTGAATAAGTTTTAATCTCAGTTGTTGATCTCAAGTGAGGCGAGATCTAATCTTGGTCGTCAATCACTTTGAGATTAGGGTTAAGTTAGGGTTTTAACTCAATGTAAAGTTGTAAAAGCAAGGCTAGGGAGAGGAAGAAGACACACTATAGAACAACACTAGCCTCAGGAGGAGGAGTGAGGTACTCTAGTGTGTCAGGCCCGAGGAAGGTGCAAGGAGTAACTAGGGAGATAGATTCAAATCAGCCGAGAAAGATCGAAGGATAGATCTAGGGCTTGATCAGGTGGATAACTCTAAGTTTATTGCTATATATGTAATTCCTTATTTGGGTCATTATCCCAAGACGAGAGCCCAAGTAAGTTTTGAGTCATTATTAATGATGAACTGATTTGATTGGGCAAAAATCTGTTTGAATTTGTTATGTATGAATTTGCATTTTATTTTTTAAATTAAATTTTGAATATTTTATGTATTTTTTATTTTTTCAAGTCAATTTTGAGTTTTGTGGCCATGTCTGAGTTGGTTCCAGCTCTATGGGTTTGCTAGGTGTGATCCGATTCCCATTCATGCAACGTTGCACTGTATTATTGAACACTAATATGATTTATTTTCGAAATGTTTGGCCATATCAATGCATTAACTATTTAGTTTCTTTATACATTTGCTAAGAGTGAACCTTATGGGATTTAGTGATATACACATTACTTGTGTCTGTTAAACATTGACTGGAAAGTATTACTGGGAATATTAATGAATTTACTAATTCTGTATAAGGAACTGCTTTGCATTTTTGATTCTATATATTGCAAGACAAAGTGATTAAACAAAGGGAAAGACCTATAGATTTGGAAAGAATACACCAAAACCCACTTATAAAAACCTTGAAAAGGGGCAACATATATGGAAAAGGGAAACTAGTTAGTGGTTGAAAAAATGGGAGTACTCAAGACAAAATATCCCAAAAGCAAGGGAACTTCAGAAACACATTTACTGTTTTTCATAATTCACATTGGAGAAAAGGATAGAAGTCAACTGAAAATAAAGAGGTTTTATGTGGAGAACATAGGCAATTTTTTTTAATTGAGAGGAAGTTGATATTTTATTAGAAGTCCATAGAAACTAAACCAAATATGGAAGTGGAAAAATAAGATTCACTCACTATCATGTATGTAGTGATGTATTGGAATTTCAGTGTTTTTTTGGAAAGGCTTAAATTGTGGTTTGAGATGGATTTCATGTGCAGGACCATAATGGCAATAAAATGATCAATGAATATGTTCGCGAGTGTAAAATTGGAACAGGAAGCTATGGCAAAGTGGTATGTGAAGCCTTTCTTCTGTGCATTATTTCTCTTTTCCTTGGAGGTATACTTATCCTATACGGGTACCATTCTAACGGTGTTTTGTCCCAACACGAAACAGGTACTTCATAGGAATTCAAAAGATGGGAAGCGTTATGCCATCAAAGTATGCAGCATTTCCATTTCCATTTTGAAAGTCTTAGATTCAGAATAGCAAAACTTCTTTGATATATCTTTTCATTTTTGTGCCTTTAATATTTTGTTTAGGGAAAGTTCATGTCTCATTTGGAAAAGCCTGGATTTTGTTATAAAATAATACTAAAAATGGATAAAAGGAGCTTTATTATTTATTAATCTAAGTAGGAAAGGAGGTTGACTCACATGTTATATCATCTTTGTGCCAATAAAAGTTGCACCCATACATCTGATATATTGCATGATTTCATGATGAACCTTATTTGTTTATTTAAAGTGCTTAGAATAAAAAATATGGGATACAAAAATGAAGTTACATCATTTTTGAATAATTGGAATAAGATGCAGTGCTGAGATTTTTGTAAAATTGAGCTGGATTATCATTATAATTTATGACCCTCTATTTTGTTCTAAGAATGGCATGGTTAATATGAAATACAGTTGCTGTGATTCTGTAAAGTAATATAAATGTCAGTTTAAAATAATTGCTAAAGTTCATTTAGATAGAAAATATATGCAATAGAAAGTTGGAGGATTAATTAGCTTTTTGCTTTATGTTAGAATAATATATGAACACCATATATAAACATATTAAATTAAAATGAATCTTTCTAGCAGTGCCGTGATAAGGGATGCAAATCTGCGTAGGTTAGATTGTGCTAAATTTAAAGAATAATAAAAGCAACATGCATATATGGTTTTGTTTTTGTTTGTTTGTTTGTTTTTTTTTTTTCAAATTAATTACTTAAATCTTAGGTTTACTTTATAAACAAAAGTGGTATATCATTTTTACAGTGTTTCATGGGGATGCATCCCCTAGGATTGGGGGCATGCTCGCCATGTTTTCCATGCTCCCAAGACAGGGGGACGCTTGGGGAAACATTTCCCCACATCCCCCTTTCGGGGAAACTTGGGGAAATGCAGGGTGAAACGTTTCCACAATGTGGGGTGCATGTGGGTGTATTCTCGAAAAAAAGGGCTGGGATTCTATCAAGAGCACCAAACCTTATAAGTAACTTGATGTTGGTGGCATTGATTGTTGAACTCCTCTGTTATGACCTTAGTAAAAATGTACCCATCACTCAAAAGAAATCTCGATTTGACATGTTAAGCATTTTTATTTTTAATGCTTAGAAGGTGATTGATGATGAAGACTCCAATATAGGAAATGATTTTGATGATATGATGGTATTTGTTGTAGCATGATTTTTTGGGCTATAGAGGCCATCTAGAGCCTCTATATTGATGCATTTTTGGTTCAAAGATGGATTGCACTCGGTGCTATTTTGGTTATATGCACCCTTGCTATACATATGAGAAACTTTGCATATTTGTGTATAATGGTTTGGATTCATATGGATGTGCATGAATATTTATGTATTTTTTTATCGACCATTTTTTTGTCCGGTCCTTGATTTTGGGGTCGACTAGTTCGATGACCAGTCTGGTTTTGATAACATTATTTCATTGCCCATTGTTTATTTTCAGTTTTAACTTTTGAGTCTTGACTCTAGATATTGATGACCTCATATCGAGTCTTTGACTCACCACTCTTTACTATTTTTGAGTTTGAGTAATTTCAATTTACTATTCTAGTCTTTAGACTTTAGTATCTACTATTAATCAAATTCTAGAATAATGAAAGATTTAAATCAATGTAGATTCTAGAATGACAAATGCTGAATTTAAATCAATGTATACAATATTTTACTATTTCTATTTCATAGAATCATTTATGATGTATGAATCAATGTATTTCATTATTGAATTTGAATTTGAATCATATTTATATGCCCCCTTTATAAGGGAGGGGGCACCCATACATCCCCCTTTTGGGAAAACATGTTTGCCACCATGGGGAAACGTTTCTTGATGCACTTCCCCAGGCAACCTCCCGTCTTGGGAGTGTTTGGGGGATGCGTCCCTGTGGAAGACTGGTTTCAACTCTGTTTCAATGCTGTTACAGATCTGAAATTAGGATTTTCAACACACTATTTTTTGGACAACAATTATTTTTTAGGTTTTTTAACCCTTAATTTCACCAGTGCATGCGTACTTGGTTCTATGAATGTAAATAATTAATAATTAGTAGTTAACAGTCCAGGCTGGCAAGGGCGTAGTCAACCACGCTCGCACCTCCCCATCGACAAGCAAAGAAATGGGAGGATGGAAAGCAAGGGAGGCTGTTTAGGATTATCAACTCGTGAGATTCCCCCATCTGCAGAAGGTGTTTCCCGTATGCTGTAGTGGGGCCCGAGCTATCATCTGATGTTCAGTGCATGTTCACCGAGGTCGGATCTACCCCTCGAGTGAAAAACACATCCTCTGTACGATCATGGATGGGTATCTGGAGGTCTCTGGTTCGGGCATTAAAGTCCCCCCATGATAATGATGTCTCCAACTGCTAAGTATTTGGTAATGTCAGAGTACAAGTCTGTGAAGGGGTCGCCGTCACTGCTGTGGATAACAAAGAATGAAGAGCTGGGGGGGGGAAGTAACACACCGCCATATAAATGTCTCTCAGAGAGGGGATGCTGGCTCTGATCTGGATCCACATGAATCTGGCGTGATCATCGGTCGCTACAATAGAGATTCCGTCTCTGAGATCATCTCTGGCGAGGCATGCTACTCCTCCAGAACCTCTGACTCCTCCTGAACTCCATGTCTCCTGTCTGCAAGCTGAGGTCCACTAGTATCCTGTGATGTCCGGGAGAGGGCAGACAGGGCTCGCGTGTGTTTCGATAACAAACAGGATGTCTGCTGAAGCAAGGGCGTCATAAAGTAGGCCAGGTGATGACCAGAAAGATCCATTTCCATTCTAGCAGTGGACTGAAATGCTCGTGCCTCGTCTTCTCCGCTCGGACCCATCATTTAGAACTACCGGTTCGAGGGACCCGTCCCGGGGGGAAGGAGTCCCGGATAACCGCTCGAAGATTTCTGATGACTACCCACTTTCCTGCCTGTCTTGTTGCCGCAACCTGTTCTCTGGCCTGTTTAAGTTCAGCTACTTGTGTTCTTGTGAGGTCCTCGTCCAAGAATATCTTGTCTGGGAGGGAGAATAATTTACGCTTTGCCCGAAGTGCCCGAAGTCTATCTGTGGAGTTGTGGAATCAGAGGAAAAGGGTAGAGTCATGCCCCAACCATGCCCTCTCCAGTGTAATATCGGGTATGTCAAGTGTGTCACGAAGAAACTTGTGGCCTAGCTCTAGTATGTCCGATGAGGGAGTGGGGGGAGGAAGTCCCTTGACTTTGAGGTTTAGTTCTCTTGCTCGCCTGGTCCTTTCCTCCACTAGCTTGGCTTGTACAACCTCTTCCATCGCTGTGAGGGGTGGGGCCTTCTCCTTCCCTCTGACCACTTGTACCCATGAGCTTATATGTGATTCTGTTTCTTGTTTAAAGGATACCTGTAAGGTCTCATCCAGTGGACGTACCGCGAGAAGTTCTCTGCACTCCTGTAGTTGGTTCTTCAAGGATGAGTTGTCATTCAAGACCACCCCGACCCTGTTGGACAGGGTGCCTATCTTGGAGCGCAGCCTGTAGTTTTCCGCTTCAAGGAGTTCCGTTTTCCTCAGCAATTGCTTGATTTGGGAAGTCCAGAAAATGAAGTCAGTTTCCAGCGTGATGTCGGTTGGGCTGTACACAGTTTTGGGTTTGTTGTGGCACTGCTTGAGGTACTTGAGAGGCCCTCTGTCATTGAAATTTGGGGAAATAGGGAATTCGGCTCCCCCCCCGGGTTCTTGTTTTCCTTCCTCTCCGTCATTCCTGCAAACAGAATTGCGAGATCGAGGGGGAGGGGCGGTATCTGCTGGAAACCGACGTTAGTCTGCTGAGGGGAGGGGGTCTAGCCAGCGGAAAAAGTTTGTGGGGAGGGGGTTGCAGGAGAAGTAGCAGGGGAAAAAGGTGCAGAGGAGGGGCAGCTGGGGAGGGGGTTGCGGGAGAGGCAGCAGCGGCAGCGGACGGGGAGAGTTGCGGGTAGGCACAGGGTTGCGAGGGAGCTGGCAGCAGCGGACGGGAGGGGAGCTGCGGGGAGCAATGGATGGGGGCAATGGGAGCAGCGGACGGGGGGTTGTGGGGGGAGAAGGACGGGGAAGGGCTGCGGGAGAGCCGACGGAGCTGCGGGCGGAGCAGGACGGGGGGCTGCGGGGAGAGCAGGACGGGGGAGGGCTGCGGGAGAGCCGGCGGAGCAGGATTGAACTCCTTGGTCTTCGGTATTCAGACAGATCATCTCCCCCCGTTCCAGTATTCATTGAACGCCTCGGGGCACCTTCTTCCAAACCAGCAGGAACTCAACAAAATCATCAGGGAGGACATCTACAGACAGTACATTCAGACTACATGGGTCAATCCTCCGAGCGGTCTGCGCCCAAAGATGGCCTTCGACGCTGAGCAGAAGAAAAAGAACAATAAATGTATCTGTAATTGAATCTAATAGTACCATCTTCAAGCTGGTTAATTTGTTTCTTAACAATAAAATTCAAATTTCCTTTGACTCTTCATACAAATTCTTTAACTTCGTCCAAATCTCAACAACAATGGTAATATCGTGGATGTGAAGAAGAATATCATCCTCCAAAGCAAAGGTAAAATGAGTTATTTTTCTTTTTATAGCCATTACACATGGGATTTGGTTATGGAGTTATCCGTGTAACATATTCCCAAAGACCATGATAAGACACAATTTGCTCTATTTTTTGTTTTCAAGTAGGACTTTTTTTATCATTTATTTTATGAGACTTGAGCATCTTGATTTTTTTTTTCAAGGTAAGGATTGTATTAACTATCAAATTGTAACATACAATATATGCATTGCAGTGACACTCTGGTCACTACTACAAAGTTTGGCCCTACTAGGTGTAATGCCACTATAACAAGTTTTGCATTTCTTTTTTGAAACATATATGCAGTAAGAAGCAAGAATACCAAAGCCTCCAAGAGGCTTAACCATCGAACAATACATAGGCATGACCAAAAAAGGAACTAAAGATAAAACCATAAACAACATAGAATACCTTTTGCCAGGCACCCATCCATAATTTCTCAGGGGAGGTGGCTAGTGTTGAGGCTTTGTATTCATGGCTTTCCGTCACCCAATGAGAGCCACAGACTACCCCCTTTGGCTGGAATGGGGGTGTCGACGTGTCTCTCACTTGCATCTTGGTGGCTCAGATATTTCTGAGCTAGTTCTGAGCCAACTGTCTTGAGAACATTGTTCTCCATAAATGAGTAGCTCCAATTCTGAAGCATGCATCGTTGGGACATTCCTGCAGTGGTTCGATGGTCTGCTATAGAGTTGGCTAATCGTCTTATATGCTGGTAGATAATTGCTCTACCACTCTGGATTTGTTTGGCTAGATCTTGGATTCCCATATCCAGTCTCCATCCATGCGCGCATTGAGTTGGGGAGGATCCATGCTGAAGCTTCTTGGTTGTGCTGATTATTAATTGAGAAGCACCCTCTGGTGCTAATGGTTGGTTTTGCATCTGCAATCTGCAAACCCTATAGCAGGGCCTCTATTTCAACTGCATTATTTCTAGTATTCCCCATGTAGCCATAGTATATCCTTGTGATTTGACTCACAGGATTTCTGAATACACTCCCAAAGCTCGAAGGGCCTGAATTTCTTTTGGATGCCCCATCAAAGTTGAGCTTGAAGTGCTTGGGGAGAGTTGTCGACCAGGTGGAGGGGTTGGAAGAGGAGCCTTTTGTTAAAGAGGCTAGCCCTAAGGAGGGGAGGGGCTTAAGATCCCATGCTTGAAAGATTCTGCACTCCATTGGTGTAAGTTAATAGTCTTCATTCGCCCAATGCCTGAGAAAAAATGTTTCATTGATGTGGTTCTTTAGAGTCAGCCAAATCGTGTCTACTGTGTGATACTTGTCCCGAAAGAAGCGTTGATTTCTTTTCTTCCATGTCTCCCAAAATTGAATGCCCAGGAGCAGCTGCTAGAGGTGGTCGAGGGTTGAATTTCAGAAGGGATAAGCCTCCCATTCCCTAATCATGCAACTCACATCTCTTTTAGCATCCGTTCAACGTGAGTATATCGCCATCTGATCCCATAGATCATGTGCAAACCTACATTGATCAAACAGGTGGTCAATGCCCTCTGGATGATTTTTACACATGTAGTAGAGCAAGGGACTTGTAAAGCCTCGCTTGAGGAGGTTGTCTCATGTGAGGATGCCTCACTTATTGAGGAGTCAGAGGAAAGCTAAAATTTTGGGCCACATGCTTACTTGCCAAACTTTTGTCCATATTTGATCTGGAGGTTGTTGTGGCCTTCGAAGCAAGAGAATGTAAGATTCTTTTAATGTGAACATACCTTTGTCTTGATATTAGTTTATTTGTCCCTTGTTTCACTTAGATTTTCCTTATTTGGAGTTCCACCCATGTTACTAATGGGTCCTTTCTCTCCCTCTTTGGTTTCCAAACAACTGGTTCTTTCCAGTGCTAGAGGTTGGAAGTCTCATTCCCTTGCCAGAAGTTTTGGATCGTGGTGTTGTCAAAATTGTTTAAGTAGGCCTGAAACAATGGGAAGAGGAAAATTATTGGCCATGCTTGGCATTTGTTGCCAAGGTTCTTCCAAGAACCTTGTCGTGCTACCATCTCTTATCTGCCAAAAGCTGTGATCTCGAATGATGTGTCGTTGATGATGAGCATGGTTCCATATTAATGACCCTGTCATTGATGTGGAGTAATGGACGAGCTCCTTAGCATGCATGTTCTTTGTAGACTTGTGGTTCCAAATTTGGAACCATGGTTTAGAATTATGATTGACCCACTTCCACCATATTTTAGAACCCAAAATGGCGTTGCTGATCTCGAGATCTCTTAGGCATAGTCCCCCCATCATTTTAGGCTAATAGACGTTTTCCTATTTAACTAGTGTCCATTTATGCTTGTTGTGATACCCTCCCCAGAGAAAAAGTATGTTGTAAGGTACCAATAGCTTTGAGCACTCATTTTGGAGCCATCTGGATTGAGAAAACATAAAGCTACATGGATTGGAGGACCGATTTAACAAGGATGAGGCATGCTGCAAGGTTTAATGATCTAAAGGTCCAACATTTCAATTTCTGGTTGAGTTTGTCCAAGAGGTCTCTCCACGAGGAGTGCTTCAAGGCAGAGTTTGTGGGGGGTGCTCCAAGGTATTTGGCTGGGAGATGCGTAATGGAGAAGCCCAAGATTCGATCAATGCTTGCTTGAATTGGGGGTGAAGTGTTGAAGAAACAAATTTGCGACTTTTGAAGGTTGATGGTGGTCCTTGGCGCTTTATCAAAGAACTTAAGAGTCGATTTTAGAGCTTTGGCTTCCTTCATTGAAGAGTGGCCCATGAGCATGGTGTCATCCACAAATTGTTGGTGGGAGAACAATCCCCCTCCATGAAGGGAGAGACCTTTGAGATCACCTCTTACTTGAGAATCCTTCCTTGATCGACTTAGGCCTTCAGCAATTAGGATGAACAAGAAAGGGGATAGTGGATCACCTTGGCGAATTCTGTGAGAATGGGAGAAAGGGGCAAAAGGGATTCCATTGACCAGGATTGAGAAAAAGGCTGAGGAAATCAGGGCTTTGATCCCTTGCGTCCATAAAGAGCTAAAGCCAAAGGCCGTGAAAATGCTTCCAATGTTAATCCAAGTTTAGCTTGTCGAAGGCCTTAGAGAAGTCCAATTTGATAAGCATCCCCGAATTTTTAGTAATTTTGAGGGAGTGTGACCTTCTGTGCTAGAATGATGGCGTCCATGATTTGCCTTCCCTCTACTTATCCCAACTGTTCTATGGAAATGAGCAAGGGAAGGAGGGGCTTGAGTTTGTTTGCAATTACTTTGGTGATTATATTGTAGATCACATTACACAAAGAGACAGGGTGGAACTTACTTGGAGTGTTTGCCTCAGCTTCTTTGGGGATGAGGGTGAGGAACGTCGTGTTGAAAGTTGGTAGAATCCCCCTAGTTTGCTTGGATTCTTCTACAATATCATGGACTTCGTTCTTAATTATCGAGCAACAATGCTTAAAAGAAGGTTGAGGTGAACCCTTTTGGCCCATGAGCTTTATCCTCCACCATTTGGTGTATTGCTTCTTCCACTTCCTGCATGGAGATCTACCTCATAAGACTGGAATTGTGCTCATCCATGATGATTTTTGGAATGTGTCTAGTGTTCATGGAGATCCATCGATTGGTGTCATTCTCCTGAAGAAGGTCTTTGTAGAAACCCACTAGTTCTTCTCAATGTCATCACGAGTCTCTGCTTTCAACAAGGAGATGCAGTTGTGTTGTCGTTGCTGGATGGTAGACTGATGAAAAAAGGTTGTGTTCCTTTGCCCCTTTTTGAGCCATTGTATTCTGGATTTTTGCTTCTAGAGTGTTTCCTCCTATTTGTCGTGCTCTTTGATTCTCTCCTTAAGGGCTGGCTCTTGTCTCTCTAGGGTGGCAGTTCGACCCTTGAGAATCATCTATTTTTGGACCTCTTCCATCTCCTTTTCCAGCTGAATGTTATCTTGAAAGATGTTTCCGAAGACTTCCTTGTTCTAGGTTTTCAGAGTGCTTTTAATTCATTTCAATTGTTGTTGAAATATATACATTTTAGATCCCCTTATGTTTGATCAACTGTCCCAACATTCTCGTACTTGTGACATGAAGTAGGTATAAGTTAGCCATTTTTTTTTTAAAACCTGAAGGGCCTGTGATGTGCTCTTCTAGTATTCTGCCAATGTAGAAGGATAAGCCAGTTATTCGAGCTTGCAACTGGTAAAACTGTTGCTTCCACTGTTGCTATGTTGGTTGGAAAATCTTTAGAAAGGAGGAACTTGTCTGGCCTGGATACATTTTGCGTTGTGCCTCCTCTTTTATTATTCTAAGTGAACCAACCATTCATTGTTTTCACATCTTACCAGATTACTACTTTCAATGAAGGCCTTGAAAAGGTCGCTCTTCAGATCCAGTTGTCTCCTGCCTCCTTTTTTCTCCTCTAACAATGTAATCATACTAAAATCTCCACCAACCACCTAGTTGTGATCCCTTGGCTGATATTTCAACTATGTGAGGTGCTCCAACATGGCTATTTTGTACATTGCAAATTAGGGCCCATAAATATTTGTGATGCTCGCTCACTTGTCTGTTTTGATAAATGAAAGGAGAATGCTGGTGTGTTGGTGTTAAATTTGATTAACATGTTCTTTGCTGTAGGACAGTTACTTAAGAGATTCATATGAGCCCATTTATTAATCCATCTTATTCCAATTAGCAATCACATTAAACATACTTACAATAATTGAAGAAAGAACATATATGCTAAACACAGAAGACAAGTCACACAAGGATATGGCACCAGCTAGGGAAAAACCCCAAGAAGGGGAAAACCCTTTATCAATTCTTCTTATTATCTCATGTCAAAGTATTCAAGAGAGAGAGAGAGAGAGAGAGAGAGTACAACAGATCAAAGTCTATAATGGCTTGCAAGCATCACAACCCTTGAACAAAAGAATGATCAATCTTGAACAACAAACTGGCATGAAGTGCATACATGATACTGAAGAGAGTTAGGCTATCTAGGGCTTCTTACAAGTCATTGTTTAACTACATCAAAACCCTCATGATTGTGGTTGAGCTTGACATGCAAGGAGCTGTTCTGGTCCTCTTCTATTAGATTGAAAACACTTCAATCAGATGTGGCCAGCCTTCAAACAAGGTATGCGATGTAATACTGATATACAGAGCTGATACAAGTCCTAACAATAGGTCTGCGACTCTCCCTTATGAAGCTCGACCTCCATATACCACTTGATATAGGCCTGCGACCAAGGTTACGTGGGAGCGGGAGTGGGAGCGCCATTTTTAGAAGCTTCCGGTCCAGAGCGTTTTCGGGAGCATATATATATATATATTTTTTTATATATTTTGGTGCATATATGTCAACAAAAACATGTAGAATGATGAATTAGACATAAAAAACATAAAAACATAGATTGAATCATATAACATCAATCATCTAGAAGTTATAATCTTCATCAACCACGCCACAAGTTGGAAACATGTTGTATTGACCTTTTATCTCGTATTTTCAATCTCAATAAGGTTTCAAGCTTTAAAATTCAATATATAACATTTATCATCATTGATATATAACATTTATCATCATTGATTTCAAATTTCAATATCTAATAACATTGATTTATCACATATAACATTTATCATCAGCTGATATATATCATTTACTTATCATCGATCTCATTGATTTCAAAATTCAATATATAACATTTATCATCATTGATATATAACATTTAACATCATTGATTCATTGATCACCATATAACTTTCATGAAGTATCATATTCATAATTCATAATGACTTGTAAACTTATAAATGCCAACTTCAAAGTTTCACCTTTCAAATTCAAACTTCAAACTTAAATTGTCATTAAATATATGAAAGAGTCAAGTTTCAACTGTTCAACTGTCAACAACAAATAGAAAAGGCTAGTAAACAACAAATCTATTTTATCTACTGGCTGGCTCCTTGCCACGCCCACGAGAAATGTCTAATTTGTGCGAGCCACGAGGAAATGGTGGTCTTTTAGTACTCTGGAGTACCACGACCATGACTAGAAAGGTGGAGTTGGATGCAAAGGAACAATAGTGTGATATCGAGAACTGGCACTAGCACTGGCACTGGCACCCGCACTGCTACCAGTAGATGGTGGGACTGGCCCTGTGTGTGGCGGTGTTGCTGATGCTTCATCATCATCCCTAAAAAGTTATGCTTCCAATTCTTCCATATGTACCGTGCCGTCCTCCAAATTATCATCCTTTGGGTTGTTGTCCCAGACTCTGTATGATTGATCCTCATTTGCCCGATCACAGTAATGGCTGAGCAACCTCAAGTTATAATGCACATAAACCAAGCTTTCAGCTCGGTTTTCATTCAGCCTGTTTCTTCTCACATTGTGTATAAAGTTGTAGGTGCTCCAACACCTCTCTGCTGAAGAAGTGTTCACAACTTGTGAGAGAACTTTTTTAGCCAACTTTGGCAAAAGTCCCATGCCGCCATATGCTTCCCACCATGTGAGAGCATCAAATCTGTCCCTGTCTTCCATTGCATGGAAAGAACCAAAGTTAGCAATGCAACTGAAGTATTTGCCTAATTCAAGGCGCAATCTAGCACACTCTTCCCTGTCGGGTACCAACTTGTCCAATGCCTTCATGTACCCCTGTTGTACCTCTAGATCTATGTGAGGTTTCATCCTAACCCCACCTCCAGGTGCAGGTTGGCCCAACCAAGATGGAGAGTAATATTTTGGCGTAAGGATATATGCCAAAGCATGTAGTGGAACATTGAGTTTATTCCACTGTGCACACACAGAGTCATGAATCATCGCATACAAGTTGGGATCATTATCCTTAACAATATCTTTTATTTGCCCCAACATGCTGTCCATCTGCTCATAAACCTCTCCAATGATTGGTTTATCTGTATTTGCAAACCGAATCATGTTATAAATGGGTTTGGTAAAATTCAAAATTTCCCTCACACGTGCCCAAAACAGAGGGTTATAAAGGCAGTCTCCTCCACATGTTCGAAACCTTCCCTGTCAACTATTGTTGCTGCCCTGTCCTTTAATAGCTGCCAGTGTGGGCTTGATACCATTGCAGCCAATGACTCTCTTACCTTCAAAAGGCGCCTGAAGGTGAGGTAATAGCTAGCAAATCTAGTTTTTTGCTATTTTCAACAACTCCAATTTGGAGTGAGTACGGAAAAGCCCATGGGTATTGCTATGATTTGTAATAAATTATTAAATTGTATCATTTTTTTACCTCTCTTGTACAAATCACCAAGCCATTTGAATTGAGGTTGTTTGTTTTTGATGATATCATGCATCAAAAGGTTCATTGTGTGAACCAAACACCTAGACCAAAAAATGTTGGGGTATTTATCCTCAATAATTGCTCCTGTTGCCTTACAGTTAGCAGCATTATCAGTGATGACCTGTATGACATTGTATGGCCCAGTCTTTTCAATTATATCAAGTAATGGTTCTGCAATGTTAATGCCGGTTTTGAATTTGTCTGAATAATCATATGCTGCCAAGAAGATTGCACCACTAACCGACATAGCCAAAACACTTATCAATGGTTTTCCTTTTACATTGGTCCATCCATCAGAGACAATGGACAACCCATGCTCATTCCACGAACTTGTCATTCTAGCCAAAGAATTGTTTATTTTAGCTTTTTCATGATCAAGACCCACGGTTCTGGCCTTGTCATACCCAGGGCTTTTGTATTCTTTGGGGGCATCATTAATGGCAGAAACCATTTCATGCCAATAAGGTGTGCGAAGAACATTGAATGGCACCCCACATGCATATAGAAACCGGTAAAATTTTGAATCCACATCATTCCTACACCCTTTGTACAGGAAATCAGATATGGTTCTACGCCTTAATCCAGTGCCACTGCCTCCAAAACCACTGGCATGGGTGGAAGTTGAACTTGTTTGTCCATGACGTGTTGGGCCTGAATCAATGAAACCCCTAGATCTTTTAGATGATCTTTGTAGGGCAACCTCCTCTTCCTTCCTATATTTCTCTCTCTGTGTTTCTGACACATTAGTACAAACTTTGATTCCAATATTTTTAGTTCCATACCTTGGCATTATCCCACAAAGGTGCCTTCTCGCACGGGTGTATGAACCATGGTATTGTTTATTGCAATGGGGGCAAATAAATTTAGTGGTTCCACCACCTTTCCCTCCTTCCATTTTTTGAACATATTTCCACAAAGGTGTCTGAGTTTGGTCTTGTTTAGTTGGGGAATCTGTGTCCTCAGGTTCTCCACTCCCCACTTCCTCCTCAACATAATCCTCCTCCTCTTCAGGATTTCCTTCAAATCCACCATAACCCTCCTCTTCATCCTCCTCTTCTCTGATTTGCCTCTTTCTTCTACTACTCTCCAACACCATTATCACAAAGAAAGGAACCAACATGAGGAAAATCCCTAGCCATATAGCCATGATGGAAACAAGTTTCAAGTTTCAAGTTTCTAGCCTGCAAAACAAATGGAAAAATGCCAAATGGGAATAGGAAATGCAACATAGGAAAAAAAACAATTCATTTTTAAAGTTTTACATCCAATAAAATGCAACATTCAAGAAAAATTCAAGTTTTCATTTTAAAACAATTTAACAACCTACAAATTCATCCTAGAAAATACGAAATTGGATTTGAAGGCCTACTTCTTTCTTGCAATCCTCCTGTTGCCTTGCTCCTTGCTCTCCTTGTCTCTTCTTTCTCTCTCTCTCAACACTCAACAAACGATAAAAACCAAAATGAAACCCCCCCCCCCCTTATAAACAAATCGTTTTTTCACTTAAAAAAATTTGCGTGCGGCGGGAAGTTTTTTTTTGTTCCAGGGAGCGTTCGCTCCCGAGAGCTTCCTGAAACGCTCCCGAAAAGGCAGGGAGCGTTTTAACAGGTTCGGAAACGGGAACGAGGGGGGGTTGAAGCTTCCCCACAACCTTGCCTGCGAGAGTCCTAAATTACAGTGACCGCCTTCGACTCAATTCAACCTCCTCGAGAAGATATGACAGACCTCAACGATGCCCTAAGGTACTGCTACTGTCTCTCATGAAACTCACGGACCTGTGACTTGAGAAAACCCAAACTCAATCACTCCTTCGTCCTCCAACTGCATTCAAATGCCTCAAACACCTGAGAGCCTTTTTATGATTTGTAGTGAGGAAGGAGGATGCCCTTATATATAATTTGACATGATGATTAGTCCTAGATATTTGGAGGCAAATCCAAAATTTGAATTTTCAAATTTTCTCGGCTTAAGCAAAATCATGACTAATAGAAAAACAAATATTTTCCTTTTCCAAATTTGACGATCTTTAGATCGATTTTGGTCCTCTCGAAAAGAGGAATTCAATAGGATTGTTATCTCCATCAACTGAGCAGACCAAGGTGGAATTTGTTCCTAGTTGCCAAATTTAACACTCCCTCTCAACTAGGGAGAATTCCACCTTCCAATCCATCTGCTGTCATAGATCATCATGCCATCTCTGAATCTCATCTCTGCTCTGTTTTGCTTTGCTGAACATTGATATGAATAACGAAGAAGAATCGATCGAGAGTGAGTCACAAGACCTTGCCACTCTCTACTGATAAAAGTCAGTCCATAAAACCAAAGAGTGAACTTTCAGTCGGATTTGATCCCAAGTGATCAAGTTGAAGAACACAATGCATCCTAGACATAGGGAGTATGACAGTACACGATGCGTCCAGGACCAAGTGTGCACCCCTTGCGCACTCCACTCTTGTCAAGGCCACCTGTTGGTAATATTGTGGCAATCTGTTGAAGAGTCCTCAACGCCCCATGATGCAAGTGTCCCATGTGCTTGTGCCAAAGTTCATCAACATCTACACATCCTGCCTTGTTGCTCAAGGCTGCACAAGTCTCTACTTGCAACTTGTAGAGGTTCTTCATCCTCACACCTATCTGCTTCTCTTTCCCTGAAGCTAGAAGCTTGAGATAAGCCTTACCTCTGCTAAAGATGACATCATATCCTTTATCCTCAAGGAAAACCACTGACACCAGGTTCTTATTTAGCCTTGGAACATAGAGACCATCTTTGAGATGGAGAGTGCTCTGTGATTCCCTCTCAAAGCTAACAATACCAACTCCCCTGGTAGCATACTTGTCATTATCCAATATTCACTTGCAAATCCTTCTCATCCAGCTGGCTGAAATACTCCTTGTTCCCAGTAATATGGAAAGAGGCTCTTGAGTCAATATGCCACGTGCTGCTCCCTACTGAGCTTGACATGTAAGGTATCAATGAGAAATCCTTCTCAAACTGAGAGGGAAACTCATCTACCTCAGCTAATGCAGCTACATGCTCCTTATTCGACGCCTTCTTCTTCCGGTTAGGATACTTAGAAGCAAAGTGCCCAAACACATGGCAATGGAAGCACTTGATCTTACTTAGATCCTTCTTCTTCTTGTCATTCTTCTAACTCTTCTCACTCTTCGATTTGCCTTTCTTCCCTTTTCCTTTACCTGCAAGAGCAAGATTTTCTCTTCCTTCTCAACCTTGGAACCCTTGCCACTGCATCTAGAAGCCTCAACTAGACTGAGCCTTAGATCCTCCTGAGTGAAGTCACCAAATAGGCACTCCCAATCCGGTAGTGTATCTCGTCTAGTAATACTTTGAACGAAAATATGCCAATCCTTGGTAAACCCATTCAGAGCCACACACACTAGCTCTCTATGCACCAACTTCTCTCCAACAACTGTCAACTCATCACATACTTCCTGAACTTTGGTGAGATAGGCAGTTACATTCTCACCCTTCTGCATCTTGATTGTCCTTAGTTTCTCTTTGAGGACCATCTTCCAGTTCTCGGAAGGGTTTTGATAGAGCTTGACTAAGGCATCCCACATTTCTTTAGCTGTTTCTTTACCTGCAACATGAGGGGCGACATAATCCCGAAGTCCATCTAGGATCATCCTCTTGGTCTTGGTCATCTGCCTTTGGAAAAGCCTTAGCTCGTCTGGATCTGAAGGTTCTGCAACACCTTTCTCTGCATAATCCTCTAGCACAAACTCGTACAACAAGAACATTATCCAGACTTTCCAAACACCAAAATTTGAGGCACCATCAAGTCTATCTTTCTCTCTCAATCCTACTTTTGCGTATGTCATCCTTCAAACTTGAAAGCTGTGTGCTGGTTGATTCTTGTTCACTGCTCTGATACCATGTAGAAATTCCATGAAATTCTGATCTGCTAATATGAGCAATCTAAAATATACTTTCTTTTCATATAAACACCAAATTTCTCTCCGAAATTTGCAGCAGAATAGAATTGAAATAAATGCACAATTCATAGAAGAGAACACAACAATATTTCCAGGGAACCCAACTAGGAAAACCCTCACTTGCTTGAGAATTTTATTGAAGAAAAATGAGCAGTGGATCTCTTACAAATACACTGTCTTCAGTAGTGAATACAATGACCTCTTAGCCTTAGTCTAGGCTTGAAACAACCTGCAAGATGCTGACCCTGCTTCCCAAAATCTATGCGCACTAGGGCCCTGAATTCCTCGCGCAAATCTGGCTCCTATTAAATAGGGAAATTCCCTATTTCTGTGTGCATTTATGAGGGATCTTCCTCCTTCAACAATTCACACAAGAAAAACCCTTGGCGTCTTTCTCTCACAAGCTCACACAAAATTATAATTACAATTGCGCCTTCGTTCCTTCTTTTAAAGCAATTCGAATGGCTAAGTTTAGCAAAATTCTAATTAAGGAATGATTTTGTGATTGATTGAGTTAACTAAGTGAAAACTCACATGCAACTCATCTTGTCTCAAATCTAAGACTTGAAACTCAACCACTAGAATTTTTCCTCAATCAACTCGTACTAGAAGACAAGTAACTCGTCCTTCCACTTGAGCACATCAGTTAACTGCATCATAACTCGTCCTAATTTTTAGGGAATCTCTTAATTTTTATGAAATCGAGCATGCCAAAGAAGAAACTCGAATTTGACTCCTTGAATTAAGGCACAAATCAAGGAATCAATTTCTTGCTACTATTTTCAACATTAAAGAAAGAAACCATTATACTTCCTTAAAAAGCTTGGACTTTTTAAGAAATCAGATTTATATGTGCAATAAAAATGACTTTATATCTTCAAAAATAAATGGTGCTATGTGGTCGTATGGATCCTTCTTTGACTATGCAACTTTATATCTGTTGCCTTCTCCAAATTTGCTGGCATGCCAACTTTTGTTTTTTACACAATACTTTGAAGTTTTCCTAGGCCAATCACTGTGGCTCTAATAACATGTTAAACCATGCTACGGAGAATATACAAGAGAGTCAGAAACAAGCAAGATAGTCTGAATGAGAGATGTATCAATATGTATTCAATTACATAAAGTGGTGTTGTATGTATATTTAACAAGTTACTTTATTCTAATTGCGGTTAGGATCTGTTCACCTAATTTCTTAATTACACTTAGCATTTCCACTTTATGATATTACATTATTACTCTAATACATTCATTACTGATGAAA
Organism: Pinus albicaulis; assembly: GCA_034641835.2. Classification (NCBI taxonomy): domain Eukaryota; kingdom Viridiplantae; phylum Streptophyta; class Pinopsida; order Pinales; family Pinaceae; genus Pinus; species Pinus albicaulis. The sequence continues at coordinate 1,012,557,424 of CM076583.1, forward strand.
GAAACATTACATTATCTAACAAGAAGATGATCCTTCACCTTGATATAGCTCCCAAGCCAAGTATGAGCACAGTAATACAGCTTCACTCTTTTGAGCCAGTACTGTTTTTGTGTTTGTTTTCATGATGTTGATAATAAATTGAAGAAGAGTGTTTTTGGGATTATGGAGGTTCTTTGAAAACTTTGCCAATATTCTCAAAGGACATTAAAATTTTTCCATTTCATTCTTAGTCCTGACCTCATTTCTCACTGTTGCTTGACTATCTACTGCCACTTCATACTCAAAACCAGATTGAGTGCCACCCTCTCTGTAACTGCTGCTGAAGTTAGACATTCAATTTTTTTGGGTGATATTTGTCGTAGGATTTTTGTTTTCCCTAGAAATAAATATTTTATACTTTAAAACTAAAATCCTCTAGTTTGAAATAGTAAAAAACAGATACCTCAAAATACATATTAAATCTTATATTTATAGCAGTTTTTTTTATTTTTATTTTGGGAAATACGTCTTATAGAATCCCTTTGGTTAAGCTGCTGCACTATCAGGGGTGTATCCATGCTGTCAAAGTCACCTAGGACTTGCATCTGGCCTTATCCACACCAGCTTGAGGGGGTTTTGAACCCCGATCTCTGTGTTAATACAAGCCCGATCACCTCTCTGCTTGCTACGAGACGACACTCCTGTGGGCATGAAGCATGTACTTTCCTCCCCAAGTGTGAGAACCTCCCCTTCCAGCAGTTGCTAGGCGGATTTGTGTGTGAAACCAGCAAAGAGATGCTGTCGTGTGTAAAATTAACAAAGAAATGCTTCTTTGTGTAAAATATTGGCCACAATGTTAATGGTGGCTTGCTGGGCTGGTGAAAGTGGGTAGTTAATATAGACCCACCGGGGTTCAATTCCTACCAAGTGACATGCTTGTGTTGCCCCTGTGGATCACTCAAATGTATGCAACAGTGGTTAAGGCTAGGAGCAAGTTTTGGGTAAATTGGTGGAACAGACAACCCCCTAATTGCTGATGCTTAGTCAAAAAGCAACCAAATTGAATGGTGCTAATGGATCCCCTATGCTAAATCTTGGAGTGTTAGCCTCATCGTGATGCCTCACCAATGCTTGCACTGTCTATTTCAGTGGAAACACTCAGGGTGTCCATTCTGTCATAAGGTATTTCTTGTTATCTGAGATGTGGGATTTGGGGATGGTAATGTACCCCCTTGCATCCCTTACATACCAGCACATTTTTGGCATGGCTGGCTTGTACCCTGCACATAAATAAAGTTTGTTATGTTAGCTATGTAGAATGACAAGCATGTTTTCCATAGAAGCTGCAAATTATTAACTGAAAATGGCCAAATGTTGGACCTGGTTACAACAACAACATCAACAAATTTTGGAGGTCTTTGTCTCTCCAGTGAGTCATATGTTTGGGAGGCCCAAGTGCTCTTGTTTAGAGTCTTCTTTGAGTGAAAACTATTTCTTTGCAAACTGCGAGCCAAGTTCAAGATCTTCGAAGAGTAAATGCCTTTTCTTGCCTTTTCAATTGCAAGTTTTGGATTCCTTTTGGAATTCAAACTGCCCAAACTACTCCAAGTTTCCAACTTCTAATGAATTTGACCTGCCAATTGATCCAATTGTTTGCATTCAAAATTCCATTAATAAATTATTTGGAAAGAGTTTCCTTTTAATTAATTGAAATAATTTGTTCACATGGCTGGAAGCAAGATGTCACTTCATGATTGGTTTCAGGAGCTTCAGTAACAAACGCTTGTCAACCATAAGGATGCCTCATGAATGCCTACAATGTCTAATTCAATAGAAACGCTCAGGGTGTCCCTCGTGTCTTAGGTTATTTCTTGGCATCTGAGATGTGGTATTTTGGGATGGTAATGTACCTACCTGCATCCCTTACATACCAGTGCATTTTGGGTAATGGCTGGGTTGTACCCTGTACATAACCAAAGCTTGTCTCTCCACCAAGTTCTATGTTTGGGAGCCCCAACTGGCCTTGTTTAGTCTTCTTCAAATGAAATCCCTCTCATAGCAAACTGCGAGCCAAGTTCAACGTCTTGCAAGAACAAATACCTTTGCCTGCCCTTTGAATTTCGGCCACAAGGATGCCTCTCCAATGCATACAATGTCTAAGTCAATGGAAATACTCAGGGTGTCCCTTGTGTCATAGGGTATTTCTTGGCATCTGAGAAGTGGGGTTTAGGTATGGTAATGTAACCCCATGCATGCACATTTTGGATATGGCTGGGTTGTACCCTGTACATAACCAAAGCTTGTCATGTTAGCTATGTAGAATGACACTTTATTAACTCAAAATGGCCAAAAATTGGACCTGCTTACAACTGCGACATCAAATTTGGAAGGTCTTTGTCTTTCCACCAAGTTCTATGTTTGGGAGGCCCAAGTGTCCTTGTTTATAGTCTTCTTTGAATGAAATCCCTCTCTTTGCAAACTGCAAGACAAGTTCAACATCTTGCAAGAGAAAATGCCTTTGCTTGCCCTTTGAATTGCAAGTTATAGACTGCTTTTGGAATTCAAACTGCCCAAACTGCTCTAACTTCTAATGAATTTAACCTGACAAATGATCCCATAGTTTAACATCTAATGAATTTGACCTGACAAATGATCCCATTGTTGGCATTTGAAATTTCATTAATAAATTATATGGAGAGTGTTACCCTTTAATTCTTGACAGTGTTTCAAAATAATCCTCCAGACCTGACTTGGATGAACTTCAAATTATCAGGAACAAATTGGGCAAAGTCTTCCCAATCATTCGTTTCTCCTCCAATCTGCCTTTCAGTTATTGGATCCTTGAATGTCTTTGTTCTTTTTGCTTTGAATCTTGTGACTGCCCCAGGGTCAAAAGTCTATTGTACCTCCTCCCTGCATAGAATGAACCTTTTGGGAAAACATGTGCAAATCCAAATTTGTTCCAAACAAAAACCAAGTAAAGCTACCTGAAGTTGGAAACAAAATTTGGGTATTATGCAGGATTGACTTACTGCAGAGATGCTCCTGCATCAGTGCTGGATGCTCAAAGATATGAAATTTATAATTTCACCTTTACATGCCATTCCGAAGCACCAGTTTTGGGAAAAATCAAATGTTTTAGTCTTGTCTTATTGCCATGCTCAGACATATGTGCTACTTAATGAAATGTGTACGGATTTGGTTAGATGGGAGATGTTCAAGTATTATACTATTATGTTAGATGAGAAATTTTTTGAAATTGATTGAATACTGAAATTGTAATTGACTTGGATATGGGACACCTTCTGATTTTCAATGGAAAAGGATCGGTCTATGGCATGACATAATGTTGCTTATCTACAAAATCAGGAAATAGTTACCCAGATTTTATGATTTGAAAAGGCGGCAGTATTGAAAATGTAGTGATGGAATGTATTCTGACTTGTGCCCTAGCCAGTGAAGACCACGGGTTTGTCTTTCTATCAGCATGAGTGCGAGCTCATGAGATAGACTTCAGTTACAGTGTTTTTATTTCCAGTTTACTGGATTAATCATAAAGATTGCACGTGTAGAGTTCAAACTTCAGTTAAGTGGAGTCTTCATCAGTTTGACTACAGAACGAGGTGGCAGTTACAAGTTTAGTTAGAGTGAGTTAGTCTTAAGTTTTGGTTGAAGAAAGAACGAGTTAAGACTCCCAGGGCTTGATTGGAGAGAGAGCGAGTAACACTCTCAGTTAACTCGCAATCAGAACTCGAGCTTTAAATTAAGCTGGGCCTCCTTGCCTGGATCAATGCTTACTTATAAAGAGAAGGACAAAGGCACAATTCAATACAAGTTTGTGAGATCATTTTTGTTGTGTGTGGGCGCAGAATTGAGCAGCAATTGTGCACAAGAGAATAGGAGACTTGTGTGCTACAAAATAGGATATTTGCGCAAGAGAATAGAAGCCCTTGTGTGCTAGGAAATAGGGACCTAGTGCGCAAGGAGCAGGGATCAGGGTTTGCAGGGCAAGTCGAAGCTAGTTCAGCACAAGAACAAGAGTGTTCTCAGAGAGACAGATTTCTTTGTAATAAATCCATTTGCTCAAGAATTATCCATAAAATACCACAACAAAGAAAGCAGGTTTTCCCATTTGGTTTTCCTGGGTAAACAAACGTGTTAATTTGTGTGATGTGTTTTTATATATGTGTTTTTATTCCACTGCTTATGATTGTTAAGAGACTCTGTGTCTTGGTGAAAGTAAACTAGATTTCAGTTTTCAGTTATTCATCTAAGTAGTTGCAGAGTTTCATGGAAATTTAACAGATAGCACCAAAACTACATCATAAGATTTCTGTCACGTGTATGTGACGTTTCTTTACTGAGCAATGTTGCACGACTCGTACTCGTATAAGACTCGTCCGACCATTGACTCGTCGACTCGTATAAGACTCAGGAACAACCCGTATAAAACTCGTATAAGACTCGTCAAAATGCAAAAAAGAATTAAAATATGGTAAATTTTAAGCAGAAAAAAGAAACTAATGATAATTCCAGTCATTGTAAGTTATAAAAACCACAATATATGCAATAATTCATAACATCATCTCATATCTATAAAAGTACAACATAGCATATTCGATTTTTGTAAGCAAAACATTTAGATACGGAATAAGAAAAGGAATCATGATTCCATAATTAAAATAGAAAATGTCAGCAAGTTCAAAATTCAAATACATATGTCATAAATGATAAAGGATTGTCTCATAACAATCTTGAGTCTCATCACTCATGGACGACCACGCCTATAATAAGCCCTCGTGGAGCTCATGGTAGCATCGGAAGGTTGAAGCAACTGTGAGGCAGGTGTATTGGGAGTCTCCATTTGAGATGGAAAACTAGAGAGATCCTCAGTCTCTTCATCAAGCCAACTCAAATCAGGGGGCTCCTCCTCCACAACCCAATCAGACTCTAAATCAATAGTATCCAATAAAATTGGATCTGTATCCTTTCTTTGCACTTGTTTTGTGAGCATTCGAAGGTTGTAGTAGATGAAAACCAACTTCTCCAACCTCTCATGTTCCAACTTGTTTCTCTTTTTGTTGTGGATGTGCTCAAACACTGACCAATTGCGCTCACAAGACATATCAGAAGGACTAACCTATAATAATTTGTAATGGCAAGTGGCCTCGTAGCCAATCTATCCACCAATGAGCTGTAAAAAAATAACAACAAAGATTTTCAATTTGCAATGGCAAACATATAAAAGAGAACTAGTAAAATTACAAGCTAAGTTCTAACAATTTGCACTTACAAGGCATTTTGTTGTCCTTGAGACGTTGGCTTGAGCTGAATCCAAACATGCCAGATGCTTCCTTGTACATATCTCGTTGTAGGTTGATTTTGTGTTGAATATCTACATCCGGGAACATCTTCTCAATGCATATCATGACACGTCTCATCACCTCGGGATCTCTTTGAATGTTAGACCCCTCATTATAGAATAAGCTCGGATTGAGATATGCTCCTGCTGCATGCAATGGTGAATGTAGTTGTCTGTCCCACCTGGAATCAATAATTTGCCATATAGGGAGATATTTGGATTCATCTCCCTTATAGAAAGTCTTGATGGCCTCTTTGGCCCTATCCATGCCCTCATAAATATATCCCATTGGAGGTTTTTCTCCATCCATCAATCTCAAGACTTTCACAAGGGGCTCAGTGAAGCTGACAATCTCAGTGACTTTGTCCCACAAACTATCACCAAAGACAGATGCTTTCACAGACAACGCGTCTGGTTTTGTGCTATCTTTCCAAAATACCCATTGTTGACTACAAAACATTCTTCGCAAAGCTTGGTACTCATACAAAAGGCTTTGGAGGGAAAGAAAGTTTGTAGCAAACCGTGTGACAGCTGGGCGACTAAGCTCACCCTGTGTGAATTCCCTCATAAGGTTCAACACCCAAGCATGATTATAAATATACTTGGTAATTTGCTGGCATTCTTGCACAACATCCTGCACCCACTCCAACTTCCCAATATCCTCTAGTATCAAGTCTATGCAATGGGCAGCGCATGGAGTCCAAAAAATCGTGAGATATTTGGCACAAAGCAACCTTCCAGCTGCTACATAATTTGCTGCATTGTCCGTGATTACTTGGACAACATTTGCAACCCCAACTTCCTCCACCACATCAGCCAACAATGTAAAAATCAAATGTGCATCTTTTACATTTGCAGATGCATCAAGGGATTTTAGGAACATGGTTCCTTTAGGGCAAGCTACAACAAAATTTATTATTGTTCTACCCCTCTGATCTGTCTACCCATCAGACATAATTGTACAACCTGTAATTTTCCATGAGATTTTAATGCTCTCCAATTGTTCCTTGACACACTGCAACTCCTCATCTAGCTCTTTTCCCCTAAGTGCATTATAAGATGGGGATTTGTATCCAGGGCCAACACTTGCAATGGCATCCACCATGGGCTGATAAAAATATGACTTTGCATAGTTGAATGAAAGACTGTTATGGTACCAAAACCTCCTCACTGCCATATCTGCCTCCTTCCTCTTCTTTTCACTAAAACTATCCAAGGTTGGTTGAGATCCTGGAGTTGTACGAGGAGTGAAGAAAGAAGAGGTTATACTCCTGTTTGCTACAACACTTGAAGAGGAGTTACCAATACCCGGACTTTCAATCTGTGTTTTACTCTGAGATGAAGATCTACCTAACCCAACAATCTCATCCTTCCTTCTTGCCCTCTTAGAAGTTTCTTCTTTAATGGCTTCCAAAGCAGCTGTCATTTCAGTAGTGACTTCATTAGGGCAATTTTGACAACATCCCACACCATTCCTAGGAATTCTAGCTAGGTGGTATTTTAGCCTGTTTATTCCTGCATGTATTGTGGCATTGCAATAATTGCGCTTCACATGGTGGTCATTACCGGCAATGATTCGTTGACCATGTGCCCATGCCGGATCACGAGACTTTCTATACCCCTTTGGTGGCATGGTGACGAAATCTGGAAGAAAAAAATTAAATTTTTAAAATCTAATTCATATTTTTTAAGTTTTTTTTTGGTTTTTTGGTTATTAATTTTTTTTTTTTAATTTACAATTATTTTTGGCCTTGTGGCTGAGTTTCTCAGCCACACAGGGCCGCTGTGTGGCTGAGCTGAGTTTCTCAGCCACACAAGGGCCGCTGCAGGCTCAGGAGGCAGACCGTAGGCCCTGTGGCTGAGTTTTTCAGCCACACAACGACCCTGTGTGGCTGAGAAACTCAGCCACAGGGCTTGCGCGCTAAGGAGGCAACCCGCAGGCCCTTGTGGTTGAGTTTCTCAGCCACACAGGGCCATTGTGTGGCTGAGAAACTCAGCTACAAGGCCAAAAAAAATTGCAAATTGCAAGTGAACAAAAATAAAATAAAATTGAATTGATTAGATAAAATTAAAAAAAATTACATGCAAGTAGCTAGTTGCAAAGCAATGAAACAAAGATCATGAAGCCTACTTGGATAGTGTGCTGAAACTCTGCCTGTGCTGTGTCTCTGCCTGTGTTGTGACTCTGCCTGTGCTGAAACTCCGCCTGTGCTGTGACTCCCCTTGTGCTGAAACTCCGCCTGTGCTGTGACTCTGCCTTGCTATTACTATGTGTTGCTACTCCGCTAGTGCTCACTTCGCTAGTGCTGCTACTCCGAAAGGGAGAGAGGTGTTTATAAAACATTTCCTTCCCTCCAAATTCCCTTTTCCTCCACCTCATTTCCAAAAAAAATAGAAAAATAAAAAAAATTGAGAAAAATCCAAAAAAAATGCTTTTTGTTGTGGGACGGGTTTTATAGGGTTCCGATACGGGTGCTATGAGAAACTTGCGGGTCTTATGCGAGTAGGCGGGTTTAATGCGAGTTTGCGCGGGTAAGGGTAGAGAGCACGGGTTCTATGCCAGTGACCCGGCTCGCTATATAACCCGCGAAGACCCGCGGGTACCTGCGGGTCTTATGCGAGTGGTGCTTCATTGTTACTAAGCATTAAAACCTCATTTTGTCTGGAGCAGTACATGAAAATAGTAATTATTTTTTATTTGAAGAGATTCGTGTGCTTAATATTTGACCTAGTGTTTTGTATTGAGCATCACACATGGCATAGAATCTATGCTGTGCTTGCTAGTAGTGATTGTTTCCGTCTTTTCTCTGCTAAAATATTATTTGGTTTTATGTTTTAATATACTAGTCTCAGTTAGTGCAGGCCTTAGGTCATGACATTCTAAATTGTGACTAGCAACTTAATTTTTTTAGTTTCATTGGTGACACTTTAATTTCTTCTAGTTCTAACTCAGTGTATGCTTATCTTTACTTACACAGGCCTTTCACAAATCTCGGCTTTCTAAATTGCGAGTAGCACCTTCAGAAACTGCAATGACAGATGTCCTAAGAGAGGTAGAACCAGAATCAATTTTATGTTGTTGTTAGCCTTCAAGTTTGTGGAATCTGTGATTGTGTTTTAAGCTATTCTCTTTTGATGTTTAAGGCTATTCTGAACAGTTTTTTTTGTTTACTAATTCAGGTTTCAATTATGAAAAAGTTAGATCATCCCAATATTGTTAATTTAGTTGAGGTGATTGATGATCCAGAAACGGATTACTTTTACATGGGTATGTTGCCAATATTATTCTGGTGCCTCCATTTTTCTTCTGGTTATTACAAGTAGAGCAGGGATTAAGATTATTGGTAGATATTCTGTGTTAGTAGAGTAGAAGGGCACCTCTATTTCTTTTAACATTCATATAAACTAATAGATTGAATTCTACTGTGCCTATAGATTAATTGACTACAATGTTAAAATTATTCAAATTTCTAGTGCATGTGTGTTTGTCCTATATTCGAACATTCTCTAATGAAAGTGCAGAGCTATTTAATCCTGCCAGCCAGGACCACACACCAACATGCAGTTCAGCACAGGTGTGAAGATGGTCCCGGGAGCTGTACTGGAGTGCAGAGAGCTCCAGAGGGGGCTAGTTGTCTCTGCTATAATGGGAACCACATTCAGCAGCCCCTTGAAAATATAATAAAATATAGAAACAGCAGCATTGCTATTGTTGTCTGCTGGAAACCCACATTAAGCCTATTGATGGTAAAATGGTTTCAACTTTGGTATTTTAATCATATAATGCCCACGCTTAGCTTTTTTTAGAACATAACAAATTCATTAAAAATGCAAATTTAGCCAAGGAAGAAGCTTCTAATTATCTTACTTTCACTTTTTTCAATAGCCTCGGGAGATCAGTGATCCTGTGTGCATGCCTTCCACATCTTATTCACTGCAAAACAGCATCAACATCTCCCATACTGAAATGACATCTCAATTTTACTGTTTAGTCCATCAGTGCCACAATGGCCCTTCCTCATTTCAGTAAACAACATAGTGGAACAATACAACTCAGTTTTGAACTATCAAAACTTCAAATGATAGTAAATTAGTTTCAATGTTTTTGCTATTTTAATAATATAATGCCCAATATGAGCTTCTTGTAGAACACAACAAATTTATAAAAATTGCAAAGTTAACTGGGACAAAACTTTCAATTGGGTTTACCTCTGGTGGTTGGGAGCATTTACTGTTATCCTTCCCACCCAGGTTCAACTCCCACAAGTGACATCATGAGCTCATATTGAGCAAATTGTTGTAATGGCTTTGAGCCTTGTTGTTGAATGGCCTTGATCCCTGAAGAACATCTTACGCTTGCCTACAGGCTGGAGGATGGGGTGCTTTGTTACATGGAAAAAGAAAGAAGCAAAAACAAAACAAAACAAAACAACCTACCAAGTGCCTTTTTTAAACCCTTTTCAGTAGTCTCCGGAGATCACCGACTGTATCTGCATATCGTCAACCCTAGTCACATGGTTTGGGTTCGGCAATGATTATGTTTGGTTCAATTCAAATCTTTTCATGAGATTCAGATGAGGTTTGACATTAGGTTCATATATATACATTTAATATATATACATATATTAACTTTAAAATGAAATATAGCATAAAATGGTAAGAAATGAACATCGATAAATATAAAAAATGATATCATGGACTTGGAAAGTGCAAAGATAGATTACAAGCTTGAGCTATGATATGAGGTTATAAGCTTGAGCTATGAACTTGATCAATGGCCATGAGGTTCAATGAGGTTTGCCGAACCTGAAATTTCTTTTGAGGTTCACCAAATTTTGAGCCTCACGGTTGAAGTTCAATGAACCTCGTGACATAGTTGTCAACATCTTTAAGACTGCAAAAATAGTATCAACATCTACCATACTGAAATGGTATCTCAATCTTACTGTTTCATCCAGAAGTGCCACAATGGCCCTTCATCTCAGTGGACAAGGCAGTGGAACAGTAGGATGATTTCCTAAACTATTAAATCTTCAAATGATAGTGCAGGGAGAATTACGAAAATAGAGATAAAGCAAATGAACAACAAGCAACTCAAGCAGAGACAATACCAGAAATTTCAGAGGTAATTAGCTCATTAATAGATGCAGAACTCTTCCATAAATATTAGCTTTATTTTGCTTTAACTTAACGTGTGTTCTGTCAAAAAGATACACAATAACCCTTTAAATAGGGATCCTTCCTTTACATTTTCTTATTAATTCCTTACAAATAGTGTTGAAGTTTGTAGCTCGGGCAGGTACTTTTGCACACCTTGTGTCTAGATGTGCAGAGGTCGCCCACATCTCCTTAGAACACTTGGTCTAGGTCGAGCAAGTTGCTATGTAACTTAGCCTAAGTTTAACTTAGGAAAAATCACATATGAATATGTTGGTTTATTGAGCTAATAAAACTTAGGAAAAGTAAAGTAATTTAATTTTTTGAATATAATCTTAGCCATCGATCTCAAGTGAGGCAAGATCTAATCATGGCCTTCAATCACTTCGAGATTAGTTTTAGGGTTAGGTTTTTCGCTCAATGCAAAGTTATAAAAGCAAGGCTAAGGAGAGGAAGAAGATACACAACAACAACACAAGATTGAGAACATTATCTCAGTGAGTGTGTGCTGGGTTCGAGAGAGTGCAGATAGGCTGGAATCTAGATTTGGGGGAGAGCAGATTTTATAGATCAAATCCAAAATATTGTAATCTGTATTTTCTCAGTTGGGCCATTATATCAGGACAAGAGCCCAAGTAAGTTTTGAGTTTTATTAATGATGAACTGATTTGTTGGGCAAAAATATGTTTGTCATTGTGATTCAGGTCATGTTATTTGCTTTTGTTGAATATTTTTGTTAGGAACATAGCTGTGTGTTTATTTAGTAATGTTTTTATTAGGAATTAAATGCCAGGTGCTAGGTTTAAGGAAATATAACATGGTATCAGAGCAAAAACTCTGAATTGATCTTGGAATTGCAGGTGTTGGGATTGATTGTGATCGTACAAACTGAATTTTTTTTAAGGGCCAAAGTAAATCAGCCAATCAAAAGGAGTTTTTTTATAGGCTGTTTTTTTGGTATGATTTCAAAAAAAAAGAAAAAAAAAGGTGATTGGGGAGGATCGACTGGTCTGATGGCCCACCTAGCGGCGGACAATCCCCAGACCAACCAACCACAATTGGTGTAGGGTGGTGGAAGCAGTCGACAACCCATCCGTGGATTTTTGAGCATGCATGAGAGAGTCATGGGGTAATCAACAATCGTCTAGTCACAAAGTAAAACAAAAAAAAGGGCGACTCGACAACTGTAGAGGTGTGCCGTGACGTCAAGACCAACAAGCAACCACTAGTGAAAAAAACAAGCAGAGAAAGGTTGTGGGTGATTGACTGTAGAGGTGAGCCACGACTACAGGGGATATCAAACAACGAATGAGAGAGTGGTTTGACAATTGGTGGTCAACAACCACCCAACCACTAGCTAGTGGCGACATGAGAACACCACACAGAAATCAGGCACAGATTGTCGGCTGGGACACATAGCATGGTTGGGGTTGACAACAATTGTAGGTGGAAATGAGGACCAAAAGGGCTAGAGTAGGCAAAGGGTGACAATAAGCAGAGAAAGGTTGTGGGCGATTGACTTTAGAGATGAGCCACGACTACAGGGGATATCAAACAACGAATGAGGGAGTGGTTTGACAACTGGTGGTCAACAACCACCCAGCCGCTAGCTAGTGGTGACATGAGAACATCACAGAGAAATCAAGCACAGATTGCTGGCAGGGACACATAGCATGGTTGGGGTTGACAACAATCGCAGGTGGAAACGAGGGCTGAAAGGGCTAGAGTAGGCAAAGGGTGACCATTTGAGCTGTTTGTCGGGTTGGCAGGGTCGCGACAATTAGAGTTTGACAGCCAAACACAACTTAAGAATAGATCAATTGTGAAGCAGGTAGCTTGGGGAAAATTACCAAAAGTTTGAGGGAAGAGAGAAGCCGTGTGTAGTTGCATGAGCCCAAGGACCTTCGAAAACAGTCGCTAAGTGAGGCACATTGATGCGCAGGTGCAGGGCCTACCGCCGGGCCACACCATGTGCAGGGAGAAGATCATGTCGACAACCATTAACATGCAGGGGATCAGCCGGGCTAGTCATAGGTGTTAGGGATGTGGGTCTACTGGTGATGTGAGGAGAGGTCAGGCCATTGATAGTCGTTGACAGGCCATGGGCACAAGGAAGTCATTGTAGGGTCTAGAGGTTGACGCGGGCAACGTCAACATGGATAATAGTTTGTCGAGTTGAGTAATGACAAACACGTGGGTACAGTGTTGGGCTACTGCATCAGATAGGAAACACTGCTGAGGAGCAATTGTGTTCTGGGTTGGGCTGTGTTTAGGGAGAAATAGGCCAATAGAAGTTGTAATTGTAGCCACTAGTCGACAGACCCAATGGGAGCCCAATGTTGAGTGTTGCAGGGACAACCCAATCGAGTCATGTTGTGTTTGAGCTATAGTACTATAAGGTAGCAAAAGTTGTTGGGGTCGAGACCAAGTTAGCAGGGCTGAAAAGTTATCAAGAGAGTTGTTGGTACGTGTATTGCATGGTTGGCAGAATACGATGAGCAGTCGAGAACTAGGTTCAATCAGGGTGGAGTGTTGTAACACTGTCACAAGTTGTTCTGTTAGTTGTGAGTTGTCAAAATCAAGGTTGAGGGCAACATACCAGTCGAAAAAGAGCTCCCTAGGTGTGGACAAGTTAGGCCATGAGGGGACCCATTAGGAGACAAGTAGGGTCGAGGCAGAGTAGGTGAGCTGACATGGCTGCAGGCTCTGTGTGCATGGGTTGAGAAGAGGGGTCGACAAGTGTGTCGAAGGAGCTAGAGGTTCCATTATGTTGCAAAGAAGCCAATAGTTGCGGGTGGTGTCACAGGTCGATTGTCGTGCTGGGCATGATTGAGTAATTGCGGGATGCAACAGGGGATCTGATGCGACAGGGTGTGAGTGTCGGCAGGGTTCAACCAATAGAGTAGGTACGAAGGATAGTACTAGCATCCAACAAAATTGGCAGAGGTCAACCCTCAAAGGGAGGGAGGGAGACGATACTAGGGGGATTGGTAGTAGAATTCTTGGGTGTCTCGAAGAATCGAGACAAGACCCACAATTGTGCTAGGAATTAGCCTAAGATCGATGTTAGTGACATAGATTGAGAATGAGGCTCTGGAGATTGAGCAGGGACCGAGGACTCAAACTTATAATATGGAAGATGGTCCTCTTCCAAATCTGTTGGGACTTGTTGATATGAGATAACATTGATGGATGCTTAGGTACAAGATCCTAGGTGCGTGGTTGGAAGAAATAGGTCTTTAGATCATATTTCGAAGCAGGTAGTAGGGAAGTCTTCCAGTTTAGAGGGAGAAACTACAACAACAAATGACGTGGTGGGATTGGAGATAGATCCAGGCGGAGGAGGTTCTTCCAGAAGTACCTCTCTTGCTAAGAGGGAGTGTTGAAGTTTGTAGCTTGGGTTGGTACTTCTACACAAGCCTCGTGTCTAGGCGTGCAAAAATTTCCCAATCTCCTTAGAACACTTGCTCTAGCATGAGCAAGTTGCTAATGTAATTTGGCCTAAGTTTAACTTAGGAAAAAGCACATATTATTATGTTGGCTTATTGAGCTAATAAAACTTAGGAAAAGTAAAGTAATTTACTTTAGTGAATAAGTTTGAATCTTAGCCATTAATCTCAAGTGAGGCAAGTGTTGATTTTACAAGTGCAATTAAGACAAGCACAATTTTCTGATCCAGATAATCACTTCCAATGATATGATTATAACTTTAGAACTTTCCAGATAAATTTAGTAGGGAAATAGAAATCATAGTAAAAATAAGATATAAAAGAGACACAAAATTTATCTTGGAAAAACCCAAACCAGGGAAAAACCCAACAATCTTTTCTTAGGAAAAATTGTCCAATTCAATCAAAAGTACAATCCAAAATTTCCCTGTCAAACTTGGTCGAATTTCCATACAACACGTAAATCAAACCTAGTCAAAGAAAAGAAATTCTAGACTTCTGTTCAACTGGTCAAATTTGGTCAACAAGGCGAATTTCGACCTTTGCAACTCTTGGTCAACTGCGGTCAAATAGGCTGAATTTCGGCCTTGCAACTTCAATCAAACTGCCTCAATTGACTTGTGGCCAATGCTAGTCAAACAAGTTCGGTCAACACCCAAAATTATGACAAGAAATTTGATCAACATCTAGTCAAAGATGCTAAGTCAATGCAACACATGAATGTCAAAGTCAATGTTGGTCAAACACATATAGAATTGGTCAAACTTCGCTAGTCAATTGCAAGTGTCTTCTTCCTCCTTCACACGTGTGAACAAAAGTCTTCCTCATAAGATTCGAGTTGGTGATGATGATGCCCAATGGGGAGGTCAAATTTCCAATTTATATAAGGCAAATCAAGTGGGTTTTGACCAACGGTCAAACCCCTTCAAGAGGTGGGGCCAATCTATCTTCTTGGAGCCTACATGAACCTTAAAATAATAATTTATTTTCCCTTTGACTTGTTGACTTGAATACTGACCGAAGCTACAAAATTTCAACAACGAGACCTAATCTTGGCCATCAATCACTTTGAGATTATGTTTTGGGTTAGGGTTTTGGATCAATGCAAAATTATAAAGGCAAGGCTAGGGAAAGGAAGAAGATACACAACAACAACACAAGGTTGAGAGCAATATCTCAATGGGCGTGTGTTGGGTCCCATAGAGTGTAGAGAGGTTGGAGATCTAGATATACAGGAGAGCAGATCTGCTGGATCAAATCCAGAATATTATAATTTGTATTTTCTTAATTGGGCTATTATCCTAGGACAAGATCCCATGTAAGTTCTGAGTTTTATTAATGATGAACTGATTTGTCGAGCATAAATCTGTTTGTCATTGTGATTTAGGTCATGGTATTTGCTTCCATCAAGTATTTTTGTTAGGAGCCTGGCTGTGCATTTATTCAGTAAACTTTTTACTAGGAATTAAATGTTGGGTGTTGGGTTTAAGGAAATCTAACAAATTGCTTATGCAAAAACATAATTTTTATCCATAACATCATGCTATGCCCACTCTCCTAAAAACAATATTCTAATATCATTTACCTAACGAAAAGCTGATTTTGTAATAATGACGGCTTTTAAACACCTCTTTTTATTCAAACCCTTGCATATAAAGATATGCTTCTCCATCAGAGTTAATTGTCTTTTCAATTTCACGTATTTAATTGAAATATTCTATATCGTTGATTCCTTGAATTCCAAAATTAAGGAAACATCCTAACTCATTTTCTACCTGCACCCTTGCTTCCGGTAACTTTGCAGAGATGTTCTTTCAGTCCCTTCCTTCTGAGTGGTGTTCTGAGGATTAGCCTCACAGTGTTTTTCTTCCGTTAGGTCCACCTGATGGGAGGGATGATGCAACATCAAGCTTTGATGATGCACTACCTGAGCTTCCTCCGGAAAATAATCCTCCTCTTGCTGCTCCTATTGTTCTCGAGCCTCCTCCACCTCCTCCAGATATTGGTTCTTCTACTCTTCGGCCTAAATGGTGGGCTAAAACTATTGGTGATCTTCAGGATAATGAACTCCTTGAAGGTAGAACTTCCAGAAATAAGAGCAAACAACAGCCTACAGTAAATTTTGCTCTTATGGCTAACATACACAGTGTTTTTGAGCCTCAAACCTATTCAGAGGCTAAGGGCATACCTGAGTGGGAACAGGCAATGGAGGCTGAATTCCAGAGTCTTCAAAAGAATCACACTTGGACCCTTTCTGATCTTCCTACAGGGAAAACACCCATTAACTGCAAATGGGTGTATAAGTGAAATACAAAGCTGACGGAACCCTCGACAAGTATAAGGCTCGTCTTGTTGCTCGAGGATTCTCACAGAAAGAAGGCATAGACTATGAGGAGACCTTTGCTCCTACAGCCAAGATGAGTACCATACGGCTTGTCCTTGCCTTAGCAGCTCAGTTCAATTGACAGTCCATCAGATGGATGTAAAGAGTGCTTTTCTGAATGGTGACTTACAGGAAGAAGTCTACATGACGCAGCGTCCAGGATTCAAGGTTGCCAATCAATCATAGAAAGTTTGTAGATTAGTAAAAGCACTCTATGCTCTGAAACAAGCCCCTCGGGCTTGGTACATGAAAATTGATAAGTACCTAACAAATCATGGTTTTTAGCGGAGTCCATCTGATGCAAACCTGTATATCAAACATACTGGTGATGATATTCTGTTTGTGGTTGTCTATGTGGATAATCTTATTGTTACTGGCAGTTCAGCAAATTTGATCCATGGGATCAAACAGGATTTGTGCAGCACTTTTGATATGACAGATTTGGGGCTTCTTCATTACTGTTTAGGGGTGGAAGTCTGGTAGACTGAGAACAACATCTTTCTCTCTCAGTCCAAGTATGCCAGAAATCTTGTGGAAAGGTTCAGAATGCAAGATTGCAAACCTACCACGACTCCTATGGAACCAGGGCTCAAACTTTCAGCTCAATCATCCTCACCACTTGTGGATGAAACTTTATTCAGGCAGTTAGTGGGCAGCCTCATCTACCTTACTGCCACTCGACCTGATATCAGTTTTGCAGTGAGCTACATTTCACGCTTCATGTCAGCTCCTAAAGCTGATCATTGGATAGCAGCAAAGCGTGTGCTGCGTTATGTAAGAGGAACCCTTGATTATGGACTTCTCTACACTCGGAGTTCAGATCCTACACTAAGTGGTTACACAGATTCAGACTGGGCTGGTTCGGTTGATGACCGTAAATCTACAACTGGGTATGTGTTTAGTCTGGGATCTGGCGCTATCACATGGGCTAGTAAGAAGCAGCAGGCAGTGGCTCTCTCCTCGACAGAAGCAGAATATCGGGGAGCAGTTAAGGCATCTTGCGAGGCAGTTTGGCTTCAATGTATGCTTGCGGATATGCATGTTTCCCAGGCAAGTCCTACTCCCTTGTTCTGTGATAATCAGGGAGTGCTCAAACTCGCCAAGAATCCAGTCTTCCATGAACGAACAAAGCATGTGGAATTTCATTGTCACTACATTCGCCAACTTGTTGAAGAAGGATCCATTCAGTTACTATATGTTCCCACAAAGGAGCAACCAGCAGACATCTTCACCAAGCCTCTTGGTCGTGATAAGTTTGTAAAATTCAGAGGGTCTATCGGTGTTGTAAATAGATTGAGCATTGAGTATTAGAATAATGCTATTTTAGAGTTTACTGCTCATCTATGATTGTAATTAGCAATTTCTTGCTAGAAACTTGCTGTTTCTATATTCTTAGTAGAAACTTGCTGTTTCTACTTTCTTAGTTTGTAATTAGCAGTTTCTTGTTAGAAACTTGCTGTTTCTACTTTCTTAGTAGAAACTTGCTGTTTCTGTTTCTACAGTTGTATTATTTATTGAGTTCATTGCTCATTGTAAATCAATTCATTCATTGATTAATATTGTGTCCTTTATTTGCCGCAAATTTCGTCCCTCATTAGTCCCAAAATTTTGCCTCATAAGACATTTCTATGATCCGAAATTCTTGCCCAAATGGAGAGGATGAATAACATATTTGTAGTGGTCGAATGTGTCCAAGTGTTGTGATTGTTGGGCTGAGTCGCATAAGCTTATAGAGGAGTCGACCTTAGAGTTTTGGAGGCAAAATCCAATATTGAAAATTCAAATTTTACTTCTTTTAGAGCCGACTTGAAATACAATTCATATTTGTCATTTTCTTTTAATTTGGAGGGCTAAGACAATTTATGATGACCAACCATAGCTACAAAAATTCAACACTCCCTCTTAGTTAGGGAGTTATTCATAATGACTTCCTTAGATGTTCTCTTGTTGAAAATTTCTCTATTCCAAGAAAAGGTTTGTTATGAATATAATTCATAACAAATATAATAAATATAGTTATTAATAGTTAAATAAGGATTATGTAAATAGTCATTAAGTTAGTGAAAGGGCATGTCTAAAAGACATGCCCATTCATGAAGGGCTACCTGCATAGGTATATAAGCAGGGTCTCATTGTAACATTTTATCATCATCTTATACATTTTATATATAATATATTATTATTACGAATACCTTTTGTGTATTTTACATTAAAGTCAACAAGCCTACAACTTTGTTGCTCCATTTGGTATCAGAGGATCGATCTTCTCACCTAGAAAGAAGCACCTACGCCACTGCTAGCTGCCTTTAGCTGTTACATGCAGTGCCTCGAAATCGCTGCCGCTCGATGTCTTCATCAATGACGATGGACGATGTTAACAAAAAGTTGATCGATCTTGAGAGTAAGATCAATAATAATTTCGATAAATTCACTAAAAGATTAATCAATCTTGAGGATAAGGTTACAAGAAATTTTGACAACATCAAAAAACTTCAAGACACAATAGATCGGATAGAAAGACAAATTTGGCTAAATCATAGCGAGGCCAAAGACAATCATAACAAAGCAATGCAGAAGATAAACACCATTTTGGACAAGATTAATCTAATGCAAAAACCAATATTCCCGAATATTGAACATAGTCAACAGAACAATTTAGCCGATTTAGAAAATTCAAAAGATAATCATGAAGAATCACTACATTCTGCAGAAGATCAAGTTATGAAAATTTCAAATTATAATGAAGGTGATCTTAAAAACAAAGATGAGCCTACTAGCCAGGAATCTGTTGAAGTAGCTGAAATTGATGAGGATGATTCAGATAAAGATAATGGAAGAAGGCTATCTTGAGAAACAAGAAGATCCACATGAAAATGAAGATGATCTCAACAACAAATATGATGAAGAGGAAGATAGAGGAAACCATAATGATGATGAGGTTATTCCACCGATAGTAGTGCCAGACACTTGGGCCACAAGAAAAGTTGATAGTTGGAAGTTTGTCCAATTAGAGTTAAAACATGGAAAAATTCCTTCACGCATACAAACCATATGGCAAGAAGAGAGGCATATGTTAGGGACTAATTCTGGAATAAATATGCAGAAAATTAAATTTAGGATGTTTTTACATGGCAAAAGGAAAATTATAGCTAAATTTGAATATCAATCCCAACTAGTAGCAACCTTCCTTGGTATTCCAAAATATGAATGGTTTTCTAAGGAAAGGTCATGGGTAATTCATGTCTTTTCTTTAGCAGTTGCAGAAACAACTCTTGGCATTTTCTTTGACCAACCACGATGTTTTTTTCGGCAGTCTGCGGGTTCCATCAATCTTATCCAGGTTGACCTTGATCCTTATGGGTCACCTTCTATTTTTCTGGACTCTGCAGTACAGTCAGTTGCAGATGGGGGGATGTTAATGTGCACAAAAACTAATAGGGCAGTGCTTTGTGGGAATAATGGGGAAGTTTGCTATTCAAAATATGGTTCATATCCTAGTCGTGCAAAGTATTGTTATGAGATGGCTTTAAGGATCCTTCTTGCTTGTATTGAGAGTCATGCTAACGGCTACAAAAACTACATTGTCCTAGTTGTTCCTCAAGAATGCAATGATTGTGGCAAGAAATTCAATATGGTTGGGCTCATATGGTCTGCCCCAATTCATGATCCTGACTGGGTTTCGTCCATATTATCAAATGTTGTTGCCCTCAAATCTCGCTATCCTACATTTGACAAAATATATGTTGTCTTGACGTCGATTTTTGAGGAATTAGGAGGAGTTGAGGAGGAATTTAATTCATAGACTTGTGATGCCATTCGGAGGCAATGCCAATTGAATGAGAAACTCCAGTATGAGCTGGACGAAGAGAGGAACCCTTCCGCGGGCGCAACAAAGGAAAGCTCTCGCCATGATTTACCGGTTGCAGAAAGAAAAACATGAGAAGGAAAGGGAAGCCTTTCTAATCCAGAAAATACAAGCATGCACTGTACAGGAAAAGTTGTCTCTGGAAGATCTCCTCGATGAAAAAAAATATATCATTGAAACCTAGCAGTCTGAGATTCAATCTTTGAAGCAGTCGGGTAGGGTCCAACATCATAACAATTGTAATTTTAATCATGAGATCAGATCATCGAATCCCACTGATGATTTTTCTGAGGTTAAGGAGGTAAAAAATGACCAAACCCTCTTAATTCCACTATTGGAATCTACTAGCCAGAAAAGGAGGGTGGAATAGGTAGGAATATTTACTGGTAATAATATAAGTATGGCGGACAAACAAACTACAAAATCTGAAAATGGCAGTATGAATGTGAACATGAATAAGAAACACGGTATTTTGGTAATAGAGAAGGTATCAAATACCAGTAAGGTCTCAGCTTTTAATGGTCTCGTACAGCCTTGAGACACGTTTGTTTATTATTTGGAAACTCTGTAAAAAACTCCTCAAATTCTTCTTTTGGTGGGAGGATATTGCCGGATGGCTGCGTCTCTAGAGAAGGACACAACCTTACGAATCTCTCATGACTATTAGTCATAAATTTAATAAAACAATGAAGGTTTAATAATTAAGTTTTTTATAAAATTAATAAAGTTACTTTATTAATTTTTTTTTATAAAGTTACTTAATAAACAAATAAATAAATAAAAGTATCATATTAAAGGTTGGGCAAGACATTAAAAGTTTGGTTAGAATACATATAGTAAAGTTATATTAAATATTAATTTAATTAATTAAATAATTTTAATTAATTAGATTAATAAATTAAAAAAAGGGGGGTTTCCAAAGGAGTATCACAACAAATTATACATGTTGAAATGACAAACATGAATAAAATAAAATTGTGACTTGTTACACTTATAAAAAAACGACGAAAGCAAATGAAGGAAACAGTATGTGATTGAACTGAAGAAAAGTGTCAACTATAAGCTTTGAGGACAAAGCTTTTGAAGGAAGGGGCAATGTTATGAATATAATTCATAACAAATATAATAAATATAGTTATTAATAGTTAAATAAGGATTATGTAAGTAGTCATTAAGTTAGTGAAAGGGCATGTCTAAAAGACATGCCCATTCATGAAAGGCCACCTGCGTAGGTATTTAAGCAGGGCCTCATTGTAACATTTTATCATCATCTTATATATTTCATATATAATATATTATTATTACGAATACCTCTTGTGTATTTTACATTAAAGTCAACAAGCCTACAACTTTGTTGCTCCAAGGTTGAATGAGCTCAACTATGTTGATGAATCTATCCACCTCATGTTCAACACCAAAACCATCAGGAAAGCATCCCTGCATCAACATTAAAGGAGGAACTAGTCACCCACTAGTCCTAGGGTCACCAACTCAAAGAGTCGTCACTTAGAGACATGTTAGGAACCCCCCTGATCCATGGTGAAACCCGAGGTCCATTTACCATTCCCACATGTTGTCACATGTCATTGAATGTTAATTACCATCTCGATGCTATAAGGCATAAGGTCAACCCACTAGCCAAACCCCATGGCAATATGGTAAGAACCTCACTAATCGGGGGAGCTATCCAGTGCTCAATGCTATTTGAGCCAAGAGAGAAATCCAGTCCTCTATGTCACAAAGTTCGTCGAACTTCAACCTTGAGGTTCGAACCTCATGGCCATTAACCAGGTCCATAGATCAAAACTCATAACCTCATGTCACAACTCAAGCTTGTAATCTATCCTTGTAGTTTCCATGTTCGTGATAACATTTTTTTAATTGATGTTGATTTTTTACAATTTTATCTTATATTTCATTTTCAAGTTAATATATCTTATGCAGAGAGAAAATGTATATAGACGAATTTAATGGCAAACTTCATCCGAACCCCATCAAAAAATTTGAACTCAAACCGAACTTAATCATTGTCGAACTCGAATTCGAACTTGAACCATGTGACATTGCCAGACCTTGATGCTTATAGGGCCAATCTCTCCAACCATATGGTTTCTCGGTCAAACCCGATGTCCTAAGAGAGCAATCTAGCCCTTGATACTTATAGAGCCAATCTCCTCAATCGAACTCCATGGCTTTCAGGTCCAAGCCCATGACCTAGGGAGCAATCTCCGCCCTCTCTAAATTCGCTTCTAAATGGGAGCGAATCGAGAACACCTTCCTAGGGGATGTTACTTTTACTTTTAAGAATTTAACATTACCATGAATTGCATATCAATACTGTTGAAGAATGTAATTTTAGTATCGGTCTTCATAATTATATTTGAGTCATGCTGTAATGCATTTGTCAAAAGAAAGAAAAATAAATTTTATTATTAAAGAAATTCTCTAGGCCTCCTCCACCAAGTCGACCTTAAGAAAGAACAAGTCAGCCCCAACAAGGGAATTTCGACCTCACAAACTCATTATATATTGGAGCTACTCGAGCTCATTTGGAGCACTCACTCAACAAGTTCGGATTGCAATAGTTGGAAGCAGAAAAGGTGCGAAATTCAAGAAGGAAGAAGGAAAGGGCTAGTGAAGGAGGAGGATGTCGTTATCTAGCTAACGAAGTCAAAATTTTCTATATCTTGTCTCACACATGCGAAGGCACTGAAGCTGCAGGAGGGCCAAAATTGCAGTCTTGAAGCTAGGCCGAAATTCTGATGCAGTAGGGTCGAAAATTTGTCCTTAATGTAGTATTGATGCAATATTGAAGCAATGTTGATGCAGTATCGATGCAGTTGATCTTTGAAGATTTGAAGAACAATTTGAGGGCTGATTTGGTGGAGGAGGAAGGTCTTTGGGTCTAGGGTTGCTCTCCTAGCCTTGGGACTCTCATTATAAGTTAGCCTCCGAATTTGGTTATAGAAAAGACCTTACTTAGATCGGAGCTTGATATCTCAGGATGTGGCCTTCACAGGGCTATTGTGGTCCTAACATAAGTTCAAATTTGACTCAAATAAGGTTAAGTTTGTGTCTCCTGATCCTTGTTCCTCATACAATGATTCATAACATAATCAAAGCCTTCCTTGACTTGATCTTTAGGTGGGAAAGCAATGTCATGGTCTCTTCAAGGTATGCATAGAACAACCCTAAACAAGGGGCCGAATTTGTTTTAGAAAGGGGTCAAAATTTGATGTCTGAGACAACCACAAAAGAGACCTCAAGGGAGGGGGGGGGGTTGTGACAGAATCAAAATTCTGAGGCCTGAATAGGTCTTTGTTCCTTATTAAGTGACTTGAACAACCTCAGATTAATCCACGAATCTTCTTCAAATGTTTGCTCCTAAACCTCCCTCTGATGCCATGTTGATTTTTATAAGATTTTCTAGACTAACAACTATTTCCAATGATTCTTAAACCAGTTCATCTTATACAACATTCATCATTAAGTAATTATACAAGAAAATCATCAACGATAAAACAGTAATGACAGTATAGACAGTCAAACACGAGACAAAATTTGTCTTGGGAAAACCCTAAACGAGGGGAAAGACCCAAAAACCTTTTTGTAGAGAAATTTGTTCGATTCAATCAAGGTATACAATCTGAACTTTCCAGTCAAATCAAATCAAACTGACCAATAACCAAACCTAGGTCAACCTGGTCAAACTCTCCATAACAGCCTCAGAAATTTTTGGTCTGCCTCAGATTTTGTCTTATTCTTCCTCTGACTTTGTCCTTTATTTGCCTCAGATTCGTCCCTCATTAGCCCTAAAATTTTTGCCTCAGAAGACATCTCTATGATCCAAAATTCTTTTACCCAAATGGAGAGGATGAATAACATATTTATAGTGTTTGAATGTGCCCAAGTGTTGTCATTGTTGGGTTGAGCCGACACGAGCTTATGGAGGAGCCACCTTTACATTTCTGGATGCAAAAACCAAAGTTTGAAAATTCAAATTTTATTTCTTTTAGAGCCGACTTGAAATGCAATTCATATTTGTCATTTCTTTTTATTTTGGAGGGTTAAGACTATGTCACAGGGTTAGTCAAACTTAAAGCTCGGGGTTCGAAGTTCGATGAACCCAAAGACAAATTAAATTCGGCTTGAGTTCGTTTGATTCAAAACCACACTATTCAGTCTTCAGTTTTATTGTTAAACTTTCGGACCTCCGTACAACTATCAAGTGTGCAGTCGAAAGAAATGTTTAGAAATGTGCCCCTGAACATCCATAAAGCTATTAAACATGTGCCTCACAAATTCACGTGTGTTGAAAAATTAGAAGCAAGGGTTAGAAGATTGTGTAGCATTTTAGCCTTCGCATCAACAATAATGTGTGAGATTCGGGAGTTGACACAAACAAGTTGAAGACGACTGGCATCGTTTATGCATCACTCGAGATGCAAGCAAGTTGGAGACGCTTGGCGAAATCGGAAATGCGTTCAAGTCCAACCGGTCCGAAAGTACCACTCAGAACTACGATGGGAAGGGCTTCTAAGTAAGATAAGGTTTCAAAAGTTCTGAATAAAGGAATTATGAATTGCGGCCCGGGTAGAACCAAGCCCAATCCGTCCCTATTCTTTGTTTTTATGACTTACATGGTTTAGGTTTAATTATGTTTTAATGTTTTTATGACCAACATGTTTTAGGTTTAATTATGCTTTAATGTTTTTATGACCGACAAGGTTTAGGATTAATTATGTTTTAATTTTTTACTATATTTAAAATGAAATGTTAAAATGTTTAAACATATTCCACCATAAATTTAGTAATCACATATAATGCATATTGTAAATGAATAATGATATTTAATAAAAAATAATCATATATAATATTATTATTATCCATTTTTCATGTATAATGGATATAATAAATTAATAAAAGTAATATAATAATATTTATTAATTTTTTTATCATGATATAATAAATTAATAAAAGTAATATATATAAAAATGATTATATATATATATATATATACAAACTTAATCTCGAACCTCATTCAAATTTGATTACAAAATTCGAATTTGAATCAAACTTAATCATTGTCGAACTTGAATTCGAACCCGAACCATGTGACATTGGGCTAAGACAATTTTTGAAGACTGACCATAGCTACAAAAATTCAACAGTAGAAAACTTGAACATTCTTCCATTAAAACCAAGCAACAGAAGCTTCAAGCATTGAGAACATTCATCCACAATGAAAGAACCCTTTACACCATAAATGCTTCAAGAAAGATATGTCAATTAAGCTCTAATGAGGGAGAGCTCGCAAATATCCAACCATGAGTGACCAATTTAACAAGCTCATAAAGTGACCAATTTAGAGAGTGTTCCGTAGTCTTCCACATGGCATGTGTAGATGAGGTCCATTTGTGCACAAATAGCCAAAATTGCCTCGGAGGGTGTGACCTATGTCTTAGCCTCTTAGGATATGTGAGCTGCCACAGTAAGTGTGAACTATCTTGAAAAACACGAAATTGCCCAAAAGTCAGAGTGAAGAATGTCACATCATGTCATCATATTCGTCCTGCTGATCAGCATCCATAAATGCAAGTGAATACCCCAGCCATCAAATCTCAAAATTCAAGGGCTAGGGAGGAAATTCACTAAGGGTTCCCTTGCCAAAGCAAGGGGTAACAATATCTGTTTGGTAGTGTAGAAAAACTGTGAATATAATCTGCAAAGTTGTGACATCTATTTTTACTTTTATGTCATACAGTCTTGGAATATGTTGAAGGAAGGTGGATCTGCGAAGGATCTGGTCCACCTGGAGGAATTGGAGAAGCTACTGCTAGAAGATATATCCGTGATGTTGTTGCAGGTCTTATGTATCTTCATAGTCATGTAAGTCACTAAACAGAGATGGATATCATTTTCTTGTTTTCTAAATTTGTACTTCTTACCCCTCATAGTCTCTATGCAGAACAGAAAGGCTTATACTTTTTGTTATTTCCTCAAGCAATTAATTTCAATATTTGGCTGGATGTGAATTCTGTTTGTGTTTCCAAGGTAAAGTCTCAATGTGTGCAACTTTGTCCACAAATAAATAGATTATGACATATGATCTTTTTGGTGTGTTCAATTTAAGGATGACTGTCCACTGTGTAAGAAAAAAAAGCTTGATTTTAAGCTTATGTTTCAGATAAAACTTTGAAAGTGGTGGTCACATGGTTATTTGTGCCTTCTTTGTTAGTGTCAGGTAATTTGTTTCAGAAAGAAATCTTACTCTTAAAGAGATACTGTCTAGTAGCTGATGCATTATTTCCTATCTCATTTTCCTTTAAAATTCAAGCATTAGATTGTACTTTGGCATTTCCAGGGTCACAACTGCAGAACATTTTTCCCCAAGAGTGCCACAGAATTTTGAAAGTTGATTTATGATTCCCTATGAATAAGGGAAGAGATTCTTGGTCTGACTTTCTTCTTGATGTGCACATATGCGGCCAGATATTTTTTTGGTTAAATTCCACATTCTTCTGCCATTAATTATCGAAGGCAATAACTGATAGATATGGCATTACCTGGTCAACAATGAGCACAGGGTCAAGACCCTCCTTTCTACTCGTTTAATCCAAAGAAGTTAGAATTATAAACTGGATTGGTATTTCCTAATTATGGGCCTTAAACAATTACACTCTGATTATTTATACATGGATTTTGAAGATGTCCCGCTAATAGGTTACCTCAATGGCTGTTTGTAACAGACCAAAATGGCTTTGCCTCAACAGATACTGTCAGATTGGCATGAAACACCTGAGATCTATTTTCAATGCAAATGATAACAGATTCAAAGCTGAAATGAGCTCCAGCAATCAATATAATATTAAGGAAAAGCTTCACTGATTGCTTTTGGTGCGTAATTGCTATGCTTATACAATTTAATTGTATTTGAAATTGCACATGGATCTTTTTGGTAGAAAGACGGCAATGCCTCCTGGATAGCAGTCACTGATTTCAAAAGAGAACTCCAGTGGCATTCCAATTTACAATCTGGACAGTACAGGAATGGCCCCAACGTAAAGACTCCTTATGGTTGGTCCCTGTTTGATTAAAATCTGTTACAACATAATTTAGCACCTCAATGCAAAGCTTCACTAAATGACCTAGACAAAGTGTAACAATGGGAGTTTCACCACTGTAACCTCAGAAACAACTCCCCTTGTTTAAGTGATGGACACAATCTAACACAAGGGAAGCTTCCCTAATATATTTTAGAGAGAAAATAACCCAATCAACTTAATCTGAGTGCCCCTTAGGGTTTGTACAATGATCAAATGGCCTAGCCAAACCAAGCAAAGAGCACCCTAAGGCTTTTAGTAGGGAGAACACCCTTGAGCCGGAGGAGGGCTGGCCAGAAGTGAGAGGAGGCTTGCTGAAATGACAGTGGCCCCCTCCTAAGGACAGTGGGTCTTGCACTTGAGCTTTTGGAATTTATCTCATAAAGGGTGAGATTTTGCTGTAACAAGGCCAATACAAAGTGTATTCTGAGTTGAATGATCAACTGTTTAAATGATGCCAGAAGTCACTTACAATAACAAGGCCTGCGATAGGCCAGACCTTGACTCTTTGATGTGTTTCTAGTACCAAGTCTAAGTTGGAGTTCGTTGATAAGGTTATCTAGAATATAGTTAGTTGACAAATTTTGTGGTTTGTTCCATTGCAACTTGCTTATGTTGAATTTTTCCATGTTATCTGTTGTTATTTCCAGGGTGCCAAAATAATCAAAATGTCATTAAATTTGTATATAATAGAGTATATTTAATACCTTTTTTTTTCAAAGGGAAAACTCGCAAGGAAACTCCTGGGCACCTTGCCACATTCATGGATGGTTCCCAGTGCAAACTCTCAGTGCTGATTACAGCCCGTGAATTGCTGGTAGGGACCACAAGTGTGGCATGCAACAAAGGCAGCCAGCTCAATGAATTGACCTTGAGACTTCCGACATGAATCTCAGAGCAGTCAACCACTCAAGCAAGCCCACTGGGCTAGAGTATATTTATAAATGCACATATCCTGTAATACATAACTCAGGACCCATATAACAGGAATCACAAGTTATACTCACTGAATCATGTTAACTTGAATCGGTATCAATTTTTTTTATCTGGTTCAAAGCGAGTTAAACTTCGGTTGAGTGAGTAATACTTGTGAGTATATCTTGGTTTGACTGAATCAAACTTGCCAAAATGTCTAATCTGCAAACCACGCCATTATGCTCATTTTTGTATTCCCTGTTTTTACTGAGCTTTTCCGGACTCTTAACTCTTCTGCCTTGCCGAGTTATTTGCTGAGCCAAGTCTGGATATGTAATAAATGACATCTTAATGTATTTGACATTTATACATGTTGAATATATTGAGCAATTTTTCTTTTTCTCCTTTCTTCATATATTGTGTATTTGTTATGCACAACTTTAATAGTATTATGGGGAGTACTGCAATTTGTGCATATCCTGTATTCAAGAAAGACAATTGGACTTCACACCCTAGAATATTTGTACTGGACCAAAGAGAATGCTATTTATCCTTAGCATGCAAACCACCTTAGCTAGATAATTGGAAGTTTAAAATTCTTCTACTGGCAACCTGAAAATTCTGTTAAAAGGGTTTGATACAAAATGTTGGCAAATACGAGCTTTGCTTCCAAGTTCCAATAAATTTGCCCATTGCCACACGCAGAAATCATTCAAACTGTAAGTTCAAACTTGAGAAGTTATGTTTTTTGATAAAAGCACCAGTAAGAAGCAACACATGCTAACCTATTCTGTCCTCAAATCATGAATGCAGTGGTCTGTAATTTCTGTAATTGCCTATATTCCTAATACACTGTCATGCTTGATTGTAAAATTCTTTTGATGAGTTACACAATTGAAGCCGCAAATTTTCATTTGAATAAATGGACTACTCCTACTTGTTTTGCCTTGCAGTTTATACTTGAATAGTCATACTGTCAGTTGTAATATTATACCGTCTTTCTTATGTTTGTTGCCTAGAAACAAGATCATTTCCATTTTTTTTTCTTTATTCAGCAAAATTTTACTTGATTTTATTCCCCTCAAAATACTATAAACTTTTGAAACTTTCTTGTGGACTGATCCCTTGATGACTGAATGATGGACTTTCTTGTGTCTTGTGTCTTTTGCATCTGTCTCTAGTGAATTTGTAAGCTGATATACTGGATTGTAGCATTCAGCTATTTCTTTTCAAGTCAGAGAGGGGAAAGATATTATGGAACAATTTGAATTAAAAGTGATTTCAAGATTGGCAACTGATTCAGTACAAATGCAAATTATACTACAACATATTACAGTTGGTTTTTGTTAATTTCTTTAAACCCAGTTATGTGGCAAGAAGCCCCACTGCCAATTTACCACATGCTGGTGGCAACTGAGCTTGAGAGACATGCAACGAGTGAAAACTCATTCTCAAACTGTGCTGCAAAGTCGTCCACCTCTGCTGTAGCAGAAAACTGCTTCTTCTGCTTGCCCTTCTTCTTATTAGGGCACTGGCTTGCGTAGTGACCTAGCTGATGGCATGCGAAGAATTTAACATTGTATATTTCTTCTTCCCAGTCCTAGAAGAGTACCCCTCGCTTGGCCCTTTCTTGGCCTTCTGCCTACCCTTGCTTGCCAGAGCAAAGTTCTCCTCTTCTTTGAACCTCTTCTTTTGATCTCTTGGCTGACTGCTTTCGCGGATCTCCTCTTGGACGGAATCATTCCAAAGCCTCGCCCAGTCGGGTAGGTGATCCCGGCCCATTATTTATTTGACAAAGTCCTCCTAGTGCTTCGACAAGACATTGAAGGCTATATGCACTAGCTCCTCCTGTCTCGCCAACAACATTCAATTCGTCCTTCACCTGTGTCAGCCTGGACAAGTAAGATGTCATGCTATGATCTTTGACCCATGGACAGATGAGGTATGAGATGATCTTTGACCCCATCGAGAATAATCCTCTGCGCCTCGGCCTCGGCCTCTCTGACCTCATGTAGATCTAGGGCAGTGGGATCATTTGTTGCTGGAACCACTTCTGTATTTGCATAGGCTCACAACTTGTTCTCCTTGAGAACAGAAGTGATTCGACCTTCCACTGCAAGTAGATCAAAGAACCCTCAAGCCTGTCCTCATTTCGAACACTGGTTGCCATTGTAGAATAAAACCCTCAAAGAGATTGATTTTTTGTTGTTGTTGCCCTGAAACCTGTGTCCAGTATCCTTGGCTTCGTATTCAGAGTTTAGAGCTCGGGCACATTCACATTCCAAGCACCACATTAATAAGGGACCACTAAGGCCACCTTCTGACCACAACATTAATAGGGACCACTAAGCCCACCTTCGAATTACCATAAACAAGCATTTAGGACAATTAATGTCTACCATGTCAAGATTAGGCAACATATTTTCAACAGAAAGGAGTATATTGAATGAGTACAACATGAGTAAACTCCAGAGATGTTACCTTCGTCATTTCACTTAGATATTAGCTACTGTTGATAGCTGCATCTGTTATACAATCTATTGTTAACTAAGGCATTATCAAGAAATTGTTATTGGCATTGGCAGCGTCAACTAGGTAGACTTGAATGGTGATGTTGACCCAAACTTGCTGACATCAACTAGCAGATTGATTATCAGGGATGGTTGTCTGCTGATTAGCATGCTTGAGTACATACTGATGGTTATCATGATCAAACTTATTTATTTTTCAATCCCCACAATCTTTAAATACGTGTGTGTGTTTTTCAGATGTCTGTATTGGATATAATATGGTTCTTTGAAATATATAAACTAAGATGGATTAAACACTGTCATAACTGGAAACTAGTTACTATACTGACTATGATTAATTGACCCTTTTAGCGGTTGTTTCAGGCATCAACAATTCCTGAACTGGGAGCATACATCTCTTCAATATTTTGTTTTTAGATGTAGTGGCTACCCAGAAGTAATTATTAACTCTTATTTTATGCATTGACAGAATATTGTGCATGGGGATATCAAACCAGAAAACCTTTTGGTTGACATCAATGGAAGGGTTAAGATTTGTGACTTTAGCGTAAGTCGGAGTTTTGAGGTATGTAAAACATTATGATTTGTGTGTTGTGTTAGTTCAAATTTTATCACAATATGAGTTGTATTAAGAATGTGTATTCATTTCCAGTGGATATGCATAAGAAAAAATCTAAATCCGTTTGTTTTGGTCTTGGCATCTAAGGAATACGGTAGGCATCCATACAATTTTAGTGCCTCAAATCTTTCAGGAAGTCTTACACTTAGCATATATTAAAATTCAGCTCTTATACTCGGCCTGTTATTTATTGTATTAAAACCCAAATGTAAATTAGTTTGTGGTTACAGTATGATATTAGCTTCTCTTTAAACGATCTTGAAAATGTGTATGCTTTATTTATTTATTTTACATATAAATATAAAAAGCCATGTACAAAATCATTTGCGGAATCGATGCATTGTAGAAACCTGTGTGTTGGATAAGGAACTGTTATGTTTGAGCAATATTCTATGCTTTTTGTGTAGATACACAGTTGATTGCATTTGAAATGTGCACACATTTCAACAAGAACAGGTGGAATAAGGGACAACCTATACATACAAAGTGCACCCATTATCAAAATAAGTATAATGTACACAAGGGGATAAGGGGTCAATGTAAAACTGGCTTGGCCTGCATGGCAATGAGTGAGAAATAATACACACGTTTTCTTTTGATTGTTTGTTCTGATATATTTGGGCTATTTGGATCTCCTTTACTGGCCATTAGCTTTAGGGTTGGCACTACATGGGAAATCTCGATTTTGGTTGCGCGGTCTTGCTTCTTGACACCATATACATCACTCCCTTCCACTCATTTTAGCCCCTTCATCTCATTACCCAGCTGGGTCCAGATAGTGTTAGCCTCCCCCCACCTTGTCCACACCTTGGGTTGGGCTTGGAACGATGCTTAGAGGTTGATGCAGTTAAAAAAGAAAAGAAAAAGCATAATTTGGCCACTTTCAATAGGAAATGTACCACAAAATGCAAAATATGGCCGGGACATACAAATTTAGCACGTGGGAAAAAGCCTAACATGAGCTCTACCCCTTACCCATGGTCGTCACCCTGGTTCCTATGGGCCTTAGATGAGCCCCCTCCATCATTAAGGAACCCATGATTGTCCCAACCCTTGGTGGGCGATGAACTGCCCCACCATATAGGGGGTATCCACTGCTATATATTACACAACATGCTCTCATTCCCTGGAGCCTTGACTCCATCTTTCCTAAAGGACAAGGCATTAATCATGGAGTCAAATCTGCAGTGTGTTTACTTAGTTGTTTTTTGAATATTTTTAAAAATAACTTGTAAATTTAAAAACACAAGTAGGAGAAGTAAACCAGATTTTTGCAGTAGAAATTTCTGTTAAGTAGATTCATAAATTTTCACACCTAGCCCCCTAGAGGGCCACATTGGCACTTGTAGGGTGAGCGATGAGAGCCATGGGCCTCCACCATAGCAAAGATTACTTTATGGATACCCAACAACGCTCGTTGATTTCTCATGTTCCACCTTTTGGATAAGGATGATGCACCGGGTTCACCATGCCCAGTCAGCTCCATATTTACACCATACACTTGGCAGGTGTTCCAGGGTCTAGAGGATGTCTCTCGCTGCAGAGGGAGGGCTTATATCATCATCCTAGCTCTTACAAATTGTCTATAGGCATTTTTGATCCACTTGGAGACCCATGAGGATGTCCTTGTGCCCCCACACCCACTTGGAGCACCACAGGTCCTTGCCTGGAAAACATGGGGCCAACCCCTTGTCAACTATTTTTGGAGTCAATTTCTACATCATGGAACCCCTTGGGCTTCGTTAGGCCTCCTTAAAGGCCCAATGACTCACTATATTGATCATTTGGCCCTCTTGAGAGGCTTATTCTTATGTTTTTGAACTATTTTGGTTGGCTTGTCACCAAAAGTATTGTTATTATGCATATTATTTTATTTTAGGGGGCATTATTAGTCCAAATTGGGCCATTTGAATCCCTTAGAGGATTGTATAAATATAAGTGAGATGATTGATTTTGATCATCATCATTGGGATTGGATTATTAGCTCTTGTGAGATTCTCGCTATCCATTTTGGAAGACAGGTTTGGATGATATGGATGAATTTTGATGTTTGGATCTATCTCTCTTGTCTTGGAGCTTCATTATTGGCATAATTTGATGATTAGATATAAGTTTGAAATTTACTGCTTTTCTATAAGAATTGGTGGGAATTGTGATCTTTTATAGTGTTGCATCATGTTCTGGGCCATGTATGAATGGGTGAATGTCCCTAGAGATAATTTGTGTTAATTACATCTTGATAAGTCATCAATTACTGCAAAAGCATAAAGTCCTTGAAGCAACTACTCTCATGCCTTAATGTCAAGCAAAGTTGGTTGAAGGCCTCCTTGATTGGGTGAACTCATTCCAAACCATAAATTCTAATTGACTCCATCTCTCCCAAAGGACAAGGCATTGATCCTCAATAGGTGATCACTTTCAGGGCTTTTTTCTCTCACCTCTCCTCTTTCTAGGCCTAACCATTACATGTCAGCTAGGGCATCAAATATCTCACATCTAGCCATCAAAAGACGTCAATCTCTTGCCTTCTACTGCGCTGAGGTTTTCTCTAGAAGCCCCCCAAATTTCATGAAATTTCGACTGTGGGATCTCTAGATATTGCAAGCCCTAGCCTAAGGATCGTCTCTTGCCCTGGGTTTCCCTTGGCTAGTGACCTCCTTTGGATCATTGCACTTTATTTCAAGAAGATTTGTCCATTGATCCTCTTCTATTCCACAATTAGGTCAAGCCCCTTCTTGGTTGATCACTTCCATACCCTTGACCTAGTTTTGGGTTTGATTGGCCTCGTGTGGTCGCACAACCTATTGACGCCAATTTCACAAAGATCACATGAAAGCCAAGTCTCATTGAAACCCTCCTCTTTGTCCACAGCCTCCTCAAAAAATCAACTTTGAAAGTGGTTGAGAGGTCCTACAAGGAAAATGTTAGAGTTTGTGTGATCCTTCCTTGATGCTCTTATCACCAACACTCTACCTATGGGCTGCAAGATCAAGAAACAAATTAGTGTAGAAAGAATATAAAAACAACTAAATAACATACAAATAATATACAAGAAACCAAATTAAGTGATGTGAGTGAATCCCATCACTTGGTTTAGATTGGAAAATCTCTCAAATAGCTAATATGAATCAATGAAGCACAATTTTAAAAGTTAAATTTTAAATTTGATTGCATTATACAAACTATGCACAAACGAATCCATGCAAGACACTTTTGTAAGATAAACTAAGTTAATCCAAATAACAAATGAGAATTTCTTTGAAAATGCTCCAAGAGTGGGTTGGTCTCCCAAAGACTTCCCCTCATGTTTGATCCAACAATACTCAAATCAAATATTAGTCCAAACTCCATATAGATTTAGATAAGAAAGCAATGAATTGAAACTCATAGAAGTTTATTTGAAAACAAACTAGAACTTTTAAACTCCAGAGCCTACTTTCAAATCAAATGGCATATACAAGATATCTTTGCAATAGGAAGTTTACAAGAATATATGGAAATAAAAATGATTCAAAGCATAGAAAATATTATACCAATAGCTCACAATACACCATGCCCCTAAGAAAAAACACTCATAAATGGACCTCCAAAGTCTTTTTATTGATATTTTTGAAAAATGTACAAAGTAGCAGCACTTCCGCAAGCACAATAGCTAGTAAAACAATGGATACATTACGAGAGCCCATGGCTCCATTGTATAGAGAGTTGGGAGCAAATCCCAATGTAGAAGTGATTAAACAAGTGGCATGAGGTGACAATCCCAAAGAGGAATTCGAATTTGTTGAATGGAGCTCCAATGCCAAGTGAAAAAATCAATTTCTGGCAAGTGGACATCATTTTCTTCTTCCCTTATGTGAAAAATTCGAATTTTATGATGGAATGACAAGTGTAGATCGGTGGTAACCCTTGGGGGGATGATTTCCCACAATATTCTCCACCAAATATTCTCTCAAATCCTTCCAAATGTGCATTAACTTCACAAATTTGAATTTCCAAGTAATCAATTTTCTCATTTAATGCTAAAAATTCGATTTTATTTGAGCACATGTTCTTTCCTTGATTCTAGGAGTCCACATCACCATGGGACATCACTTTAACTCTTCCATAATTTTCCACCTCATTTCCACAACATTTAGCATGTGTGGATATTTATTTTTCTCCATTTATTTAATTTTACGCTTAATTAATTGCCAGATTTCCCACTATACTTAGGAAAAGTGGGCTTTGAGGGTTCAAAACACATTTTTAACCCATTAAAGTGTGTCATAGTAGAAAGTTGAGGATGAAAGGTACACATTTTATTACTCATACCCCATACAACTTCTCTAGATATCACTTATTACATTACAAATACAATTTTTATTGCAATTTCCACCCTGCAGGAAGTATAAAAAATTAAAAAATGACTACCTAGACCTAACCAAATTGCATGATTTTTTGTGTGTGATCTAGTATGGTAACAAACATTGACCTTAGACACTAAAACTCACCCAAGGCTTCACCATCAAGCCGTAATTCGGCTTTGGGATATTTTTGGACGAAAAAACTCAATTAATTATTAAGTCTTAGTAGGTTGATGATAATTAATTAAGTGAAAAAAACCTCCTAGAGTAATACTCACTTGACAACAAGGTCTCAGGCTACCTAGGCCTGTTACATGACTCAAAACTCCTCATACTATCATCACTTTTACAATTTCCCTGTAGGGTGTGGAATTTGGGTACAACATAAAATGATGAAGAAGAAGAAGTAGAGTTTAGAAACTCTGCTAATCTGATGATATCTGATGGTACAAGTGTCCTTTGGTTCATCCTTGGGCATGGAGTCTTCATATAATCATCAAGTGCCACTCCAGTGGTCAACAAGGCGCAACTTCTCAGCACGTTTGGCAGGATGCCATGCTGGAGAAATTTTCCTTCATCATGAAGAACAATGCCTAGGAGATTCTGCCATGACTAGAGGGAAAGTCAGTAGCAAGCTCACGCTGGGTGTACGAGGTGAAGCATGGAGCAGATGGGATAGTGGAGAAGTACAAGGCTAGGTTTATGGCCAAGGGATTCTCACAAATTGAGGGCATATACTATGATGAAACCTTTGCCCTAGTAGCACAGTGTTCATCCATCAGGAACTATTCTTGCACTTGCAACACAGATGGGGTGGAAGATCCACCAGATGGACGCGAAGACAACATTCCTCAACAAAATGGTTGAGGAGGAGATTTATATGGAGCAGCCAAAGGGGTTTGAGCAGTTCAACAGAGGCACGTGTGGACGCTGAAGAGAGCTCTTTGTGGGCTCAAGTAGGGTCCGAGAGCATGGTACACTCGTATTGACAAATACCTTCGAGGATTGGGCTTCACTAAGAGTGAGGCGGATGCCAACCTATACTACATCATGGTTGGAGGGCTTCCTCTCAATATATGTTAATGACCTTATGTTGACTAGAGCAAATAACTTGATCTACGATTGCAAGGAGAACCTTGCAATGGAGTTTAAGATGAAGGATATGGGACTTATGCACTATTTCCTCGCAACTGGACTGGAACCGGTAAAAAAAGTAGACCAAAAAACCAATCGACCAAAAACACCTAAAATATTCAAAATTTAAAGAAAACATGCATCCATATGAATCCAAACCATTTATAATCAAATAAGCAAAAGTTCTCATCTATATAACATGTAAGGGCGCACATAACCAAAATAACATTGAGTGCATTCCATCTCTGAAC
Source organism: Pinus albicaulis (assembly GCA_034641835.2). Lineage (NCBI taxonomy): Eukaryota > Viridiplantae > Streptophyta > Pinopsida > Pinales > Pinaceae > Pinus > Pinus albicaulis. The sequence goes on from CM076583.1 coordinate 1,012,594,515, forward strand.
CGAAAATACCTCAACAAACAGGCTCTAGATAACCCTCTAGCATCCAAAAAAAATCATGCTACAACAAAACATATCATCAAAATCATTACCTATTATGGAATCTTCATCATCAATTTCACCATCTAAGAATTAAAATAAGATAGAAAAACGCAACATGTCAAGTCAATATTTTGTTTGAGTGATGGGTACATTTTTATTAGGGTCATATTACAGGAGTTCAACAATAATGCATCTAACTTCAAGGTACATAGAGGGCTTAGTGCTCTTGATTGAATACTATTTCCATACCCTCATACATGAAAAAATCCAATGGAAACGTGCAATCCTACCAATATCGAAACCTTGAATTGCATAACAATAATAGGGCCATAGGCTTCCCCACCCAAAGGTTCTTGAAACTCAAAAGGGGTGCTTCTGGGACAACTCATTTGATGAAGATGGTGATTGCATTAAATTCCTCTTTTCGAGAGGACCAAAATTGATCTAAAGATCATCTCATTCGGTCAAGTTGAAGTGTGATTTTGAATTTATGTCTAGTGCCCACACATGTGCAAATTGTTTAGGTCGGCCTCTGCTAAATGTAGGCTCAAGAAGTCCAATAAACGTGTCTCTTCACCCACAACGAATTGTATAAATACCAATGAACTCACACCTCATTTGGCATCATCACTCACACATTCTTCTCTCTCTCTTCATAAGATTGGTTCGTACAACTATTGGTTAGCCTTTCTCTCTCACACCTGTGGCAAGAAGGACGAGTTTTTCTGGGACAAAATTGCTGAACCGAAATTTCATAATTTTAGACAGTTTGACCAGCGTTGACCGAAGAGATTTTGATTGATTTTGATTACGGTTTTTGGGGAAAAAATCGATTTTCTTAGGCTGCATTCTCTGGCACAAAAATCGAGGTTTTCTGCGCTGTTTGACTTGCGTTGACCGCAGGTTGACCGAGTTTGACTGCAACTTTTGTGACTGTTTTGGGTTGCCTTTGATTGCTGCTGGAAGTTGAGTTTGAATACCTTTGACCTAGCTTCAAAGGAGGTGTTTGACTGTTGTTTTGACCAACGTTGACTTTTTGGTTAGGGTTGAAGTTTGATTGCAGTTGAATGTAGAATTTGACAGGATTGATTTGACTTTGATTTGGGCAAGTCAGTTTGATTTTGTATTCTCTCTCTGCTGAACTTTTGAATAATAAGAAGAAGAATTAATCAAAGGGTTCAACCCACATTGGGGTTTTTCCTTAGCATCTGCCAAATCTGGTGTTCTCTTGTCTTGGCTTGTTTTCTGCATATTGTTTTATGTTCTATTTGCATTTACTGTCAATGTGATTAATGGTTAATGTGATTGCTACTGGAAATAATTGGAAATTGTCATTGGTCTTCTAAAGGAACATTGAAGTAAATTATGATAAGCATAGAACATACCATTGTTAACTAAAATTAACACGGTTTCAAAGCTAGGTGAAGACAAAGCCTGAGTAAGAGAGAGAAAAGCAATCACCAAAAAAGATCTATAGAACAAGGACAAGCCTCAATGGCTTCTACATCTTACTTCAAGACTGAGGATAAGCCCAATAATAAATTTGACTATCATGCATGGAAGATGTCTTTGGACTTGACTTTGGAAGAAAATGATGTTATGGATTATGTGCAGGGAAATGTGGTGGAGCCTCCCTCAAATGCATTGGCTTTTACTAAGACAAAGTATAAGAAAGGTGAGGTCAAAGCTAAGAAGATCATCAGAGACTCCATTCAAAAACATTTGGTTGCTTACATTTATGATTTAGGCACATCTAAGGAGATGTATGACAAGTTGGTTGGGACGTTCAAATCAAACAAGGCAAACCAAATCCTCTTTCTCAAGAACAAGCTGAAGGACATCAAGATGAATAGAGGGGAGTCTATCCAATCGTACATGAGGATTACCGAAATCAAGAATGATCTTCTATCTATTGGAGTTGTTGCTGATAGGGAGCTCACTCTTATTTCTCTTGGAGCTCTCCCACGAGCTTGGGATGTGTTTAACACCACTATTCTTAACTATTTCAGTATTATAGATAAATGTCTTTCGGATTAAAGACATTTATCTACATTATGGATCACAAAAGTCTTAGATCTAATATTTCAGGATTCCCGACTTTGACGAACTATTGACTAGACGCACTCAAGAAGAGACGAGGATGATGGAGAGAGATAAACCTTCAAATGGAAATGAGCCCACTGCATTCTCTGCTCATGCTAAGAGGAAGAACAATGCTGGTCCAAAGAAACAAGGTCGAGGATTCAAAGAATGAAGAAAGGGAAGATGCTTCAATTGTAACAGGTTTGGCCACTATGCTAGAGAGTGCCCTCATAAGAAGGATACACCACGGGATGACGACAAAAACAACAATCGCAACAATTTCAAAGGCAATGGCAATCGAAGGAACAACATGTTCAACAACAAAGGAAAGAGGAATGCTCCCACTGTTCGATATGGAAATGGTCGACCTCTCAAAAGGTCGAGAAACTCCAGGTATGATGAATCTAATGTTGTAGAAAAACAAAAAGAATTTTATGTTATATAGGCCTCTCCTCTGGACACTTTGGATAATTGGTTGATTGATAGTGGTGCCTTGAGGCAGTTCACTGGGTACAAGGAGGCCCTTTCTAATTTGATTGAAAAGAAGACTAATTTGGAGATCATACTTGGAGACAATGCCACCTACCCTGTGAAAGGGATAGGAACTGTCACTCTTCACTCAAATCAAGGTCAAATCCTTCATCTACAAGAAGTATTGTATGTACCTGATTTGAAAAAGACCCTGGTATCTATTTCTGCGATGGAAGATAAAGGCTTCAAGGTAACATTCATTGACGGGAAGGTACATGTTTGGAAAAGGAACCCAAAAGATGCATTTGCACTTGGATTTAGGTTTGAAGGTCTCTATCAGGTTGGAGGAAGTCCTTTGGGAGTTATGACTTGTGATACTTCTCTTCAATCCGAATTATGGCATCGAAGATTTGATCACCTTCATTACAAATCCTTACCTGATGTAAGGAAGATCGTCACAGGTATGCCCAAATTCAACATAGATCATGATGGTATTTGTCAGGATTGTGCCCGAAATTCTTCAATTGGTCCATTCTGATCTATTTGGTATGTTGCCTGTAACATCATTGCAGGGATACTTGTACTATGCAATGTTTGTGGATGACTTCTCTCGCAAAACATGGATCTATTTCTTGAAGAAGAAGGACGAAGTGTTCATATGGTTCCACTCATTCAAAGCCTTGGTTGAAAATCAAACAGGAAATAAGATCAAAATATTGCGGACCGATAATGGATCTGGATATGAATCAAATGAATTTAATGACTATTGTAGAGAGGCTGGCATTAAGAGGGAGACTGCTACTGCATATAATCCTAAACAAAATGGAGTTGCCGAAAGGAAGAATCGAACAATCATAGAAGCTACCCGTGCTATTCTTCATGACTAAGGCCAACCGAAGGAACATTTGTGGGCTATAGTGAAACTTCAAAGGCATATAGAATCTATGCGTCTGGTCAAAGAGAAGTTGAAATAAGTCATGATGTCACCTTCGATGAAGATTTTGCCGTTGGGAAAGTTATAGATCTTCCTATCCCAAGGAAGACCAATGATGATAATGCAGGAAAGCAGGATGAATCTCCGATAGATGAACCGATGCTCGATGGATCCCATTGATCCAACTCCTGGTGAACCCTCTACCTCAAGGAAAAGGCCTTTGTGGCTTAAAGATACTCTAGAAGATTTTGAAAGACATGTTACACCAAGGGGGACATTTCGTGAAAGCAAGAAGTCGAACAGGTCCCAAGGGTACTTAGCTACTATGATTACCATTGTTCAATCTGAGCCATGTACATTTGAAGACGCTGTGAAGAACCAAGTATGGAAGGATGCGATGAATGAGGAATATGAATCGATCATGAAGAATGATGTCTGGGATGTTGTTCCTCGACCCAAGGACAAGTCTTTGGTCACTTCAAAATGGCTTTACAAAATCAAACATGGAGCTAATGGGAGTGATGAAAAGTTCAAGGCCAGGTTCGTTGTTCGAGGCTTCTCTCAAAAGGAAGGAGCTAACTATAACGAGATATTTGCACCAATTGCTCGATACACCACTATCTGATCTATCATTTCTCTCGCTGCCTCTCAAGGATGGAGCTTACACCAAATGGATGTCAAAACTGCTTTTTTGCATGGCTTTCTTAAGGAGGAAGTCTATGTAGAGCAACCTTAGGGGGTTGAAGTTCAAGATCGAAAGACACACATATGTAGGTTGAAGAAATCCCTCTATGTGTTGAAGCAAGCCCCTAGTGGTGCGCTATGTAGAGGGTGAGTGGTTCACCTTCCCCCTATGATACTCCATGATGGTTGACATGTGTGTAGGGTGAGTGGTTCACCTTCCCCTACAATTGCGGACACATGTATGAAGGGTGAGTGGTTCACCTTCCCCTATGATTGACGTATGCATAGGATGAGTGGTTCACCTTTTCCTATGGCATATGAGTAGGATGAGTGGTTCACCTTCTTCTACTGTTGCCCCAACATACAACCTACCCATGTGGTTCGGGACTCATGGGAAGTACCTCTCATTTGGCCAATGAGTTGGGAAACGTGGATAGGGACCATATCACTATCGATGGACGCATCGTGTATTGCTGTACTCCTTATGTCTAGGATGCATGGTGTTCAACAACTTGATCTGGGATCAACTGAGGTTCTACCTCGGGACTGACTTTTGTCAGTGGAGAGTGGTAAGGTCTTGTGACACTTTTGATCAATTCTTCTTCATTATTACTTCATGGTTCAACAAAGAAGAAATGACAAAGATGGTACATGACGATAGATGGATTGGCAGGTGGAATTCTCCCTAGTTGAGAGGGAGTGTTAAAATTGACAACTAGTGCCAAATTCCATGTTAGGACAACTAATTTGATGGAGATGATGATTGGATTAAATTCCTCTTTTCGAGAGGACCAAAATTGATCTAAAGATCATCTCATTTGGTCAAGCAGAAGTGTGATTTTGAATTTATGCCCACACGTGCAAATTGTTCAGGTTGACCTCAGGTAAATGTAGGCTCAAGAAGCCCAATGGACGTGTCTCTTTACCCACAACGAATTGTATAAATACAAGTGACCTCACACCTCATTTGGCATCATCACTCACACATTCTTCTCTCTTCATCAGATTGGTTCGTACAACTATTGGGCAACCTCTCTCTCTCTCTCACACGTGTGGCAAGAAGGACGAGTTTTTCTGGGACAGAATTGCAGAACCGAAATTTCATAATTTAAGATAGTTTGACCAGCGTTGACCAAATATATTTTGATTGAGTTTGACTGCGGTTTTTGGGGCAAAATTCTGATTTTCTTAGGGCACATTGATTGGCACAAAAATCGAGGTTTACTAGGTTGTTTGATTTGCGTTGACCGCATGGGTTGAACGAGTTTGATCGAAACTTTTGTGACTGTTTTGGGTTTCCTTTGACTGCTGTTAGAGGCTGAGTTTGACTACCTTTGACCAAGCTTCAAAAGAGGTGTCTGATTGTTGTTTTGACCAACATTGACTTTCTAGTTAGGGCTGAAGTTTGACTGCAGTTTATTGTAGAGTTTGATAGGGCTGATTTGACTTTGATTTGGGCAAGTCAAATTGATTTTGTACTCTCTCTCTTTCTTTGTTGAACTTTTGAATAATAATAAGAAGAATTGATCAAAGGGTTTTCCCCACATTGGAGTTTTTCCTTGTAATAATTAGTTCTCATGATATTCTTTCATATTCACATTAATCATTAAGAAATTACACAAATGATCTTCAACAATAGACAGTGGGATCATAAAGAGACAACCAAACAAGAAACATAAAGCCTTTTACCCTGGGAAAACCCACATGGGGGAAAAACCCAATAACCATTTCTTAGAGAAATCATTGAGTTCAACAGAGATACGTCAAGTCATAAAGTCAAACTAACTAATAACATGGCCCTTGCCACACCTGGTCAATCTTCCCTCTTAGATAAGTCAATCTTTTCTTCAAATGACTCTGCCTGGTTTGCTCAGAACTCGACCTCCTACGTGCCTCATAATTCAACCCTTTTTCTCGCCTTAGAGTTTGGCTTCCTGCCTCATAATTTGGTCTGACTAGAAGATGAATTTAGCTGCCATAAAATACTTATTCTTTTGGACAAACTCAGCCTCCCTTCTGCTCCTTCACTATTGTACAGAGGATCCGAATTGGTTTCCAAGAGGAGAGACAAATGACACATTTATATAGTGATCATGATGATCGAATGGGTGTGTCTAAGAGGGTAGTATGACCTAAGCTTTTGGAGGGCCGACTGTACAATTTGGAGACAATAATAATTTAACTTTCAAAATTCAAAATTTCCTTTTGAAGCCCACATGAAGAACATGGCTTATACTAATCTTTTCAAGCACTAACAATAAAATGACATGAAGAACATGCCTTACATTTTCATTATATATTTTCAAGGGCTACAATATTAATTATGAACACTGACCATAGCTACAAAATCAACACTCCCTCTTAGTTGGGGAGGTATTCATAATGTTTACCTAGATGTTCCCATGTTGACAAATTTCTCTAAGAAAAGGTTATAACTATTCATCATCACCATAATTCAATTACCATGATCCTGGTCAAACAATTTTTACACATGATAAATCAATAACATCAACAAGTTACCATAATTCCGGTCAGTACCTCTGACCTATGGTATATCCTCACCATAATCCTGGTCAGTACTTCTGACACATGGTGCATCTTTAGCGTCAACTAGTCACCATGATTTTGGTCGACGCTTCTAACCCATGGTATTCTAAGGGTTGAGAGGTGAAAACCCTAAATCTAGAGGTTTCCTAAGTGACCCAAGAGAAAATGATAAGTAAAGGAGAGCCAAGAAGGGGTTCATTGTGTGCAAGAGAGATGTGACCTATCTTGTGCTAGGAGTGCCCTAAGAGGGCCGAGATCTGCTCATGGAGGTTGAGATCTGATGTTATGAGAAGGTCGAGTCAAGGGAGCAATGGTGCCAAGGTCTTGGACGACTGAAGAGCAAGGTTGAGTTTGATTTAGGGCCTGCTTTAGGCTAAGGAACAAGATCCGTCCAAGCTGCTGAAGGAGGTTGAGTGTAAACAAAGATCCTTGGAGGGCTGAGGGAAAATGGTTTCTATGAACAAAACCTAAATAGCAATCCATCCTTCTGTGAATACCAATACAAGAAGAGAAACCGTAGCATCTCCAAGAGAAGTTCAAACTGTTTATTTGGAGTAGCACAAAGTTCAATGGGGAGGTTTGTTTCAGTGCCAAGGAGGAGGGATGTATGTTAATTTTTAGTTAACGATGGTATGTTCTATGCTTAGAGCAATTTACTTCAATCTTTCTTGTTAGCCCAATTCAATTTCATGTTTAGCAATCACATTAACATTGACAATAAATGTTGATAGAACATAAGCAAATAACCAAAAGACAAGCAAAGACCAGAGGACACAAAATTTTGGTTGATGCTAGGGTAAAACCCCAATGTGGGGAAAACCCTTGATCAAATCTTCTTATAATTCTTCAAATTCAGCAGAGAGAGAAAGTACAATTTACAACAGTCAACATGATGCCCTAGCCATCAAAGTCAATGTTGGTCAAACCAACAATATTCCTTCTCCAATGAAGTTTGGTCAAACCCGATAAAACTCGGCCTCCAAAATCAGTCAAAGTCAGCCCAAAACAATCCTAAAATATGCTGTCAAACCTGGTCAATGCACCGGTCAAATTTTGCAGTCAACGTTGTAGTCAAACAATCCAGATTTCCTCGATTTTTGTGCGAACAACTTTGGCCTCCAAAAATCGGATTCCATCCCAAAGATCGAAGTCAATTAGTGAAGGTTGACAACGCTCAGCTGCAACCCTGAAACAATCTGAAATTTTCCAGCCCAGAAAACAGTCCTTTCAGTCACACATGCGGATGAGAGAGAGCGCCTTCTATGAGGTTGTACGAACCAATGAGAGGAGAGAGATGTGAGATGAGATGATTTCCAAATGAGGTTTGACTCTCTTCTTTTTATATCCATCAATTAGGGGTGGAGACACATCTTTTGAGGCTTGTGAGCCTACATTACAATTTTCACTGACCTCGACAATTTGCACGTGTGAGAATAAATTCAAAATCCAACTTCTGCTCATCCAAACAAGATGATCTTTAGATCAATCTTGCACCTCTTGGAAAGAGGAATCCAACAAAAATATCATCTCCATCATATAAGCAGTCCAAGGTGGAGTTTGGCTCTAGTTGCCAAATTTAACACTCCCTCTCAACTAGGGAGAACTCCACCTGTCAACCTGTGCAATCCTGTCATCCTGTGCCATCATGTACCATCCTGTCATCCTGTTTCATCATGTACCACCTGTCATCTTGATGTCCCTGTACTCTGCCAGCTCTACTCTGCTGAATCATGAAGAAATAATGAAGAAGATTTGATTGAGAGCGAGTCACAAGAGCTTGCCACTCTCCACTGACCTGAAGTCAATTTAGAGGTAAAAACCTCAATCAGACTTGATCCTAGATCAAGGTATTGGACACAACCCATCCTAGACATAGAGAGTATGGCAATACACAATGTGTCGATCGATAATGCTATGGTATCTATCGTCATTTCCCAACTCATTGGCTAGAGGAGAGGTACTTCCCATGAGTCCCAGACTACATGGGTAGGATGTATGTGGGGCATAGATCAAGAGAGGGTGAACTATCTCAATATCATAATGGTGGGAAAATAGCACACCAACAACGAAAGGCGAACCTTGCCCCATGGTTGCTTATAGCTCCAAGAAGCTATCCCCAAGCCCCCTGGAGCTCCCAGAGCTCAAAGTCCAACTCAAGCGGGACCCTCATAAGAGGGTCTGCCCATGATTCCAAGCTTCTCAGGAAAGGTTAAGAATTTGAGATTCCCCAGGGGCTTCATGAGAATATCTGCGACCTGCTCATTAGTCCCAATGTGATGGAGCCTTACAACGCCTCACTGTACCATATCCCGGATAAAGTGGTACCTGATATCAATATGCTTGGAGCAATCATGGAACACAAGATTCTTTGAAAGTCAAATCCCAACAGTGGTATCCAACACATGCCCAAACAACTCACTCAACAACTTCCTCAACCAAACAGCTTCACAACAGGCCATACTTGCTGCAATGTATTCGGCCTCGGCGGTGCTCAAAGCAACCGATTTCTGCTTCTTGCTTCCTGCTCATACAGGAGATCGAAGCAGAACCTAGAGTGAAGCAACATACAAATGTGCTTTTACGATCCACCACACTCACTGCCCAGTCAGCATTGATATATCCATGGAGCCTCGCATTCTCGGTAGTGTATCTTAGTCCATGATTGATTGTGCCCTGGAGATATCTCAAGAGATTCTTGGCAGCAATCTAATGAATGTGATGAGGCTCGACCATATATTGACTCAATGTGTTCATTGCAAAACATATGTTTGGACGAGAGTTCACTATTCTCGGTAGGATTTCCCAAACTAGGCCCAATAGCACTTGCTACATAACTTCTTAAAGTTGAGTTCCATTGGAGTAGTCATGGATTTGCAGTCTACCATCCCAAATCTTTCCAGCAACTTCACAATATATTTTCCTTGAGAGAGGAAAATCTCACCTGGCTTTTGTCATACCTCTAGGCCTAGGAAGTAGTGCATCAGTCCTAGGTACTTCATCTCAAACTCAGAAGCCAACTCTTTCTTACATTGATGAATAAGAGGGTCTGCACCTATCAAGAATAGATTGTCCACATAGAGAACCAAAATGAGAGGCTTGTCATTATCAACCTTAAAGTATTTGTTTGGATCAACTTCACTTCAAGTAAAGCCCAGCTTCATCAAGTAGCTATCAATCCTCTCATACCAAGCCCTGGGGGCTTGATTCAACCCATAGAGGGCTTTCTTCAATCTGCATACGTGTGTATCTCTATCTCGAACTTCGAACCCCAAAGGTTGTTCCACATAGACCTCTTCCTCGATCGATCCATGTAAGAAGGCAGTCTTGGCATCCATTTGATGTAGACTCCATCCTTGCGATGCAACAAGGGAAATAATCGAACAGATGGTCGTGTAGCGTGCAATAGGTGCAAATATTTCATCATAATCTATTCCTTCTTTTTGCGAGAAGCCTCGGGCAACAAACTTGCCTTGAAATTTTCAGCACTTCCATCGGCTCCATGCTTGATCTTGTAGAGCCATTTCGAGGTGACAACAAATTTGAGCCATTTCGAGGTGACAACAAATTTGACCTGTGGTCTAGGAACCACATCCTAGACATCATTTTTCATGATCGACTTGTATACTTCGTTCATTGCATCCTTCCAAAATTGGTGCTTCACAACTTCTTCAAACATTCCAGGCTCAGATTGGAAAATGGTGCTCGTGGCTACTAAGTACCCTTGGTACCTATTCGGCTTCTTACTTTCACGGAATATTCCCCTTGGAGCAATATGTCTCTCGACATCTTCGAGAGTGTCTCTAACCCATGAGGGTCTTCTCTTATTTGAATAAGTGGGCTCACTAGGAGGTGGATCTATTGGATCCATCAGATCTTCCACATCGGGCATCTGTTCATCCTTCGGTTCTTCCTACTTTCTTGCTACTTCTTCTTTGTCTTCCTTTGAGTAAGAAGATCTCTAACCTTCCTAAGGGCAACATCTCTGTCGAAGGTGACATCATGACATATCTCCACTTCTCTTTGACCAGGCACATAGATTCTATATGCCTTCGAGGTTTCATTGTAGCCCACAAATGTTCCCTTCTTTCGAGAAGCATCCAATTTGCTCCTTTTTTTTTTGACACATGAAAATATACGGGACTTTCAGAAATTCTAAAGTGAGAAACATTAGGTTTCTTACCAGTGAAGACTTTTTCGGAGTTTTGGAGTAAAATGTTTGATGTGGGCATCTATTTTGAACATACACAACAGTGTTGGCAGCTTCTCCCCATAGGAACTTCAGAAGACCTTGGTAATGAAGCATGGCACTGGCAACTTCAAGAATGGTTCGATTCTTCCTTTCGACAACTCTATTTTTTTCGGGAGTATATGCAGTAGTGGTCTCCCTCTTAATGCTTGCTTCCTTGCAATAATCATTGAACTCATTTGACTCATATTCAGTTCCATTATCGGTCCTCAAAATTTTGATCTTCTTCCCTGTTTGATTTTCAACCAAGGTCTTGAAGGTGCAGAACCATTTGAATACTGTGTCCTTTTTCTTCAAGAAGTATATCCAGGTCTTGTGGGAGAAGTCATCTATAAAGGTGACATAATATAGGCATCCTCCCAAGGATGTTACGGGTAACATACTAGATAGATCAGAATGAATCAATTGTGGAACATCAGTAGTCTTGGAGTCACTTGAGGGGAATGGTCCCCTTGTATGCTTTCTTTCAGCACAACCCTGACATACACCTTCAGATCATCTTTGAAATCGGGCATAACTGTGACCACCTTCCTTGCTTCGGGAAGAGCTTTATAATGAAGGTGTGCAAACCTTCGGTGCCATAGTTTGGATTGAAGAGTTGTGTTACATGTCATGGCTCCCAACAGACTTCCTCCAACTTGATAGAGTGTAGCAACCCTGAAACCAAGAGTGAATGATTCTTTGAAATTCTTCTTCTTAATGCGTACCTTTCCATCAATGAATGCCACCTTGAATCCTTTGTGTTCCATTGTCGAGATAGACACTAGATTCTTCTTCAAGTCAGGTACATACAACACATCTTGCGAACGAAGGACTTGTCCTTGATTTAGATGAAGGGTCACAATCCCTGTCCCTTTCACAAGATAGGTGGCATTATCTCCAAGGATGATTTCCAAATTAGTATCCTTTTCAATCAAATTATATAGGGCCTCTTTATATCCAATGAAGTGCCTTGAGGCACCACTATCAATCAACCAGTTATCCACGATGTCTATATAGGAATATATTCTTTTTTCTTATTATCAACAACATTAGATTCATGATACGTAGAGTTCCTTGACCTCTTGAAAGGTTGACCATTTCCATTTCCATTTCAAGCAGAGGGAGTCTTTCTCTTTCCTTTGTTGTTGAACCTGTTGTTCCTTTGATTTCCATTTCCCTTGAAGTTGTTGTTATTGTTGTTGTAGTCATCATCTCGGGGAGAGTCCCTTTTATTGGTGCACTCTCTAGCATAGTGGCCAAACCTGTTACAATTATAGCATCTACCCTTTCTTCCTTTAGGTCCTGCTCTTCCTTGACCTTGATTTTTAGGACCAACATTATTCTTCTTCTCTGCATGAGCGGTGAAGGCAGTAGGTTCACTTTCATTTCCATTCAAGGGTTTGTCTCTCTCCATACATACCATGCTCGGGGAAGACCTCCAAGAGCAATGAGAGTGAGCTCTCGGTCAGCTATGACGTCTCCAATTGATAAGAGATCATTCTTGATTTCGATGATCCTGATGAAGTAGGATTGGATGGACTCTCCCTTGTCCATCTGGATGTCCTTCAACTTGTTCTTCAAAAAGATAATTTGATTAGCATTGCTAGCCCTGAACATGCCAACCAACTTACAATACATCTCCTTAGATATGCCCATCTTAGAGATATTAGCAACCAAGCGCTTGTGAATAGAATCCCTGATGATTTTCTTCACTTTGTTTTCCCTTTCTTGTACTTTGATTTAGTGGCAGTCGGTGCATTTGATGGAGGCTCAATGATCTTTCCTTGCACATAATCTATAACATCTTGTTCCTCAAATGTCAAGTCCAAGGACATTTTCGAAGCATGATAATCGGACTTATCATTGAGCTTGTCATCAAATTTGAAGTATGATGAGGAAGCCATTGACCCTTGTCCTTGTCTAATGAACTTTCAGTGATTGCTCTTCTCACTCTTGCTTGAGCTTTGTCTTCACCTCAGCGCTAATACAATGTTAATTTTTAGTTAACGGTGATATGTTCTATGCTTAGAGCAATTTACTTCAATCTTTCTTATTATCCCAATTCAGTTTCCTGTTTAGCAATCACATTAACATTGACAGTAAATGCTAATAGAACATAAACAAATAACCAAAAGACAAGCCAAGACAAAAGGACACAAAATTTTGGTGGATGCCAGGGAAAAACCCCAATGTGGGGAAAACCCTTTTGATCAAATCTTCTTATTATTCTTCAAATTCAACAGAGAGAGAAAGTACAATTTACAACAGTCAACAAGTCAAAGTCAGTCAAATTTAGCCCAAAACAGTCTCGAAATATGTGGTCAAACCTGGTCAACGCACTGGTCAAATCTGCGGTCAAATTCTGCAGTCAACGTTGTAGTCAAATAGTTCAGATTTCCTTGGTTTTGTGCCACCAACTTCGGCCTCCAAAAATCGGATTCCAGCACAAAGATCGAAGTCAATTGATGAAGGTTGACCCTTGGTCAACGCTCAGCTGTAGCCCTGAAATAGTCTGAAATTTTGTAGCCCAGAAAACAGTCCTTTCAGTCACACATGCGGATGAGAGAGAGAGCCTTCTATGAGGTTGTACGAACCAATGAGCGGAGAGAGATGTGAGATGAGATGATGTCCAAATAAGGTTTGACTCTCTCCTTTTTATATCCATCAATGAGGGGTGGAGACACACCTTTTGGGGCTTGTGAGCCTACATTAAAATTCTGGTTGACCTTGAGAATTTGCATATATGTGAGAGATTAAATTCAAAATCCAACTTCTGCTCATCCAAACAATATAATCTTTAGATCAATCTTGCACCTCTCAGAAAGAGGAATCCAAAAAAAATATCATCTCAATCATATGAGCAGTCCAAGGTGGAGTTTGGCCCTAGTTTCCAAATTTAACACTGTAGCCCTAGTAAAGGGCTGTGGGGCCTCAGTAATCTGCCCAAAACTTGCTGAGGACCAACATAAGAAATCTGAGGTTTTTGTGTCCAGCTACAGGGGTATATGCTAGGCTGAGAAACCTCAACAAAGAGGAACAGAAGGTCCAGAACTGGTCGAGGACCAACAAAAGATATTTGAGGGTTTTGTGTCCAGTCGCAAGGGTATATGTTAGGTTGAGAAACCTCAAGCAAGAGGAACAAAAGGTTTGATCTATAGAAACTCTCAAACATCATGTGTTATTTCATGGTAATGTTAAAAATTTAAGTAAAAGGATGAAAATGAAAGATAAAGAAGAATGTCTCTTTTACTTTAAGAATTTAATATTACCATGAATTCCATATCAATACTAGGGCCATATTCTTGAATATTAGGCTATGCCACTCAAAATTTCTTGTTTTCAATCTTTAATAGCTCCCTCTATTACTCCTAAATTCACAGGGAGCACAAATTATTTTAGGGAGCACACTCATGAAATTCGCTAAAATTTCGTGAGCACGCTTTCGGGGCACTCCCGATCAGTGTTACAGGAGTCTCCGATCATTCACGAGTACTCACGATTCCGACTATGATCTTCAACCAAACGAGCTGATTTGAATCTCGGCGATTCAAACCCGTGTTGACCGAGTTTGACTCGTGGTCAACACGAGTTTGACTCACGACTTCGGAGATTTGTAGAGGACTCAACAAGCCACTCGGATTCTTAGATTAAAAGAAACTAGTTGTAGTATGTTAAAGTTCTATATCGTTTTGGATAAAAGAAAATTGTTGCAAAATATTGGAACTTTACAAGGACCTATAATAATGAAAAAATTCCTAAAATTCATTTGTTATCGTCAAGTGTATAAGTGATCGACCAATGGGTATAATGCATTACCAATCCAAACTTAACCCAATTTAGAAGCCATGCTACTCTTACCCCAAGTAAAATTTTAGCAGGTCTGTGATGTTTGTTGACAAAAACTTGGGAGTCTCTCGTCTGATTTGAATCTTTGTACTTGTTTTGAATGTTTTCCAATATAAATACATTTTATACTTGAAGCATGCACATTGTCCTAGTGATTTTGTGGACATTTATTGATATTATGCATCATTTGGACATGGATTTATTGAATATCAATGAAAAACATTTTGTTTTTTAATTCCATACATGTGTATATCTATATTTATTGTATTCACTGACTTTTTCACGGTTATTTCCTGATCTGATTAAAACTCTTTGCTCTTTTGCCTCACCAATTTATTGCCGATTCCGAGTCTGGTAACATTGCTCCCGATGCACTCCTGCTCGGAGCGTGCTCCCAGGGTTGCTCCTGATGTGCTCCCGCTCAGAGAGCGCTTCGGGAGCAGATTCGGGGGGGGGGGGGGGTGTGTTGTGGCGGCGCTCCCCCGCAGCCTTGTAATGGACTAATAAAAAATCGAGCTTTCGGTTCAAATCCCTGTGTACTTAATTGATTTCACTGCTGAAGATTTCCGCTGTGCAAAGTGCTTGTAAGTTGAGGGTTCCTAGTGTGTTTGTGTGTGATTACCCTTAAACCTGATCTAGGATGTCTTTTACTAAAACTTCAAGTTTCACTGAATTTGGAGTCTCAAGTCTCATTAAGTTTCATTTGACCATCTATTAGAAGATGAGAATGACATGAAAACACACGTGGTTCATCGGTTCAATACTGTTTGGTTTCTGCAAAATATGGTCTCTCGATCTTACTTGAATTATGCTGTTTGTATGTTTTGAGTCTTGATGCTTTGATTTGCTATCTATAATCTATTAGATATTATTGTCTTAGGATGTGTTTATATAAAATTTGATGTATTATGTGCATTTTTCTCTATAAAATTATCACTGGTAGTAATTTTCTTCTATGTTGGTTACATTCTGAATATTATTCTCTGGATACAGGATGAAAATGATGAACTTCGAAGATCTCCTGGTACACCAGTTTTTACTGCACCAGAATGCTGTTTAGGTGAAATATCGAAGTTTTTGTTGATCGTCTTCAATGCTAACAACCTTGGGTGAATAAATATGTTATTAACTTATTATGCTAGAAGGAAGTTTGCATTATTTAGGCTTTTTATACGTGGTTAATTATCAAAGTTTGGAAGGTTATCTATGATTATAGGGGCTGAAAAAATCTACTTTCTTTAAATGCATAATTATCCTGCCCTTGGTGGAGTTCTGGCTAGAAAAAACAAAAGCATGTTTTCACTCTATGTCATAGGTTTCGATTATGCAGACATAATGGAATATGTTGAAACTTGCGATAGTTTTTTTTCAATTTACTGGCACATGTATGGTTTCTTAGGAATAATTTCTTAACATATCCATCAAAGATACCCCTAAGACTATTTATTGTCATCAATGATTATTGGATTACAAATATTTATACATTTACAGCAAACTAATCAAATCACATGGATGGGCATATGGGTGATGATTTTGGTTACTGCAAAATTCCTTTCAAAATGGTAACTTGAAAAAGGATAGTGGAAGGTTGTTCACTCATCAGAATGGTATGGTATGGGTAATGCCTTTAGGTACCATGTTTCCTGTTGCACTTTGGTTCTATTCTGCGTTTAATAACATTCTCAAGTACACCCACAATTTAGGAATTGAAATGTTTGAATGGCAATGATGAGAGAAAATGGGTTAAATCTTAAGACTGAGGAAAATTTATGGCTTGAATTTTGATAGAGTTTTGGGTTTCTTTATGCCTGATTGCCAAATAAGCTTTGACTGCTCTCTAATTATGATCTTGACAGGCTTGACATACCATGGTAAGGCTGCAGATGTCTGGGCATTGGGTGTGACACTTTACTGTCTAGTGCTGGGTCGGTATCCTTTTATCGGTGAAACATTGCAGGATACTTATGATAAGGTGTGGATCCTTTTTGTCATTTTTTAAAATTTAGCTCTTTTTAGAGCTAATGATTAGTTTGTAATTAAACTTGCAATGAGCTTTTATATTGCATCTAAATATTGGTCTTAGTGTACTGTTTTCTTCTGTTTGTGTTCAAACCTAAAATTTTATGTCTTGGAAGTTGGAAGCCATCGCATAATGTTTATAGATTATTTTCTCTTATCTAATTGTTGGCGTTCAGCATGATGTCCAATGACAGTTGCTACCACTTGCAGTGATGCAAAACATGCAACTTCTATTTTCCTGCTTTTTGTTTTGTTTTGTTGCTGAGAACTTTACTGAATTATTGAATTCACTTGATCCCGTGGGGAAATCAGAATCAACTTTCTGAACTTGTAAACTTGTTTTTTATCTGTAATGTTTAATATCATCATATTAGTCCCTAAATATCATTCAAGCACTACTAATACTTTGTGAAGAGTAATATGGTCTTGCTGAGCTGTTGACCCTTGGAAAAAACTATCATGATAAAATCAAAATCATAGAAAATGCAGTTTATCATTATTTTGCATTGTTGTATAACGCGTTGAACTCTTGCTTGAGATAAAGCCCTAAAGCTCCAGTGTGACTTTGGAGGAATTAAAAGGGATGCCTTAAATATTGTTGGGTGTGCTCACCTAAATACACGTCTTCAAAATTATTCAAAGAACAAGGGCTTCATGCCTTCAATGGAGTCACCACATGAACAAATTTACTCAATCTAGGAAATGGACTTTTTCCTTGGCAACGACGCCATAAATGTTCTCTTAAACCCTGACTTCTTGAGATAAAGTCTTTAATCTCAAGTGACACACTGGAGGAACTAAGATGGATGCCATTGTCACTTCACAAAGCTTCTTCACACTTAAGGTTGGCTCTCCTTAAACTCAAAAGGGCTTCTCTAGTTTATGATTACTAGAGCTTATACAATGAAGTGTGATGTGAAGTGAAGCGCAAGTTCTAGCAAAAACAAGTTGATAAAGTTTTAGAAAATAATATGGATGAATGGACTGAAGACTAGTGTCTTTCCATTAGGAAATTGAGTCAAATCAAGGTTCATGGGAGGCTATCCAATTGAATAAAAGATGGCAATTAATGCTGAAAACCTACAAAGTCCCTTACCTTATTGTCCCAAATTGCATAATTGTAACTAGAGAGATCACAAAAGTAGAAGAGCTCCAACACTTATGAAAAATATTGTTACTCAAATTGAAATGTATTTTCATTTGACCAAGCACAAAGAATTAAGAATAAGAGTATTTCATAAATCTTATTTCATCAATAAGATAGAGAATTAAGAATACAGGACATTCTCATCCATATCGCATTTCATTAATCCTCCCAAAACATCCAACAAATATTTAACTAAGCTCCAAGGCATTTCTTCCCAAATCCACCATACCAAGGCAAATCCGCTCTTGAAGCACGCTTTGAGCAGGAGCAGCCGCACGGTCCCGCAAAAAAAAAAAAATCGCTTCCTTGCTTTTTCACGAATTCAAAGATGTTCCAAATGCAACTTTTTTTTCAAAGAACACTAGTTTTTAGTAGGACAGCCTAATATTCAAGCCTATGGCCCTAGTATTGATATGAAATTCATGGTAATGTTAAATTCTTAAAGTAAAAGTGTCTTACTCCTTTATCCTTCATTTTCATCCTTTTACTTAAATTTTTAACATTACCATGAAATGACGAAGGATGTTTGAGAGTGGTTTCAGCCTCATTGGATTTCATATGGAGAAAATAGAATTTTAGATCTCACTCAAAATCCAACAAACTTATCAGTTTTTCAGGATTTGAAGATTGGGGGGATTGCAATGCTTCCATTGGATTTTGTCATGTACTAGGGAATGGAATCGTATTTAATCAAGAACACCAAGCCCTCTATGTACTTTGATGTTAGTGACATTGGTTGTCGAACTCCACTATCATGACCCATCACTCAAGAAAAATCTTGACTTGACATGCTATGCTTCTATCTTATGTTAATTGCTTAGAGGGTGATATTAATGACAAAGATCCCAAGATAGGCCATGATTTTGATGATGTGTAGGTATTTGTTGTAGCATGATTTTTTTGGATGCTATAGGCCATCTAGAGCCTATTTGTTGATGTTTTTTTGGTTCAAAGATGGATTGCACTCGATGCTATTTTGGTTATGTGCACGCTTACATGCTATACATGCTATATAAATGAGAACTTGTAACTTGTGGACACGTGGTTGATGAAGATTATAACTTCTAGATGATTGATGTTATATGGTTTAATCCATGTTTTCATGTTTTTATATTTGATTCATCATTTTACCTGCTTTTGTTGACATATATGCATCAAAATATATAAAAATATATATTATATAAAAATGTCGCTCCCTGCTCCCACTTCCACTCTCGCTCCCAAGAAGCCTTGCACCATACATCAAATGAAGAGGCCAAATTCTTCTATAAGTTTTTTCTCTATCTCCTTAACAATAAAGAAACATTTTTTTTTTCTTAGATCTGTTAGTTCTTCAAGGAATAACAATAAAGTATATAAGGAAAACAACACAATACTGCTTTCATGTGACCAACTCCCTGAGACGAGACAACAAAAAATAATGTTTGTTGGCTATGCCAAGTATCTTGTCCAAAACGGTTGACCATGTCAACAAGCTCCAATGTGTGCCCTAAAACTCCTCCAAGGTAGGTCGCTCCTTTAACAAATTCAATAAATGAACAATAATCAACTAGCAATGGAACGTGTGATCAAAATGTGCAAGGGTTTTAAAACAACAAATTTGAAATTACCATCACTGCTTAAATACTTATTGAACTATTTATTATAATCACTTTTTGGAAATGTCTTAGCCATTTTGCATCTAGCAGAATTGATTTGGTAGCAATTGGGGTACTCTGTCAAAAGAGCTTTATTGATAAGCTATCACCAAAAGTACTCTCTCACACATACCATCCACAAATAGTAAGAAGACCAATTAATAAATGAGTATAGGTGTTATATTATTAGAACCAAACCGGTCATCGAACTGGTAGACCCCCACAGACCGGGAACCGGTCAAAACCAGACTGAAACTAGTAAAAAAAACCAGACTAAAAAATCTGTCAACCAAAAACACATAAAATATTCAAATTTAAACAAAAAACATATATATTCATGTGCATCCATGTGAATCCAATTTATTTATACACAAATAAGCAAAATTTCTCATTTATATAGCATCTAAGGGTGCACACAATCAAAATAGCACCGAGTGAAATCCATCTCTAAACCGAAAATACATCAAGAAACAAGCTCCACATGGTCTCTGCATAAAAAAAATCATTCTACAACAATTACCTATATATCATCAAAATCATTGCCTATATCTGGATCTTCATCATTAATATCGCCCTCTATGCATTAAAATAAGATAGAAAAAGCATACCATGTCAAGTCAAGATTTTGTTTGTGTGATGTATATTTTTTTAGTAGGCTCATGATGGAGGAGTTCGACAACCAATGCCACTAACATCAAGGTACATAGAGGGCTTGGTGCTCTTGATCAAATACTAGTTCCATACCCTCGTACATGACAAAATCCAATGGAGTGTTGCAATCTCCCCAATCTTGAAATCTTGGAAAACTATCAAGTCTACAGGATTTTGAGTGAGATCTAAAATTCTACTCTCCATATGAAATTCAACGAGGTCAGAGTCACTCTCAAACATCATGAGTCATTTCATGGTAATGTTAAAAATTCAAGTAAAAGGATGAAAATGAAAAATAAAGGAGAATGTCACTTTTACGTTAAGAATTTAAAATTACGATGAATTCCATAACATTAGTAGGGCAATATGGTCCAATACTAGGCTTCCTGTTAATTTTAGATAACGATGGTATGTTTTATGCCTAGCACAATTACTTCAGTGTCCTTTTAGCAATCCAATGCCAATTTTCAATTTAGTTTTCCAATAGCAATCACATTAACCATAAATCACATTAACAGTGACTGTAGATAGAACATGAAAAACAAAATGCAAAAGACAAGCCAAGACAAGAGAACACCAGATTTGGTGAATGCCAGGGAAAAACCCCTAGATGGGGAAATCCCTTTGATACAGTTCTTATTATTATTATATCAAATATTCAACAGAGAGAGAGAGAGAGAGAGTACAATAAAGTCAAAATGATTTGCCAAATGATGATCAAAGCAACCTTGTCAAATCTGAAATTTTCCTGCAACAGTGAACAACCCTAACCAAAAATTCAACATTGGTCAAAGTAGCAACACATCATCCACAATGCAGCTCGGTCATACCTAGTCAAACTCGACCTTCTTAGGTGGTCAAAGTCAACCCAAAACAACCATTAAAACAATGTCAAAATTGGTTAAAGTCTGCGGTCAACTTCACAATCAACTCAATCAACATGCCCAAAAAACCTCAATTTGTGTGCCAAACAATGTAGCATGCCCAAACATAAATATTCCCACAAAAATCGCAGTCAAACTTGGTCAAATACCCCTTGGTCAATGCTAGTCAAACCCTGCAACAGATATGAAATTCAACCTCTAAAATTCGTCCTTCTTTGTTGCCACACGTATGAGGAAAAGAGATGCCCAATGAGTTGTACGAACTAATCAGATGAGGAGACAGAAGAAGAAGTTGAGTTGATGAGATGCTAAATGAGGTTGGAGGTATTTCTTATTTATACAAGTCTTTTGGGGTCAAGAGAAATGTCCGTTGGGCTTCATGAGCCTACATGATGATGTGGACGATCTTGACAATTAGCACATGTGTGGGCTTGACCTCAAAAACATATTTCCCCTTGTCCAAATTTGATGATCTTTAGGTCAATTTTGGTTCTCTCAAAAAGAGGAATTCAATGCAATAATCATCTCCATCAAATGAGTTGTCCAAAGTGGAATTTGGCCATAATTGACAATTTTAGCACTCCCTCTCAACTAGGGAGAATTCCACGTTCCAATCCATCCATCATCATGCCATCCTGTCACCATGTACCATCTCTGCATCTCGTCTCTACTATGTTGAACACTGATATAGATAATGAAGAAGAATCGATCGAGAGTGAGTCATAAGACCTTACCACTCTCCACTTACAAAAGTCAGTCCAAGGGTAGAACCCCAATCAGACATAATTCCATATCAATTTGTTGAACACCATACATCCTAGACATAGGGAGAATGACAATACACGATGCGTCCATCTGTAGTGCTATAGTCCCTATCCTCTTTTCCCAACTCATTGGCCAAATGAGAGGTACTTTCCATGAGTCCTGGACTACATGGCTAGGATGTATGCTGGGGCATCCACAGGAGAAGGTCAACCACTCATCCCGCTCATATGCCATAGGAAAAGGTGAACCACTCATCCTATGCATATATCATCAATCATAGGGTAAGGTGAACCACTCACCTTACACACATGTGTCATCAATCGTAGGGGAAGGTAAACCACTTACCCTACACACATGTCAACCATCATGGGGTATCACAGAGAAAAGTGAATCGCTCACCTTGTACACAATGTACCTACAGGGGAAGGTGAACCACTCACCCTATTGTTGCTCATAGCTCCAAGAAGTATCCCAAGCCCCCAGGCTCTCCCAGAGCTCAATGTCCAACTCAAGTGGGACCCTCATGGTGGGAGGGTCCTTCAATGACTCCAAGTCTCTCTCGGAAGGCTAAGAATTTGACCTTCCCCAAGGACTTTGTGAGGATGCCAGCAACCTGCTCATCCGTCCTGATGTGTTGGAGCCTTGCTGCTCCTCGTTGTACCATATCCCGGATAAAGTGGTACCTGATATCAATATGCTTGGAGCGGTCACGAAACACAGGATTCTTTGAAAGGCGAATCCCACTCTAGTTGTCGCAATAGATCATGCTGGTATCCAACACGTGCTCAAATAGCTCGTTGAAGAGCTTCCTCAACCAAATAGCTTCACAATGGGCCATACTAGCTGCAATGTAATCGATCTCGACGATGCTTAGAGCAACCGATTTTTGCTTCTTGCTCATCCAAGAAATCGAAGCAAACCCAAAATAGAAGCAACATCCTGACATGCTCTTTCTATCCACCACACTGCCAACCTAGTCAACATTAGAATATCCATGTAGCCTCAAATTCCTGACAGTGTATCTGAGCCCATAGTTGCTTGTGCCACGAAGATATCTCAAGAGATTATTAGTAGCAATCCAATGTATGTGATGAGGCTCAACCATAAACTGACTCAAAGTATTCACAATGAAGCATACGTTCGGTCGGGAGTTTACCAAGAACATCAAGGCCCCCACAAGTTGTTGATATTCTGAAGGGTTTTCCAATTCAGGCCCAACAACACTTCCACATAGCTTCTTGAAGTTGAGTTCCATCGGAGTAGACACAAACTTGCAATCGAACATCCCACATCTCTCTAGCAACCTCACAATGTATTTTCCTTGAGAAAGGAAAATCTCGCCTGGCTTTTGCCAGACCTCCAAGCCTAGGAGTAATGCATCAAACTTAGGTCCTTCATCTCAAACTCAGAAATCAACTCCCTCTTGCATTTATAAAAGAGAGGGTCTACACTGGTCATAAAGAGATCATCAACATAAAGGACCAAAATAAGAGGCATGTCTTTTTCAACCTGGAAGTATAGGTTTGGATCAACATAGCTCCTCGTAAATCCCAGCTTCATAAGATAACTGTCAATCCTTTCTTACCAAGCCCTAGGGGCTTGCTTCAACCCATAGAGGGATTTCTTCAACTTGCATACAGGTGACCTTCGAACTTGTACTTTAAACCCTTGAGGATGTTCCAAGTAGACTTCCTCCTTAAGCAAGCCATCCAAGAAAGCATTCTCGATGTCCATTTGATGTAGGCTCCATCCTTGGTTGGCAGCGAGAGCAATAATAGATCGGATAGTGGTATATCGGGCAACCCGTGCAAATATCTTGTCATAGTCCACTCCTTCCTTTTGAGAGGAGCCTAGAGCAACGAACTTAACCTTATATTTTTCAGCACTCCCATCAACTCCATGTTTGATTTTGTAAAGCCATTTTGAGGTGACCATAGACTTGTCTTTGGGTCTAGGCACCATGTCCCAGACATCATTCTTCATGATAGATTCATATTCCTCATTCATTGCATCCTTCCATACTTGGTGTTTTACAACTTCTTCGAATGTGCATGGTTCAGCTTGAACGATAGTACTCATGGAAACCAAGTACCCTTGATATCTGTTCGGCTTCTTACTTTAGCGAAATGTCCCTCTTGGAGAAATATGTCTTTCAACATCTTCGAGAGTATCTTTCAGCCATAGTGGTCTCTTTCTAGAAGTAGAGGGATCACCAGGAGGTGGATCAATAGGATCCATCAAACCTTCAACATCAGGCATAGACTCATCTATCAGAAGTTAATCCTGTTTTTCCGCAGCATCATTGTCCTTCCTTGTGATAGGGATATCTCTGGATTTCCCAAGGGAAGTATCTTCATCAAAGATGACATCACGACTTACTTCCACATCTCTTTGACAAGGCACATAGATTCTGTATGCATTTGAATTTTCACTGTAGCCAATGAATATACCTTTCTCCCCATAAGCTTCCAACTTATTTCTTTTTTCTCAAGGCACATGAAAATACACGAGACAACCAAATATTCTAAAATGAGAAAGATAAGGTTTTTTACCAGTGAAGACTTCTTCAGGTGTTTTGAAATCCAAAGCTTGATGTGGGCTTCTATTTTGAATATGTATGAGAGTGTTGGCAACTTCTCCCCATAAGAATTTCGGCAAACCTTGATCGTGGAGCATGGCACGGGTGGCTTCCATGATTTTTCGATTCTTCCTTTCAGCAACTCCATTTTGCTCATGAGTGTATGGAACAATTGTCTCCCTCTTAATGCCAACTTCTTTGCAAAAGTCATTGAATTCATTTGATTCATATTTGGTTCAATTGTCAGTCCTCAATATCTTGGTCTTCTTCCCTATTTGATTTTACACCAATGCTTTGAAAGAACAGAACCATTTGAACACTTCATCCTTCCTCTTCAAGAAATAGATCCATTGTGAGAGTAGTCATCCACAAAGATTGCATAATATAAGTATCCTCCCAATAATGTTACGAGAAACATACGAGACATTAGGGGAATTTTGAGGTCTAAAATGGGCCTCCTAAGAAAAATGCACAACCAAAATAAACTTTATAAGAACCAATAGGATTCAAGATGATGATGTCAACCATGGGGGATGTTTCACCATTTTTTAAGTAAAAGGGTAAAAAGATTAAAAAATAAGAAAATAATATTAACTACTTTTTCAACTCGTATTTTGTTATGAATATTTTATTAATTATTAGTTAGATATAGTTATATTAGGTTTTATTAACTGAAAGGGCATGATCAAAGATCATGCCTCTTCGCCAAGGGACACCTTGAGGCTATATTTAAAGCCTAGGCGATCCCTCATTGTAATCATCTTTTCATCTATCATCAATAATAATATATATTTATCAAGTTTACCAGAGTTTTTACACTCCATTGGTATCAGAGCCATCGCTCTTCGGGATCTGTGTGATCACCAGAATTAAGGAATCAAAGGAATTCCAAAAAAAAAAAAAATTGCAGATTTTTTACCCAACCCCCTCTGTTCTCTCACCCCACTCTGCCTTCAATTCCCAAATTCTCCTCACGTAAAAAAAATTTCGGTGAAGATCGCAGAAAAAATTCAGGAGATAAGAAGAGGTCGAGGAAGACTTTCAAGATCACTGTTGGGTTATTTTTTTAAGTTCATCATTAAAGACATATCTGTGGAGAAAACAGTGAACAGTCACAAAATTCTGTTTTAAATTGCAGACTTCAGTCCTGTGGTGGCTTCGTTCCACCGCATTCCTTACTGCCGCCGGCCCTGTCAGCCATCGGCCACCGCAGCACATTTTCCGTCACTAAAATAAAAGTCAGCAAAAATAAAAGTTACGTTTTTTAATTCATCGAACAGTGTGACGGCTGGCAAAAACCATCCCCGCAGTCATTTTTTTTCCTCCGCGTATTCCTTTGATATCCCTTCCACATCGATTTTTCAACTATACAGTCACGTCCTCGCTATTTCACATCTGGGCGGTCAACTATACATTAATTCGACAAATTCGGCACAAGGTCATACGTGCATAACCGGAACAACAATCGAGTTCTTTAAAAAACGAGTGTGACACTTGACGTCTATCCTTCTCCTCCCCGCTAACTACGCCGGCTCCCTCACTCCACGTCTTGCGGCTTCCAACTCCGCTGCCTGTCCACGCCATTCCTGCCGTCCACGCCTTCCCCGCCGTCGTAGCTTTCTCTGTCCGCAGTCTTTTGACCAGTCCTTACGCCGTAGTCACAACCGCAGACAAGTTGGTCTGCTGTCCCCACAATAAAAGTGTGTTGCATTGTTTAAAAAAATAAATTTCGAACCAGCGTGTCACTTGGGTGCCGAGGATTCAAAAGTAAATCGATTTTTTTTACATATATATATATATATATATATATATATATATATATATGATTATAATTTAATTTTTATATAAACTTTAATTCAAAATTAAATTTATATAAAAATTAGTTATAAAAACAAAAAAAATTATTACTGTTATATAATAATTATATAACTTATTTATATATTATATAATTTTCAATTAATAATTATATATATATATATATATATATATATAATAATTATATAATTTAAAAAAAAATTATTATTAATTAATTAATTCAAAAAAAAAATTTAATTAATTAAATATTAATTAATTAATTTAAAAAAAAAAAAGAAAAAAAGAAGAAGAGAGAAACTGGCAGAAAAAGATATTCCCCACCTCCTACACGTTCGATGTCTTCGTCAATGTCAATGGCTGAATTCCAGAAGAAATTGGGAGATCTTGAGAAACAAATCAATAATAATTCTGAAGAATTCGGGAAACGATTAGTCAATCTTGAAGGTTCAGTTGCAGGGCACTCAAACGACATCAAAAAGATTCATGATACGACAAATCGAATAGAAAGACAAATGTGGCTAAATCATCACGAGGCCACAGAAAAGCTTAGCGAAGCAATGAACAAGATGACAAAACTCTTCAATAAGCTAAATGATAAGATAGATAAGTTAAGTCAGACACAATCCCCAATATTTCCTAACATGGGAACTGAAAATCCAATGGCAGGAAAAGAAACAATGTTGGCGAAGGAGCCACATAAAGAGTTTAACGAGACTGCTATCACAGAGGCAACAACAGATATAGTCATTGAAAATGAAAGAACCCATGAAAATACAGATGCTTATAAACAGCAAAATGTTTCATCCCGAGAATTTAACGACACATGTGAAGCGACAAACACATCCGAAGCCACTGATATAGCGCCAGAAGCTGTTAAGGCCTTCGGTGCTGAAGCAGATACAGTGGTTAGGCAGGAAGCATTTGATGATGAGGAGAAGTTACATCAGACAATAATTGTTGGTAACCTACCTCTAAATCTAAAAAGGAACAAAGAAGAATCACCAACAGTACCAGGAATAGGATCTGACCCTGTCAATATCAGATCTTGTCACTATCCACATCACCAAAAGATTGAACTCGAGAAGATGCTCCACGATCTTTTTAAAATGTGGGAAGCAAGAGCTCATCGCTTGAGAAAACCAGACATTCGTCAACATTGTCCATCATTACGAATGCTTTGAGGACAAAGCATCTTAAGAGAGGGCCAATGTTATGAATATTTTATTAATTATTAGTTAGATATAGTTATATTAGGTTTTATTAACTGAAAGGGCATGATCAAAGATCATGCCTCTTCGCCAAGGGACACCTTGAGGCTATATTTAAAGCCTAGGCGATCCCTCATTGTAATCATCTTTTCATCTATCATCAATAATAATATATATTTATCAAGTTTACCAGAGTTTTTACACTCCATATTTTAAACTTATCTCCCAAAGTTTTTACTCAAATTTCGAGCGAGAGTACTCGTTGGATGCAAAATTTAATTCCTCATCCAAGGAGTACCCATATTGCATACTTTCGATGGGCCGTGCTACACGAAAAATGGGAAATACATGAAAAACGTGATTGCAAAATGAGAAATACATTAAAAAACATGATTGCAATCACGTTTTTCATGTATTTCTCATTTTTCGTTTTGCAGGGTCCATCGAAAGCATGCAACATGGGTACTCCTTGGATGAGGAATTAAATTTTGCATCCAATGAGTACTCTCGCTCGAAATTTGAGTAAAAACTTTGGGAGATAAGTTTAAAATACGAGTTGAAAAAGTAGTCTTTTCCTTTTATCCCTCTAAAATTTGATGATGTAATCAAATCTTATTTTATTATTTCCACTATTATTTTATAATTTCCTTAGGAGGCCCATTTTAGACCTTAAAATCCCCTAATGCAGGTCAAAATGAACCAATTGAAGAATATCGGTTGTCTTGCTTTCATTAGAAGGGAATGGTCCCTTTGTATGTTTCCTAGCTGCACATCCCTGACAAACTCCTTCATGGTTCATATTAAAGTCAGACATCCCTGTGACCATCTTCCTTACCCCAGGTAAGTCTTTGTAATGTAAGTGGGGAAATCTTTGGTGCCATAGCTCAGATTGAAGAGAAATATCGCTTGCCAAAGCTCCCAAAGGACTTCCACCAACTTGATAAGACCATCAACCCTAAATCCAAGAGTAAATGCATCTTTAGGGTTTCTTTTCCAAATACGTACCTTTCCATCAACGAATGCTACCTTGAAGCCTTTATCTTCCATTGCAGAAATAGACGCCAAATTCTTCTTCAGATCGGGCACATACAATACTTCTTGTAGGTGAACTGTTTGACCTTGATTCAAGTGAAGAGTGACAATACCTATCCCTTTCACATGGTAGGTGGCATTATCTCCAAGTATGATCTTCAAAATAGCCTTCTTTTCAACCAAATTTGAGAGGCATCCTTGTACCTAGTGAAGTGTCTTGAGACTCCACTATCAATCAACAATGATCCAATGTATCTGAAGGCGAGGCAGTAGATAAAGCGGAAATAAGATAAAACTCATCTTGTTTTTCTACAACATTACTTTCATCATATCTGGCATTTCTTGTCCTCTTGGGAGGTTGGCCATTTCCATTTTGAGTAACGAGAGCATTCCTGTTTCCGTTGTTGTTGAACTTGTTGTTCCGTTGATTGCCATTGCCTTTGAAATTATTGTGGTTGTTGTTGTCATCATCTCTTGGATTATTTGTGAGGACACTTTCTAACATAGTGGCAGAACCTGTTGCAATTGTAGCACCTTCATTTTCTTCCTCCTCTGAATCAATTCTTAGATCCTTGACCCTGTCTCCTTGGACCAACTTTATTCTTCCTTTTTGCATGTGTAGATTCATTTCCATTGGAGGGCGCATCTCTCTCCATCATCCTTGTTTCCTCTTGAGTGCATCTAGGTATCCTATCATTGTTGAGAATAGTGTTGATAAATACATCCCAAGGTCTTGAAATACCTCCAAATGCATTGAGAGTGAGCTCCAATAGATAGTAGGTCATTCTTGATTTGTGTTATTCTCATTCTTAAACTTGTTTTTGAGGAAGAGGATTTGATTTGCATTGTTCACTTTGAGCATCCCAACCAACTTATCATATATTTCCTTGGAAGTTCCCAAATCAGAAACATAGGCAATCAAATGCTTTTGAATAGAATCAATCAAAATTTTCTTTGCTTTGACGTCACCTTTCCTATACTTCGTCTTAGCAACAACTTCCACATAGTCCTACACTTCATGCTCCTCCAAAGTTAGATCCAAATTCATTTTCCATGCATGATAATTAGATTTATCATTGAGCTTGTCCTCAGTGTTGAAGTAAGATGTAGATGCCATGGGGACTTGTCCAGTAGATCTCTCTTAGTGATTGCTTTTCTCTCTCTTGCTTGGGCTTTGTCTTCACCTGGGCTTTGATTCCATGTTAATTTTAGATAACAATGGTATGTTCTATGCTTATCACAGTTACTTCAATGTCCTTTTAGCAACCCAATGACAATTTTCAATTTACTTTTCCAATAGAAATCACATTAACCATAAATCACATTGGCAATGATTGTACATAGAACATGAAACACAAAATGTAGAAGACAAGCCAAGACGAGAGAACACCAGATTTGGCGAATGCCAAGGAAAAATCCTATGGAAAAAACCCTTTGATCAATCCTTCTTATTATTATATCAAATGTTCAACAGAGAGAGAGAGAGTACAATAAAGTCAAAATTGATTTGCCAAATGATGATCAAAGTAACCTGTCAAATTTGAAATTTTCCTGCAGCAGTCAACAACCCTAACCAAAAAGTCAACATTGGTCAAAGCAACAACAAATCGTCCACAATGCAGCTCGATCATACCCAGTCAAACTTGACGACCTTAGGTGGTCAAAGTCAACCCAAAACAATCATTAAACAATGGTCAAACTTGGTCAAAGTTTGTAGTCAACTCAGTCAACATGCCCAAAAAACCTCGATTTGTGTGCCAAACAATGCAACCTGCCCAAACATAAATATTCCCACAAAAATCATAGTCAAACTTGGTCAAATACCCCTTGGTCAACGCCAAAGATATGCCAAAGATATCCAATGAAAGATCGACCCACAATGAATAGAGAAGGCTACATGTGTACAAGTATGCTAAATATAGGCAAATTCTCTCACACGTGACAATTAAAAACTCCATGATGTGATCTCTAGGGTGTAACCATTTCCTTAATAAATGTTCAAATGGCTAAGTACAAGGCGGAAGAGGTTAATATGTCAATAATATTCCTCAATCCATGTGCAAAGGATACATGCCAACTAACTCCATGTACGAGGGGATTGCCCCATGATCAAGCAATAAAATACAAAAAATATGAATATGCCCCAATGTGTGCCGAGAGGAGTGCTTCACCTAAGTCAATGCTCCATGCCATAGTAAAGCCATCCAAGTGCTGATAACCCCCAAATAGGATAGGGCACTCACGAGTCACAACATAGAGTCAACCCAAGCACAATCCTTCCAAACAAATCATTGAATGACTAGAAAATACCAACACATGAGGAGCAATAATTAATTATCAAAATTTAGGGAAACCCTTAGGTTATGGGTTCCCTATCTTGAAAACATGCTATACCACCAGGGTGATCATATCCATCAACAATTACTAGTGTGTTCCATCAATAAGAGCCATAACATCCCACATCATCATCATACAATCTCTTGGGCAGCTAGAACCATCATACATATGTGCAATGAGTAATACCATGATACTAATATAAGTCTTCTAAAGTAGCAAGCATTGTCATCAACTATCCACTAGTATGCTGATCCGTCAACAAAAGATGTGTAACCATGAAGAGAACTAATTTATGACATCCATAACAAAGGAGAAATGAGTCTCTTCCAATTCAAATTACTCAAGCAACCCAATTACCCATCCTCTTGAAGTTGTCATCCTGCAAATCCCTGTAATGTGTGATAAAATTCAAACGTGTTAACCCTCATGCTATATAAGGGATAACAGGATGTAGACAAGAAAATACATGATTAGGATTTCACAGGTCCTCCCCTTTCCAAGGAAAATCTTGTGGGATCCCACCTGTTCTTCGTATATTAACCTTGCAAGAAAATACATGATCAGATGCAAGTAGACAGTCTACACACTCATCATCATTGCTGAGTTTTGTGCCGGCCCTACCCCCTTCAGCTTGATACTATTTTCAGCCTGGTATCACTCCTACAACGTGTTTGGGCTATGCTGTCTTGGCTGTGGGTTGGGACTGGTACCCATACCATGTCCATTTCTTTGGCTAGCCCCCCAAATGATCTCGTGGTTGGTTTGTGAAAGTCTCAGATCATTTGGTGTTTATGAGTATATCGATGGATCACCTCCCTCTTTTCTGATGCTCACTTAATGCACCTAACCAATAGGAGTTGAATAGGGTCACCTGAGATGATATCTATAGGCAGTATAATCACTTGGATAGATCTGTCTTGCGGGTTAAGCTAGAAGATTTCCCTTTTTGCAGAACACTTCATGGAGTTGAGGGGCTGACTCATTGTTTATCCTTCATACACGTCGGAACTAGATGCATGCTCTCTATATCCCCCCAAGCCAATTAGAGTGGGTTCACATAGACTTTGGATGGAGGCAGAGTGCCAGCTCAGTCGACTGGACAAGATCTGTTGATTATGCCCTCTTCGGGATTTTGAGATTGAGGAGCAATTCATTTTTTGCTGACCCTTTCATTACAAGATTCAAGGGCAGTTTCATTATCTGTTTAGGGTGTCATGAGCCCTTTCCATTTTCTTCCAGCCTCTCAACCAACATTGCTTTGCTCTATATATGCAAGAGGCTTTCACTCTCTAATCCTAAATTATCTTGCCACCCCCTAGACCAACCTCCACCTGAATGAGCACTTCCTTTTTTTCAGTGCTCCCATCTACCAAGGGTACCAAAAGAGACAGATTGTGAACAGTGTGCCCCTTGGTTCCTGATCTATGAGGGCTCAGGGGCTATTCTTACTTCCGAGAGAACTCAACAATGTTGTTGTTCTAGATCCCATATTGGTAGTCAAATGGGGCCACCCAAGGCTCAACTGTGGGTGACCTCATCAAAGCAGGAGCATACTGCACATTCTAGACTATGTTCCAGACACTGTTCTATAGGAATTTCTTCCATTTGGCCTTGAATGTCAGTGGAGCAACTGTTAGCAGAATCTGATATGCTTGCTCAGTTTTTAGGTCTTAGCTTAGAGAAGTGCTTTATTTTTCTTTCTACATCTTGTTTTATTCAGGAGCTATTTCTGTGCTCCCACTATGTATCGCAACTGTTCTACTCAGCAGTCCCATTGACCCACTTTTGCAGTCATTCATTAGACACTAATAAAATGATCGTGTCTTTATTTTGTCTACCATTATATGACTATCTATGTTGAATGCTGAAAAATGGCACTCCATTTGGTTTTTTCTGAATCAACGTGTTCCTTTCCAACAGGTTAATCAAATTCCTGGAGGACGTCTGCAATGTCTTATCTTCAATTAAGCCTTGTCTAATGAAACTGCTAAATCTCAAATGGAGAAACATTTGTGTCTGTACTACTGTGGTGGCACTACTAAGAGTAATCATATCAGTCTCTACTAGTGGGCATAAAGAAAGGCCACTTTCTGTTAAGCATTTTTCTTCATTAGCTTCATGCGAAGGTCTATTTTTTCTTTTTTTTTTTGAAATATACCTGCCATTCTTTATTAGTTTACATTATAAAGCATCAAATCTTCTCTGAATTGAAGAGTTCGGGAGTAAATGGACTGGACTTTTGTGTTTTTCTGTGCACCATAGTTGGAAACACGTTTCTACTGCACCTGTACCTACTGGATTGTACATTGTGGTACCTTTGTTAAAGCCTAATGATATAAATTGATGTCATTCTTCTTATTTTGGGAACCAAGACAACCGTTTTAGCTTGTTCTGTTCATTTTATAATCCCTTATGTGAATTATATCCTTGCTTGTGGGAATTCAAGTAATCTAGTAATGCATACGAGGAACATTTATGATAACACAATTTAGTTTTGTTCTCCAGATATACATGTTCCCACAAATATTGCTTTCATTTCTATATTCTTTTATGCATGACTTGCATAATAGGAGGATTCTCCTTTACGTAGGTTTTTGCATAGATGCATCATGAACTTAAAATTTTTCCATCGTTATGTTGAGAAGTAGCTATGGCTTTTGCTCATCTTCCAAATTTCTTTTCAGATTATATAAATTGGGCATCTCTTAGGAAAAATAGTCAATCCGATAAAACTTCAAGTCGATCCTTTTTATTAATTTAATTGCTTATTTGTTATTTTTTGTTTATTTATCCGGCTCAGGTTGGGCCTTTTTTATTGGAGTTTTGCATTGTGATTATTTTTTTGAAGGACCGGTTCATCTACTTTATCAGAATTCTCACTTCCAATTCATTGAATGAAAATATTGAGGCTGTTTCACGTCTCTGCTGCCAGTTATGGTATGACTGTCTGGTTAGCAGCAGAGACTTTGGTTTAACTGTATAGGTATGCCATCTACAAAGATTTCTCAAGTATCCTCTAAAGTGGTTAAAAGTTTGATTTTCTGTCTGTAGTAAGGGAGAGGGTGACAATTTATTTAATATCTGACCCTTATGTTGAGACCATTTCGTTGAAGACCATCTGAGGGTACCTTTGAAAGACATTATCTCTTGTTTTCTCTCCTCATGTTTTGCTGCTCTTAGTTTATTATTGGAATTCATATCAAATATCAAGTGATTTCAGGATTGATAGAGAAATCCCCCAAACTACTTTCTGTGCATATACAACATGATATTGTGCGTTCAAGATGAGATACATTGATAAGTGTCTAGTCCAAGTTTTAAAGATTTTTTGTAATAAATATTCTGTACAATTATTTTTGACGAAGGTGCTATTTCATCATGTTCTGTTGATGCTGCAAGAAATCTAATGCAGTCAACTTCTTTCGCTTACGAAACATATTCTTTCTGCTTGTTACTGTATGAAATATATCCAATGTCTAAGAGTCATGCTGTTTAAATTTAGTCACTTATTTGCTTTGCTCTTTCAATGGTGGATTTCAGATAGTCAACGATGAATTATTCATTCCTGAGGGTATGGATTCCGAACTTGCACACTTACTTGAAGGGCTTCTCTGCAAGGGTAAGCATGATTAACATGTTGCATTGCCGATTCAGATTTATGAAAGTTCTAAATTTGCTTCTTTATGCAATTGAATTTTGCAGATCCTAACAAAAGGATGACCTTGGATGTTGTTGCAAGTCATCCATGGGTTGTAAGAGGCTATGGGCCAGTCCAACAAGATATCTGGAGATGTGAGCATGGCAGCTTTACAAATTGTACTGAACAGTGTTTAGAGGCTGGAGCTTCTTCGGCAGATCTGTCTAAATCAGCTTAGCATAATATTTTCTGTAGATGTGAAGGAATGCTTTCTGGTTGCTTTCTGGCTGTTGAGAGTTCTGAAATGGTGGATCACTTTCTCAAGAGCTTTGTAATCAGGTCATATTTGATGTCTTCCTCTTGACCGCTGAGCTTTCAATTGGACACGAACATTCAGCTGATAGAAGCAAGCAGGTTAATTTGAAGGTCTGAATAGCAAACCATATTCAGCTCATTCAGGTTGGATATATACAACCAAGCAACAGACAACACATCTAATTGAGGTAAGACTCCGAGGGTCTGAAGTTGGTTATTTATAGAGAGAAGGCAGTGCACGTGCACTTTGTGAAGGTACAGGCAGGAGATGGAGCTCACACCAAGCTTGGATACACAACCATACACAGTAACGGTCCCTTGAAGTGGTATTGTCATGAAGTTTTGTCTTACCAATAATTTCTGAATGTGGCGTGTTTTGTTTTGGGAGTGTGTAATTTTCTCTAGTTTGGTGTGAGGGTGAATGGATTGATTCTTTACTATAGATCAGAGAAAGCTTGCTTTTTAATATCCAATGTATTTCTTTTAAGCGTAATGCATTCCTATTCTCCCAACATAACTATGGTGAATACTCAGTAGTATAAAGTAAGATAAATTTATGTTTTCCATGTTCATGCTTGCACAAATAAAGTGATTGAATGTGATATTCAACCTGTTATCACACAAAGATGCACAAACAAATCTGCCTGACAATCCTAAACAGTGAGCCTTTTCATGGTTGGAAGCCTCTCCGTTTGGATTGGTAATATCTGAACATCAAGCAGGGTGTCCCTAATAAGTGTATGTTGTTGAAAACAACATTTTGCATAAATGTCAATAACAATCTGTGCACCAAAATCACTTGGGGCTGTCCAAAAACAATCGGGACTGAAGGTCGAATTTTAATGAGCATTGGCACAATCCCCAAGGACATGCAAAGAGGGTTGAAGGTTTGAACGTGAAGTGTCTTGGTTAGTGAGGAGCTGATAGCTGACTTGACCAAAGGAAGAGGAGCTGCCCAAAAGACTTCATACAAGTCAGTCTTTGGTGTAGACTAATAGGATGCTATGTTTTCAACCTTCGACTCACTGAATTTGATATGACACGTATAATACATAATTGGAATAAATCAATTTGTTTCTGCAAAGAAAAAGAATGGACACGTTGCAATTACCAATATAATTCCATTTGTTCGTTGCATATTAGATAAGGACAAACCGATTTTCAGATAGCTTTTAATGGTTGAGACAAATTCCGGAGATACTAGTAACAACAAAATTAAATGACACATTTGAAAGAAATGTGCTTTAAGTGAACTGACTTCAAAATAAATACATAAAACCACACTATCATTTGAAAGAAAATAATTCAACATAACCAACAGATTTAAAGAGCTAGAAAGAAGCACAGCTATATCAAATTATATATTACCCAGAATATTATTTACATCATATGGATGATAAATTGTAGGTCACAGGTTGCTATTGAAATCCCTTGCTTGTAGTGAAGGTATTTGTCAAGATCCTGTGGATGAGACAATGAGAGGTCTTTTACTGTTAACTGTCTGCAAGAGTAAATTGTCTAACCGTTGATCTGTCCCTTCAAACTGCATATATAGGAAGGGATTTTCCTTCAAACATGTTGACTTGGGATATTTTGGAGAGGAAGAAAAACAAGCTCACTGTGCATGCTTTCCAACCTCTCTCCATAAGTTACATTCACTAGTTTCCCATAATGACTTGTTCATTTCCTAGCTGCTTTTCTAGGAAACTTTCGAACTATTTTGGTGAATTTTCAATGAAAAAAGTATTGTTGTTTTGATGCTTTTTTTGAACTATCTACTCAAAGGAAAAACCACTTATAACGGACTTTTTCTTCACATGCCATTTCTCCTCACATAGGTTCACCCTTAGTTCATGACTTACATCGCCTAAAAAACATCTTGTCCACTATTCACTGGCACTAATTCTCCTCTTGACTAATTTATTCCTTTGTTCAACATATAGAGGAACTTAAGATGAGATTTTTTCTGTTGCGACCTTAGCAACGTCAATCCTTTTTACTTCATACTCACCACCATATTAGAATAATTCAATAGGACACTGCTTCATGGCTCTTTTGAGACAACTAGTGATTTTTTGTGATGTGACCTTAGCAACATCAACCCTTTTGACTTCTGCCCACCACCATATTAGAATAATGCAATATGACACTGCTTCATGGCTCTTTGAGAGAACTAGCGGACTTGCTAGCTACTAGACAATCCAATCAACGTTCTTCATTAGTGCCTCATTGTTTTATAACAGATTTCGCTCTGCCTAGTAATTACTCTCTTCTATCTCTATTAAAATTGTACTAAAATTGTTCTAAAAGGATAACTCAGCACTGGACTTCAACCTTTATATATTCATGGTCAATGGATCATTATTTCTTATCAAAAACAATTATTATGCCTGTGATCCTTCGTTTCCTGTAGATGTTGCGTCTCAACCCTTGGAACTGATGTAGTTGAAAATATTATGATATTCATTACCTTGAATGTTGCTAACTGGTGGCCTTTTACCTTTCAACTTCATGATAAAATCAAAATAGTGAGAATTTATATCACTAGCACTAGCCTCCTGAATTCAAGACATTTTATCTTGATGGTATATGCTTCATAGATGACAAATTATGTAATCATGGACACGGCCTTGTAGCTAAATAAACATCATTAGGGGAATCATGAATGATATAATCTTTAACAGAATTTTGAAAAGTATGATTAAAATGTAAATCTAGTGTTGTGTGTGGACATTTACATAAGAATATATGCAAAATGGTGCAAGAAAATTTGCACAATCCCAATTCCCTTCTTTGTTGGAAATTTCCCTTAACACAACCGTGATATCAGACCATGCCAGTAATTACATGGAAGGAGATGCTATCATCTACTACCATGTGTCGTGTTAATAAAGAATAATCCGTTCAATGCTGTCCTTAACCTCTCACTTATCCAACCACTGGAAATTCAAACCACGACAATGTTGCTTGTTCGGAACCATGATGTCCACATGTACATTCATATATAGAAACTTCTAATTATAGGTTTGTCCAAACCACAATCTTTCCAAAGAAAAAAATGGAAAGATTGTTTACAGCTAAATGGGACATTAATTTGTAATTTAAAAAAAAAGTCTGGTAAAAGTGATAATATCATTTGCAAGTGAAAATAGTCTCATTGGACTTGCTTCTTTACAAGGATCAAGAATATACATTCATCTGTTGAATCTGATGAAAACAAATTTAGGAGAGGCCCTGATCGATGTCGATCTCAAGATGCGTCTAAGATGGGATTAGTGATATGATTTTGTGGATCTTAACCCATCAATAATATAATTGCTATTGAGGATTAATATATTATATGGAGTATGGAGGGTTTTGATGACCTTTAAGTTGTATGGTTTAAATCATTTTATCTGACCTTGATATGTGCGGCATTATAATGAAACAATGATTAATTATCCAGTCATAAATTTAAAATATTTAAAGTTCTTTGGATTGTAGATTTGTAGAAGGAACAAAAATGAGATTAGTAAGGCTAAGTAGTTGGGATCATGTTGCGAGAAACTTCTAGTAGGATAACATTGAGAAGCCATTGTCAAAAAAATATTCAACCTATTTTTTCCCCCAAGTCTCTTTCAATTGAAATAGTTTGTGCAGAGGGTTTTTGATTGAAAAGTTTTAGGATATGTTCATTATCAAATATCATAAAATATTATATTAAGGCAAAATATATTAATTAGAAATACATTAATGTTTGCATGGAAGAGAAATACGGGAAAACCCATTTTAAGTACTACGTAAGTCAAGTGTGGGGATTGGAATAGGAAAGGACAAGAAATTAAGGTAAAAAATGGTAAATTTAATAACTATTTTAAAAGTTGAACTTTCCTTGCAAAATATTTCAAAATAAAATTAAAAGACTTTTTTTTTTTTTTTAAAGTCAAACTAGTTACGAGAATAATTTTAAAAGAAAAGAAGGTATTTCAGAAGTATTCTAATAGTTTCTTGAGTAAGAGTGACAAATGAGTGGATGCATAGACAGATATATAACATGTAGTGACAGATGGGTGGATTTGCAAGGCTTGTTTCTATTTTGAATATTTATCCTTTTTTCCAATAGGACCACAAATATTTACAAGAAACCGAAGTATGGAGTCGGAGGAATAAATAACAAATAGATGGTATGTAATAACACAGGAGAGGGATAAATAGATGGTATGTAATAACACGTGGGTAATAACACATTATATCACAGGATGGAGTCAGAGGGATAAATAGATGGTATGTAATAACACGTGGGTACACATTGGTGGATTGTAGGAGGCCTATTTTTATTTTGAATTTTTTATTTTATTTTAATTTTAATTTCTATGATTAAGAACTATTCTTAATAAATAATTATGTCCTGCTATTGTTGCATGATGTTTTTGTTAAAAGTCACAATGTGTAATTCAAAATAACATTTTTTTTTCTAATTTATTTTTATGATTCTTGCATATGTTTTTGTTAAAAGTCATAATGCGTAATTCAAAATAACATTTTTTTTTTCAAATTTATTTTTATGATTAATAAAATGGTGGT
This sequence comes from Pinus albicaulis, assembly GCA_034641835.2. Lineage (NCBI taxonomy): Eukaryota > Viridiplantae > Streptophyta > Pinopsida > Pinales > Pinaceae > Pinus > Pinus albicaulis. Next base: position 1,012,633,934 of record CM076583.1, read on the forward strand.
TAATTTGCTTGTATATAATATTTTTATTAAAAGATAATGGGGCTTTACTCAATGAACCTTTGTGACATAGCACATGCTTTTGTGACACATTAAACAATACTTTTAGTTTGATTATATATTGGAAAATACCTCTAAAAATCAGTTTATTTAACCCCTATTAATATGAACTCAATATATCTTCCCAATAAAAAAATCCTTACTTTCACTTGATCTTGTGGGTATCTATTTTTTCATTAACATTTTTTATACCTTTTTATATTTTTTCATTAATTTTGAGTTCCATGTTTTATAGACAACATATAAAAGTGCTTTACTCCCTATTATATGATCAATATACATCGCCCACAATACCTTTAATTTGATTATATATTGGAAAATACCTCTAAAAATCAGTTTATTTAACCCCTTACTAATATGAACTCAATACATCTTCCCAATTAAAAAACCCTTCACTCGATCTTGTGGGTATTCATTTTTTTACCGCTTTATATTTTTTCATTAATTTTGAGTTCCATTTTTTATACACAACATATAAAAGCCCTTTACTCCCTATTATATGCTCAATATACATTCCCAATATGAATGCACGTGGTATGGTATTGCTTCACCAATGGGCCCTGTGGTGAAATTGTGAGACTCAAACTAAGAATTAAATGTCCATTTCACCATTTATCCATATCTTAACGTAGAAATTGCACACTTAGTGTAACATCAAATCACACTTAATTATTAGAAAGCCTTGTCACCAAATTGCACTTTATTGCAAAATTATATAGCTTTACATATATTATCATACATTAAATACATGACAATATTATGTTGCTTTTTCCCCAATATATATTCCCCTATATGAATGCACGTGGTATGGTATTGAGGTATTGCTCTAGAGTGAAGGCCCAATGGTGAAATTGTGGGAAAAAAACCAAGAATTAAATGTCCATTTCTCCATTTAACCATATCTTAACTTAGAAATTACACACTTAATATAACATCAAATCACACTTAATTATTAAAAAGCTTTAACAGAAAATTACACTTTATTGTAAAATTATATAGCTTTACATATATTATCATACATTAAATACATGACAATAAATGTGGAGTTTGGTGAAATTGTGGTAAAAAAACCAAGTATTAAACCATTTCACCATTTAACCATATCTTAACTTAGAAATTACACACATTTAATATACCATCAAATCACACTTAATTATTAGAAAGCTTTAACACAAAATTGCATTTTATTGTAAAATTATATAGCTTTACATATGTTATCATACATTAAATACATGACAATAAATGTGGAGTTTGTTAACCCAAATAGTTATTCTAGATGTACATTATAGCTTTTTTATTAAGTTAGGTTTATTCCAAAAAATATGAATCCAACTTAGATGTTCAATGAATAAATTTAAAATGTATTTATGATGTAATATAAATTTAAGTTCAAAATATCCAATGTGATAAAAAAAAAATTAATGAAACACGACTTCAAATTTGAAAAAATATTTTTAAATATTAAAAAATATTTTTCATAAACTTTACAATGTTTAATATATATATATATATATAAAATCCATTTTATAATAAATTTATTATTATAAAAAACAAAAATAAGAGTTAGAATCATTCTATTCACAAAAACTAAGTAACCCATTATTAATTTATCTATATGCGTAAAGCACAAAATGGTATTTCTCATGGATGAGAAAAAGTTGTAACCAAGCTCTTTTTGGTTATTCGTAAATGTGGATATTCTTATACTCCCATATTGCATCTTTCATTAAAAAAGACATTTTCATTTAATCTAATAGTTTTGTATTTGCATGTTGTAGAGGATTCTTCACTTTCACTTCATGTATTCCCTCTAGTTTAGTATTAACTTGCTTTCACATAAGCTCTATTGGGAAACAATTTGATTGCGCAACTTTAAACGTGAGAGTTAGAAACATGATGCATTGAGAGATCATAATACTTAGGTTGAATCTTGTAAATTTTTAGTTTTTAAAGTTGGAGATGTAATAAAGCATTCCTCCAATTTCAAAATATGTTAATGACATGGCTAGGTTGTTATGAACATAAATATATATAAAATAATATAAATAATAAATAATAATATCTAATTAATAGTTACCAATTTGATACATGAAAAGACATGTTTTTATAGAAACATAAATTCTTGTGAAGCCTAATATTTATATTGGGATCTGATTCGTACATCACATTAATTATTATTCTTAAATGAATTATTTACTACATTCAAAGTTCCAAGTTCTTTAGATAATTAATTTGTGAACTAAAATTAGTTATCACATATGGTATCAAAGATTGATTTATGATGTAATATTTGGCCACATTCTTATCAAAGTTATTCTAATTTGATTTTTGGTCATTTTTAATTTTGGAATTTCTCTAAATAGAGTATTTGACCACTATCAAGTTCTTAGCTACTAAAAATTCAGAATTTTATTGTTACTGTAAAAAAAAGCTATAGGAATTTGTGTACAGTTATAGATCTAGAAAGTTAACCATCAGAACATGTGAAATGAAATGAAATGATATTTTAACGTCCATGAGATTAAAAATAGTCCATGGGACCATGAGTTTCATGTTTTTCGTCTTTTGCATTTCAGTTCTTTTCTTATTCAAATTGATGATGCGCTGGTCCAACCTTCCAACAATCCCTTCGCTGAAAATACAATGCCAAGAAACCGATGCTAACATATTCCCAAAACTTTCTCTGATATCTTTGAACTCATCACATTCCAAAATGAAATGTTTTTTCAATTCCATTGCCCCAGACATGCAAAATGTACACACCCATTCTTCCCAAGCTTCTTTAGGTCTTTTCCATCGTCATGTTTCACATTGAAGTTGATGCGAGTTGGTTCTTAATTGAACAATAAGAACCTTTGCCCTCCACGAAATGTTAGCTCCAATGTACTCTTTTTGTTGGAGATCATACGTAGGGTTGAATTATTCAATGTAGTACTTCTTTCTAACCAACTCTTTTTCCCATATTCGTTTACAAAACTTCTCCATAACAAAATTCTTTAGCTCTTTGCTATTTGTGAGACAAGCATTGAGATATATATTCCATTTTTGCATCCATGTGTAGTTTTGTCTCATCCATGTTTTCTTTCTTTCACTCATGCCTTCCTTGAAGCTAACATTAGACCATCTACCTACTCCCATTTGCTCAATTCTATTTAGATATCTTATGAGCCACACCATAGCAATTGCTTCGATGGGAGTTGCTCCCGTTTCACTCAACATTATCTCATAAGGTACCAAAATTTATTTTGAACGTGCTCATGATCAAGTGTTTTTGGATTTTCTCAATTTCCTTCCATTTTGAGACAGAGGTGCTGCTAGCCCACAATTCACACCCATATAGTATCACTGGACAAACTAGGAGTCCAAAAAGCATTTTAATCGTTTTCCAATCCCATAACTTTGCCTCTCTACATCTCTTTTGAAGAGCATATAATTTTTTTCATCCTCCTAAGGTTCTGTTCTTTCTACAGTCCTCCCAGTTAAGTTTGTTGTTGAAATCAATCCTGAGGTATTTGTACTCATTTACTTATTCAAGAATGTTGTATTCAAATAAGAACGTATGTTGACTTTGCTTCCTTTTATTAGAGAAAATCATTATTTTGGTCTTGCTAGTATTGACTTGCATCCCCACTGCTCTACAAAAATGCTCAAAAGCATATAGGTGCATCTGCAATCCATGGACGGATTTAAAATCCAATACCAGATCATCAACATATTAAAGAAGCTTTATTACAAATTCCCTCAACCAAACACCATCCCCACTTTGCAAATTTAGTCACTTTTCTAATTTATCAATATAAAAAAAGAAAAGAAAAATTTTTATTACAAATTTCTTCAACCAAACACCATCCCCACTTTGCAAATTTAGCCACTTTTCTAATTTATCCATACAAAAAGAAAAAAGAAAGAAAGAAAGAAATAGAGGCAACCTTGTTTGACGACTCTTAACGCAAATTTCAGTTTTTGTTTTTCTGATTTTTCGTGGAGTTTCAATCACCAAACAGGCCACCTGCGAAGATATACGTGCAACTATTGTGTGGAATATATCATAAAAGGTGACGCAACAAAACTGAAATGTCCGCCCCAAGGAGCGCTGGTCAACGGTGACTTGGCTCTGCCCGCATTTCTCTTTGGTTTACCCCACGTGGCTCTTTTATTTTATTTTTATTTAATTATCAAATTCGTAGAATTTGATAAATAATACTATCCACAATGTTTGAACTTTAAATTATATTCCCGAACCTTATATTATGCCGTCAACCTTATGACCAACGTTTTATGCCTTTCAAAACTTTATATTAAAACCAACGCTCTATTTTGAATAATTAATTATGTAATAAACCTTTAGCCCTGGCCCCACTTCTACGGTCAATGGACCAATCAAACTCATGCACCGTACCTCTTTTATCGTCCGCGCACCTTGGTTATCGTTCGCGCATCTCCTGCAAGCGACCACCGTCCGATGGCCCTTTCCCAGATCGACGGCTCTCGTCAATATCGCTCGGCGTCCTAGTACGGATGTTAACATGCGATGGTACAGTTTAAACGGTGGTTTTCTGGGGGTCCACTTCGCCACGCGTCCGCTCCTCTATGGAATCGCTCCTCGACCGAGGAATACTGCCTGTACACCAAAAGCGGTGCGATATGGGCAATCCGCCTCCTCAAATCCGCTCGTGGTTTTGCTACAGTGATTGACTAGGGTTAATGCGGGGTCGCGCTGGCCTTCTTAGTCATTTAATTCACGTCTAGACCACGGTTCCGGGTTCGAAAGCAACAACTCTATATCTTTACAAAGCGAAAAATCTTCCAAATTAAACAACGTTCACGACCATAATTCCTCTGCACAAACCTCGCCTGCGGGTAGTATTGATTTAACAGGGTTTATTCGAATAATTTACAGAGAAACAACAGACAGATGAATGCGGAGTCGACACAATGGTTCGACTCAGTGATTGTATATATACATAGAATTCAATTGCTTCACAATTAAACAATTCTTCACAATTTGCAGTTCGAGGCAATTCAATGGAAAATAAGCTTTGAAATCATTTAACTGGAAACAATTGTTCTCACACAGAGTTTATTGCAGAAATCTCTCTCTCTTGCTCTCTCTTCCTCCCAATACATCCGAGGGATTACATTTATATACATCAACATATGTCCTTTCGGTTCCTCTGTGAGGACTGCTATGGTAATTCAAGAGCCTAATTACAATTATCCGAAAACTAAAAACATGACAGATGGCTAACTATTCGACTTCCACTAACTCTAACTGATCTAAATAATACAATCAGCTGAGGTATTGACACCTAGCTGTCACAATTCAGATGTTTTCAAACCCTCCTAGCCACAACATGTGGACAAAACTCCTACATTGCTGGCTAGTGTCTAATGCCCCTGCATCAGACTCCCGAGGGCAATTTTCTTCATGGGCTCCTGTCCATGAGCTCTTCCACTGATCTGCCCATCTTCTGCAACATTTCTTCAGTCATCCAAGTGGCATCTTCCTCTGGCTTATCCTTCCATTTGATCAAGTACTGAAAGTACTCTTGTCCTCTTGTCCTTCTGAACACTCTCTTGTCCAATATCTTCTTTGGTTGCAATGGTTGTGCTAGAGGTAGCTGCTCTTTCCACTCAATCTGTTCCTTGTCTGCTGATCCTTCTTCTGCTCCATCATCTTCATACTTGTACAAATCTGCAACATTAAAAATGGGAGATATTCCAACATCAGGAGGTAATTCAATCTCATAAGCATTTGCAGAAAACTTCCTAAGTATCTTGCATGGCCCAATATTTTTGAACTTCAATTTGTTATACTGCTTCTTTGGGAATCTCTCCTTTCTCAAGTGTGCCAAAACCAAATCTCCTACTTCAAAATGAACTTCTTTTCTGCTCAAGTCTGCTCTGCTCTTGTATCTGATGCTGCTTCCTTGTAGTTGTTGTTTCACTTTCTCATGTATGGCCTGGATCTCTGAAGCAAATTCCTCACCATCTGCACTCCTTAGCTCTGCCTTTCCCAGATTTCTTAACTCTGATATTCCTCTGGGGTGCATTCCATAAACAACATGGAATGGACTCTGACCTGTGCTTCTATTTGGTGAGTCATTTTATGCATATTCTGCCTGAGGCAAAATATGATCCCACTGCTTGGGATGTTCTCCTACAAGACTTCTCAATAAATTTCCCAGACTCCTATTCACCACCTCAGTTTGTCCATCAGTCTGGAGATGATAAGTTGAGCTGAAACTCAGTTTGGTACCAAGTTTCTTCCACAGTGTCCTCCAAAAGTGCCCCACAAATCTGGTGTCTCTGTCTGAAACAATACTCTTGGGCAACCCATGCAATCTAACAACTTCTTTGAAAAACAAGTTAGCAACATGGGTGGCATCACTAGTTTTGTAACACGGAATAAAATGTGCCATTTTGGAAAATCTGTCTACTACAACAAAGACTGCATCATTCCCTCTCTGAGTCTTGGGCAATCCTAGAACAAAATCCATACTCACCATGTCCCAAGGCCTGTCTGGAATAGGCAAGGGAGTGTACAATCCTGCATTCTGGCTCCTTCCTTTGGCATATTGACAGATTTTGCAATTCTTCACAAACTTATCCACTTCTGTTCTCATCTTAGGCCAGTAATAGAAGTGACTCAGCTGCTCATAAGTCTTATCAGTACCAAAGTGTCCAGCAAGTCCACCACTATGCTTCTCTTTGATCAAATTTTCCCTCATGGAACATTTTGGTACACACAGTTGGCTTCTTCTGAATAACAAGTCCTCCTGCAGGAAATAATCCAGCCACTAGCTTCTATCTGTTAAAACAAGATTACTACATGCCTCAAATGCTTCTTTAAAATCTGGATCTGTTTTATACAATTCTTTCAGAAAATCAAATCCTACAACTTCAAAATTTGTTTCTTGAACAAGCATGTGCCTTCTACTCAAAGCATCAACTACTTTATTGGCTTGGCCACTTATATGTTTCAAAACAAAATTAAAACTTTGGAGATACTCAACCCATTTAGCATGCTTATGTTTCAACTTGGGCTGCTGTACAATATACTGCAAAGCATGATTGTCAGAATACAATACAAATTCCCTGGACATCAAGTAATGTCTCCATTTCTTCAGTGCCTGAACAATTGCATAGAATTCCTTCTCATAAGAGGAATACTTTCTTCTGGTGTCATTCAGCTTTTCACTGAAATAGGCTACAGGCCTATCATCCTGACTCAACACAACTCCAATGGCCTCTCCACTGGCATCACATTTTACTTGAAATGGTTTAGTAAAATCAGGCAGAATCAAAACAGGCTTCTCGGTTATCTTTTGCTTCAAAACTTGAAAGTTTCTTTCTGCTTCAACAGTCCACTTAAATGGTTGTTTGCTCTTCTTTATTGTCTCAATTATGGGTGCATTGATCTCACTGAAGTTTCTTATAAACTTTCTGTAAAAACTAGCAAGTCCATGGAAACTTCTTACCTCAAAAACATTCTTGGGTGAAGGCCACTCCACAATTGCCTTAACCTTTTCTGGGTCCATCTTCAATCCTTTTGCAGAAACAAAAAAACCCAAATACACCAACTCTTCCTTCATGAATGAGCATTTCTTCAAATTTATCAGCAGTTTCTCTTGGTGCAGCGTCTTCAAGACATGATTAAGATGCCTTAAATGTTCTTCTCTAGTTCTGCTGAAAACTAATATATCATCCAGATACACTATCACAAATTTACCAATGAACTCTTTCAACACTTCATTCACGAGTCTCATAAAAGTGCTAGGTGCATTTGACAACCCAAAAGGCATTACCATCCATTCATACAATCCTTCATTTGTTCTAAAAGCAGTTTTCCACTCATCACCCTCTCTTATTCTAACTGATGGTATCCACTTTTTAAATCTATCTTTGAGAAATATTTAGCACCACTTAAACAGTGCATTAAATCCTCAATTCTGGGCAAAGGGAATCTGTACCTGATTGTGATCTTATTGATTGCTCTGGAATCAATACACATCCTCCAGCCTCCATCTTTCTTTGGGCTCAATACTGCTGGCACTGCACATGGACTCAGACTTTCTCTGATCAGCCCCTTGTCCACCAATTCCTGTACTTGTCTCCTGATTTCCTCATTTTCCTTGGGAGTCATTCTGTAGGCTGCCTTATTTGGCAGATTTGAACCAGGGATAAAATCAATTTGATGGTTGATCTTTCTCACAGGTGGCAGCTCATCAGGTAAATCATCCACAATAATGTCACAGTAATTGTCTAACATCTCTTGTATCTCTACTGGTAAATCATAAATCTTTGTAGAAGTAAGAACTACTTTAGGTTTGCAAACTAAAGCAAAACTTACCTCTTCTTCTTCTATCTGCTGTAGATATTCCTTCCCGCTCAGCAACAAGGTCTTTGGATCAATCACTCTGCTGGATGGCTCTCCTTCTTCCATGGGTATCAATGTATGATGTACCCCATCCTTGAAGAACTTGTAAGTGTTCTTCTTGCCATCATGCACCGCTGCTCTGTCAAACTGCCAAGGTCTACCCAACAGTATATGACACACATCCATGGGAATTACATCACACAGACCTTATCTTTATATTTTCCCATTTGCAGCTCTATCTCACACTGTTCCTTTACAACTAGCTGGTGCCCTTTGTGCAGCCAGGACACCCTGTAGGGAGTTGGATGCTCCCTTGTCTTCAACTTCAACTTCTCTATCACCTCAGTGGAAACCAGATTGTCTGTGCTGCCACTATCAATGACTAGCTGGCAACATTTCCCTTGGACTTTGCATATGCTCCTAAACAAAGTCTTCCTTTGTGCAGGCTCAGTGACCTCTTTGGCTTGCTTCAACAGGACCTTATTTACCACCAAGGATTCTCCCCTCTCTGGAAGAATTTCTTCTTCAATTTCTGCCTCTTCTCCAGCCTGGGCAACAACATCATTTCTTGGACCAGCACCCACATTCTCTGGACACTCATAGTGCTTATGTCCCACTTGCTGGCATCTATAACACCTCAATTCTCTACCCCTGCCTCTGTCTCTGCCTCCTCTTCCTTTTCCTCTGTAAGAACTCCTTCTGCCCTTTGCATCATCCTCTGTAGATGCATTCTGAGGTGAGCTACTGTTAGCTCCATCCTTGGGTGTAGTAGGCTTTCCTGTACCACCCTGACTTCCCTTCCCACGGAAAGTACCTCTCTTTTTGGCAGACTGTCTCCTCAGGAGTTTCTCCTCTGCTTTCAAGGCCATTTGATAGGCCTCTTCCACTGTCTTAGGAGTTAGGAGACCAATCTCATATTGGATCTCTAGCTTGAGACCATTCACATATCTGGCAGTCTTCTCAGGTGTGTCTTGGAATTGCCCGACCCTTATGCTTACTCTGTAGAATTCCTCCGTGTATTCTTTTACTGTTAGCAACCTCTGTCTCAGGTTCTGCATTTGCTTATATAATGTCAGCTGATAATCACTAGGCAAAAATTTACCTTTTAATTTAGCCATCATTCTGGTCCAGCTCTTGATAGGTTGCTTGCCAACTCTCCTCCTTTCTGCCTGCACTCCGTCTCACCAAAGTGCAGCATGTCCTTTCAGCTTTGTCACTGCAAATTTGACCTTCTTATCTTCACTTATTTCTTCATAATCGAAGCACTTGTTCATTTCATTTATCCACTCCACTAGTTCTTCTGGATTCAGTCCCCCTGCATAACTCGACACTTTAATTCTGGGCTTGACTGCAAACCCCATAATAGTTTTGAGGAGCCTCATGTCAGGGGGAATTTCAACATTTTCTTCTGCTTCTTCTATCTCAGGTTCACTGATGTCTTCAGGATCTCTGGTCTGTCTTCGCTCTATGACATCCATTCTGGCCTCGACCCTCTGCAACATCCCCAACACCTCAGCGTTGGCATCAGGTCTCCTTCTGCCAGCACCTCTACCAACTCGGATTGCCATGTCAGCAAAAACAACTTAAAACTTCGCTCTGATACCACAAATGACGCAACAAAACTGAAATGTCTGCCCCAAGGAGAGCTGGTCAACGGTGACGTGGCTCTGCCCGCATTTCTCTTTGGTTTACCCCACGTGGCTCTTTTATTTTATTTTTATTTAATTATCAAATTCGTAGAATTTGATAAATAATACTATCCACAATGTTTGAACTTTAAATTATATTCCCGAACCTTATATTATGCCATCAACCTTATGACCAATGTTTTATGTCTTTCGAAACTTTATATTAAAACCAACGTTCTATTTTGAATAATTAACTATGTAATAAACCTTTAGCCCTGGCCCCACTTCTACGGTCAATGGACCAATCAAACTCATGCACTGTACCTCTTTTATCGTCCACGCACCTTGGTTATCGTTCACGCATCTCCTGCAAGCGACCACCGTCTGATGGTCCTTTCCCAGATCGACGGCTCTCGTCAATATCGCTCAGCGTCCTGGTACGGATGTTAACGTGCAATGGCGCAGTTTAAACAGTGGTTTTCTCGGGGTCCACTTCGCCACGCGTCCGCTCCTCTATGGAATCGCTCCTCGACCGGGGAATACCGCCTGTACACCAAAAGCGGTGCGATATGGGCAATCTGCCTCCTCAAATCCGCTCGTGGTTTTGCTACAGTGATTGATCAGGGTTAATGCGGGGTCGCGCTGGTCTTCTTAGTCATTTAACTCACGTCTAGACCATGGTTCCGGGTTCGAAAGCAACAACTATATATCTTTACAAAGCGGGAAATCTTCCAAATTAAACAGCGTTCACGACCACAATTCCTCTGCACAAACCTCGCCTGCGGGTAGTATTGATTTAACAGGGTTTATTCGAATAATTTACAGAGAAACAACAGACAGATGAATGCGGAGTCGACACAATGGTTCGACTCAGTGATTGTATATATACACAGAATTCAATTGCTTCACAATTAAACAATTCTTCACAATTTGCAGTTCAAGGCAATTCAATGGCAAATAAGCTTTGAAATCATTTAACTGGAAACAATTGTTCACACACAGAGTTTATTGTAGAAATCTCTCTCTCTCTTGCTCTCTCTTCCTCCCAATACATCCGAGGGATTACATTTATATACATCAACATATGTCCTTTCGGTTCCTCTGTGAGGACCGTTATGGTAATTCAAGAGCCTAATTACAATTATCCGAAAACTAAAAACATGACAGATGGCTAACTATTCGACTTCCACTAACTCTCACTGATCTAAATAATACAATCAGCTGAGGTATTGATACCTAGCTGTCACAATTCAGATGTTTTCAACCCCTCCTAGCCACAACATGTGGACAAAACTCCTACATTGCTGGCTAGTGTCTAATGCTCCTGCATCAAAAGATTTATTTGATACATGAATTAAACCCCTGGGAGGTCAAGCTGGCAGATTGACACAATCGTTGATAGTCACAGCGACTAATTTGACGACTGGGCGAATAAAAATACATGGCTTTTACATTTGGTACAAACTATTATAATTAAATTGTAAAGAGTCACATAAACTCTCACACAATTGGAATGCAAACCGCCTTAACCATCTCTGTCATTCCAGTCTGTCTTGAAGGTTAGAACTCCAAGGTTCGCGGTGTGGTTATCAAAGTCGAAGGGACACTCTAACCATTGTTCTAACTGTCCGTTGGGATATTAAACCACTAGACATTTTTATACACTTTGTGACCGGAATTTCCACGTCATAACTTACTGAACTTATTTGACATCCAATACTACGATATTACTCAGTGTGATTAGAAGAATTCCTTGCAGAGGATGCTAATTTCAAGCATTGTTATCTTTCATAATTAAACCAGATTGCGAAGCTTGAATTGTAGGTTTGCGGTCACTATAATGGAAAGAATCAAGTCCAATGCAGTATTCACTAGGGCAAATAAGTTATTAAACAAGTGCAGCCGTATCAAGTTAGAAGTTCTAAAGCTTTATTATTATATTAAGGGTAAAGGGAAAACAAGTATGTTAAAGGGAAAAAACTGTACTATCATTTTATAAGTGAAAGTTTTAAAATCAAATATTTATAAATAAATAAAAAGGACATTATTATATTTTGGTGATATTTTGTATTTCGAATGCTTGTTTATAATAAAATAAGGTGAATTAAATAAATAAAAATAATTTTTTTTTTATTGGGTTGGAGTTTAATATAATTAATATATTGAAATTTTATAATATGTAGAGTAGAATACAATTTTCTGATTTGATAATTATTTTTTAATCATTTTCAAATAATATTTTTCATACCACTGATATTATTGAATAATTATAGAGAAATTTTCAATTTTAAATGTACTGGAATTTTTACCATGGGTAACCTAATTGGGGAGAAAACCCAACAATGTTTTTTTAGGAGAAATTATCTTTTTAGCAATGTTTACAAATCAAGAATATATTTAGAAATATGAGTCAACATTACAATTCAAATCACCAGTCAAACAACTATTGGTCAATGCCAGTGAAACTAGTCAAAATAAACTTAGTCAATGATGTCCAAATTGTGGCATGTGGTTAAACTCAGTCTTACCCTAGCATGTGCAACTTGGTCACATTGTTGTCAATCCTCACACGTGTAAGCCAGTCAAATTTGGTCAAACTATGGTCAATCATTGCACGTGCGACTTGGTCAAATTTAGTGAAATCCTTCACACGTGCAAACTCCAAGAGAGAGAGAGAATGATGAAGAAAAGATGAAAGATGGACAAATTTCTCCTTGGTTGAATTTCTCCTCCACTAGAAAAGATGAATGAGCTTGCTATGTTGATAAGTGTCTCCTCACACACAAGTCTATTTATATACAACGATAATGTTGAGTAGACCCTCAAGAAGCCCATTCAATTATTGAGCCTATATTAAAACTCAACTTTTTATTCCTCTAGTGGGTGAAAAGCCCCATTAAATAAACAAATCAACCCTACTCTATATAAATATAGATCACTTCATCCTGCAGCAGGAAATGTGAGTACCATGGGTCAATCTCAATGAGCCAGATACCAGGGATAATGGGAGAAACATTGCCCTCGGTCCATTCATCCCTAGCCAAATCGAATGTTGTTGGACAATCTGACGGATTGGCTGTGTTATTGTATCCTCAAGTCATAAATATTAGGGCGTATAATTCCTTTGCAGGAATTATTATTTCGAGCTTTGCTCGAGGCTCAAAGACTAGCCTGCATGTTCTTAATATTTATGCTCCATATTTGTCTAGGCTGGATTTATGGAATCATTTGAATAGTTGTGGGCCAATGAAGATTGGCACTCTCATCTTGGCAGGAGACCTTAATTTGACAGTGGTTGTGGATGAAATATGGGGCACTAAATAAGATGGATTCAATGGGGTTTTTTTTCAAAGATTTATTTGATCAAGATATGTTAGTGGATATCTTGTTGGATTCAAAATTACCAACATGGAGGAACTACCATATGATGGTATTTCAAAACATCTGGATCGTTTTTTAATGCATGAAGATTTGGTGGAACGTCCAAGATATTTATGTTCATGGGTTTCCCCTTCCTTTATTTTAGACCATGATAATATTTTTCTTTATTGGCAAGGGGTAGTGACTGAAAGGGAATTCCATTCAAATTTAACCATTCTTGGCTCAAGGACATGGCATTTGAAGCATTCGTATGGGAAACATGGACAAAGCCTATTACTAATCATATGGCTAATTAGATGGATCTGTTTTCTATATGCTAGCGAATTTGAAGTAGGTGGTTCACAAATGGGAATGGGTTAAAAAGAAGGGGCAATTTACATGAATTGAATTCAATCGTTTGAATAGTTGTGGGCTAATGAAGATTGGCACTCTCATCTTGGCTGGAGACCTTAATTTGACAGTGGTTGTGGATGAAATTTGGGGCACTAAATGAAATATGGATTCGATGGTCTTTTTTTTCAAAGATCTATTTGATCAAAATATGTTAGTGGATATCTTGTTGGATTCAAAATTACCAACGTGGAGGAACGACGATACTGGTGATGACGATATTTAAAAACGTCTGGATCGTTTTTAGTGCATGAAGATTTAGTGGAACGTCTAAGATATTTTTGTTCATGGGTTTCTCCTTACTTTATTTTAGACCATGATCCTATTTTTCTTTATTGGCAAGGGGATAGTGACTGGAAGGGAAATCCATTCAAATTTAACCATTTTTGGTTCAAGGACATGGCATTTGAAGTGTTTGTATGGGAAACATGGACAAAGCCTATTACAAGTCATATGGCTAATTGGATGGATATGTTTTCTATAAGCTAGCGAATTTGAAGCAGGTAGTTCGCAAATGGGAATGGGATAAAAAGAAAGGGAAATTTACATGAATTGAATTCAATCGACAAAAAAAATGAAGGAAATATCTGATATATTTGAGTCAGACTATTTTTCTACAACTACAAAAAAATTGAAATTGGAACTAGAAGGCTGCAAACAATAGATATTAAGGCTTCAAGAGGAGGAATGGTTGCTAAAAAGTTGTGTAATTTGGATTGCAAGAGGAGATAAAAATACAATTTTTTTTCATGACCATGCCTCTAAGCGAAGGAAAGAGAATTAGATATGGGGTCTCTCGAACGGCGAGGGAAGGCATGTTACTTTCCTCAAAGATTTACAGTAGAACGATGTTCGTTTTTATGGTAATCAATATCGAGCCAGGGACGATGACTATATAGAAAACCTATTGGGGAACGTTTTTTAATGCATGAAGATTTGGTGGAACGTCCAAGATATTTATGTTCATGGGTTTCCCCTTCCTTTATTTTAGACCATGATAATATTTTTCTTTATTGGCAAGGGGTAGTGACTGAAAGGGAATTCCATTCAAATTTAACCATTCTTGGCTCAAGGACATGGCATTTGAAGCATTCGTATGGGAAACATGGACAAAGCCTATTACTAATCATATGGCTAATTAGATGGATCTGTTTTCTATATGCTAGCGAATTTGAAGTAGGTGGTTCACAAATGGGAATGGGTTAAAAAGAAGGGGCAATTTACATGAATTGGATTCAATCGTTTGAATAGTTGTGGGCTAATGAAGATTGGCACTCTCATCTTGGCTGGAGACCTTAATTTGACAGTGGTTGTGGATGAAATTTGGGGCACTAAATGAAATATGGATTCGATGGTCTTTTTTTTCAAAGATCTATTTGATCAAAATATGTTAGTGGATATCTTGTTGGATTCAAAATTACCAACGTGGAGGAACGGCGATACTGGTGATGACGATATTTAAAAACGTCTGGATCGTTTTTAGTGCATGAAGATTTAGTGGAACGTCTAAGATATTTTTGTTCATGGGATTCTCCTTACTTTATTTTAGACCATGATCCTATTTTTCTTTATTGGCAAGGGGATAGTGACTGGAAGGGCAATCCATTCAAATTTAACCATTTTTGGTTCAAGGACATGGCATTTGAAGCGTTTGTATGGGAAACATGGACAAAGCCTATTACAAGTCATATGGCTAATTGGATGGATATGTTTTCTATAAGCTAGCGAATTTGAAGCAGGTAGTTCGCAAATGGGAATGGGATAAAAAGAAAGGGAAATTTACATGAATTGAATTCAATCGACAAAAAAAATGAAGGAAATATCTGATATATTTGACTTAGACTATTTTTCTACAACTACAAAAAAATTGACATTGGAACTAGAAGGCTGCAAACAATAGATATTAAGGCTTCAAGAGGAGGAATGGTTGCTAAAAAGTTGTGTAATTTGGATTGCAAGAGGAGATAAAAATACAATTTTTTTTCATGACCATGCCTCTAAGCGAAGGAAAGAGAATTAGATATGGGGTCTCTCGAACGGCGAGGGAAGGCATGTTACTTTCCTCAAAGATTTAGAGTAGAACGATGTTCGTTTTTATGGTAATCAATATCGAGCCAGGGACGATGACTATATAGAAAACCTATTGGGGTTCATTCAATTATATCTGTAAATGTTCAACACCGAGGGAAGTGAAAATTTTTGGAGACCGATCACTTTTGAAGAATTGACATGGGTTTTAAAGTCGTTGGCCAAGGACAAGAGCCTGGGACTAGATGGGTGGATGATTGAAATTTTCCTACACTTCCTGGACATCATGGGACATGATCTTCTTTCTTTAGCATGGGAGTCTCAGTCTCAATGTTCATTCTTAGGTTCTCTAAATGCTACTTTCATCGGTCTTATCCCTAAAGTGTCTAACACTTATTATTTCACGGATTATAGGCCCATCTCCCTCTGAAATACTACATATAAAATGATTTCTAAGGTCATTGCTTCCTGTATGAAAGTTACATTGTCTAAATTCATTTCTCCAAAACACTTTGGATTCCTAACTAATAGACAGGTACAAGATGCAATGGCTATCACTCAAGAATGCTTACATGCTTACATACCATCAAGTTAAAAAGTATGAATGCGTGTCTAATGAAAATTGATTTGATTAAAGCCTTCGATTGTGTTGAATGGGAATTTGTAAGAATGATTTTTCATAGGATTGGCCTTTCGGTGCGAGCCGTGGGCTAGATAATGGTGTGTATAACTTCTGTAATTTTTTTTGTTTTAGCTAATAGGGCCCCAACATGTTTTTTTAAAGCATCGATAGGACTGATATAGGGGTGTGAACTCTCCCATATTTTGTTCTTGCTAGTCATCGATAATTTGAGTAGGAAAATACTGGAGGTTAATTATAGTGGCTCAATTTATGGGTGCAATATTACAAGAAACATATCCATTTCAAACCCTATTTTTGTGGATGATGTCCTTTTTGTAGGGAATAATTCTGTAAATGAATGGAAAATTTTACATCAGATCCTCTCCTATATTGGTAATGCATTGGGCCTCTACATGAACAAGCCTAAATTTGATTTGATTACATTCCCAAAATAGGTCTTGATTGCGAAGATTGCAAAATTATTTGATGCTTCGACTATCCCTATAGACAATGGTTTCAAATAACTCGGTTTTGTTCTAAAACGAAACAAATGTGGCATTAAATACTAGGAGTGGATGATCGACAAATTTGAGAAGAGGTTGTCTTTGTGGTGACATAAATGGCTCACTATGGGAGGTAGATTTGTCCTGATCTAATAAGTTTTTCAAAGTATCTCAATATATTGGATGCACCTTTTCATGCTACCTAAATACATCATAAAGTGGATTAAATCTTACATTTCAAATTTCTTATGAGTTGGAACAAGACATTTCAAAAGGATACATCTTGTGTGCCTTGAATAAATCTCTTGCGGATGGAGGATGGAGGATGGGGTATCAAAAATATTGAAAATTTTTGATGGGCTATGTTGGTAAAGAGTTTATGGCGAGCTTTAAATGGCAATGGCATATGGCAATTGATCATTAAAGAAAAATCCCTGAGAATCAACCATTATCGATGTGGATAAAAGAAGGGACTCAGATTCCAATCTTGGTTTCATATATCTGGAAGAGTATGATGAAATTTAAACACTAGCTGCTAGGGAATTTGAGATGGGATATTGGCTTTGGCACTACGGTGGAAGTAGGTTTAGATCCAATTAAAGGATTTAATGGGAATCATTCTATGTCCGGCCCACTCATAAGGTACATTCATAATATAGGCCTTTTTCATTTAAATCAAATTTATGATGCACATGATTCTATTTCCGTGATTCCAATATGGACTAAAGCTAGGGAACTTGGCCTTATCAACGATCTTGTTGATTTGTGGGAGACATACATTCACAATTTATATATGGTGGGTATCTCTCTGACAGAAAATGCCGATATCCTTTCATGGGATGGAAAAATTCACATGGACATATCTTGGTTAAAGAAGCATATAAATTTATTTTTCCTGCTTGACATGATTTTGGGGATCGAATTTGGTTAAAAATATATGGAAATGGAAACTCCCCCTAAAGATTAAGTGTTTCACATGGTTGGTGTAGAAGAACATATTTTAGCATGGGACAATTTATGTAAGAGAGGCTTCATAGGGCCTGTGAGGTGTGTCTTATGCAATTCAAAGAATGAAGGTGTGGTATGCCTCTTCCTATCTCTTCCATTTGTGGTCTATGTTTGGTGTGTAATTTTAGACATATTTCATATCCATGTTGTTTGGAATCAAATTTCTATTGAGGCTTGCTTATTGGAGTGGTCTTCGAGTTATAGGGAATATCACTCCCTCCCTTTATATATCTTTTGGGGCATATGAAGGTGCAGGAATGCACTTATTTTTGAAGAATTCTTAGTAGACATCAAGCATACAAGGTTGAAGATTGTTGTTTTTTCAATGAAATTGGGCCTATTCCAATGAAGAGTTTAATGAGGAACATCTATCCCGTGGAGATCTGGTTTAGTTTTTTTGCAGGTTTCTTCGGATGGGGCCGCATCCAACAATATTTGTGGCAGTGGGGCAGTTATAGTTATGGTGCTTGGAAACTTTTATCACTTTTTCTGGAACAATGGAGTTGGATCCAATAATCAAGTAAAGACCATCACTCTATGGGGGATGTTATTTTATGCAAAGTGGTTTCCCATTAAGTCTTTGGATGTCTATGGAGACTCCAACGTGGTCTTTGATTGGGTGCAAATGCTGTCAAAATTTGAGTTTCCCTTGCTCATTAACTAGACGAATCACATAAAAAAGTTGATCCGTAGCTTCCAAAGATTGTCATTTTCTCAAATTTATAGGGAGCAGAATAAAATTGTGGATGAATTTTCCAAGGAGGGATGAAAAATGCTACTGAGAAATATCACTTAAACTTTTTGCAATGATACTCTTCAAAGAACTGGGAAAATTAATGTCTTATAGATACTCTCATATATGATATTTCAAACATTTTCGGCACTACTATTCTTTTTGCCTTTAGAGTTTTGTTGGAATTTTCGCCAACAAGATAGAATACTTTGTGTAAAATGATAAACTAGTGGATATATTATCTTGAAGGCAGGAAGGATATATATATATATATATATATATATATATATATATATATATATATATATATATATATATATATATATATATATATATATATATATATATATATATATATATATATATATATATATATATAACTTTGACAAGGTGTGGTGGTTTTTTGGCAATATGCATATGTAAACAACTTTTATATTAACATAAGTATGTTGGTTTTTTTTTTTTTTTTTTGGGAAAAAAAACCACCTTTATTACAATTATTATAAATTGTTCAAGTTTTAATAATGATAATAGTAATATTTGTTATTTGTTTGTTTGTTTGTTTTTGTTTTTTTTTGTTTTGTTTTGTTTTTTTGTTTTTAATTAATATATAAATTTGAAAAATATTAAAAAAAAATACATAATGAAAAAACTAAAATTCCATAATATTTTTAAACTAATAAAAAATTCAAAATATCGAAATTAAAAAGATTAATAGCGACAATGCAACATAGTCCTTGCCTCTATCGCTAATTGAGAGGGGTCCACATTTCGCCCGCATTTCCGCCTCCACACATGCTTGCTCTACACAGATTCCTCTGCACAACCACCTCCACATAGCTTCCTCCACACAGTTTCCTTTGCACCGCTACCTTTGCACAAATTGCTCCGCACATGCTTCCTATGCACATACTTTCTCCACATGACTACCTCCACACAACACATGCTTCCTCCGCACAACTTCCTATGCACATACTCTGGGATGGACTCCACCAATGCTTTCATGATTGTTAACGTGCATAGTTTCCTTGTGCAGAGCTTTGCTTATGCAAATATTTCACTCTGCAGAGGAAGCTTCTATGAAAGCTCTGCCACCATGCCTATATGATGTTTATTATTAACCTATTAAATGTTGAAGAGATTTCATAAACCTCGTAACCCTCCCAACTACCTTCTTTAGGCCAGATTGAGAAATTATTTCTTTGTTAAAATATTTTCTTGTGGGCTCCCTCTTTACTGACTTTGCGTAGCAATTTAAGCTAGACATTTAAGGATTATGCCAGAGTGACTTAACAAAGTGTGTAGAAATTATATGCACTAAGCATGCATATGTCCTTGATTCACCTGATCTCACACTATTTAACTTTATGCAAAATACTGAATCGATTCTTGACTCCATTGCCCAATGGCCTTGATGTTCCCTGAGTTATCTATTTTTGCCTAGCTTCCTTCTTTACCCATCCTTGTCTTATGATGAAACCTTCCTTCCTGATTCTTAGCAACCAAACTCAAACAATCAAACCAACAACCTTGAGCCCATAACTAGCCTAAAATCATAATTGAGAACTTCAGAGACATATATCCTTTGATAATCATAGAGAGATCCCTCTCTGGACCTAGGAGGGCTAGATCCTAAGGTCTGAAAGTGGTTCTATGTTGTCTCATCTTTTGGTCTCTGTCAACCTGGCCAAAACATGGGAACACCAACATAATGGCGACTCCACTGGGGAATTCTGAGTGCTCCTCATTTCAAACAACCTCAGAAACTTAGAACTCTGGCTAGGTTGACGGAAAGTCGCACCTTTGATGGTGAGCACTGTGGTGGACAGTGTACCCTAGAATCATCCTAAACCCTCCGCCTGGCGACTCCATTGTTCCTAAACGTTAAAGACTCCACTGGTGATCAGTAGGCCTGCTGATTATCTTGGTTTCACATCAGACTCCACTGGCAGACCAGTCCCAAAGCATAATGAAGACTCCACAGGGAGGCCAGTTCCCAAGACAACATTAACCTCAGTAGAAGTAACAAGTAGAGATAAGCCGCTTGGCTTATAAACAACACTCTGGCTCACAGAACCATTCATACAAGAGCTTTCCCTGATCCAAACCCACCTGAAACAGTTGATAATCCTGAGAAAATCCTTAAAGGAACACCTGTGAGTAGGAAATCAACTATTTCCGGCAACATTCATAGAGCCAATTCTGCACCAGAAGATCTTGCAGCTCTATTAGACCCTTTCTTCGACCTAGACTTCCAGAACAGATTACCTAGAACTAGGTCATTCAGTGTTTCCGACCAGCCAGACACTAGGGACAGCAAAACCCCTCCTTCCACACCACCTGATCTCCACTTTCTCCAAAACTTGGGGCTTTCTCACCCTAGAGCCGCTCAACAGACTTCTGCTGGCCCTACCATCCCTGTCATCCAACTACCAACTGCTCAAGCCAACCCTATACCTCACCAGAACCTCATCATGGCAGCCTGGTATGCACCTCTAGTTTTACCTCAGCCTCTATTGCCCTTACCAAACGATTACCAATCAAAAATCCCACACTTCCCTGCTAAAGAGCCTACAACAACACAAAAACATGTAGATAAAATGGAGGACTCTTTTGACTATATGGAAATTGATGATGAGACAATCAAAATGAGAATTTTTGCACAGAGCCTGGGGGGAGAGGTTAAAAAGTGGTTTAAAAACCTGCCTGCTGGTAGTATCCAAGATCTCCCAGCTTTATACCAGACTTTCATTAACAAATGGGAAACTAGAGCTAATCCTCGCCAGCTCCTAGCAGAATACATGTCCCTTAAGAGGAACGCAGGAGAGAGTGTTCACGATTACACCACCAGGTTCAATAGCATTTACAATGCTCTTCCCCCACACATGAAACCTCCACAAGGTATGGCCCTGGCCAAGTATCCTGATGGATTTGATGCTGACATGGCCTATGAGCTTAGAGATAAAGAATACACCACATTGGAGGATATGCAGAAAGGGGCAGTCAACATAGAGGCAAATTTGATTGAAAAAAGGGCCAAACTGAGAGCTGAGAAGAGAGTAACATACAAGGATGACACTATAGCCTCCACTTCTGATCCTAATATTGACAGATTGTCTAAGAATCTGGATAAGCTTTGCCAAGTGGTCGAAAAGATGGCTATCACTCAGAACAGGAACCAAAATCAAAACCAAAATCAGAACTTTAGAAGAAACAACAACACTCCCAACAGACAGAAAGAGTTAGATCAGCAAGTCATTCCCTCGTTCCAAAACTTTCTTGATGAGGATGAGGGAATCATAGAAGAGTCTGAAGGGAATGTGATAAACATGTTCGAAACAGAGGACTCAATCCTAAACTGTGATTCAGAGGAGGACCAGCCCACAACCTCTTATGGGGAAGAGGAATGGTTTGAATCTGAGGGTTATAGGTTGGGATTCGAAGATAAAATGTTACAGGTTAGAGAACAATACGAGCTCAGGAGTAAAAAGAACCAAGACACTTCCAAACCTCAAACTTCTGAGGTAACCATCAAAAAGAGGCCTGAAAAATCTTCTAAAGTAACCGCCGTGAACAACAATTCAACGGCCAAGAGTTCTGAGAGTAACAAAGAAAAGGACAACCGAAACAATGAAAAACAAAGTCAACCAACCAGTAGCACTAGCACCTCAGTTAGTGCTCCTGACCAAACTATTCTTACCCATGTACATAATGAAAAAACACAAACTGATCCAGCTACTAAGGTGGCTGAAAATAAAACAGAGTTGAATACTTCCAAGAGTCAATCCACTTTCAGTTTAGAAAGTGAGATTGCAAAAATCAAAATCTCTGTACCACTATCTGAGCTGGCCTCTCAGGATGTATATAAGGGCCAGATTTTGAAGGCATTAAATCTGAGTATAAATAATGACACTGTAAATATGAGCGATGATCAGCCTGCCCTCTTATTCGGTCCCAAGATTGAGGGGAAATTTCAGGAAGGGGTAGTTCCACCTTTTTATATCAGTCTTAACGTTCATGACAAGATCCTCCATAATGCCATGCATGACTCAGGTGCATCACACAATCTAATGCCTAAAGTAGTCATGGAGAAGCTAGGCCTAGAAATTACCAGACCTTACAAAGACTTATACTCTTTTGACTCTAGTAGAGTAAAATGCCTGGGCCTCATTAAAGACTTATGTGTAAGCTTAACTCAAATTCCTGCGAAATGCATGGTCATGGATGTAGTGGTGGCAGACGTGCCACCCAAGTATGGCATGCTGTTGTCAAGATCATGGGGAGCCAAGCTACAAGGCACCATGCAGATGGATGGCTCATATGCCACTATCCCTATATTTGGCCAATCAAGAAGACTATATAGAGAATCCCAAATGAAATTCCTAGTCAGTAGCCCCGAGAAGCCTGAAAATTCACCATTATACTCTGTGCACACCGATCTGGACTCCTTCATTTTTTGTAACGATGAATTCTTAGAGGAGCCAGAGTCCCAGAATAGGCATACAAATGAGAACACCGAGCATATGGACCTCCACATAATGGCCACTCTGGAAGAAAATGATCAGGAAAACCATGGGCAGCACACTGAAAACAAAGAGGAAATCAGCAATGAAGCCTGTAGGATTTGTGGTGGACCTCTCACCCCAAGCGAAACAGAAACAGAACAAGAACAGCAAGGTAATCACCTTCCTGACATCCACGGCCTCTATGAACAACAGGACAGCTTACAATCTGGTACAGACCTCCCGACTCAACCTAATGGCGAACCCAGCTGTAAGGAAGAAGGTGAAGTGGAAGTAAACGAAGAACCCCTGTGGGAAATGAACTTTGATGGGTCCTGTAATAGACAAAGCGATGGAGCAGGAGTGTGGCTGCGTAACACCGAAAGTGATCACGCGCAGAGCCACGCCGTCAATCTGCGTTTCAAATGCACGAATAACATTGCAGAATACGAGGCTCTGCTCTTGGGCTTAAACCTGTTGAGAAGACTAGGAGCCCGTAGGGTAGTAGTGAGAGGAGACTCTGAGTTAGTGATCAAACAGATGAATGGTGAGTATTCGGAAAAACACCCTAGGCTTAGGGCATATAGAAATGATACTCTAGATTTGCTGAAAGCGTTCATTGAATATGATTTAGTATTCATTCCTAGGGGTAAAAACGCTATTGCAAATGGACTAGCCTGCCTAGCTAGCTCTTATCCTGAGGCCCCAGTTGACCAACAAATCATCATCCAGACTAAATTCAGACCTACAGTGCCAGACAATGAAAAATACTGGCAGGTCTTTGAAGGAGACAAACAGATTGAAGATTTCCTAATGGGCAGAAATGAGTTTGAATTTTTTGATTCAGACTCAAAATCTGATGACAACTGCCCAAGTGAGGATTCCCCAGACGAACTAGAAACACCTTGTAGTATAGAAATAAATTCTTTTTTCTGAAGAAACTGGAATTTCAGCCATAAAACGTGAAAACGCAGATAGAGAAGAAATGGAGGTGCTGCAAGCCAAAGACAAGAACATACCAAGAGGCTTAGCACCCTTAGAGGATCTCTTTGATTTTGATGATGTTGCAAAGAAGCCCACAATGGAACACGCAGAATCAGATGTAGAAGAATGTAACATAGGCACTGAAGACAAACCTAAAATGATAAAACTGGCTAAGTCCATACCTGCAGACTTGAAGAAAAGATACATTGACTTGTTTAAGGAGTTCATTGATGTGTTTGCATGGAGCTATGAAGACTTAAAGGCCTATGACACCAACATTATACAACATAAGATACCACTGAAGGAAAATCAGAAGCCTTTCAGACAAAAACTCCGTAGAATTAATCCAAAGCAATTGCCTGCTGTTAGTATGAATTCTTCGTCGAAGTGTACGAAAAAGAACCACTTTAGCTACGCATAACTAATAGCCCTAACGACAATAATGGCTGCAAAACATCTTCAGATCTGCAATTAGTAGTTAAAGTGCTGCAACAAACAGATCTATAAATGGAAAGACATTAAGCAATAAAGTAAAGAGTTTGCTCCATGCATCCAACAGACAAGACAAGAACACGATTTTTGAATGAATTTTTATATTACAGGGCACCTGGGAGGAAACAAGAAGGTGTATCCAGATCTTCTCAATGGGATGGGTTCTTTGTAGTCCTCAGCACTTCAGATCTAAGCTTTCTCTCTCTTGTAGATGTAGAAAACCCAATGTAGAAGGTAGAGCTCAATGGGAGCAAAATGGCAGAAATGAGACCAAGTGTATAGATCCAAAGTGATCTAATATGCAACAAAAGGTGAAGAATGAAGGGGAAAACCCTCCTATTTATAACAAAATATTGGGTCATTCTAGATCTTGGTGCATGATTAAAATAATGTTAACCAAATCTAGATCCACCTCTTATGGAATATTTTATTATTTTTGTTGGAGGGAAAAAGTATTTGACTTGGGTCAAATCCCTTTATTTGTTAATAATAAATAAATAAATGATTTATTTATCTTTTTAAGGAAGTGGTT
This sequence comes from Pinus albicaulis, assembly GCA_034641835.2. Classification (NCBI taxonomy): domain Eukaryota; kingdom Viridiplantae; phylum Streptophyta; class Pinopsida; order Pinales; family Pinaceae; genus Pinus; species Pinus albicaulis. Next base: position 1,012,659,174 of record CM076583.1, read on the forward strand.
GAAGGATAATTAAATAAATAATGATTTATTTAATTATTTGTGGGTGATTTTGTCATATTTAACAAGGAATATTATCTAAATAAGATTTAAATAATTATTCCTAGAAAATAATAAGATAAATATGGGTTTATCTAATTAATTTCTTTGTTTTTGGGTTAAACATGACTGGGAATACTAATTAAATTATGGTTTAATTAATTATTCCTTTTGGGGTTTCCTTAATTAACATAGTGAAAGCAGTTTTACTTGGGGTAAAACTGGTCTTACATGGTGTACTTGGGTCCATCTAATGATAAAAGGTTAGATGACCAAAAAATGGTGTAACACCCGCAGAGGAAAAGGAAATTAAGAAGATGTATGATGCAGGCATTATAGTCCCTGTAAGGTTTTCTGATTGGGTGTCGAACTTAGTGGCTGTAAGGAAGAAAACAGGGGAGATTAGACTGTCCATAGACTTCAGAAACCTCAATAGAGCCTCCCTGAAAGATAACTACCCTTTGCCTAGAATGGAGCATATCCTACAGAAGGTAGTGGGCTCTAAAAGAATCTCCCCGCTCGATGGTTTTTCAGGATACAACCAAGTTCTGGTACTCCCAGAAGATCAACTCAAAACAGCCTTCACCACTCCATGGGGCACCTTCATGTATGTGAAAATGCCTTTTGGATTGATGAATGCTGGAGCTACCTTCCAGAGAGCAATGGATATTGCTTTCTCAGATGAGATTGGACACTTTATAGTTATCTACTTGGATGACTTAACTGTTTTTTCTAGAACGGAGGAAGAACACTTAAAACATCTGAGGCAAGTTTTTGAAAAATGTAGAAGGTATGGTCTGTCCCTAAATCCTAAGAAGATTGTTTTTGGGTTGCAAGAAGGTAAGCTTCTGGGCCACATAATATCCGAGAAAGGGATTAGGATAGACCCCCAGCGAGTTGAGGGAATACTTCAAATTACACACCCAAGAAACATCAAGGAGCTACAGTCCTTCATTGGGAAGATCAACTTTCTCAGAAGATTTATCCCCAACCTTGCTGAGCATCTTAGGAAAATGACGGAAATGCTGAAGAAAGATGCTGGAATTAAGTGGACTGTCGATGCCAAGAAATATTTTGAGTCAGTAAAGCTCGCACTCACCCAAGCCCCTGTCCTTATCAGCCCTGACTTCTCAAAATATTTTCTGATATTTTCATTTGCTTCCCCACACACAATAGCAGCAGTTTTGCTGCAGAAAAATTCGGAAGGTAAGGAACAGCCTATAGCCTTTTTCAGTAAAGCCTTGAGAGATGCGCCCTTAAAGTACAACATCATGGAAAAGCAGGTCTACGCCCTGATTAAGGCTTTAAAAGACTTTAGGGTGTACATTCTGCATTCTCACACCATTGCCTATGTGCCAAATATAGTGGTCAAAGATATCTTGTCCCAAGACCCAGATGGGAAGCGGGGCAAATGGATTGCTACAATTTTAGAATATGACATTGAAATCAAACCCACCAAGTTGATCAAAGGTCAGGGCCTGGCCCAATTGATGGCTGAATCTAATCTACAGGCCCTTGATATTAACATGATGAACGCCCTGGATGAGCAGGAAGGATTGCCCCATCCAACTGTCGAGGAGCAGTTTCAGAACTCTCCTTGGTACACTGATATCCTTTACGTGCTCACACACCTCAATGCCCCTCCGGAACGGTCCAAAACAAAGGCCAGATTCATAAAACTCAAAGCTAGAAATTACTGCATTATGAATGAGAGTCTATATTGGAAAAATCCGAATGGTCTTCTGCTGAAATGTTTGCCCGAAACTGAAGCCGAAAAAATCAAACTTGAATTCCATGCTGGGGAATGTGGAGGTCACCTGAGTTGGAAAACCACTGCAAACAAGATACTCAGGGCTGGTTACTATTGGCCCACACTCTTCAGTGATGTGCATAAAATGGTCCTTACCTGTCACAAAAGCCAAATTTTTGAGGGCAAAAGAAAGCTCCTCCCCCTCCCTCTGCAACCTATCACCATAGAAGGTCCTTTCATGCAATGGGGCTTAGACTTCATTGGAGAAATTCACCCCTCTTCCTCTGGGCAACATAAATGGATCTTGACTGCCACTGATTACTTCACTAAGTGGATTGAAGCCATACCCACTAGGAATGCCACTAATTCGGTCATCATTAGGTTCCTAGAAGACTTCATCCTGTCTCGGTTTGGCTGCCCAAGGAAAATAATCACTGACAATGCTGCTGCTTTCGGATCCAAAAGAATGATTGATTTCTGTCACAGGTACGGAATTGCGCTTGGACATTCAACTGCCTATTACCCCCAGGGTAATGGCCTAGCTGAATCATCAAACAAAAGCCCGGTTACAATCATTAAGAAGCTGCTGGAAGAGAACAAAAGGTCTTGGCATAAAAAGTTGATACATGCTTTGTGGGCAGATAGGCTCACTACAAAGAAGTCTATTGGCACATCACCCTTCCAGCTGGTTTATGGGACAGAAGCAGTTTTCCCCACTAGCCTTGGGATACCAGTAGTAAAGCTTATTCAAGAGGTCCAATCAGAAGAAGACAACATGATAAGGAGAATTAATGAAACAATCCATCTTCAGCAAACAAGGGAGCAAGTTTATGACAGAGCTGTCAGAGTGCAGGAAAACATGAAGAGACAGTTTGACAAAAGAACCAAAGCAGCAAATTTCAAAGTTGGGGACAAGGTCCTAAAGTGGGATTCAAGAAGAGAGGATAAAGGCAAACATGGCAAATTCGACAGTTTGTGGCAAGGTCCCTTCATCATTCAAGCCACTGTGGGTCCTAATGCGTTTTTCTTGCAAGAACTTGATGGTACAGAGCGGTTTGGGGGTCCTGTTAATGGCAGGATGCTTAAACACTATTTTTGCTAATTCTCCATTTCCAGTTTCATTTCCATTGTATATACCGTTGCAAATCTTCATTTTCAGCAAAAAAAGAGAAGAAAATGTCCCAAAAAATAGAATGAGAAGAGAGGTTCAGACATGCTCAAAACATGAACCTCTGAGGCAAAAGGATTGGCTCTAATAAACTCAAAATCTGAGCCAAAGGGAAGAATAATGGCTGGTCCTTACAAGCTCAAAACCTGGATCAGCAGTGAAAGAAGACCCAGCTCTAATATGCCCAAAATCAGAGCTGGAGTAAAGGGAAGAAGTGACTCTAACATGCTCAAAACCGGAGTCACAAGGAAGAAAGAAGGATGTTTCACAGTTGCAGAATTTCATGCCTTCATAGTTTTGTTTTCTTCAATTTTCTGCCCAGCAAGTCAGACTGTCTAATCCTGGCTTGGTTGTGTTTAAATTTCCTGTCTTAGAATGTAGGCGAAGAAACCTGTTGGACAGTTTAATCCCAACAGGTAGTAGTGTAGGTAGAGAAATATATGAGGCCAACAGTCTAATCTGGCCTCATGGAGCAATAAGGGTAGAATTAGAATAGGTTTGTTTTTATTTTTGCAAAATAAGATGTAAAGGGTCTGCTAGTTCAAATGCACCCAAGGGAAAATTGTTAGAACTCTAGTTTGGGTAGGTAGATTGGTTGGGAAAGTGTTTCTGCTGATTTGTATCCAATATTTTGTGGCAGCTAATCTAAAGAAGGAAGAAAGACGACTTATAGCAGCAGGCATCTGGCCTACACCAAGAGATCGATTTCTGAATTCTTGACTCCTTCAAGAAGAAGCCATCCCCATGTGGAGCCACTGTTAGCCCCCCTATGAAATCTTTGACAAGCAAATAGGGGGCTAAATTATTTTTGAGTCTTCAAGGAATGCATTTCCTCTGAAAACACAGTCTCCTTGAAGCCTCTCTGTGTCTTTTATCCCTTGACAAGTCCCCTCTGCTGATTCCCCTTTTAAAGCCTCTCTGTTGATGAAGAAATGCCCAAAGGCTTCCTTTTCCCTCTTATTTCCCCTCATTTAGCCTCTTTTCATCCCCCTTGTTTTCCCCTTCTACTTCCCTTCTTACCCTTCATTTCCCCCCAAAATCCCCTTTGAATTCCTCCCCTACCCCTTGTTTTCCCTTTTTCCCCTTCTATTTCTCTATCGTTCCCCTTCAAACCCCTTAAAAATCCATTAAAATGGGCCCAAAACCCATCTTCCGACCTTAATATAAGGCCTAGCCCCTTTCCGCAAGGTCCCTTAACCACTTCCCCACATATGACCCCGCGCCAGGACCAAGTGCTTAAGTCCCCGGCGCTTATCGCAATCGGAGCATCAGCGGGTGCATTTCCTTTGTTACAGCCAAAACCCCCCGTTGCGATTGTTTTAAACACATAAGTCCCCGCTCCGATCTGGACCGTTGATCCACTTAAATCCGACGGCTGTCTGCCAATCGCAAGGCCCGGCTCGATCGCAATCGCAACCATCATTGGTGCCGCCCCGATTGAGATCCCCCGATTGCATCTTGGCTGTTGATCTGCCCCGCGATCTAACGGTCCTCCTCCCATCGCTGGTCCCCTCCGATTGTGTTCTCCATCGTTGATCTTCCCGTCAGATCGACGGTCAGCGTTCAATCGCAGATCCCTCCCGATCTTCAATCGCAAGTGCTACCCTCCGTCTCCCGATTTAATCGCGGTCGTCCGTCTCCCTCTGATCCTACGGCTCAGCGCTAATCGCTTCGTTCCCTTTGCACCTCCTGTTTCTCCCTCCGATGGATTGTAAGCCATTGATCTGGACCCGAGATCAACGGCCATCACTCAATCGCAAGCCCTTCTCCGATCGCAATCGCTAACCACTTCGTCTGACCCCCGATTGCGATTGTGCGATTGGATCTCCGCCGTCCTTTCCTCCAAGATCTGACGGTTCGCGTTTATTCGCCCTCCGCCTCCGCTGGGTCCCACTCCACTCATCCGTTCATTGTTTTTTGATGTTTTCCTGTGTAATTCGCCCAAACGCTGAACGTTGGGGTTTTACACTATGAGTCCGTTTCTCCGCTCCTCTCCGCCGTTTCCATTGATTCTCCATTCTTCCGCCACCTTTCCACCGCCTCCGCTGCATTTCTCCGCCACCACTGCCAGGTTCTTAACAGGTTTATTTTATGATGCAGAATAGCACAGAGAGGCCATTCCAGCCGGCCAGCGAAGCAGCAGAAGCAGGATTTAAAAGGGGTTAATGACTATTGCTGATTTAATTAATCTTAACCCCGCAAGTCAAAGGATTGAAGCTCAGTTCGAAAACTAAGAGCGCACCAGCACGCCATAACTGCGCCACCTAACAGCAGAGTACTCTTCTCCGGAAGTACCCCTTCCTGCAGAGTTCTCCATGCCTCCTCGAGCCCATAAGCAATTAAATGCGCTGACTGAAGCTCATTTCAGGCAGTCAGGCAGCAGTTATGAGGTATGGAGAGCCTTGCAGATCTTTAATCCATGTCATTCATTTCAGAAGGCAGCGCAGAGCCCCAAGCTCCAAAAAGGACTCCAGAGAAATATCCGAGGTCAATTCCCAGCCTAACAGAGCCTCCAAACAGTCTGCAGAGTACTCAGAGCGCCGCATAAAGCCATTAAGCAGTATGGGCGTGAACACTTCCGCCATTCTGACTTAATGAATCTCATTTAATGGGTCTTCTGCCTCTGTTTCTTTCTCTTCTCCTATAAAATCCCTGGGAACGAATTGTGAAGGTTGTTGTTAGTTTATCAGTGTATTGCAAGCATTTTTGTCCCAAGCCAAGTTTCCTGTGTAATGATTGTATGATAGGCTGAGAAATATGATGTATTAAGGCTGAATGTAAAGCTTTGGGCAGTGATGTACCTGATTGGTGTTGTGTTTAACATGATAAGTAGTTTTCATTGGATCCTGATCTACAGCAGTTGGTGATGTTTTTCTTATCTCCGTGTTTATTTCCATTTCATTCCATGTTCTTCTGACTGACATCTGAATGCATGATATAAGATTTACCCTTGTTAGGTACCTTATATCCCAGCTCTCTCAGTCTTAAATGTTTTCTGCTCATATGTGTGTCTGAATATCGTTTTTAATTGACTAAACCAGTGTAGTGGATGATTATTGCCTGCTCTCTGATGTGTAAGTTAATAAAATCAGTATTCATATGTTTTTGTTAAGATTTAATTGAAAGAGATTAGGAACATTGGGAGGTCTAGAAGCCTGTCTCTGCCTCTTCATAACCTATCCCTTCCATATAAACCTTTTCAAGATCCCTTGTGTTGCCTATGGTTTTGTCCAAGCAGGCCTGGAGTTAAATGACCTCTGGCCTGATCTATAGACAGAATCAGGTGGTTTTCCATCCTTCATTTTCATCCCCTAGTGTTCCATCTCACCAATCAGTCTTTAAGATCCAAATGCTCTAGATGACTAGCCCAACTGAAGCTTACACATTGAACATAAGTAAATCCTTTCTTGACTCCATTGCCCAATGGCCTTGATGTTCCCCGAGTTATCTATTCTTGCCTAGCTTCCTTCTTTACCCATCCTTGTCTTATGGTGAAACCTTCCTTCCTGATTCTCAACAACCAAACTCATACAATCAAACAAACAACCTTGAGCCTATAACTAGCCTAAAATCACAATTGAGAACTTCAGAGACATATATCCTTTGATAATCATAGAGAGATCCCTCTCTGGACCTAGGAGGGCTAGATCCTAAGGTCTGAAAGTGGTTCTATGTTGTCTCATCTTTTGGTCTCTGTCAACCTGGCCAAAACATGGGAACACCAACAAGGTCAACAACAGTTTCTTGGTACAACAGGAAGCAGAGATCCGTGGCACTCAGTTCAGCAGAGGCTAAGTACATGGCAACAAGGTTGGCTACATGCGAGGCTATATGGATGAGGAAGATCCTGGTCGGGTTGTTCGGTTCACACTTAGATCCTACTGTGATATATTGTGATAATCAGAGTTGCATTAAACTCTCGGTTAATCCAATATTTCATGATAGATCTAAACAAATTGACATCCAGTATCATCATATCAGAGATTGTGTGCAGCGGAAGATCATGTTACTTTCTTACATTCCTATGGAGGATCGGGATGCTGATATCTTGACGAAGGCGCTCACCAGGAGCAAATTCGAATACCATAGAGGCAGGATCGGGGTGGTAGATAATCCCTATCTTGTTGAGAGGGAGTGTTGATATTGCAACAAGATGATGAGCTTAGTGAAAAGAGTCACCTTCACTAAGTGGGCCCGCAGGCTATTTTTGGCGCAAGTCTATTTTTAGACATGTCGATCATATTTTATGAGTTGCAGGATGCTATTTGTGGATGGTTGGTCAAGTTGGAAAAATAGATGGACTTCTATTTTAGACATATTGGGTGGAATCTATTTTTAGATTGCCAGTCTAAAAATAGATATGTTGAATATTATTAGCTCTTAATAATATTTGGACTATAAACATTATCTTATTCTCTTGGAGCACTTCAGTTAAGTGCATAGATGTGGCACAGGAGCTGACAAAAGGAATTACGCTATTCCTAAGGTTTAAGTGGAGCTCTTGCATGGAGACTTCAGTTAGAACTCATGTGCCAGAGTTTGGTGGAGTTGGCTGAGGAAGTTAATGGAGTTGTGTTCAGTTTAACTGAGTTAAACATAGTTGAGCTAGTTGTATCTAGTCTAACTGATTGATACACTAGTGAGAGTGGTGTGAATTAATTATTAACTAATTCACTAATTATTAACTCATTAATCAACTGAAGAATACATCAGTTAACTATAGTGCATGGACAGTTTTAGTGGAGACCAGTGGAGAGGTAGGTGAAAGAGTAGTGTGACTATCAATTGTGACTATACTGGTGCATGATTTTGCACCACACATTGATGGAGATGTCAATGAGGATTGCGCAGTGCAAGACAGGTGGATTCAAGTTCATTCATAGCCCATATTCAGCAGGGATTGCGCAGTAGAGGCAGGCTAGCAGGTGGCAAAGATCGGTGCATGGGATTTTCTAGATCAGACCTGATTAGTGTGTAGCAATTGGAGATTGTACTGAGAGCTTGTGAGAAGATTTGTATGATGATTGTTACATGATCTCTATGACATATATTATACAAATATTTGGGGGTTTTAAGCTTTAAGCTTTCCCATAAATCATTGTGTTCATATGTGTGAATTTTTATGGTTTTAATGTGTGCATGCAATTTATTTAATTTCCACAAGTAATGATAAATAGTAGAAGAGATTCTATATTATGCATGAAGTCAAATAGTGTGTGATCAGGATAATCTTGGATGTATAACGCATTACTTATATGATTTTCTACAGGAACTCCTTCAGCCCATTATCCTCCAGCACTGCCTCCATCCTATCCTTCCAGGCTATGTAATTCGAGCTCCCATCAAGGGCATACTCCAATCGCAACCCATTGAAAGCCATTTCAATGTATACTAAACTTCTGCACCAAGAATCTTCTGTAGAAAATTCGAATTGTCCACCAGCACAAACTCACTTCACAATTGCAATATTCAATCGACAATACTCTGATACCATGTAGAAATTATATGCACTAAGCATGCATATGTCCTTGATTCACTTGATCTCACACTATTTAACTTTATGCAAAATACTGAATTAATTCCACTTGTTAATCTTTTGCGGAAAAATTAATTGCACACACATGTGAAGCATAAACAAAAATAATCAATCGCACATAACACAATTTTTTTTAACGGGAAAGCCTGAAGCTGAAAACCCAAACTATCATATATTATGTATCATGGAGATCATGTAACAATCCTCATACAAATCTTAGTACATCAAGCTCTCAGTACAATACCACTGTCACACACTAACATAGAAGAATTCTGCAAATCCATGCACCAATCTCTGCACTCCTGCTAGCTCGCTTCACACAAGTAATCCCCGTCAAGAATAGCCTAAATGAATTCGAACATTCTCGTTTTGACCGCGCAAGCCTATTGGAAACCTCAATGTGTGTGATGCAATCAATGTATCATTATAGTCACAACGTATAGTCTATCTTGCCCTATCTTGCCTTTTCACCTACCTCTCCACCGGGTCTTGGTCTCCACCGAAACCGCCATGGTTCAGAGGGCGTAATCGTTGTATTATTCAAATGATTAATGAGTTATTATTCGTGAATTAATTAACTAATTAATTCACTCCACTCTCACTAGTGTATCAATCAGTTAGACTAGATACAACTAGCTCAACTGAGTCTAACTGAGTTAAACTGAATACAACTCCATAACTACTTCTTCCAACTGTGTCATAACTCTGCCACTTGAGTTCTAACTGATTCCTCCATGCATTAGCTCCAGTAAACCCTTGGGAATTGCATAATTCCCTCAGTCCACTGATGTTCCACATTTGTGCACTGAACTAAAGGGCTCCAAGAGAATAAGTTGTTGTTTAGTGTCTGATTATTATTAAGAGCTAATAATAATCGACATTCATCTATTTTTAGATCAATGATCTATAAAGAGACTTCGCCCAATATTCTAAAAATAGAATTTCATCTATTTTTCCAACTTGATCAACGATCCACAAATAACATCCTGCAACTTCTGAAATATGATCATCATGTCTAAAAATAGACTTGCGCCAAAAATAGCCTGCGGGCCCACTTAGTGAAGGAGACTCTTTTCACTAAGCTCATCATCTTGTTGAATCTCAACAAAGTGAAAGCATAATAATAATGGAATTTTCAATTTTCATAATTTTGGCCATTGTTATAGTGTTGTTTAATTTATTTTAATGTATAAATAGATTTGATTGGAAATTTAATTAAAAATATTTACTAGACTTGTGCAAATATTTCATTGTGCAGAAAGCTCCGCACAAGTAAAGATATGCACACTGCTTGTCCATACAAGCAATGCTCTGCACACTATAAAACAACCAACCTACACATCCTATCATATGCACATCCCATCATTACCATATGTAACAAAAACAAAAATTGGTCATTTTTCCTTGCTTTAACACCTAGAAAGAGATTGTATAAGTGCATCTTCTGGTAAGAGTTTGAATTACCTATATGCATTCACCGATAAGTTGTTTCATTCACCGAGAAAAGCCACATATAAGTGCTTTCATTTACCGAGGAAAGCCCCCGAGCTCCTTTTCTCTTTTTTTCTGGAACGTTACTCCTTATTTCCCTTCTTGTTGCTCCCCCTAGGAAATAGAACGACCACTTTTGCTTATTTGTGGGTCTCACTAGTCTTATAACTATCGATATAGGTGGATATAATTCCCCTTGTTCCCGATGACAAAAAATACCTAAGAGATCCATATTCCTATCTCCAAGTATGAAGAATTTTCGAGTCATGTTCGAAACATATATATTATGTACATGCATGTGGATCCACTATTGTGGCTTTTTTTCAGTCATTCAATTTGAGGATGCACTTAAGGAAAATAAATCTATTGGTTAAGGTGATCCTTTTTGAAAAGTGTAACTAGGTTTGGTATTCATAATGACATGTAATTATGATTTTATGTAAATAAGAGACAAGGAAAATAAAATTTATTTATTGTATTACTTGCATCATGGGTTTCATCAGCAAGAATTTTATTTATAGGTCAAATAATTTTTGATGTCTTTAGGATTTTTTTCATCTTGTCATAGAGATAATTAAAATTCATGTAAATTAAGTCATGTTACACTTAGAAGTTGAATCCCTCCAAATAGACAAGAACAATCATCCTCTCTTCATGGTTGGCCTCAAAGATATATAAGAATATCCTCACATAAATAATACACATCAGTTCACTTGTTCATGTCGACTAATATTGATGGAAAAATCACTATATAAAGGGGGTGAAGGATTTCACATCTCCACAATGAGTAGATTCAAACATCTCTTTGAGTTTTCGGGTGATAGAATCGAGATACACTTCAAACCTTTTCCAGAAGTTCAGTTCAGTGTAATCTATGAGATTTCAAATGGGTTCAAGAGAGACAAAGATGCAGAGCAACCATGGTACAGTTTAGTGTGATGACTGTAGTCTCAGATGGGTAATTACAGTGAGAAAGGTGCAGATCATCCACAAGACCTTCTCAGCATACTTTCAGTTCGAATGGTATATTTTCTGTTATGTGGATATATCATAGTGGTCTCGATGCTGTGATGATAAGGTGATGTTATCACAGTGAGTGATCTTGGTGTTACTAAGTGCAATGCTTGGTGGTACATTCATGTTGTGATTAGTATCGTTATATGCTACATAGTGCAGCTTGGTGCTCGTGACAGTGTGAAGGTATGATGTGCAAATTGGTGAGGCCACAGTTCAGAGATGCATATCTATGTTTGGATGATGCTTCAATGGTCATGTCTTGATGCCATGAAGAGAAGATCTCAGAATAAGGAAGATCAAAGAATCAAGGAAGTGTTGGAAAGTGTAACTAGGATCGGTCTTCATATTGACTATGTAATTATGTATTTATGTAATGAAGAAGATAAAGATAATAAAATATATTTTTGGTATGATTTCTTCATGGGTTTCATGAGAAATGTTTTATTATAGGTCAAAAGACTTATTCTTGATGTATTTTAGGATTTGTCTTCTGGTCATAAATTGTACTAATTAAAGAGTCATGTTTATGAAGAGTCAAGTCACACTTGTATGCCTCAAGACTGTGTCACATACGCCTTGAATACTGCACTCAAATGATGCTCAAGATCTATGTTGGAATAATCTTCATATCATCTATCATTAAGCTATACAAGTCATCCAAATAAGTAGTGAACATGTCGGCCTACTATTTGTTTGTAAGGTCGGCCTAAATCACAGTAAAGGTGTACTCTATATAAGTGAATGTATGCAGTTCATTTGGAGAAGCAATTTCGGTAAAGTCCGAAATTGTAGTGCAGATCACAAATTCATGGGAACAAGGTTATATAGCGAGGATTCTAATTGAAGCAGATGCATAAAGGCTTACCATAATTCCAGAGACTATTCTGTGATAATATCTATGCTATCATAGAAGCACGAGGATTGTTTCAGAGTAATATTGTTCGGTGATATTCGGTGTCTAAGGTGCAAGATCAGGACTGAAATAAGTGCGAGAACATGGCATTGTTCAGTACCAAGAAGATACTATACTATAGTGCCAAAATATGACTATGTTAAAGTATAAGAACAAGATTGTGTAAAGGTATCATTATAGGATAGGGTGGATTGTTCATTAAAAGGAAACAAGTGTGTATAATCAACAAGGTTAAGTGAAGGCACAAGTTAGGAAAATCTATGATACAATGTTGATATCACAAGTAAGGATCATATACATCCGGAGAAGGAAGAATATGAGTAGAGATCGAGCTCTCTAGTCTTGGTGCAGAAAGGTGAAGAACGGTGTAGGACGGTGCAAGAAATAAGGATTAGCTCAAGGAGTCAATGAAGAAGCGGTGACACGGTCTTGGAGGCTTACAAGGGTCAAGGGTCTATGTCATGGTCATGGTACTTGTCATTTGAAATTCTATAAGAATAATTTCTCGTGGGTTTTCCTGTCCAAGAGGGAGAGGTTTTCGCCCTGGCTTGAAAAGCCTAAATTTGTGTCTCTTGTGTTTTTGGTAATTAACTTGATGAAAGACTTAGTAAGGTAAGAATAGAAGACATAAGTAAAATAAGTAAGCTCACAAGTAATTATCAATAAGAGAATTTGAATTAATCTCTGCCCTACCAAATTCTCAACAGGAAGAAGGATGATTGTGTCTTGGTCTGGGAGTGGTATGATAGGTCAAGTGTCATGGTCTTGGTATTCGTCAACTGGAATATCTATAAGAAGAAGAATTTGGTGTGGGTTTTCCTCTTAAAGAGTGAGAGCTTTTGTCCCTGGATCATAGCCTACATGTTGTGTCTCTTGTCTATTTTATGGTCATGCATTGTTTATTTCTTTGATTAAGAACACTAATAATCAAAGAAGAACATCCTAATCTAAAGAAGTGAAAACACTCACAAACAATAACTAATCTAAGAGAAAACTCTCAATCTAATGCCTTGGATTTCTCAACATGGTATCAGAGCTAAGGTGAAATTCAAGGAAGGGCATATAATCATAGAGACACTCAAGGATCAATTTTGAAGAAAGGTATCAAAGCAAGTAAAAGGTTATCAAATCAAAAGATCGAGATCTACTTTGAAGCATCAAACCCTAGATCAGAAATGACAATGATGAATTTTAGACGTATAACATAGTCACACAGCAGTTTGGACCTCTGTGGGCAGTTTCAGATCACAATGTACTGTTGAAGTTTGCAACAAGAAATAGTGAAGAAGGCATCCTGAAACATCATCCTTGATCCTAGTTGGAAAATAATCACCTAAACTAGGTGGGGCCCACACAAGCTATTTTTAGGTGTATTTCTATTTTTAGACATGATGAGCATATTCTATATGTAGCAGGAGGCTATTTGTAGATGGTTGGTCAAATGTGAAAAATAGATGAGATTATATTTTTAGAATATTGGGCGAAGTCTATTTATAGATCGTTGATCTAAAAATAGATGCATGTCGGTTATTATTAGCTCTTAATAATAATTCGACTATAAACAACAACTTATTCTCTTGGAGCACTTTATTTCAGTGAACAGATTTGGAAAATCAGTGGGCTGAAGGAATTACACAATTCCTAAGGGTTTACTGGAGTTCATGCATGGAGGACTCAGTTAGAACTCAAGTGGCAGAGTTATGACAAGAAGAGTAGTTTATGGAGTTGTATTCAGTTTAACTCAGTTAGAATCAGTTGAGCTAGTTGTATCTAGTCTAACTGAATGATACACTAGTGAGAGTGGAGTGACTTAATTAGTTAATTAATTCACAAATAATAACTCACTAATCAACTGAACAATACAACAGTTAACTACAGTGCATGTCAGTTCCAGTGGAGACCCAGTGTAGAGATAGGTGAAAGGGCAAGATGGACTATCCGTTGTGACTACTAGTGATGCATGGATTGAATCTACATATACATTGGAGTTTCCAATGATAATAACGCAGTCAAGGAGAGTGGGATTACATCGAATTGGTCTTTGTAATCAGCTTGGATTGTGCAGTGGAGGCAGGCTAGCAGGAGGCAAAGATCGGTGCATGGAATTGCAAGATTGGTCCTGATTAGTGTATGATGATTGTACTGTATTGAGAGCTTGTGATAAGCTTTGTATGCTTTGTATGAGATTGTCATATGATCTCCATGATACATAATATGATATTTGGGGTTTTCAGCTTCAGGCTTTCTCGTTAAACAACTGTGTTATGTGTGTTTTTATTGCTTCATGTGTTTTTCAATTGTTGATTAAATTTCCGCAAGAATTATAGTGGAAGGATTCTGTATTTTGCAAGAAGATAAATATTGTGAGATCAGGAGAGTCCGGATATATACATGCATATTGTATATAATTTCTACATGTACAGTGTAGACTAAACTGAAAGCGAGGATTTATTTGAAAGTAAAGTTTGGATCTTTACATTGAATAAAGTTCTAATTATTACAGTGAAAGACGAAGTATTACAGTGTCTTGCTAATAGGATAGTTTGGTGTTAAGACAATAATATAGTGCCATCTCAAGTATGTCAACAATGCATTGCTATTATGAAAGGAAACTATAATCAAAAGAGCCAGATCTATAAGGCAAGGCAACCCAAAGTATAGAGAAGCATTTCTAGGACTAAGATCACATCATCTTGGAGATCCTAGAAGAATTTTGGATCTGCACCCATTCACTACCAAAGAAGATGAAGTATCTTGAAGGCAAGAAGTCATTATCATCGTAAAAAAGCTATAAGGAAAGCTCCCTATCATTGCTGCAAGGATATCATCCTTATCCCTGAAGAAGATCATCCGAGGAAGTAGCAATACATATTCTTCAACCACCATCAAAGTGACAAAGGTGAATATTTCATCTTCACATGTCAAGTAAGTATCTTTTACTCTATAATCAAATTCGGTAAAATGAATTTGCGTTTGCAAGGAGATCTATAACTTGGATGGCTCATCAAATTTTCTTGCATAGGACATAAATAATCCTCGAAGTATCAATGAAAAGGTCTTCTCTGAATATATGGAAATGGATCAAAGGACTCAAAGGATTCTTATGAAATCAGTCAAAGGTCCTCTCATCCCTATATATATGGCAGGAGTGGAAATATGTGATAAGCTAGAAGATGCAACAAAGAAGGTCATATCACTTAGACCTTATCTACACAAAATGAAGGAATATCTTCATAGAATCATAATTGTGAGATCTAGGAGAAATGACAAAATAATAATCATCTTTGTTCTGATGGGAAAGGTAACAAATGTCCATGGGACAAGAAAGTTACCTTATCTAACAACTTGTGGCTTCTATGCTAGATAGAATAATCCAAGTCGAGGGTACGGACGTTGAAAGTTAAAGGACTCATACATTATAGGAAGAAAGCTCATGTCATCGGAAAGGATGAAGGAAGTTGAAGAAAATAAGTTCAAGGAAAGAGGGAGTAAGATATATTTACTATGGTTAAGATAGTCTCCCTCACAAAAGGTATTTTCATGGCTCCTAAATCTTGTATATGATATGAATACAATAAATAATAAGATGCGGTGTAACATCATGGAAACATTAGAAACACGAGCTCTTGACATCATCATGGGGATAATGAAGGTTAGAAAAAACAATCCATGACAGTCAAAGATGAAGGATATATCTCTTGGGAACCTCATCAGAAATTGAAGGAAAGGAAGAAGTCATCCAGGACAAGGCTCATCATACATCCTGTCAAAAAGGAAACATCTGCCAGATAGGGATATGAAAGATCCTCAAGATTCTCTGATGAAATCCTCATCAGAGGGTTCACTAATATAGAGAGGAAGAAAGTGTTTCATCAGGAACTCCATCTTGTGGAATTCATGGGTGATGGTATGATGACATAAAACAGATCAAGGGATTGAAGATATTCTCAATCAAAGAAGCTACTGAAAGAAGGTTAGATGACCTGAAGGTAATTTAAGTATGTATGCTCGTATTTAATATTATGATGTCATGTCGTATGGTTTCATGTAACATTGATCACTATTTATATCCTGAGAAGCATGATAAAACGCAAGGGATCTCCTCCTCTAAAAGGATGTCGAAAGGCATGGTTCACACTAGATGAAATCGACATGACATACTCTCATATGAAGTATGAGATGATTGGAAACTATTAAGGAAATCTGATTAGATTCTCCTGGGAATGAAATGTGTGTGAAGAAAGGAAGAAATCGTGAGAAGTTCAACCATGGTGAAAGACAATCAACATCCAAGAAGACCAATTAGATTTGACTAGGAAAACTCCTGGAAATATATGGAAACTTTGATAGAAGTCTGAAAAATATGGAGACCCTTGAAAATGCATATATTTGAGAGATGTGTCAACATGTAAGAAGGATGTTGATACCTATAGGAAGATGTCATGATGAAAAGGCCATCACAATGGTAACTTTAATTTAAGAAATTCATATTTATAATTGAATAATATATGGATGAGCTTATGTAGGACTGCCCAAAGGAAGTGTATGTCTTCCACAATTGATAACCATATGGTAGGATGAAATATCCTTGGAAGAAATATGGTATGAATAAAGTAGCATGACATGAAACTAGACCAAATGAGAAGATTGATGGATCACTCTTTGAGGAAATGACGACATGAATCGTGAATGAAAGTGATGGATGGTTTGTGCCCTATGAAGAGATACCAAAGATGAAGACTCCACAACGAAGAATAAATACATGACATCGAAGAATGGAGTTCTTCAGAGTATTTGGATGTCCCATTATTTCATAAAGAGTTGTTTCAGGTCCTTGATTAAGAGGGATCCTGGAAATAAGTTTCTTACTTAGTAGAAACTTGAAATTCCTAAGCCAAGAGGGAGCTTAGGTATATTCCTTGTATAGGAATGAGTACATTCCTTTATTGGAATATGTCCTCCCTACTATGAGAGGGAGAGATAGAAACATCACTCTATTCTTCACTTAGGATGATAGAATGGAGGATTGGGTGATCATCTGGCATTTGATACTCTTTGATGATGTATTATGCCATCCAAGATAAGATTATTCGTAGAAGGACCAATATTATTTGAGGACTGGGAATCCAAGATAAGAATAGTACTAGACATACTCTAAGAGAACTCGGGCAGGGTATGTTCCGAGAGAGACAATGATGAAGGTGTTTATTAATCATTAGTCTCACCAGCATTGGGGCTCAATATCTCATGGAGAGATGGAGTCTTTAGTCAAGGCCTTGCTATGTGACAATGTTGGTTGATATGATGCTATGCAGATGGGTTACCAATTTGATTCTTCTTATGATAAATTCTTCAGATTAAGAATGACCAAGTACCATTATGAATACCTATCTAGTTAAGAGGGAGCGTTGAAAAATGTAACTAGGTTCGGTCTTCATAAAGACATGTAATTATGATTTTATGTAAAGAAGAGACAAGGAAAATAAAATGTATATATTGTATTACTTACATCATAGGTTTCATGAGCAAGAATTTTATTTATAGGTCAAATACTTCTTCTTGATGTCTTTAGAATTTTTGTCATATTGTCTTAAAGATAATTAAATGTCATGTAAATGAAGTCATGCTACACATAGAATTTGAAGCACTCCAAATAGACAAGAACAATCATCCTCTCTTCATGGTTGGTATCAATGATATATAAGAAGATCCTCATGTCAGATCACATAAATAAGATACATCGGTTCACTTGTTCATGTCAGCTAATATTGATGGAAAAATTACTATACAAAGGGGGTTAAGGATTTGGCATTTCCACAGTGAGTAGATTCGAACATATGTTTGAGTTTTTAGGTGATAGAACTGAGATACAGTTCAGAATTTTTCCAAGAGATTAGTTTGGCGCAATCTCTGAGATTTTGGATGGGTTCAACAAAGACAGAGATGCAGATCAACCATGGTATAGTTCAGTGTAATGACTGTAGTCTTGGATGGGTAATTACAGTGAGAAAGGTGTGGATCATCCACATGACCTTCTCATCATACCTACAGTTCGGATGGTATATTTTATGTTATGCAAATATATCACAGTGGTATCGATGCTATGAGAATAAGGTGATGTTATCATAGTGAGTGATCTCGGTGTTACTAAGTGCAGTGCTCGGTAGTAGAGTCATGTTGTGATCAGTATTGTTAGATGCTACATAGTTCAGCTCGGTGCTCATGATAGTGTGAAGGTATGATGTGCAAATTGGCGAGGCCACAATTCAGAGATGCATCTCTATGTTTGGATGATGCTTCAATGGTCATGTCTTGATGCCATGAAGAGAAGATCTCAAAATAAGGAAGATCAAAGAATTAAGGAAGAAGGATGATTGTGTCTTGGTATGGGAGTGGTAACATAGGTCAAGGGCCATGATCTTGGTATTTTCAATTGGAATCTCTATAATAATAATTTGGTGCGGGTTTTCCTCTCAAAGAGTGATATTTTTTGGCCCTGGCTCATAGCCTACATGCTGTGTCTCTTGTCTATTTTATAGTCATCCATTGGTTACTTCTTTGATGAAGAAGAACACTAATAATCAAATAAGAAGAAAATCATAATCTAAAGAAGTAAAAACACTCACAAACAATAACTAATCTAAGAGAAATCTCCTAATGCTAATGCCCTGGATTTCTCAACAATCCTAGGCCTTTATACCCAGATCTAGATCGAGACCCAGGAGAAGTACTGGGATGAGATTATGCAATTATAGATGCAACAATAGATTATATCGATCATCTCTACACTGATTTTCAAAGTTATCCCCTCCTAGGCCATATTGGTTCCATCTGTTATCCACTACTTCCACGCATCCCACAAATACCAACGTTATTATGCCACATGCATTGCAATCTATAAAATAAAGTCACCAGTGATGGATTTTAACTTCACCATATATATTAAAGATATATTAATGAACTCAGTGATGGATTTTAATGTTGTTGCAACTATTACAAGATTATTTTGTGTTGTAAGATATTTTACACCTAGTTTAGCTTATTTCATTAATTATGGATTATTATTTTTCTCCGCATTACAAATTTCTAACAACTTTTGCAACTTATGCAGAGACATTGTTCATTTTTCTCCATTGTGCGAAGGAAGTTCATTGTGTGGAGCTCTGCACAATATTCGCATTGTGTGGCTCATTTTCATAGTAATATAGAGATTTGAATTGTTGCCACATTTTATTTCGCATAATATCTTACAATCGGTTCTCGGTAAATGAGACTATCACCTTCATGCCATAGGTTTGTGCCCTTGGCATGCATTAGTCATAGTAAACCATTTATCTTCTTAAGGGTAAACAAAAAAAATCGAAGTAATGTTTGATCATTTGGTACGCTATTTTGAATAACGAAGAATCATTTGGTCATATGACTACTAAATTCCCTTTCATTCAACGAAGGGGTCATCTCTTATTACATAAAAAAGAGAGGGAGTCGACCCAATGTTGAAAAGTGGAGAATTGGGCCCTTCGTAATACTTATTATGTGGTTGAGTACTTCGCTCAGCAACCCAGAGAACAATGAACTACAAATCCGCTCTTTGTAGTCAACCATCAGACAATTACACACAATACTATATATGACATCATAAAAGGGAAGAATAAATATTCCATTATTTTTTCTTAGATAAACGATAACACCTTTCCCAGTCTGTTGTTTTTTCATGGACAAAGAATAGCACCTCTTTCCATCGGCATATAGCAGGACAAGAAACAACGGACAATAAATAACTGAGCAGGAGGTATAGGAAGACATACCTTTTTACCGACATCAATCACATGATTACTACTTTCTTTAGAACTTCAGATTAAATCCTATACCATATTTCTAATATGAAACATATGACGACGTCCAACATGACTCTATTAGTAAACTGTACCTCCAAATGACTAGTAAAGAACCCGACCTGCTAAGTATAATTTGAAAGTAAACAATGATAATAGTATTTGTTGGGTTAGGTCCATGCATAGTTCCTAATGGCCTAGCATATGGTAAGTGAAATTTTTTGCCTATGGCTAAGGGATAGTCTCTTGGTCGATAGAGGATCTTCCCCTCTCATTGGTATGTGTTGGGCATGGCCCAACTTGGTCCAAGTTTGAGTAAAATAATCTGCATTTTGAGGAAGCATAATGCGCGGTCCAGAGAAGATAAATCTACCGCACGGAGGTTTGGGGCTTCGGGGCCGATCGAAACCCCTCTTTTTGTAAAGGGTTTGGGTTTATTTGTTAGTTTTTTTTGGCCCATGGTATGTGGACCAGGGTATTGTATGTATGTAAAGGTTATATAAACAAATGTAATATTGTGTCGAAGAAGTAATCCATGAATATTTGATGAGCACGAACTGTTGAATATCCATATTTTTGTGTTTTGGGCCAAGGGAAGGATTTGCGGATGTGTGAACGGAGACCTTGAAGAGTCTGTAGCTTTGTGCGCAGACCACCTGCAACTATATGTGCAGGTCAAAGAAGTGTATGTACTGAAGAGCTTTATCATAATAAAAGAAGACGAGTTTTGGTAGCATTGTTGTGTTTATCTGTGTATTTTCTTATTATTTGTATTGTGAAGTTATTTCTATGATTTATTTTGTGTTTTAATGCTAAAAGTGCAATGCACATAAGTATTGATTGATGAATGAAGTATAAGTTGTTAAAGTAGATAGATGCATCCACGTAGTTCCTAAAAGCATAAGTAGAAGTTTAGTTGTAGATCCCCACTCTGTTGTCCGTCTGGATGCAGAAACCTAGTTCTGACATCCCACAATATTTCCTCTGGTGAGACTACGATTTGCGCAGCAGGTCATTGCCGAAAGTGTCGGTAATAAAGGGTTTTTTTGGTGTGAAGCTAAATTTGAACATCGGTCGAGGTCCCTTTGAGCCAACAATATTTGGTAGTCTTATTATGTTATATGATTAGGCTAGATGTTCAATACTAAATTGTTAGTGAAGCACTTGCTAAAGCACTTGGTAAGCATTAGTTTTAGCTAAAATAAAGCACTTGTTAAGCATAAGAACAAATTCATAGTCAAAAGGAATTCAAATGATGGGGAGGTATAGGGTTTTTTTGCTTTGAAATCCTTTCGTGGCGGTCAACTAGAGCACTGAAAGTGAAAGTGATTACACACAACAAGATTTTAGATTAAAGCACTGAAATGAGTAGTTGGAAAATAAGTAGTTAGCGAGCCCTTTATCATTATAAACTCTACAACGCCCAATTACAAATCATCTATTACAAAGCTTCTTTCTTAGTAGGTGCACAAAAGGCCTTACAAAACTACTAAGAATCAGTTAAGTTATGTCTCTAAATGCAATGAATGAGGGATGACACCGAGATTGTCCTTAGGTTGTTGAGATGAAATGCTATCGAAGTTTTCATATCAACTTATACTTTATTACGCCACCTTATACTTATTTAGGTGGTGATTTATGCAATGTTCAATTGCAGAGCATGATAATGGACATATAATAGTTAAAATTTGTTATTGAATAATTTGTATAAAATGCTATTCCAACTAGCAAATTTGAGCCTTCTTGTGGACGCGATTTTTTAAAATGCAAGTGTGGAGCATTGTACTCTACACGATGACATTTCAACCTCCGCACTTCGCACATTCAGACCCCACCTCCTCATGTCTGCCTCCATACATCCACACTCTGCTACTCCACACAGGGCTCCTACTCACTTCGCACACACATCGTTTGCATAACATAATATGTTATTTAAAGAATAATTATAATGTTGTAATGAAAAACATTTGAAAATTTTCCTCCTCCATCTGGATTTTGAATTGGTTGCTATTCATATTAATACACATTTGTATGTGTCTATTAGGTCCCTATATTACTAGTGTAGTCCCTTATTATTGTTAGTGTAGCCCCCTTATTTTTATTGGTGTACCCCTGTAGTTCCCATATTGTTATTATTGTGCCCCATAAAAGACCACTATTGTTATTGTTGTTCCCTTACATTATTATTTTTAGCTCAGCTAGGATTATATTGTGACCCCATGGACTCCTATATATA
Organism: Pinus albicaulis; assembly: GCA_034641835.2. NCBI lineage: Eukaryota > Viridiplantae > Streptophyta > Pinopsida > Pinales > Pinaceae > Pinus > Pinus albicaulis. Next base: position 1,012,681,156 of record CM076583.1, read on the forward strand.
GAAATGAGGTTTTGTCATTTGTATCATCCAAGAATTGTTCATATATGTAATGTAAAGGAGTTTACCCCATCTAAGAGTCTTATTTCTAAGTCGTTGACATATCTTTTCTTCTATTTTGTGAGTTTGGTTCATAACATTTGGTATCAGAGCTTTGGATTATAGGGTTTCGCTACTAAAAACAAGACATCGTGGAATTTTCGCTATAAATTATTTTCTGCAAAGGTTTAGAAGCTACAAAAAGAACCCATTTGAGCGGAAATCCTGAGGAAAGTCGTGTATAAATTTCAGACCTTGGTTCACTATATTTTTGGAGATTTGATCTGAGGGATTTAGGGTTTTTGCATGCTCCAAAATTTCATCTCAAACACGTGGCCAAGGGAAAACCGTCATAACTTTCCTTTCAAACCTCTGATTGGAATTCTGTAAAAAGTGGTCAAAATTTCACCGACTATAGTTTGTATTGTATCAATTTCAAAGCCGAAGGATGAATCAGTCACTCGTGTCATGCTGTACAAGTTCGCTCTACTGAACCAATCCATAATTAGGTCATTGTGGGATATTGGACATAACTTTGTCTTGAATAATCCAAATCAGGTTTGACCTATGGCATTGGAAATAAGACTCAGAGGGATACTACAAGACCGAAGTTAAAATATTGGGGATCTGAAATTGTAGAGATACATCAATATCAATATCGAGCTTCTCAAAAGTAAGAAAAATGGGTGTATTTTTTTTTTTAAATTGCATAACTTTTGTTTGAAAAATTAGTTTGAAGTGATTCCAAGGGAATATTGAAGCATAGATCATAGTGTTGGGTTCTATAATTCCTCCCAAACATAATTCCACACCCTTTAAGCCCTTAGAAATATCTTCTATGACGCATGAAGATGAAGAAGTGAAACATGATATATCAAGATTACGAGACCAAGTGCAACAAATTTCTCTCTCGCAAAAAGTAACCAAAAATGAAATGGAAGCTAAAATGGATGGTTTGAAGAAAGGCATGGAAGCTAAGATGAATGGCGTGGAAGCTAAGATGTATGGTTTGAAGAATGGCATGGAATCTGAGATGAATGGCGTGGAAGCTAAGATGGATGGTATAGAAGGAAACATGGAATAATTGAATAAAGACATGGAAGATTTGAATGAAGGTTTGGCAAAGTTTATACAAGAAAAGATTCCTAATGGTGAAAAGGTAGTAGAGGAAACTCATGATGAAATAAAAACCTTATGGTGTTGATGTTGTACTAGCAGTACAATGGTTACAATCTTTGGGGATGGTAACTTTTACTTTTCAAGAACTTTTCTTGAATTTTTTTTCGAAAGGAAAGGAAGTTGAATTACAGGGTATCATAGGGGAGCCAGGAAAGATAATAATCTCTAATTTCATGAAAAATCATCTAAAGAAAGAAAAATGAGGCATAATTTCACAATTATGCTCACTAGAAGTTCCAACATCAAAATCATCTATTTCTCCAGATCTCCAGAAAGTCTTGGACAATAATTCCAAGGTGTTTGAAACTCCCAAAGGACTCCCACCTATTTGTGATCATGATCATGATATTCATTTGATTCCAGGAAGTTTTCCTCCAAACATCAAGCCTTACAAATATCCTTATGTCCAAAAGAGTGAAATTGAACGTATGATTGCAGAAATTCTAGAGGCTGGTATAATTCAACGTAGTCAAATTTCTTTCTCTGCTTCATTAGTATTGGTGCACAAGAAGGATGGATCATGGTGCATGTGTCTGAATTATAGGGAGATCAATAAGCTCACTATTAAATATAAATTTCCCATTCCTGTGATTGATGAATTATTGGATGAATTACATGGAGCAATTTATTTCACTAAGTTGGATCTCCATTCAGGATATCATCAAATTAGAATGAAGACCGAAGACATTCTGAAAACAACACTTCGAACTCATGAGGGTCATTATGAATTTTTGGTCATGCCTTTTGGCCATACCAATGCACCTTCTACAATTCAAGGGTTGATGAATTTCATTTTCAAACCCTTCTTTAGAAAATTTGTGTTAGTATTTTTTGATGATATACTAATCTACTATAGGTCTTGGAAGGATCATGTTCAACATGTTAATAGGGTGCTCAAACTCTTGGAGGAGAAACAATTATATTCAAAAACCTCCAAATGTTTCTTTGGAGTAAAAGAGGTGGAGTATTTGGTCCATATTGTATCTTAGGAGGATGTTAAGGTAGACCCTAACAAAATTAAAGCCATTAAGGAATGGAAAGCCCCCACAACCATAAAGAAGTTGCGAGGATTTCTCGGGTTAACAGGGTATTATTGTAAGTTTTTTAAGAATTATGGGAGAATAGAAGCACCTCTAACAACATTATTGAAGAAAGATGCATTTTCATGGACTCCTGAAGCAACTAAGGCCTTTGAACATCTTAAAGAGGAAATGTTCCAAGAACCGTTCTTAGCTACACCAGACTTCACAAAAACCTTTATTGTGGAATGTGATGCCTCAGGAAATGGATTTGGTGGTGTTTTAATGTAAGAAGGAAGACCCATTGCTTTTGAAAGTCATCCAATCGAAGGAAAGTATTTACAGAAAACTATTTATGAGAACGAAATGTTGGAAATACTACATGCACTAAAGAAATGGCAACCTTACCTAATGGGAAGACATTTCAAGGTAAAAACTGATCATGATAGTCTTAAATAATTTTTGGAACAAAGACTATCTTCAAAAGAGTAGCAAAAATCGGTCACTAAGATGTTGGGTTATGACTTTGAAATCATCTACAAAAAATGGAAGCTAAATGTTGTTGTAGGTGCACTCTCAAGAAAGGATGAGGATGTGGAAGCATTTCTTTGTGCCATTTCTATTGTCCAACCAGATTGGATAACCAAAGCAAGGGAGGAAAGGAAGAATGACGAAGAAGTGTGGACACTAATTCAAAAGTTGCAGCAAGATCCCAATACATATAACACATTTAGTTGGAAAAATTATTCCTTATGTTACACAAATTTCTTATATCTTTGTAAGAATTCCCAAATAAAACAAAATATTCTTTTGGAATTTCACACCTCTCCCTTAGGAGGACACTTAAGATTTTTAAAAACTTACCATAGGGTGAAGTAAGATTTTTTTTTGGATGTTTGGTTTGCCAACAAAATAAAGTTGAGAAAATTAAGACCTAGGGTCTGCTACAACCTTTATCCATTCCAAGTCAACAATGGGAGGAGGTTTCAATGGATTTTATCACAGGTTTACCTAAGTCTGAAGGAAAGAGTGTCATCATGGTGGTAGTTGATAGACTTACCAAGTATGCACACTTTTGTGCATTATCTCATCCATTTAAAGCAAGTACAGTTGCTACTACATTTATGGAAACAATTCAAAAGCTACATGGAAACCCAAAGATTATTGTAAGTGACAAAGATCCCATTTTCACTGCAAATTTTTGGACAAAATTATTTTCTTGTTTGGGTACTCAACTAGCTCATAGCTCATCTTATCATCCTAAATCCGATGGGAAAATTGAGATAGTGAACACATGCTTGGAAGGATATCTTCGTTGCTTTATATCTAGAAAACAAACACAATGGGTCAAGTGGTTGCCTCTGGCTGAATGGTGAATAACACTTCCTTCCACACTGTAGCAAAAATTACCCCATTTATGGAACTTTATGGATATCATCCACCATTCATCACATCATATTTAAGAGAAAATTATAAGGTTAAAGAAGTGGAAGATCACATTGAGCATCAACAAAAAGTTCTCCAACTCTTAAAGGATAACCTTAATTTTGCACAGAATCAAATGAAACAACAGGAAGATCAACATCGCAGTGAGAGAATTTTTTATGTAGGCGACTGTGTATTTTTACGGCTACAACCATATAAACAAATGTCCCTCAAGCAAGCTAATAAGGATAATACATTATCGCCAAAGTACTTTGGTCCTTACAAGGTGTTGCAAAAGATTGACACTATGGCATACAAATTGGAGCTTCTTGCATCTTCCCGAGTGCACCCAGTTTTCCATGTTTCATGATTAAAGAAAGTTATAGGTGACAAAATTCTAGTTCAAACAATATTTCCAGAGCTTTATGAGGAAGGAAAAATCATATTGGAACTTGAAGCAGTCACGAAAACAAGGACTTGACAACTACGAAATTGATCAATTTCAGAGTATCTCATCAAGTGGAAGAACTTACCCACTGAAGACTCCACATGGGAGGATGAGAATTTTATACAGAAGCATCCAAAACTACTCAAGCATTGAAGACAACACATTTTTGAAGGAGAGGGGCATGTTAGTCCCTATATTACTCGTGTAGTCCCTTATCATTGTTAGTGTAGCCCCCTTATTGTTATTGTTGTACCCATGTAGTCCCCATATTGTTATTATTGTGCCCCATAAAAGGCCACTATTGTTATTGTTTTGCCCTTAAATTATTATTGTTTGGTTGGATAAGATTATATTGTGACACCGTTGATCCAGGGTAAATTTTCGATACCCTTAACCAAGACCTTTTACTTCGGCTGATAAATTATAATTGCATTAATTAAAGCGTTAATGAACATACATGAACAACTGCATGTTGTAAAGAAGAGGAACATAAACATGTCAATATCAGCAATAATAAGAACACGTCGTTTGATAACGAAGTTCGTCTAGGAGGGACTACATCTTTAGGCCTCAATGTCAAGATGGTGTAGGCCGCTGTATTAAGTGTTGTAAGGAGTGAAGATGTACATGGATATGTTTCTCTAATATACAAGGAAAATTCCCTCACGCAGGAGTGGCTAGACCTCTCTATGAGATGTTTTACTGTGGAACTCTCATTCACAACAAGGCTCCTATCAGTATGACAACAAATCATGCATAAAGACTATTAATATCCCGCCAACATGGAAAACAAGGGATCTCAAACAACATACATGTGACAATGAGTATCCTATCAATATGACATCAAAGGGATCTAAAAAATAATACAAGTCCACGACAGAAAGTACATCAATGACAAAAAAAGACAAGATCCCAAGACTCATACATCAACAAGGATCTGTACAACACTAAGCATCTCAGGGACAAAGAAGTACATGAAATAAACTCATCATATACCTCACGCTGAATATGACTAAAGAATGGCTTCCACTACTGCTAGATCTGAAATCAACATCACCATCACAATCATGGCGTTGAAAGGTGTGAAATCGACTGCTCATTCGCTGAAAACTGATACTTGAACTTCACTTCAAAAAGTGATCGGAAAATATAAAGCTTAGATGAAAAATCTGAATATGCCATCAAATTCGTGACGTCGAATAGTGCAAAAACGACTATCCATTTGCTGAATTCTGAGAAAGTGAAGATCTAGGGAAAAAAGGAATCTGTTAGATTCCCCCTAGATTCCTCCACGTAGTTGCTCCATGGGTGGACTGGAAATTTGCAACTCAAAAGGAAAATCCGACCTCGCCATTGTGTTTCCTACGAAAAACTATGAAAAATGACTGTAAACTTGACTATATTCCGACATGGAGAAAATTTACCTCTCCGGGAAAATTTCAAGGCTCATGGTTCCGCTCCCTGTTTCTAAGCTCATGGTTCCACCATCTCGATTTCCATACCCTCTCATGCTCTGCTTGGCCTGGACGCACTGGGAAAATGTCAAGTTTAAGTAATAAAGAAGAGACAAACTTTCCCAAGAAAATCTGTTTGGGCAAGTGGTTGAGATCCTCATTTGGAGGGAGGGGGTCGGGTGGTCAAACCTCGCTCCCTCCTTTTTTTAAGTTGGATTTTTTTTTAATTAACCAAGCCAGACCTTTTTTAAAACCCAACCATATTATATAATTTATAATAGTGGGGGTCGGGCCCGCCCCAGATTTTCCGTCGGCACACATTAAGGCGTTGGTTTATATGTATGGTATACATATAGGTTGGACGGTTGGGGCCCGCGGGGGTCACGACCCATTGGGCCTTAAAATATTTCATTTGTCTTAAAATACCAATTATGATAGTAAAATGTGGGTGGGGTGGTATGTGGGTGGGGTGGTATGTGGGTGGTGGCCCACCACCCCCTTTTTTTTTTTTCTTTTTTTAAAACTAGTAATGCATTTTAAAAATTTTGAAATTTTGACCATAGGAGTCAATTTAAATAGGCCACAAATTTGCCCAGAATCTGGCCGGAAAAGGTCAAATATATGTGTTCCTTAAGCCTGCCAAGTCACCAAGTCAACCCAAAACTTTGACCATCTCTAACTTTCGCATACGAGCTCGGTTTGACGAACCGTTTGCACCGCTGCGATCAAGATGAAGAGATCTACGCTTTGGTCCTAGTTCAAAATAAATCCAAACACTTTGATTTTTAAGCTTACCTCGGCCCTCTTTGTCCTATGTGTGCCTCTGGAGCCACCTGGATCAATCCTCCCCAGTGAGGAGCTTTTGGTCCTCCAAAAGCATCAATAAGAATCTGCAACTACTGTGTACTATGTTTGCACCACGAGTGTCCTGAAAATTCACCCTTCCTTCTCCTTCACCTGCGTCCTTTAGAGCCATAACTGATGAACTGAAACCTGCACCTTCTGCAAACTTGTAGTAGAATCCCATGCAAATACATGCTCCAATTGACCAATATATGACCCAAAACAACTCCCATACTTTCCATGAGTTTATAACATGTACTCGGTGGTCAAGCTTACATTGATATGGAAATCACCCCCAGCTATCATTACAAGACAAGACAACATTGTCGCATTTTTAAGTGATGGTAAACACCTCAACACTTTTACATGAAATAAATGCATCACACGACTCATAAAACAAGTCCAAAAACATCATTATCATATTTCAAAGTGATGGAAAACACCTCATTACTTTTACATGAAAGAAATGCAACACACGACTTATAAAACAAGGCCAAAAATATCATTGTTTATTAAAAAAGTGATGGAAAACACATGATCACTTTCACAATTAAAAATGTCACAAATGATTTACAAACATGGCCATGAAAAGCTAACATATCTAGAAGAAACAATCTAGAAGAACCATTTATCACTTGTCAAAGTGAGTGGATCATTTCCCTGTGGCGAACTTGCTTGTCGATCAACTCTTTTGACTGGTGTATGCACAGACGCCTTGTCTTTAAGGCACTGCTCTGGATGGAGTCTCCAGCACGTGGCTCTTTGGAGGCCACTTCGGTCGCAATGGGTGCATAAGGTATTTTTCCTCCAAACCTGCTTAACCGATTTATTTTCCTGTTGGGGAGAAGGCTTTTCATGCCTCATCCTCTTTTCTACACGCTTTACGAGGCCATGATTTACGAACATGGTTATTAACATTATTATAATCAAAATGCACTCTGGAATAATGAGACTTATTATACCTTCTATGGTGGACTCTGGTGCGATCATGGTGATGGGAGCTCGCCTCAGCTCTCTCACTGCAACATGCACTGCCATGGGATGATGGTAAAGTGTCCCCATCATTCCTCTTCCCTGGAGAGTTCAATAATCCCTGTTTGTCTTTGATGTCCTTCAAACATCCTTCTTTAGTGTACCCCAAACCTGCATAGCGAGGTCTCTGCACAACCTCCAATGGTTAGGTTATGCCTTGGCCATTAATGCCAAGTCCTCCTCCTCTGTACCCCATCTTGGTGAGGAGTCTTATGCCAGTTCTTGCAATGGGTATCTCCATACTTCCAACCAAAATTATATCATGTGAAAAAACTGAAGATAAGTCAACGCTATTTACCTTAGCTGTCGATTGTGAAACAGATGAAGAAGGCTGCTACAAGCCTTTGTTGCGCTTTGCTTCCTCCAAGGTCTCTATTGCGGCTTGTAGCTAAAGATGCAACCACTACTTCTCCTCCTTCTCTTCTTGTAGGAGTGCCTTCAATGCATCATGATCTGCTTGAAGAATTTTGTTGTTGTGCTTCAATTCTTCCCACGCCTCCGTTGTGGCTTGTAACTAAAGTTGCAATCGATGTTTGTCCTCCTTCTCTTCCTATAGGAGTGTATTCAATTCGGCGTTCTCTGCGGCTTGTTTTTCATAAGCCTCGTACAACATGTATGCTTTCTCGGACACCTTGAGCATGGTCTTGTACATGTCCTTGACATTCACCATGGCTCAACTCAACGAACGTTCAATAGTTCGCATCTGCAATCCAATCAGCAAGAAGACCTGCTCTAATACCACTTGATCCAGGGTAAATTTTCGATACCCTTAACCAAGACCCTTTACTTATGCTGATAAATTATAATTGCATTAATTAAAGCGTTAATGAACATATATGAACAACTTCATGTTGTAAAGAAGAGGAACATAAACATGTTAAGATTAGCAATCATAAGAACACATCGTTTGATAATAGAGTTTGTCCAGGAGGGACTAGATCTTCGGGTCTCGGTGTCAAGATGGTGTAGGCTGATGCATTAAGTGCTATAAGGAGTGAAGATGTACATGGATGTGTTTCTATGACATACAAGGAAAATGCCCTCAAGCAGGAGTGGCTAGACCTCTCTACGAGATGTTCCACTGCGGAACTCTCATTCACAACAAGGCTCCTATCAGTATGACAACAACTCGCGCATAAATACTATGAGTATCCCGCCAACATGACAAACATGGGATCTCAAACAACATACATGTGACAATGAGTATCCCACCTGTATGGCATCAAAGGGATCTCAAAAATAATACAAGTCCATGACAGAAAGTACATCAATAACAAAACAAGATAAGATCCCACGACTCATACATCAATAAGGATCTGTACAACACTAAGCATCTCAAGAACAAGAAATACATGAAATCAACTCATCATATACCTCACGTTGAAGATGACTGAAGAATGGCTGTCGCTGCTTCTAGATCTGAAATCACCATCACCATCAGAATCGTGGCGTCGAAAGGTGTGAAATCCACTGCTCACTCGCTGAAAACTAACACCTGCAACTTCACTTCAAAAAGTGACCGGAAAATATAAAGCTCAGATGAAAAATTTTAATATGCCATCAGATTCATGACGTCGAATAGTGCAAAAATGACTGTCCATTTGCTGAATTCTGAGAAAATGAAGATCTGGGGCGAAAAGGAATCTTTTAGAGTCCCCCTAGATTCCTCCACGTAGCTGCTCCATGGGTGGACTGGAAATCTGCAACTCAAAAGGTGAATCCAACCTTGCCATTACGTTCCCTGTAAAAAGCCGTGAAAAATGACTGTAAACTTGACTATATTCCGACATGGAGAAAATTTACGTCCCTTGGAAAATTTTAAGGCTCATGGTTCTGCTCCCACATGTGAGGTCCTATATTGCTACTTATGGAGGCTTATTATCCTTCTTAGCCTTCTGATCCCTTCAGAGCTGCTTCTTATCCCTCTGTTTTTTCTCCCTCCAAAGTTTCTTATCCGACTTAACCTTATTACCCGATGTTGGGTGCTTGTTTCTGAGCCTGCTCATGGTTCTGCTGTCTCAATTTCCGTGCCCGCCCCTGCTCTGCCTGGCCTGGGCGCACTGGGGAAATGTCAAGTTTAAGAAATTAAAAAGAGATGAACTTTCCCAAGAAAATCTGTTTGGGCAAGTGGTTGAGATCCTCATCTGGAGGGAGGGGGTCGCGCCCGCATTGGGCGGCCTGCCTCGGATTTTCCGCCGGCACACATTAAGGCGTTGGTTTATATGTATGGTATACATATAGGTTGGACGGTTGGGACCCGCGGGGGTCACGGCCTATTGGGCCTTAAAATATTTCATTTGTTTTAAATTACCAATTATGATAGTAACGTGTGGGTGGCGTGGTGGGTGTGGTCGCCCACCACCCCCTATTTAATTTTTATTTATTTATTTATTTATTTTAACTAGTAGTGCATTTTCAAAATTTCAAACTTTTGACCACAGGAGTCAATTTAAATAGGCCACAAATTTTCTCAGAATCTGGCTGGAGCTGGCCAGAATCCGGTGGCTAGAAAAGGTCAAATTTATGCCTTCCTTAACCCTGTCAAGTCACCAAGTCAACTCGAAACTTTGACCAACTCTAACTTTTGCATACGAGCTCGGTTTGACAAACCGTTTACACCGCTGCGATCAAGACGACGAGATATACGCTCCGATCCTAGTTCTAAAGCAATCCAAACACTTCGAGTTTTGAGCTTCCCTCAACCCTCTTTGTCCTGTGTGTGTCTCTAGAGCCACCTGGATCACTCGTGTACTCCTATACATATAAAGGAGGTTTTGTCATTTGTATCATCCAAGAATTGTTCATTTATGTAATGTAAAGGAGGTTTCCTTCTCGAAGAGACTTATTTCTAAGTCGTTGATCTATCTTTTCTTCTACTTTGTGAGTTGGGTTCATAATAATGTCCTTCGTCATCTTCAACTAAGGAGCTGTGTCTGGAAATTGCTAGGAAACTTCAACAACAACAACCAGAATGCCTCAAGAAGTCTATGATGTGCCATCTTAGAAGTATGTGATATGATGGAACAATTTACAAAACATACCTCAAGGATAATAAAAGAAGCTTTCCTCCTGGTTAGTAGCTCTCTTTGGCTTCCAAAATTTTATTTTAAAATATATGCTTTCAATAATTCTTAGTTAAAAGATCTTATTTCTTGGGCAGGTAACTGTGACTACTTGGATATGATATTATAGAGCACAAAATGAAAATCTTATTTCTTGGGCAGGTAACTATGACTACTTGGATGTGATATTAGAGAGCACAAAATGAAGATCTTATTTCTTGGGCAGGTAACTATGACTACTTGGATGTGATATTGAAAAGCAAAAAATGAAGCAAAAGCGATCGTTTTTTCATGGAATTAGATTTATGAATGCAGTTTGAGATAGCTAGACCCACTAGGGAATACAATTCCCTGCTTTATTTACTTCCCAACATATAATTGGGGAGAGATAATAGATTGCAGCCCATCGAATATTTGTATTGTGACATTTTCCAAGGCATAATCTAGTCACTCGTTTGTAGCAGTATTCGGTAAGAGTGAGATGCGAGGACCGAAATGAATAATAAAGCTCACAAGAAGTGTAATATTATATATGTAATAATGGTTATTCCTAAATTCGTTAAAGAAGATAGGGATGTACCTTTCCCCGTGGAGGAAATTCAAGTACATGCACTCCATGTGGTTGGGTTCCAACAAGAGAACAAAAACATGCAACTCTGAGTGTGATAATGTTCTGAAACAAATTTTGCAATATTCAAACTTGTTTTTCATGGATGTAAAGTGCCAAGGATGATTCAACATCACTATTGCGACTGCCTTCTCACTAGCAGATAAGATAGAGTTTTTTTTCGCTACCAATTTTTCCCTCAAATATACCATTATCGATGCTTTTGTTCACTGATAAAATGACATCCTTCGAAAGAAAATGTGAATTAGGAATAATTAGTAGCCCATAAAACTTACCAGGAACCAACTTTGGTCCAATGAAAGAGATCGGAATGTTGCATCCTCCAAATGAAAGATCGAATGTTGTAGGAACGTCGCCATGAGATCTCTGACGAGAATGGGAGCTGTGTATTCCATTATCTTTCCATCCGATGTCATCACCATTATATATTCCTCACAACCCATGAAATATGCATTGAGAAGGTTGAATAAACCACCACTGCTGTAATTGTGGTGAGGATTATTATTTATAATGAAAGAGAGATAATTACATACTAATTTCATATCAATTAGCAGAGAAATTTACATAATTTACTCCTAGAATTAAGGGACAGTTATGTCATAAATGTCAGGCCTTAATCTTCGTATGGCAAGCCTTTGATGAAGGCAAATTATCCTCAACACCCCCCCGCAAGCTGTGCGTCGGATTGGAATGAACGTGAAGCTTGGATCGGAAAAATTCAACAAGGGGTCGAGGAACACTTTTTGTGAAGATGTCGGCAACCTATAGATGAGAGGGCACATATTGCGTGTCAAGTTTGCCAGCGACAACAAGTTCATGAAGAAAATGATAGTCTAATGCAACATGCTTGGCTCACTTGTGAGAAACTGGATTGGAGCTCAAAAAAATAGCACTCTTGTTGTCGCATTAGAGAAGAGGCCGTTGTGGAATGAGAACCTGGAGGTCACGAAGGAGATGCGTAAGCCAAATAAGTTTGGCGGTAGTGTTCGCAAGAGCACGATATTCAGATTCACAACTGGAACGAGATACAGTAGGTTGCTTCTTAGCACTCCAAGAGACCAAATTGTCGCCAAGATAAATAGAGTAGCCAGAGGTAGAGCGACGAGTGTCTGGACAACCTGCCCAGTCAGCATCAGAGTAAGCAACTAGAGCACCAAGAGTAGCAAATGAGTGAAATGTAAGGCTGAAATGGAGGGTGCCCTTGACATAGCAAAGAATACGCTTAACAGCAAGAAAGTGATCTTCAGTTGGAGCATGCAGAAATTGGCTAACAGAGTTGACAGTATGAGAAATGTCTGGGCACGTGATGGTCAAGTATTGTAGTGCACCAACGAGAGACCTGTAAAGAGTGGGATCATAAAACAGAGGGCCATCAGTAAACAAGTGCTAGGAGACAACCATGGGTGTATGGACAGGTTTATTGTCAAGTAACTGAGCGCGAGTAAGAATATCCCGTGCATATTTCAGCTGACTGAGAAAGAGACCATCTGCAATTGGCGAAGCTTCAAGGCCAAGAAAGTAACTGAGAGGACCCAAATATTTAGTGGCGAACACAGAATTGAGTTTACAAATAAAGTTGTCAAGAAGAGAGGAGTTGTTGCTAGTAAAAATAATGTCATCAACATAAAGAAGCAAATAGATAATGTCAGATTTCTTATGAAAGACAAATAGAGAAGTGTCAGCGCGGCTGCAATAGAAACCAAGTTGAATGAGAAAAGAGCTGAAGCGCTGGAACTAGGCACGAGGAGCTTTCTTGAGACCATAGAGAGCTTTCTTTAATAGACATACATGATTAGGGAAGCGAGGATCAATGTACCCAGGTGGCTGTTCCATATAAACATTTTCAGTGAGAGTACCATTAAGGAACGCATTCTTGACGTCAAGTTGACGAAGAGGCCACTTGTTGGTAATAGCAAAAGAAAGCACAACACGGACAGTAGTGGCCTTGATAACAGGACTAAAGGTGTCGGTGTAGGCAAGACCAGGTACCTGGGTATATCCCTTGGCAACAAGGCGAGCTTTGAGTCGCTCAATGGATCCATCAAGAAGATATTTGGTCTGGAACACCCATTTGGAGCCCACAATATTGGTGTTTGCAGGTCGAGGAACCAAAATCCAGGTGCGATTTTTTTGCAGAGCTTGAACTTCTTCATCCATGGCGGCAAGCCAGGCAGGGTTCTTAGCAACAGATTTGAATCCTTTAGGTTCAGTGGAGGCAAGAAGAGCAGAAAGAAGTCCAGATAAGCCCCAAGACACCAAGGTTTGCTAGATGACGAGTTTTGAAAATACCAGCTTTAGCTCGTGTGATCATAGGGTGAGAGCCTAGCGAAATTTTTGGCGTAGGAACATGAGGAGTGGTCCGTGCCTCAGTGGGAGGTGGACTAGAAGCCGGTGGTGATGAAGAGGGACCTGCAAAGGAATCAGTAGCCTGCAAAGATTCTTCCACTGGTTCAGTACAGATAGCACATGGGTTAAATCCGGATTGAGTAATATGCGGAGAATGTGGTGCAGGGGACGGCGGAGGAGGGTCGGTATGTAAAATACAGGGTTCCAGAAAGTGGGAAAAATGTAGAGAAGAAAGGGGTTGAGCATGAGAGGTATCGATGAAAGGGAAATTATTTTCATCAAATTGAGCGGGTCAGGTGATATAGAGCCGAGAGGTGACGGGGTCAAGGCAACGAAACCCTTTATAAGAGGGATTGTAACCCAAAAAAATGCAGGGAATGTTGTGTGGGGAAATTTTTTTAGGCATATAATCACGTAAACAAGGATAAACATGACAACCAAAGGGATGGAAATTTTCATAATTTGGAGAAGAACCATATAAAAGCTCAAATGGTGACTTACCTCCAAGAAGCGGTGTTGGCAACCAGTTGATGATGTAAGCTGCAGTGTCAACCTAGAAGCGAGGAGAAAGGTGAGAGTGAAAAAGAAGGGCTAGGCCAGTCTCGGTCACGTGGCGGTGTTTGCATTCAACACGACCATTTTGGGTGGGTGTATAGGGACAGGAAAGCTGATGGTGAATTTCAGCGGTACGGAGATGAGTTTGAAAGCAAGTGCTAGTGAATTCACCTCCGCCATCACTTTGAAAAATTTTAATGCGAGTAGAATATTGATTTTCCACAAATTTTTAAAATTGAGTGAAAACATTATAAAAGTCAGATTTTAATTTTAAAGGATAAAGCCAAGTGAATCGTGAATAATCATCAATGAAAATAACATAATAGACGAACCCCGAATTCGATTTGATGGGGGAAAGGCCCCATAAGTTGCAATGAATAAGATCTAATACATGAGACGACCTATGTTCATTACGTGAATAAGGCAAGAAATAATTGTTCGCAAGTTGACATGTACTGCACAATGTGGGAGAGGGAAATGAAGACGTAAGATAAAGATGTCCTTGTTTATTTAAATGCGAAATAACAAAATGATTTACATGTCCAAGGCGAGCATGCCATAAATCATAGGAAGCATGTAAAGATTTATTTTTAAGGACAGAAAAGAAAGCAGAGTTGCCACGCTCCAGCACATATAGGCCGCCATCTCTCTTACCGATTGCTACCACCTTTCCCGTTTTATGATTCTGAATAGAGAAAAGATTATTAGTAAAAGTAACAGATAAGGGAAAATTAGATGTTAATTTACTAATTGAGAGAAGATTTTTGGTGAGATGGGGAACAACCAAGACATCTAATAAATGAATATTTGGAGCAGGAGAGAGGGTACCAGTATGTGTAATGGGTAAGGAGGCACCGTTTCCCACAATTACAGAATCCTTACCATTGTACTCAGTGGACTGGTCCAAGTGAGATGGGTCATTAGAAATATGGGTTGAAGCTCCAGTGTCCAAGAACCAATCAGAGACTGCTGAGTCATTAAGAGAATAGGAACTGGTGAAGGCTTCGGCAAGATGAGAAATTGACTCACTACAAACATACCTCTGATTGCAACGATCAGCATAATGGCCATCAAGGCGGCAGATTTGGCAGCGGGGAGGGCGATGTCCTTGAGCAGAGGAATGGCGACCACGATTAGCAGAGTTACGACCACGATTTTCAGGGGTTTGGCCATGGAAGTTGTGGAAGGAGTTGCACTGGGTTGATCGTTCAGGACCACGACTGGCAGTTGTGAACGCGGCAGCGGGAGGAGCAGTGGGCTCGAGCGACTTTTGGAAAATCTCAAAGCTCTCAGCTTTGGAAACTAGGTCGACAAAGCTGGGAAGAGGCATGAGTGCCATTTTCGCAGTGGAGAAGCTGGAGAAATCAGTGTCAAGGCCGTGGAGAAACCAGTGCACCTTATCAGTGCCATCAACGGGCCGACCAATTGCATGAAGTTGATCGCAGAGGGCTTTGAAAGCACGAGCATAGTCGGCAACAGATTTGGTGTCGTGTTTCATCAGCTGAAGTTCGTCCTTGAGATGGATTTCGCTGGCCTTTGAACGGTGGTTGAAGGTGTTCTCCAGAGAAAGCCAGACCTCACGTGTAGTAGAGAGGCCAACAACCTCTTCCAGGGCTTCCTCGGTGAGGGAGGAACGAAGAAGGCAGAAAAGGCATTGATCTGCAGATTTCCACTCCAGGTGCTTGTCATTGGGTGTCTAAGAAGTAGCAGGATCAAACTGAGGAGGCGGCACGATGGTGCCATCTACATAACCCATCAAATTCTGACTCTCAAGAAGGGGAAGAAGTTGACTCTTCCAAAGGAGATAATTGGTGGAGGAAAGTTTAATGGTGATCATATGAATTAAGGTGTTGAAAGGAAGAAGGGTGAAGGAGGTTTCGGTAGCCATGGGGAATAGACAATCTGAATAGACAACCCGCTTGCGAAGCTTCAATGGAGATTGTGCTCTAATAATCAGAAGCTCAATCAGCTCCGAACGCAGGTCAACAACAACTCAATAGCTCTTGGACGGCAGCTGTGTTCTTTCTCCACACTTGACCACCGATCAACCTTCAGACTGCACACAGACACAACCTGAAATCTGATACCATGAGAAGGTTGAATAAACCACCATTGCTGTAATTGTGGTGAGGATTCTTATTTATAATGAAAGAGAGATAATTACATACTAATTTCATATCAATTAGCAGATAAATTTACATAATTTTCTCCTAGAATTAAGGGACAGTTCTGTCATAAATGTTAGGCCTTAATCTCCGTATGGCAAGCCTTTGATGAAAGAAAATTATCCTCAACATGCATGGGGATCTTTGGATCCATGACAAGTCAGAGAATTACCCATTGATGAATACTTATACTAATTGAAATCTTTTGCAAGGTTGCTTATGAAATCTAAAGTATATGGTTCTATTGGTGCAAAAAATTATGAGAGAATGAGATTTGTGAAGAGCTAACGTTACTTGAAGAAAATGAAATGGATGAAAATATGAAGGTTGAGATGAAAGGAATCATTTTTTATTGGTAGATACCCAAAAATGGTCGGGTTTAAAAGCGTGGACGAGATTATAATATCATCACAATTTTGTTTCACAACTACTTGAGCGATTTCTTTTCCGCTGCGAAGAGCAGTGCCTTCAAAATATGTAATAACATGGGCTTCCACACCAACTTACCTTACAGAGACTCTGCACATGGGCTATCCTTGTTACCATATACTTTACAATGGAACCACTACCAGACTCGAACATTATCGAATGTTATGGCTAATGGAAGATAGAGCCCAAGGACAACTATGTAAAATTATTTTACATATTAAGTTTATATCGATAAAACGCGTCTTAAATGCTAATTTACTTTAAACATTAAAATGTGTGGGAGTTCCGTAACTTAATATTTGTGCGGAAGTTTTGTACTAAACTCCAGCACAAATATTAACCTACAGAACCCTGTATAAAGAGACCTTTGTGTTCCTTAAAATGTGTGGGAGTTTCTTAACTTAATATTTGTGCAGAAGTTCCGTAACTTAATATTAAATTATACTCCTGCACAAATATTAAGTTATTTGCTATTGATGAAACCAATGTGAGAACGAATAAAAATTGAAACCGATTATGACGATCCAAAGAAATCTGGTCAAACGTAGTGGCTTGTATGAAGCATTGTCTAATGGCCACATCAATTCGTAGCACCGGACAGGACATATGTATTTTGCTAACATTTCTATTCAAATTTGAATTTGTGGGACTATATTTGGGTTTGCTTGTTGCTCAAGGGTGTTGTGTGACTCTCATGTTCTATGTATTATGGTGGAAGGACAGGACGTTACAGACATAGGGAGAATAACTCAGCAGTCCAAATGTATCATGTAAGTGAGGAGTATGAAATATGGAATCCATTTATGAATCAACTATTACAATTCAACTAATGTTAAATTGCAAACTTATCTTTAATAATTGTACTTGTCATGTTGTAATAATGATGCAGTAAAATAATAATGATTTAATATTTTCCAATGATTTCAAGATGCTTCTTGCTATGTAACTTATGACTCACTTGATTGGTCTTTCATCCGGGTTTTATTGCTTAAGATTGGGTTACCCATTAGAATCATTCGTTGGATTATGTCCTGTATTTCAAATGTCAGATACGTGGTGATTGTTAATGGGTATCCATCCAATTTTTTCAGGGCTGGTAGAGGACTGCGCCAAGGCTGCACGCTTTCCCCTCTCATTTTTATCTTGGCTATGGATGGACTCAGTAAGATTTTACATGCCTCTGAGCTGAAGGGATTCATTAAATGCTACGCCTTTTCAAGCACGCTTTCCATAACACACTCACTATTCGTGGATGATATTTTGTTGTTTGGATACTTAAACAGGAATCATTGGTTCTACATCAAATTCACACTCACTCGTTTCAAGGCGGCTACTAGGCTGAGTTTAAACGGGGATAAGTCTTTCCTCCTATTTGAATTTGGTGATGAATCTGAAGTCAATTTTATTGCTGATTTTATGGGTGTCGGTACTCGTCACATTTCAAGGGGTTTCAAATACCTGGGTTTCCATATCAAGCCCTGTGGTTACAAAAATCGTGACTGGGAATGGATTATCGCCCGTTTTCGAGACCGGATTCAGCGCTGGACTCATTGCTGGTTATCTCTGGGCGGTCGCCTCATTTTGATACAATCAGTATTGTCTCAAATGATTGTTTTCTGGGCACATCTTCTATAACTTCCTGCGGGTATCATTTCAAAAATCAACAGCATTATTACACATTTTATTTGGGGCGGGGCTAATATGCACAGTAAGTTTCCACTCTGCCGATTATCTGTTATTTGCACACCAAAGGACATGGACGGATGGGGCGTCCTATGCATTCGAAATTTTAACTGTGCCCTTCTCATCAAGTCATTCTGGCGGGCTATCAAAAGTACCGGGATATGGAACAAAATCAACAGGGTTAAATATTTCAATGGGGATGCATTGCAGATGATTAATTGCAATAGTTTTTCTTTTCCCAGCGTCATCTCTTGTATTTGGCGAAGTTTTAAAATGGTTATTCCTCTCATCAGGCCTCGGATTGGATGGCATTTCCGGGATGGTAGCAGTATCCCCATTGGAGCGTTAAATTTCCTTCCTCGGTTACAACATTCTAATCCTTCTATCCGCCTTCTGCATGCTTTTACCACTCGTGGTATTTTCTACTTCTCGCAGATAATATTCTACTGGTCTTATGGCGCTCCCATTTTTAAACCCTCAGAACAACTTGATTTACAGGGTCCGGATGCGGAGGAATGGGACACGATTCGGAATATATTGCGCTGTGCTGGCCTATGTTATGCGCCGGGAGGTGATCAACTGATCTAGAATGGCCCTCTCAGGAATAATATTGTTATTGTTAAGGAGGTCTATAAAGATATTATTCATTCTACTCAACAGGCATAGGTATCTCCCATTTTTTTCTCATTCTGGAAAAGGAAGATCCCTACGAAAATTATTCTTTTTGGCTGGTTAGTATGGCGTGGGAAAGTACTCACATGGGACAACTTAACCAAGAGAGGATTTCATGGTCCCGGTCGGTGTGTGCTTTGCACTTCCGCGACGGAGACTGTTGCCCACCTTTTTTTCCAATGCCCCATTATTACTAGGCTATGGAAGCTTTTCAGCTCATTCTTAATGGATCCATCCTGGTGTCCAGTGGATTTCATTACTGCTGCAAACGATTGGGATAAACTGAATTGTAAATTTAAGTCATTGCCTTTTTACTTTATTTGGGAAGTTTGGAAGGAACGGAATCAGGTGATCTTTGAACAAAAATCCTTCCACTTCCAGAAGGTATACTTGGCTATTAAATCCTGGTTGGACGAATGTCCGTCTTCGGTGATTTCTATTCCAGATGCTTCACACCGTATTAGACCCCATGAAATTGTCTTTCCTGCCTTATATTTTGATGGTGCTGTTGTTGATGGTTTAACAGGTTGTGGTGCATGGATTAAAATTTCTGATAAGGAGCGCATTCACATTCATTGGAATGGCGGGCCTGGTACTAATAACAAGGCTGAAATTATGGCACTCTGGGGGGGTCTTTTCATTGCTATTGATTTTCAAATCCAGGTGAGGGGTATTTTCGGGGATTCCCAGCTTGTCATCGAATGGATCAACAAAGTTTTCCACATGCATAATCAGCTACTGCTGGGATGGAAAGATCGGATCCTCAAGTTTTGGAACAGGCTGCATTGCCCTATCATCAATCATATATACCGGGAAAACAATACAAGGGCAGATCGACTATCCAAAATGGGGCTTGCAGCTGAATTTGGTTTCATGTATCTCTCTCATTTTGCAGATGGAAGTTTGATTGCTGAGCAATCGATTCCTCTGTCATGATCTCATGCCTCAGCAATTGGATACTTTTTGGTTCATAATTTTGCTACTAGTTCTCCTCACAATTTATATGATTTGCAGGGATATGATCTTTAATCCACCTTATTTACGGCTGGCCTCAATCGATACTGCTTCACACAACAGCTCCGATATCATCTACATTATGACCTTCATATGTGTACAAGCGAGCGTGATTAATGACTTTTCAGGCGAGCGTGTTTTTGGCTACTTCAATTCATATGTATCAAGCAAGCGTGCGCAAATGAATTATCAAGCGAGCGTGGTTTATAGTATATCAGGCGAGCCAGGTCTTTTCTTATTTCAGGCGAGCGTATGTCTTTTCTTTCAAGCGAGCGAGATTCATACAACAAGCGAGCGCGATTTACTACTTAATAGAAGGATCTGATTTGTCCATACAGCTGTTGCAATTACTATTCGGGTCTACAACAATCTTCAAGGATTCCTCCTTCTGTCACTGTCTTATTTCTCTTTTAGACAGTCCATACGAGCCGAATACATATCAGATCTTATTCATGCAGCTTATTTCTAAAATCTATGAATCAACTCCTGGAGATAATCTGTATAAATCACATCATTTGTAATCTCCATTTTTGTTTTCCATATAAGTTTTTCATAAGTATTGGGACTGATCTGTCCCAGTTTATGTGGTAGCCCACAAATTCCTTCACTGCTCCACTTCATGAGTAGTTTCAATTGGGCTTTATGATGGTCTTCTCGCTGAGAATCATTCTCAGCTGAGATTATATGTTGAATATGTACTGTTTTATATATTTAATATAAATCAGCGTTTTTTTCTTCTGAAAAAACTTATGAGACTTATGTTGATTTAGTCTATTTTATTGAATTAGATATTGTGGTCCTTTATTAAATTCCGTGCGATGGTGTTATATTTCTTTGTTTAGAGTTTATCGTCTCAAAATACTTTTTGCGAGAATGTATAATTTTTACGATGTAGCACTATTTTTTCGTGAATTTAAAACTGTAGATTGTGCATTTGCATTTCATTGAAATTCCAAGGAAGGATGGGGAAGCCGAATTTTCACAAGATATTGGGTTGCATTTTCCTATGATCTATCATTATTTTTCTACTGCCTTTACTGTTGAGCTCAAACTTACTTGGCGTTGATTCTTTTGTTCTTTATTGCATTTATTTGAGTTTTGTCCAACTATCAATCTGCAGAACCACTTTCTAGCCATCGCACAAGATGATAAAATAGATGTATTCAATTTTTAATTAATAATTAAAAGTAGATACCGATAAAAGGACGATAACACAGACAAGCTAACTATGAGAACAAAAAAACTAAATTTGTGAGTGGTTCACTCACAAATTGAAAAATCCGGAGAAAAGTAAATGGAGACAAATACATTTAGAAGTACAATTTTAAACTAAAAGTTGAACAAAATGAAGGAGAAACTTTCCGCACACAGACAGTCATGCACAAGCAAAGCTCTGCACAAGAGGTATCATAATGAACCATTGTGTACGACAACAAAAGACATAGCAGTTTGAAAAAATATTTAAATGTTTTTAAATACATTTTAATTGGTATAACATTGTGATTTAATAATTAAGAGAACAAGAAGTTGTGATTAAAATGATGAAATGTAATAATATTACCTTGTTCCTCTTCAGCCGTGTACAAATATTTGCTTGTGCGGAGCTTTCTGCACATAGAAAGCTCCACACAAGAGATATCATAATGAACCATTATGTACGACAACTAAACAAGTAACAATTTGAAAAAATATTTGAATGTTTTTAAATATATTTTAATTGGAAAAACATTGTGATTTAATAATTAAGAGAGTAACAAGTCGTGATCACAATGATGAAAAGTAATAATATTAATTGCAAATTTGTTGATCTATCATTATTCTTCTATTAGCTTTACTGTTGAGCTCAAACTTACTTGGCATTGATTCTTTTGTTCTTTATTGCATTTATTTGAGTTGCGTCCAACTATCAATCCACAGAACTACTTTAAATCCATCATACAAGATGATAAAATAGATGTATTCAATTATTAATTAGTGATTAAAATTGGATACAGATAAAAGGAGGATAACAAAAATAAGCTAACTATGCGAAAAAGAAAAAAAAGAAAAAAATAAATAAATAAAATAAAATAAAATAAAAAATAAATAAATAAATTTGTGAGGGACTCCCTCACAGATTGAAAAATCCAAAGAAAAGTAAATGGAGACAAATAAATTTAGGAGTACAATTTCAAAGTGAAAGTTGAGCAAAATGAAAGAGCAATGTGCGAAAATTACCACACAGAAAGTTGTGCACAAGCAAAGCTCCGCACAAGAGGTATCATAATGAACCATTATGTACGACAACAACATAGGTAGCAATTTGAAAAAATATTTAAATGTTTTTAAATACATTTTAATTGGTAAAACATTGTGATTTAATAATTAAGAGAACAAGAAGTTGTGATCACAATGATGAAACATAATAATATTACCTTGTCCCTCTTCAGCAGTGTGCAGATCTTTGTTTGTGCGGAGGTTTCTACACATAGAAAGCTCCACACAAGAGATATCATAATGAACCATTGTGTACGACAACTAAACACGTAACAATTTGAAGAAATATTTGAATGTTTTTAAATACATTTTAATTGGAAAAACATTGTGATTTAAGAATTAAGAGAATAACAAGTCATGATCACAATGATGAAAAGTAATAATATTAATTGCAAATTTGTTCACCCCCCTTCCCCACGCCTACATAAAGGACCCCCAACCACGTAAGTTCTGGCATCATTGGGTAGAGTAGTAACATAACAGTGTCAGTGTCAGAGCACTCACCAATGGAATGTCCACTCACAAAAATAGTTTTTTATTTTATTTTATTTTAAAATGAAATGTTAGCACTAACAAATATCCAAAATAAAATGCTTTCCACCAGGGGAATTATGTCTCATCAGAATTCTCTCATCCAAATGAAAATTATAATTAATATTTCCAGAAAATTAGAAAATCATTTTTGAATCTATGGGAAAATACAAAAAATAAGCATTTTCTCGGAACTTTGGTTAAAATTGCAAAAACATAGTCAAATAATGTAGAGCCAATGCACTTTGACTGTGAGGAAAATTCTATAGTCCCTAGTGAGACAAGGACTAATAACCTATAAAATTAAATCTGTAATATATATTTATAAATTCAAGTTTAGTGATCAAAATAATTTTACAGCAAGGAAGACCAAGGAAACTTTGATTTGATCATAGCTCATTATATAAAATTTGAAAAAGATTTTAAAAACGCATAAAAGATAACTTATATGAAATTTACATTAAAAGTAACTTACTTTAAATATAAACATTTACATACAAAATTTACAAGATTTTATTAAATGGAAGATTTGTTATTATCTATCTTCGACTATTACACATATTTTATTACATCGATAGGCATGGTTTATATTGAAATTTGGGTGCATGAATTTTGATTCTTTATCAAATAAAAAAGTATGGGTGGCTTAGATTTATTAATGGGAGAATATTATTCATCTAACACATAATCACATGGATGAAATTAAGAGAGTTTCAACAATTTTTCAGTGACAAAGCATTGGTATTTAAATACCAATTGTCCATATTATTAACATCTGTCAAATTCCATCCCGGGGGCAACTCAATTGGTTAATCCAAGAAATGTGAAATTATTGAAACACAAAAGACCTAGGTTCAAATCCCCCTTGTTGTGACCCAAGATACGGGGAGGACATATTGTAGCCCCCTAGAGGTATACGTGTCAGGCGAGCTACTGGGTTCCTTTGGGTTACAATTTTTTTTTTTTGGTCAAATTCCATTTATTAAAATATTATTAATAGTTCCATTAATTGAATTAAAAATATTAAAAACACTC
This sequence comes from Pinus albicaulis, assembly GCA_034641835.2. Lineage (NCBI taxonomy): Eukaryota > Viridiplantae > Streptophyta > Pinopsida > Pinales > Pinaceae > Pinus > Pinus albicaulis. The sequence continues at coordinate 1,012,704,968 of CM076583.1, forward strand.
TAGTTTCAATGGTTGTATCAATAGAGACAAAGGTTACCCATCAAGGGGTTTTTTTTATGACGGTTTTATTTTTACTGCCCTTCACATGACTTTTAATATTTAATTTTACTAGTTTTGTAGTATGACATATCTAACTTCTGCAAATTATATTCATAATTGCTCTCATATATGTAAATATGAAGGGATTCACAATAAGCTCTTTTCATTCAAAATGGGAAGAAAGAATATCCAGCCTCCAAACAAAAAAATATTAGATCCACAGAGTGAAAAAGTGAGTCCTCTAAAAACAAATTGCTAAAAATTAACTTCCAAGTGGTTGTTTCCTTTTGCAAGGAATGTTATTTGAACATTACACTTGAAATACCATGCAATAATAATGTTATTAATTACTTATAAGTCACGAAAATAAGCATTCCTTCAAAAAGACATTGTTTGGGTTACAAAGAAATCCTTACAACTATAATTCCAAAATGAATCGGATAAGCTTGCTAACAATCCTAATAAACAAAGTTCCAAAATGAATCTAAGCTCTACAGGCCAAATTATATCAAAACACAAATGTTTTAACCCTAAGAAAGCATTCCTATTCTTTGGGTTCTAATTTTCAAAGAAAGTAAATGTAATTTTTTAAAGCAACTTTCTTGTTTGAGCTAGTTTTTGCATTGCACTCAAATAAATTATGAGTTGGATGTCGAATGCTCTATTGTGATTACTAGGTGTCTTTTATTTGCAAAACATTTCGTCTCTTTGTATTGGGAATTTAAAATTTGATTTTAGGTAATTTTGTCAATTTTTCATAGAAGATTATTATAACTTGTTCACATGTGAAGTTAAGGGTATCCAACTATATTGATCTTAGAAATAAATCTTCCATACAACTTTCAGTGTTTCCGAAATATTTCACTAGCTTGTTGGGTTTTTTGTATGGAAAGTGACTATTTCATATTATATTTTCATCTAAGCGTATATGACACACAATATCTTCATTTTGATTTAAAATCAAATAATTTGGGCATAAACCTTGAATAGGAGACCTTATTAAGATGTTCCTCGTAAAATTACAAATGAGGTTCGTTGTCACATTTCGTCAGAGAGCATATTAGTTGGGTCTCCATCGAAGAGAAAAGGAAAGAGCATTGATATGGAGGGTCTTAAGGTGAGCAGACTTTCCTTACTATCTCCCATCCGTAACATGCATGATCATGAGGAAGAAATATTTTTATCTCTAGCTTATGAAGACCTCTAGGCTCTGGTTGGTAAGGTGGGCATTGAACTGGATAAAATTTATGTTAGAAAAAATTCCATTCACAACTTGGACTTGGGTGATGGTGGACCGATGACATGCACAACCAGAAGAAAGAAGAGAAGAGAGACTAAATTCAAAAGTCTTTCACTATGTGGCAATTTGGGGAGGAAATAAACTCTCAGTTCTCTGATGTTATGGAGGATTTTATTCTCCCTTCCTTCGATCATGGCCCATCTAACACTCCTTTAGATGATTTGGTGGATACTTTTCCCCGGGACCTTAGAGCATATTTCCCTGGTGCAAAGGTTCTCTAATGAAGATTATGTCTCTTAACGTTAGAGGCATGGGATCTGCCTATACCAAAAGATCCCTAAAACACAATATTAATTCTAAAGGCTCATCCATACTCTTACTTCAAGAGACAATGATGTCTAAGGAAAAATCCCTGGTGATTCTTTTCAAGATATACCCTCAGTGGAGTGGATGTGCTACAAATTCCCTTGGAAATTCTGGAGGCCTCGCTGTCATTTGGGATCCTGAAATTTTTAATTTTAAAGCTTTCAACTTTTGTGCAGGTTTAATTTTGACTGGCAGCATTAGGGGAAGTCCTTATTGGCTTTGGATAATGAACATTTAAGCACCATATGCTAGTCGCATAGATTTTTGGGGGGGAATCGAATCATCTGGTATCTTAGACATCCAGTCGTGGATCATAGTTAGAGACATGAAATTTAGTTTGGATAGAAAATAAAGTTGGGGTCTCAGGGCCAAGGCTGACCTGTTAGAGAATTTATTCAAATATATGTTTGATCGGAAATCCCTTAGGGGCGTTGCTCCGGCTATTCTATGTCCGACTTTGGCAAAATGGTCGCTCAGGTGAAGATGGAATTGTCAAAATAATTGACAGATTCCTTGTTGATTCTACCCTTTGTCTGAGACTTAGTCAAATTCATTCTTGGGCGTTATTCTCTGTTATCTTGGACCACGATGCAATAATTTTGGAATGGATTGAGGAGTTGGAATTTCCCAAGAGACCCTTCAAATTTAATATGATGTGGTTAGAGTAGATGGATTTCCATAATTTGGTCAAAAAATCTCGGTCTTCTCCAGTTTTCCCTGCGACTGATAATATTATCATGAGGCTATCTAATAAACTCAATTCACTAAAAAAGGAAGCGAGGGTCTAGATTTATAACAAGAGAATTTCCCTTTGTCAAGAATCGACTCTAATAGATGAGGATATTGCTCATTTGTGGGTTTTGATTGCTCCAAGTCTATTTTTTAACCTACAACAGAGGAAATTGCTCGACCTTGTGAGGAGGAAGGACAAAATCCTTAAATTATAGGAACATAAATGGTGACATATGAGTCGAATTTCATGGGTTAAGGGTGGCGAATGGAACATGTTGGAGCGAGGTCCCTTGGGGTACACTTTTTGGCATATTTTTGTATAGTTTTTGTATATGCACGTTGCGCGAATGAGTCAAGGGGCTTTGGGGCGGGTCAAAGTCCCTATTTTCTGTAAAAGGGTTTAAGGGTAAACTGTGGGCCTCAAACCATGGTTTGAGACCATAGTATCTGCAGGCTAGAAGATATAAATAGATAGATATAGTCTAAGGAATTAACTTACCTTCATTGATGTTTTGGATCTAATTTTATGCGTCTGTAATACTTTTGTAAGGGTTTTAGTCTGGGTTGGGTAAAAAGGCTCTTGCTGGTTGTGTGTGAGGATACCTAGTCCTGGCTGTGTGCGGACTCCACTAGATGTGTACGTGGAAGGGTAAAGTGTAAGGGTAAAGTCTGATGTACTGAAGTGAATTGAATTAATACAAGGACTGATTTTGGTAGAAAGCATTGTGTTATTTCTCTGTGTTATTTATTTACTGTCCCGTCTAAGTTCACTTTACTTCTATTATGGTTACTTGTATCTGCGCGAAAACATTTGTTATGTATGCATGAATTTATATTGATGGTTGATGAATCCACTTAAGTGATTACGCATTGTTTAGATCTGGATCCGGTTCTGTTATGATATATCTATGACGAAGTGATCCATGATTATGTCTATAATCTGATAAGTATTGTTCTATATTGTGCACATCTGTTTATGATAGATATAAGTCTGCAATCAATCTGCTTAGGGCCACTACATTATTTTATTCCTCAGGGTGCTATTCCTCAGGGTGCGGAAACCTGGTTCTAGCACCCCTCCATACTGCTTCGGGTGAGTCTTTGATCTGCGTAAGCAGGTCATTGCCAAAAGGGCCAATAGTTGGAGGGTTTGTTAGTTGCGTGATAAACTCTAAACCTGGGTCAGGACCCCTCAAGCCAACAAATGGTTCTGTTGTCAGGACCGAGATCATTTTGAGGGAGGATGTTGTGGCACCCTTCGCAGAGTGAATTACAATATTGGTTGGATAGAAATATCCTTGAATTCGCACTCCAAGAAAATCGAAGTACTAAGCTATCTGACAAAAAGTGGGTACAGAAATACATCTATACAGAAGTTCACGAGATATTATTTTTCTCCTTTGCATCTGAGTTGCAGGAGTGGTTGTCGTGATTGACAGAATTCAATACTTGCGTGACGGACGACGCAGTCACTGAGTGGAAACCCGAATTGATTCAACAATTAGAAAAATTAGACAATAAGATCACCCGCGCATTATATCATTGGATCAATCGCCTCTTGGGAGGATTTGTGACTGAATTTTCCATTGATCAATTTTTTTTATACTCTAAAGCATAAAGAATATTTTTCAAAGGTCCTAAAGGTAAGTTCTTGTGCTATTTGAAGTTGTTGCTGAAAATGCTATTATGTGAACAGGGCTCTGTGTGTGAACATATTGCTTGAATGCCTCGAAGAGACCTGACTACGCGCAATGGAAATTTTTACCACGAATATCCATAAAAAAATATTTATAGCCCTCTGAAGCCTAGATCAGATAGTGAAGGTGAACCATAAATTAATAGCTCCAGTGAATCTGAAGAAGAAGGGTCATGAAGATAGAAACCCTTTATCCTTTTTCCAAGCCCATCCACTCCACTTATACACTCATATCACAAATCACCCACTCCACTGCACAATCCATCTCCACAACCACCTCCAGATCCCCCAGGCGCAGATATGGTTGCGTCGATGAAGATACCTAATTTCAAAGCCATTGGAAATGAAGATACTGAGCACTCTTGGTTTGTGACTGAGGCCATATGGCAGGCTCAACAGGTTAATATTAATGATATTAAGAAAGCGCATCTAGCCACTACTTTCCAAGATCGTGCTTTAGATTGGTATATAAAATATGTTCAAGAAAACCCTAACACCACTGTGGAACAAATAAAATATAACCTAAACGAATAGTTCAAGAGGCCTAATTCATACGCGGAGTTTGTTACATAAATGAAAGAGATTCGTCAGGAGGTTAATGAATTTGTATGGGAGGCAGATCAGAGGCTGAAGCGTACTATCAGAGATGGTGGATTTGTCATCGATGATACTCAACATAAGGAATGGTTTATTGCTATGTTTTTCCCGCATATGCGCCAGCCCTTAGGTCAGCAAAATATTTCCACACAGGATGAGGCTGTGGAGGTTGCAATGAAACTAGAAGCTACCCCAACACCTGTTGCGCTTGGAACTCAACTGATTCAGAATCATCTAGAAGCCATGCATTTATAGATTCAAAGCCTGCACAAAGACAAGGGCAAGGAAGTTTGCGCAGAGGTATGGTGCATAAAATGTAAAGTTGTTGGGCACCATAAGGATCAATGCCTTGTTTCCAATAATTATCTGAATGTCAGAGGTCCTATTTCATTGAAGAGAACTGTATGGTGCACAATCTATCAAGTTGTCGGATTACATAACACCAATTTCTGCCCAAGGGTCGGAAAGTATCAACCTGAGTTGAAGCAATTGTTTTGAAAATTCTATTCATTACTAGGACATGATGAGCAACATTGTCACACTTATGATATGATGTTGGATAAATTTGGTTTATATAAGATGCAGGTCGAGCCTACCTCACCGGAATCCCCCTCTGGGTGTGGTGGATTTCAGGGCAAAGGAAGAGGACGAGGAGGTGGATCAGCTGGTCGAGGAAGAAGACAAGTTATTTGCTATAACTGACGATATGTTGCTCATTATGCGCATGACAGACCAAACCCAACGCGGAAATCATGTAGGTATTGTAGACAATTTGATCATGTGATAGAATATTGTCCTGTCTTGATTGCTAAAATGCAGGAGAAAGAGACGCATAATCCAACACACAATATTCAAATGGTTAGAGCATAAACCCGTGAAGAATATCCCAGTGTGAATGTGGTCACTAGGAGCGGTGTAGCCACTAATGAAGATAAGGGAAAGCAACTGGCTACTGACGTGTGGATCCGTAAGGCACTTGATAACAGAGAAGGATTTGATCTGCAGTGCGCAAAGGAGAATTTTGTTGAAGCATGGAAATAATTTGCGGAGGGAAGCGCATCAACATCCAGTAGAAAAATTGATCTTATTTATCACGAGCAATGAAATCTCAGGCGCTAATACCATTATAGAATCTGTGAAATGTCGTCATATAATTAATAATAAAATATGAAAATATGTATAGACATAATGGAAATAAAATATCTGGTCTTTGTGTGTGAATCTGCGAGAAGAGATGTGGTGACTCTGAACCTCTAAGCTGTGTTAAATGGGAGCTCGAGGGCTATTTATTATTGAAAACGTTGGAAAAACGAAAAGTCCAAACCTAACTCTGGGAGATGAAAGCGCCAAAGCTATGGCCCCATTTGGGTAGTTGGTGTATTGGTGTTCAACTTCCGGGGGACTCTAACACACAGCATCGATCTTGGTTGTAGCCTCAATAGCTCATTAGAAAGATCTATCCAAGGAGTACAACTTTTGATGTGAGCAACATCGGTCCATGGACCCATGTTGCTCCTGGTTTTCCCAAAAAAATGTCGTTTAGGGCCTCAAAACGGCTGCGAAAGTTCAGGACCCGAAAAACTGATAAAAATAGTAAGTTGCGTTGCAACTTAAAAACTAAACGAACTGATGGGGGGGGTTCAAATGGAATAGTTGGGTGGCCACCAATATCCACGGATCATTAAAGTACAAAAAACCACTCACGAGGCCAAGGGGACCCTTTTACTAAAAATAGTAAGTGGTGTTGAATGTGAAAAGCTGCAAGAATTGATGGTGTGGGTCCAAATAAAATAGGTGGGTAGCCACTGATATCCACCTGGATCATTCCTCCCTCCTTAGGAAGCAGTGGTCTCCATTGCATTGAGATCCTCCCTGAGATGAAGAAAATTCTGTTGAATTGGGTATTAGATTTGTGGAAGATGTCATGGACCTGTGGGCAGACATGCTGGATGCATTTAGTAAATTTGGTTTCTTTATCAGCCTCAGACAGTACATGTGTGGATTCTGTATGTGTATTTGCAGGAGGTATGGTAACATCAGGCGGCGGTGCGTTGGGGGTCAGATCAATGAAGTACTTGTCCTGACCGTGTAGAGGAACCTTTGTGAGTGAGGAGAAAATGTCCTCGTATTCCTCCATGAATTTGTCCATCTGTTGCAGCTGTGCAGGGGAGCCCTGTTTCGAGTTTGTGGCCACAATATTCTTCTTTCCCTGTGAGCGAGTTGTAAGGAAAATTAATTTCCTTGTTTGGGAAACAATCTTACTGCGTTGTTTTGCAGTAGTCAAAGAGATGACAGGAGGCAGTACTATCTCTGGTATCCTGTACAAGTTATTTCCCAAAGTAATAATAATAGCACGAGGCCTAGACTCATACACAACATGTCGCCTCCACAAGTATGGTTGGCCTAATAATACATCAGCTACATCAAGAGGAGCAACATCACATAATACCTCATCTGTGAAAGGCTTGATGTTGTACGGAAGGCGACACTGTTGGCGGATGCGGATATGTCTCCCTGGGTGAAGCCACCATATGGTATATGTCTGCGGGTGTGCTATGGTCGATAGGTCAAGCTGCTTCACGACATCTGCTGAAACGGGGTGCTTTTGGCTTCCGCTAGCGACAAGAAATTGCAACGGAGAACCCTTCACCCATGTTGATGGGAAAATCTATCGGCCAACGTGAGGATCTCCACAGGTAAGGTCCCAATTAGACCTTGAACCGTTTGGACTAGGGATCCGTCACGAGGTCTAGGGTCGGGAAGGCTACCACTGATTTCTCCTTTGCTTAGGGTCTCGCTTAAACTCTATAAAATAGTGGATACACACCTAATCAACTAATACAAGACATATGATTGATGCATTAAATGTACATGCGACACTATGAGTAGCATGAGGAAATAATAAAGCGTGAAGACCGAAGGAAGTGTTGTTAACAACACTTCATTAGGGTCACACTTGTAAACTGTTCTGACCACAAAGGAAACAATTCCTCATGGCAAGAACGCCTTTCACTTCCTAAAAGTTTTAAATAGTAACACAAATGCCAATAAACAAAGCCATCAACGTTCGTTAAGAAAGTGAAATAAACTCAGCCACCATTAACATACTCAGAAAACTGTTATGCAACTGTGACGTGAATTGAAGATGCAGTTCCCTTAATCTAAACATGTTCAGAAACTGAAAACATAATACTCAACAGTGCTCATACATAAGATAACACCAGATCCACAAAGGGATTTTTCAAAATGCTTGTATTAATGCTTAAATGTATAATCCTCTGGTAATACAATATACTCAGCTCGAGTCCCAAAAAAAAGATCTTTTACAAGCTCCCGAAGGATTATTTATAATCAAAAACCTGCCCTTTGGGCTTCCTTGACTTTTCATCTTCCTGACCGTTGGGCTGCCTTGCGACCCAGTCTGTTCTGCGACCTGCGACTTGACTGGGTTTTGCGACCTTGCGACCTAGTCGCTGGGTTGCGCCATCGGGCATTTGATAGGGGATGCGACTTAGCGACCCGGCGACCCCTGCGACTTGCGACCTTTTGGAACCTGCGACCCGCGACCTCTGGGAACCTGCGACCCGCAACCTCAAGAAAATTTGCGACTTGCGACCTCCAGTCATCAGCAACCCGCGACCTGAAGAAATCTGCGACCTGCGACCTCTAGCAGATCTATGACCTGTGACCTCCTTGGATTTGCAACCTCGCGATCTGGGGTTTTCATTCCTTCTACATTTATCTTTTGGAGATATCAGCAACTTGTTTTTCCGGGGGGCAGCCGTAGCCCTCGTTACGTGGACTGGCATTTTCTGGATAAGTGGAAACTTCTTCAGCTGGGTTGTAATCTCCTCATCTTGTTCGCATGAAAACACAACGAATTAGCAGTATACAACACACTAAACTAGCCTCACACACACATATATGAATATATATGTGCATGTGAATATATCTATATTGAGCAAGTAGAAAATCGAAGGCTCATAAAAGGAAGAATCAAAATAAAACTATGGGAGTTTAACAGCTATCTTGGAATCTTGCATATTCCTGTCATGTATGAAATGTATCAGTGATTAGTGCATATCCACTATGAGTTTGTTTGCTGGTGTGCAAGAAAGCTTTGAAATGCCAAGCCATGTTCATCATTTAATAAATATGAATAGTTAACTCCCTTGGTGTTCCTCCTCGACGGAATGATGTTGAAGCTCCTATGTGTTACTGGATGCTGGGATGAGCCATGATGTGCGACCTCATTAAAGTGTCTGGGACAGATAAAGTGAGTATTGCAAAGCGGGATACTTCCTCAGATTGTCTCCATGTACACCACCATGAGTGAATAGGAATGTGGCTGCTAAGTGATCAATATCACCCGCTTCGCTATAGGGAGGATGAAATTTCATGTTGCATCTGGCTTGAAATTATCTATTTATTGAGCTGGGATTTCCACGTGCTATGTGGGGCGCCTTTCAGGTTCCTTTTACCATTTACCACATCGAAGCCAGCTACCAAGGAGATTTCCACTACTGCGAGTGGTGTATGTGGGTATCCAATTTCCCAGCGTCGTGCAAACTTGTGATGGGTGCATTCTCCCGAGCTTTAAATAGAGATCACCATTTTGTTCTACAGGTGCAGTCGATGAAATTGATTCTGGGTATGGCTTACATTCAGCCTACGAATCAAGCATGTGCCCATCTCGTTTCAAGAACGCAGCTCTACGTTCAGATGGGCATGGGCATTTGCCTCCGAGGGAGGTCACACTTCTGGAGTAGAGGTCGTTGGGTCGGGGAAATCAAAGGGTCGCGGTTCCTCTCGAACATGTTCTTTTGCGACCTTGCGACCTCGGCGGAGTCGCATAATCGCATGGTCGCATTTCATGCGTGGAAGCATATGTTGCGACTCTGCGACCTCTGAACGGTTGCGACCTCATCAATATCAGCTTCCATAGAAAGGCTCTTTCGCTATCTTCCTGCTATTGAATGCAATCGTAAGTTGTCGCCTATCAGTTTTCCATCGACTACACCAGACTTTCAGCTCCTATCGTGGAAATCAGCTGCACATCCAAGTACCCCACCTTAATTTCTCTGTCCAGCGATGCATTATAGTCGCAACACCATTTCTTTCAGCTTTATTTCATGCAAACATATGCATCGACCTGTCTCTTTTACTGTGGCTCGTTCTGGTGCAACGCTCGATTATAGACATTCCACTTCCATGGTGAGCAGCTCATTCCTGCATGAGCCTGCAATGGACAATGCACTGAATGAATCTATGTGGGATGTGATGATCTGGTTTTTCAGCGCCTTTGGACATAGTAAAAGAAAACACTTTAGGAATTATCGAAAATTGAGCTCTGTGAAGACAGCTCGACGTGGTCAATAGTGGCACCATCGAAAATTCAGCTTCCAACGAATATGTAACGATAACGTCTTTCTAAATGGGAGCAGCGCAGCAGATTTTAAGAGAGATTCTCTCCTGGAATATCGTCGTCGGGGCTACAGAAGTCAGCTTTTATCTGTTCCTTTGAAAATAGCTCATTTAGTGTCAAACGCAGCATGCCTTTTATAGCGCTGGCTTTTCGATGCATGATTTCAGTTGTAACGCATAATATTTGAATTCCCTTTCAGCATGATATCCTTATACACTCACTAGAAACGCGCGGTCCTTTTACGATGGTTGCCATGCAAAATTTGAGATATACACGTTGAAAACTCATCCATGCGGTGTATTTTAACGATGTTGCAGTGGGATTTTTAAGCAAAACAGATGTGTTGTTGAGCGCACGTTGGTGGCAGTTTTACCGGTCTCCAAACCATAACTCGGCATCGTTTAATGCATAGTTGGTTTAATGAACCGTTTTACGATCCTGCTGTTGGTTTAACTGTTATTGCACTACAGACATCACACATGCCATCGTGGCTTTATTATGACCCTCTGCCCGTATTTCAAACACACCTTTTGACCATTAAACATACGCTCCAGATTTTTAATTATAAAATGCGACCACCATGCATAGAAGCCTTCGCACCCATATGTAGTTTTGCTCCATATTTTAATGGCGAGGTTTGACCGCTAGATAATATATACGTCTGTTCCAAAAATTACCATAGGTAGAAAACCACGCTCGTTGGTAATATCTTTGTATGGTTCTGCATTTCTATGGATTATAAGCGCTCGATAATTATTCTACCATGCCGTCGTAGATCTGCTGCAAGGTTTGGCACAAATTTTGACTGAACATAACATATCTGCTCCAAAGAATAAACTCCGCCATAGGAATGTTTACGTCGAATCGTAATGTATTTCCATATAGTTTTGACCCACGTTTTAATTGTAAAGTTGACCACCTTATATATCTGCCTCAAACGTTCTAACATAGATTAAGACTTAGGCATAAAAGTATTCGGTCCTAACTTGTAATGTTCCTCGTATGCTTTTTCTCGGTGGCCTTATATGGTTTTGAAATCATATATGATTGTGTTTCGGCTTGAATATACAATGTAACCTTAGTCCATCGGATGTGCGCCCACTTATAATGCTTGCACATAGTTTGCTCCACGATCTCTTATGGTTTTGAAACCATATGATTTCTTTGCCTTGGTTTAATCACATCATATTTAAAACCATAACCTTAGTCCGTTGACTTGCACCCACCGTGTAGCTTAGGTTTAACCAAGATTGCCTTCCAAAGGTGCGTTTAAATTTTTTGAAATTGTGCCAAAACTTGCCAATGCACCCTTTACCTGAACCATCAAACCTAACAACTGTACTTGATGGGTGATGATGAAACTGAAAGAAGTGTCAGATTTAAAGAGACGGACTCTATAGTTCATTGTTATTCCCGAAAACAATTGAGGCCTGTAAACTTGAAGAAACTGGATCATACTCCTAGATCACTCCTACTTTTTCGATGTAAGTCCATAATCATTAAATTGACAGTGATGACCTTTCCAGTGCTTATTTTGTCTCCTTCTCAAATAGAAGCATTGGGATTGTTTCTTGATCAGCACCCCCACCAAAATGCAGCTTCCTGGTAATTGTGTCATCATCATTTTCATCTTCAAACAATCTCATCCTCAAGGTCGTCAAGAGTTGATAGAGCAACACCGTGATGAGTAAGAATGTCATCCTCTCCATCCGATAAATTTTATTTGTCCTTCTTAAGCATCCGTGACTGTTGCTCACTCTAGAATCTGAAGATAGCCTTATCTGCATCTTCAAGAGTGTCATCATTTTCCCTAGACTGTGTGTCCAAGAAAAAATTAGCTTTGCCACTTTGTTTGTATTCTTGTAAGAGAGTCTTATTCCTCATGATTGACAACTTCCCTAACCATTGTGCTCTTGTTAGTTGGGTTCCAATCTATTCCTCCCAACGCGATAGTGATATCTTTGGTATATCATCTATGGGATCGCCTGCACGTAACATTATAACACTAATTAGTTTATAGTTACATTTTAGAGAACGGTGCCCCCAAAAATAAGAAATATTAGACTATGAGCTCGGCAAAGTGCTACAACAGAGTGCCTGGACACACCATGATGCAAGCGCTCTTAATGTAAATACACACAAGTTTCCATTCGAATGTATGCATGGTGATCCTTCGCACATGGCGTGATTTCAACAACAACATCTGATTATGATGGCAAGACAACTCATGAGGGGTTGGGGATAGGTCGCTGGGATTTCATTAACTGCAGGTTCGGTGGAAGACCTTAACGCCTAAGCGAGCAGAGGGGGACCCGAAATTTTAAATATACCCAAAATTTTGGGTGATGTTGTAGCGACTACAACAAATGGCGAACCACTGGTAGAATCCAGCATCTTTGTCAATATCGCAACAATAGTCTAAGTCCAGATAGTGATGCAAGGGAATATTGAACAAGTTCCACGGGTACCCTTTGTATTACTCTGGCTCTTTACAGGTATGCCTAATCCTTGTGCCTTGGATAGGTCTCATTAATCAGAAACACAAAGAGAAAGCTCATAGACGCCAGTAGCCTGTTGATGATGTGAAGAGCAAGGCAGTGGGTTTATTATTTTCAGGATTTTTTAAAGTAAGTTTCTGGTGTTGCTCTGCTACCAGCAGGCCTGGATAGTACCCCGGCGGAGTCACTTCAAGAAATCACAAACGTTGCTCCACTGCCAACGAGCCTGGTCAGTACCCCAGCGGAGTCGTTGCATCACCTCTCTGCGCAGGAAGCCTTTCTCGATCCTTTACCCTTATTTGTTTCATGTGCTTGTAGCACTTATTTTCATGTGCTTGTGGCACTAATTCTTCATGGGCAGATGAGGGATCCCGACTTATTTTACGAGCAAGAGAGGTTGTTTCTTGTTTTACAGAAATTGAAAGATATCCTGATTTGGGTTTGCCCTAGAGCCAAACCTTCACATCCCATCTACCACAATAGGTGAAGCGTGCAAAACAGATCATTAATATGTCCAAGACTATGCTGGGCACAAGGCATAGGCTACGGGCATGGGCCATTCAAACTCATTAGGTCTCCCATAAGCAACCGGCTCATATCTCCCTGGCTAAAAAAGTTTAGAATCATAGGCATATTGTTGAGAAAGTGACTTTGATGACCTGTCCTAAGAGAAAGCTGCCTCTTGAGATAGCCACCGCAACCTCACGAAAAATAACGGGGTTACTGTTTCAGCAATCGGGGCAAAACAAGACCACAAGGTGGTAGGGTTGCAATGAGGGCTCATGAAGTGGCAAGAGATATGACAAAAATGATGTGAGAAAGAGAGTGTACGTCGCAATGTAATAGTCGAGGCTCAAGATGCAATGCAACGTCATGTGCGAGAACGATCAACCAATTGTAGGTGGAAAAAAGGGCGCAATACAAGCAGTGATTATTTATGCAGCAACCAACGACTAAAAAAAAAAGAAATGAGTGGAAAGTACGTGTAACATGATGATGCCTAAGACATTAACCGTAAACAAAATAGCAAACACACTCTTTTAAATCATGAAGTAAAAATTTGGCAAGTAAATCTAATTAAAAAAAAAACTTTGAACTAACAATTTTTTATTAACAGGTCCTAGCTAGCCTACACCTAAAATCCTAGTTTAACCAATGATGCGGTCTGGTTATGTAAAATCATCTTTCCAGTGCAGCCACTGCATTAATTCGCATCTTGCAATGACAGCGATGATCAGGATCAGAGCTAGTATCCAAAAAAGTGCAGTAACAACAAAACTTACCTGAGGGGCATGTGCACCGGCAAGAAGATGACGGGTACTTACCAAAGAACATGCCAGAATAGATTGTGCAAGTTGAATCCCACTCTCAACCTGATACACAGCAATATGTTCTTGAAACTCAACATTATTGATAAATGACACAAATCCATTCATGCATGATCCTGGATCTGAGGGGTGATGGGTAAGCCAATTCCTATTTGTAGGCACATTCACCGGATAGGGTTGGTCGAACAAACCAGCATGTTCATGATGGTAGTGAGGGTCATCAGTTTTATGGAATGGAAACAATAAGCATGTGCCAGGCGAATTATAAATGCTTGCGCATCCGAGTGCAGAAACCCTAGTTTGGGGTTGCTCCTAGGTTTGGTCAAGGGTATGAGGATCAAACCCCGGACCTTCGAGCAGGGGTTTTCCCAACTTTGATGGTTTGGAGAGATCAACAGGCGACTGGATGTGAACATGGATTGTGGTGGGTATCAAAATGTCAGTGGGCTTTGTATCAATTCGGTCAAATGTTTGCGCACTGACAGATTGATAATCCAAAGTATCGGACTCTCTAGATTTTCCAGGGTGGGGTGAATTTGATGCGGCTATGCTGGGAGGAGAATGGTACTTGGGGATCGTCATTTGAGAAACAGTCAGCAGAATCTAAGGTGCTTTGATTTTCTGATGGGTACTTGAATCTTCCCAAAGCGAATCATCGAATTCTGGTGTCTCCATATGGTTGGAAACGAGATGCGAGTGATAGTCGTCAGCGGTATGATGGAATATGTTTTCAGATAGGCAGGGATCGTTGTAACCATTGATTTGATCAAGTTGGGTACCTGGAAAGTCAGGATCCCCGGGAGTTACCAACTGGGATGGGTCAATAAAGAGGACATCTTGAGGTTTCCAAGACAGGAAATTGCTCCTATGGCTGTCTAAAGATTCCGAGTGAGAAAAATCAGATCTAAAAGATTCATCGAATTTGAACTGTGATTGTGAAACACCATCTGCGTGCTTATGATTGTCGCCAATACTAGTATAAGGAAATTTTGAATGTCTCGAAGAAATTACTGGTGTGGCGGGATCGAGAAACAAACCAGGGAATAGTGAACGAACAGATTGAGTCGCAGGGGCATTAACCATACAAGGCTTTTCAACACGTGTATCCATGTCATTTAGAGAAAACAATGATCTGGCAGGCCTTGTAAGGGAATCAACTTTATGCGGGGTAGGAGTCGATTCATAATCAGTATGCGAATCAGATTTAGGTTTGTGTCCAGGAAGACACCGAGTGGGCTCGAGGTAGGTTTCATGAACTGGGAGAGATAATGAGCCACTGGGGTTTTCAAACTCTGATTCGACATGGTGCGTGAAAGACTCAAATTCATAACAGTCGTTGACTTGCGGGTCGTCATAGGGAACACTAGGCTCAGGCTGGGTCGCTAACTGAAATTGTTCAAGGGAAACAAGAATCACATAGCTGAACTGTTCACTTAACAACTTCCAATCGACATCCTCTTCAGGGAACTCAAAACAATAATGAAAAAATCTGATAGAAAATTCATCTAGAGGTTCCTGAGGTTCCATTCTGATGTCATTTAGCTTTATCAATACACTTTGAAAATTGTACCTGTGAAAAGCTTGTTGTAATTCACTGGCGAGTTGTTCAAACGAATGGACGGAAGCTTCCGGCAATGTGCGGCACCATTGCTTAGCGCGACCTTCGAGAGTGAGGAAGAAAAGCAAACAAATAAAACCTTCATCGTCAATTTCGTAGCACTCACCAAAGTCATAGAAATACAAAAGGTGTCGGGTTATGGACACCCCATTTTCACCATCAAATTTTAACTGGGACAAGTGATACATAAGTTCATCGGGGATGAAGTATCGAGGCTCATAAAACTCCAACAAACATCTCGGGAGAATTATTTGGGAACGAGCCATTACAGATATGAGATTAACTGCAGGCTCTCAGGGCTCAGCTTGTCATTTGGCCCTCCTTCTAGCGCCAATTCTGTTGATGGGAAAATCTGTCCGACCAACAGCAAGGGATCTCCCCGGTAAAATGTCCCAATTAGACCTTGAACCGTTTGGACTAGGGATCCCGTCCGGGGTGTGGGTCCGGCTACCACTAATTTCTCCTTTGCTTAGGGTCTCGCTTAAACTCTATAAAATAGTGGATACACACCTAATCAACTGATACAAGACATATGATTGATGCATTAAATGTACATGCGACACTATGAGTAGCACGAGGAAATAATAAAGCATAAAGACCGAAGGAAGTGTTTTTAACAACACTTCATTAGGGTCACACTTGTAAACTGTTCTGACCACAAAGGAAACAATTCCTCATGGCAAGAATGCCTTTCACTTCCTAAATTTTTTAAATAGTAACACAAATGCCAATAAACAAAGCCATCAGCATTCGTTAAGAAAGTGAAATAAACTCAGCCACCATTAACATACTCAGCAAACTGTTATGCAACTGTGACGTGAATTGAAGATGTAGTTCCCTTAATCTAAAGATGTTCAGAAACTAAAAACATAATACTCAACAGTGCTCATACATAAGATAACACCAGATCCACAAAGGGATTTTTCAAAATGCTTGTATTAATGCTTAAATGTATAATCCTCTAGTAATACAATATACTCAGCTCGAGTCCCAAACAAAATATCTTTTACAAGCTCCCGAAGGAGTATTTATAATAAAAAACCTGCCCTTTGGGCTTCCTCGACTTTTCATCTTCCTGACCGTTGGGCTGCCTTGCGACCCAGTCTGTTCTGCGACCTGCGACCTTGCGACCTAGTCGCTGGGACGCTGGGTCGCGCCATCGGGCATTTGATAGGGGATGCGACTTAGCGACCCGGCGACCCCTGCGACTTGCGACCTTTGGGAACCTGCTACCCGCGACCTCTGGGAACCTGTGACCCGCGACCTCAAGCAAATTTGCGACTTGCGACCTCCAGTCATCAGCGACCCGCGACCTGAAGAAATCTGCGACCTGCGACCTCAAGCAGATCTGCGACCTGCGACCTCCTTGTATTTGTGACCTTGCGATCTGGGGTTTTCATCCCTTCTACATTTATCTTTTGGAGATATCAGCAACTTGATTTTCCGGGGGGCAGACGTAGACCTCGTTACGTGGACCGGAATTTTCTGGATAAGTGGAAACTTCTTCGGCTGGGTTGTAATCTCCTCATCCTGTTCGCATGAAAACACAACGAATTAGTAGTATACAACACACTAAACTAGCCTCACACACAAATATATGAATATATATGTGCATGTGAATATATCTGTATTGAGCAAGTAGAAAATCGAAGGCTCATAAAAGGAAGAATCAAAATAAAACTATGGGAGTTTAACAGCTATCTTGGAATCCTGCATATTCCTGTCATGTATGAAATGTATGAGTGATTGGTGCATATCCTCTATGAGTTTGTTTGCTGGTGCACAAGAAAACTTTGAAATGCCAAGCCATGTTCATCATTTAATAAATATGAATAGTTAACTCCCTTGGTGTTCCTCCTCGACGGAATGATGTTGAAGCTCCTATGTGTTACTGGATGTTGGGATGAGCCATGATGTGCGACCTCATTAAAGTGTCTAGGATAGATAAAGTGAGTATTGCAAAGCGGGAGAGTTCCTCAGATTGTCTCCATGTACACCACCATGAGTGAATAGGAATGTGGCTACTAAGTGATCAATATCACCCGCTTCGCTATAGGGAGGACGAAATTTCATGTTGCATCCGGCTTGAAATTATCTATTTATTGAGATGGGGTTTCCACGTGCTATGTGGGGCGCCTTTCAGGTTCCTTTTACCATTTACCACATCGAAGCCAGCTACCAAGGAGATTTCCACTACTCTGAGTGGTGTATGCAGGTATCCAATTTCCCAGCGTCGTGAAAAATTGTGATGGGTGCATTCTCCCGAGCTTTAAATAGAGATCACCATTTTTTTCTACAGGTGTAGTCGATGAAATTGATTCTGGGTATGGCTTACATTCAGCCTACGAATCGAGCTTGTGCCCATCTCGTTTCAAGAACGCAGCTCTACGTTCAGATGGGCATGGGCATTTGCCTCCGAGGGAGGTCGCACTTCTGGAGTAGAGGTCGCTGGGTAGGGGAAATCAAAGGGTCGCGGTTCCTCTCGAACATGTTCTTTTACGACCTTGCGACCTCGGCAGAGTCGCATAGTCGCATGGTCGCATTTCATGCGTGGAAGCATATGTTGCGACTCTGCGACCTCTCGACGGTTGCGACCTCATCAATATCAGCTTCCATAGAAAGGCTCTTTCGCTATCTTCCTGCTATCGAATGCAATCGTAAGTTGTCGCCTATCAGTTTTCCATCGACTGCACTAGACTTTCAGCTCCTATCGTGGAAATCAGCTGCACATCCAAGTACCCCACCTTCGTTTCTCTGTCTAGCGATGCGTTATAGTCGCAACACCATCTATTTCAGCTTTATTGCATGCAGACATATGCATTGACCTGTCTCTTTTACTGTGGTTTGTTCTGGTGCAACGCTCGATTATAGACATTCCGCTTCCATGGTGAGCAGCTCATTCCTGCATGAGCCTGCAATGGACAATGCACTTAATGAATCTATGTGGGATGTGATGATCCAGTTTTTCAGCGCCTTTGGACAGAGTAAAAGCAAACGCTTTAGGAATTATCGAAAATTGAGCTCTGTGAAGACAGCTCGACGTGGTCAGTAGTGGCACCATCGAAAATTCAGCTTCCAACGAATATGTAACGATAACGTCTTTCTAAATGGGACCAGCGCAACAGATTTGAAGAGAGATTCTCTCCCGGAATATCGTCGTCGGGGCTACAGAAGTTGGCTTTTATCTGTTCCTTTGAAAATAGCTCCTTTAGTGTCAAACGCAGCATGCCTTTTATAGCGCTGGATTTTTGGTGCATGATTTCAGTTGTAACGCATAATATTCGAATTCCCTTTCAGCATGTTATCCTTATACACTCACTAGAAACGCGTGGTCCTTTTACGACGGTTGCCATGCAGCCTTTGAGACAGACACGTTGAAAACTCATCCATGCGGTGTATTTTAACGATGTTGCAGTGGGCTTTTTAAGCGAAACAGATGTGTTGTTGAGCACACGTTGGTGGCAGTTTTACCGGTCTCCAAACCATAACTTGGCATCGTTTAATGCATAGTTGGTTTAACGCACCGTTTTACGATCCTGCTGTTGGTTTAAATTTTATTGCACTACAGACATCACACATGCCATCGTGGCTTTATTATGACCCTATGCCCGTATTTCAAACACATCTTTTGACCATTAAACATACGCTCCATATTTTTAATTATAAAATGCGACCACCATGCATAGAAGCCTTCGCGCCCATATGTAGTTCTGCTCCATATTTTAATGGCGAGGTTTGACCACTAGATAATATATACGTTTGTTCCAAACATTAACATAGGTAGAAAACTGCGCTCATTGGTAATATCTTCGTATGGTTCTACATTTCTATGGATTATAAGTGCTCGATAATTATTCTAACATGTCGTCGTAGATCTGCTGCAAGGTTTGGCGCAAATTTTGACCGAACATAACATATCTGCTCCAAAGAATAAACTCCGCCATAGGAATGTTTACGTCGAATCGTAATGTATTTCCATATAATTTTGACCCGCGTTTTAATTGTAAAGTTGATCACCTTATATATCCGCCTCAAACGTTGTAACATAGATTAAGACTTAGGCATAAAAGTATTCGGTCCTAACTTGTAATGTTCCTCGTATGCTTTTGCTCGGCAGTCTTATATGGTTTTGAAATCATATGTGATTGCATTTCGGCTTGAATATACAATGTAACCTTAGTCCATCGGATGCGCGCCCACTTATAATGCTTGCACGTAGTTTGCTCCACGATATCTTATGGTTTTGAAACCATATGATTTCTTTGCCTTGGTTTAATCACATCATATTTAAAACCATAACCTTAGTTCGTTGACTTGCACCCACCGTGTAGCTTAGGTTTAACCAAGATTGCTTTCCAAAGGTGCGTTTAGATTTTTTGAAATTGTGCCAAAACTTGCCAATGCACCCATTACCTGAACCATCAAACCTAACAACCATACTTGATGGGTGATGACGAAACTGAAAGAAGTGTTGGATTTAAAGCGCGAACTCTATAGTTCATTGTTATTCCCGAAAACAATTGAGGCCTGTAAACTTGAAGAAACTGGATCATACTCCTAGATCACTCCTACTTTGTCGATGTAAGTCCATAATCACTAAATTGACAGTGATGACCTTTCCAGTGCTTATTTTTCCTCCTTCTCAAATAGCAGCATTGGGATTATTTCTTGATCAGCACCCCCACCAAAATGCAGCTTCCCGGTAATTGTTTCATCATCATTTTCATCTTCAAACAATCTCATCCTCAAGGTCGTCAAGAGTTGATAGAGAAACACCATGATGAGTAAGGATGTCATCCTCTCCATCCGATAAAGTGTATTTTTCCTTCTTAAGCATCCGTGACTGTCTTTCACTCTGGAATCTGAAGATAGCCTTATCTGCATCTTCAAGAGTGTCATCATTTTCCCTAGACCGCGTGTCCAAGAAAACATTAGCTTTGCCACTTTGTTTGTTTTCTTGTAAGAGAGTCTTCTTCCTCGTGATTGACAACTTCCCTAACCATTTTGATCTTTTTATTTGGGTTCCAATCTATTCCTCCCAACGCGATAGTGATATCTTTGGTATATCATCTATGGGATCGCCTGCACGTAACATTATAACACTAATTAGTTTATAGTTACATTTTAGAGAACGGTGCCCCCCAAATAATAAATATTAGACTATGAGCTCGACGAAGTGCTACAACAGAGTACCTAGACAAACCATGATGCAAGCGCTCTTAATGTAAATACACACAAGTTTCCATTCGAATGTATGCATGGCGATCCTTCGCACATGGCGTGATTGCAACCACAACATCTGATTATGATGGCAAGACAACTCATGAGGGGTTGGGGATAGGTCGCTGGGATGTCATTGACTGCAGGTTCGGTGGAAGACCTTAACGCCTAAGCGAGCAGAGGGGGACCCGAAATTTTAAATATACCCAAAATTTTGGGTGTTGTTGTAGCGGCTACAACAACCCACATTTGCGAATGGAAGAGGCGCTCCCCCTCCTCTAGATCCTCTAGGTCCTCCCTCTGGATCTTTGTGGTGGAAACAATGGCACTAGGATCTGCATCAATGATCTGCTTCCCTTTTTCATTGCCTTTGTCTGGTTCTGACTCAGGATCAGAAAATGCATCTGATTCGGGTGCCTTTAGTTCGGCCACCAATCACTGTTTGGCCTGACACTCGTTTGTGCTATGAGTGTGGCTGTTATGAAATTCACACCACTTCCCTGTGTCCTTCTTTTGATTTGTGGTGTTGTTCTGAGTAGCACCACTTTGGCCTTGCCCCTTGTTCTTCGGTTCGGAGGTACCTTTCGGATTCGCAGATCCAAAGTCTCGCTTCTTCTACTTAAATTTCTGCTCGATCTTGGCGGCATAGCGATATGCCATGCCAAGCGATGTAATGTCGAGGAACTCCATTTCCTCCTTAATGTGTTTGTGTAGACAGCCATGGTACTTGAGCACCAAATTTCTCTTTGAATCTTTAATACCCAACTTTGTGCGTAGGGTATGGAACAGATTCGTCAGTTTGTGCACATCTTGATCCCTTTGTTGCCGCAACGTGGTTCATTGGATGTATTTGTCCTCATAGCTCCCCACGGGGTAATATTGTTCCTTGATGTCATCTCGGAATGAATTCCAAGTGGGTGTGGCCGAGAACAGAGAGGGTTCCCCTTCGTCCTCTTGCTCACGGTAGGTTTCCCACCAGTCTTTGACATGGCAGGCGGCTTTGAGGAGTGCAAAAATAATATTTTCTCAGTCAGAGAAATCATGGACCGAGAAATACCCTTCCAGCAAATTCAACCATCTATCTACGATGGCTGCATCTATTTGGCCTTCAAATACAGGAATATCAAAGTTTACCTGTACCTTGAAGGGAGTGGCGCCTCCAGAGTGGCTGTTGGATGCAGATGCACCGTAGGTGGGCTGTCATTGAAGGATCTGAGCAAAGTTATCCATCATCGCGTTCCTTTGTTTCTTGAGGGCCTCCTCGAGCAATATTTTGATAGAATCTCCAGCTCCCTCATCTTTCTTTTCTTCCCCCATGGGAGGTCGTCGGGGTTTTCGAGGCTGATCTTGCAAGGGTTCAAACAGATCGAGCCCTAACTCCTTATACCCTGACCGCATTGGGGACATGCAAAGAAAAACAAAGAAAGAGCAGACCGCTCTAATACCACTGATCCCACTGATCTGAATTTATGTAGGAACGCAACAAAATACAGAAATAACCATAAACATCGAGATGCAGCGGAAATAATGTGTCATTTCATTAATATCAAATAACAGAAATATGCTTACAGACATAATGGAAATAAAATATCTAAGGTGTTGGTAGCGAATATCTAAGAAGAGATGTGGTGGCTACAGACCTATGAACTATGTTAAAATGAGGCTCGAGGGCCTATTTATTATTGAGAAACAATGGAAAAACTGAAAATTCCAAAAACCTAACTCTGGGAGATGAAGCGCCAAAACTGTGAGCCTCCGTTTGGGTAAGTTGGTGTTTCAACTTCTGAGGGACGTAACTTTGGCATCCGATCTTCATTTGACGTGCTCAATATCTCATTAGAAATATCTATCCGAGGAGTACAACTTTCAATGTGAGCAACATGGGTCTTCCCAAAAAACGTCGTTTAGGGCCTCAAAATGGCTCCGGAAGTTCAGGACCCGAAAAACTGCTAAAAATAGTAAGTTGTGCTGCAACTTAAAAACTAAACGAACTGATGGTGGGGGTTAAAATGGAATAGGTGGGTGGCCACCAATATCCACCTGGATAATTAAGGCCCTAAAACAGCTCCGAGAGTGCAGGACCCGAAAACCTGCTAAAAATAGTAAGTGGTGTTGAATGTGAAAAGTTGCAAGAATTGATGGTGTGGATCCAAATGGAATAGGTGGGTGGCCACCGATATCCACCTGGATCATTACCCACCTATTCCATTTGGATCCACACCATCAATTCTTTCAGCTTTTCACATTCAGCACCACTTACTATTTTTTGCAGGTTTTCCCAGAAAACGTCGTTTGGGGCCTCAAAACGGCTCCGGAAGTTTAGGACCCGAAAAACTGCTAAAAATAGTGATTTGTGCTGCAAATTAAAAACTGAATGAACTGATGGTGGGGGTTCAAATGGAATAGGTGGTTGACCACCAATATCCACCTGGATCTTTAAGGCCCCAAAACAGCTCCGAGAGTGCAGGACCCAAAAACCTGCTAAAAATAGTAAGTGGTGCTGAATGTGAAAAGCTACAAGAATTGATGGTGTGGATCCAAATGGAATAGGTGGGTGGCCACCGATATCCACCTGGATCACCAATGCAGGAAACATGAGGAGATGAAGAAATCAGATTGTTTCTTCAAGCGTGCATTAAGTTACTGCGCAACAAAAAGAAAGTAGAGAATCTTCGGGCTCTAATAGATAATTACGCAGAGAAGGAACAACGAATGGTAGAACAGAGAGTTGTCAACAAAATATATAAGAATAAGAAGAGAATGTGTAAAGAGATGTGTATGACTATGCATATTGGTGCTTATGAGATGGACCATGTTATTCTAGATCTGGGATCGGATGTGAATGTTATACCTAAGAAAACTTGGCAGCGCATGGGAGAACCCAAGCTGGAGTGGTCTACCATTCAACTGTGTGTTGAACCTCAAAACTGTTCTTAATTTAACACCCCTTTCCATCATTTATTCTTCCTTTTCCACGAACTTATGACTTCAATCAATGATAATTGACATATTCCACATCATAGAAGGCATTTAAATGATCTATACTTTATATTTTGATGATGTTTCTTATTATTTAGATGAATTTTTGTAATTAGATACAAAATGTGTACAATTCTGTAGCTAACCTTTGTTTCTGCAGCCACTATTATGGTTTGACAGGTTTTGAGAAGAAAATAAGGAAGCGGGTCATATGGGTATCTCTGGAATGATCCACACATGAATCATATCCCACTCACCTGTTCGAATTCAAAGAGGAATCATGCCTACGCTCGTGGTCAAGATCGGTCAAATAATGTGATCAACAGAAGAAATACTCTTTATTTTCTCTGACATAGAAAATTGAGAGATAGCCATGAATAATTTGCTTCTATCTAGACTTCTAATTTCAGTTTTATTTTCTATTTATAGGTGGAAATGCCTCAAACATTTAAATCCAAAACTTGTATAAATACTGGCCTTTTAAAACCGGGAAACAGTGTAATTTTTGTGATAATTTGGTGTATGATTTCAAACTCTATTTTACTAATAAGAAGACCAGTTCTAGATCTTTTGATGTGCGCATAATCTAAGTAGATTTTCGACTCATTCTGTTGCAAAGGGCCCCTGCACAGAAAGGAGTTTTTTCTTAATTGTTTTGTAGTTTAATTTCTGTCATTTAAATTCCTGTTGATTCGTAGTTTTATTCTTGTCAATTCATAGTTAAATTCGCATTATATTTATATTCAGATTCCTACCAATTCATAGTTTAATTTACTTACTGCTTTATAGATTAGTTTCATGAATGCTTTCTGAAATTATTTTCCAGTTAACTATGTAATATTGTGCTCGCTAAGTCATCTCAAGAAAGTGACTCTTTCATTTTCCAATTTGATAGGATTTGGGCATTCAATCATATAACAACCTTAGTTTTCTTTTAAACATGATTTGTACTTGCCTTTTTTTTGCATACAATGGAATCGGCAACTGGAGCTGCCACGCGACTCGCGTTACACGGGGTCGATACTGGTAGGCTACCACTATAACCACTGGGAACTGCGCCCGCCCCTCTCCACAGCGTCGGGTTAGTCTGGGGGATTCGAACTCGTGACCTCATGTACGAAGCCCGCTTTACAAACAAACTTCACCGCATTTCAATTACCAACTCGCCTGCCCCCGTGAGGCTGATTTGTACTTGCCTTTGATTTCAATCAGCACTGTCATTTAAGTTATTAGCAATAGAATTTATGCTTCAAGTCCATGGAATAGAATTAGATTAAATTTATCTTTCAAACATTCTTAGATTTAAAACTATAACATAGTTAGATTAGAATTGTGTTTTAAAATAGATCAAATGCTCTGTTTCATATAATTAAAGCTTTCAATGGATAAGATAGAAAATGATTTCATCTTTGTCATTTGAATGCAATTAGATTTAGAATATCACTCTAGTTTAATTCAATTAGATACTTTTCATAGATGTTTTTACCAGCCTAGATAAATCTAACATTTTAGCCATTCAAAGTTTGATTTATTTTTATGCAATCTAGATTAGTTAATGAACATTTCCTTTTCTTCCTTCTTTTAAATTTCATATTACATTAAAATTAGTTTGTAATTCAATTCCTTTTCTTAGAATAAAAACAACATTTCCTTTTCTTCCTTCTTTAAGAATCAATTTTTCATCATTAAAATTCATTTTTGGTTGTTCACTAACATTTAAATATTTCATCTAGAAGCATAGATTTTATTTCTTAGACCAATTTCAATTCCTAAAACTTTAGGCATAAGATACAAAACCCCCAAAACAATATAAAACATACACAACGAAGTAAGAAAGAAGGTTATCTAAGCATATATATTGCACCACACTTCATCAAATTACTAACCTCGGTCGATAATTTATGATAGCAATTTAAGACATTAAATTGACTAAACATTGCGCACGGCAAATCAAAAAAAGATCATTCCATTAGGGAGGTTTTCACAAGTTGTAGTCATTCTCAAGGGTGTTAAGGTGATGGAAGACTTTGAAGTAATACAAATTGTAGATGATATTGATCCTTATCCTACGCTGCTAGGGTTGGACTAGGTTATTTATATGGATGGTGTCATAAAACTGAAGAAAATAAGAATGGAATTTGAAAGCAACAGAATCAGGGTAATTATTCCTCTAGACGTTGTAGAAGGACAAAGATACACAGAGCCTGTGCATGCCGATTATGATATTGATAAAATATATAAGCTAAATTTGTGCTAGAAAGATTGGATTAACCCAACAGTAGATGGAAATATTAATTGGGAGAAGTATAGCTCTTGTTTCTCATATTCTAATGGAGAATTGGAAAACTGGCAAAACCGGTTGCATGA
This sequence comes from Pinus albicaulis, assembly GCA_034641835.2. Lineage (NCBI taxonomy): Eukaryota > Viridiplantae > Streptophyta > Pinopsida > Pinales > Pinaceae > Pinus > Pinus albicaulis. The sequence goes on from CM076583.1 coordinate 1,012,731,073, forward strand.
AATATTTGTGTTGTGTTGTAATTGTGTGACTAGATCTCTTCGATGTATAACAACTGAGGTACACGAATTACTGCATTATGATGGCTTAATTGATATCAACATTTTTATAGGGGAGCTTGAAAGAATTGTGCCAGAAGGACAGAGATTCCATGCTTTGGATCTCATATTGCGCGCTACTCCAGCAAGATGGTGGGAAACTCATAAGGGAAATATCGGCAACTAGGAAGAATGTGTGTGCATGATGAGGTTATGCTTTGAGTGCCCAACCATCAGAATGGAAGATGTCTACTCTGGAGAGGACAATGCGCGCAGGAATTTGTATCGATGGAATCAGTTATGGGGCATAGAACCAAGGCCTGAATGGGTCCACATGTTTATTCACACATTGGTGAAGACACCTACTGATTGGTATCTGGAGATAGAATTGCATCAAGGTACTAGTGAATGTTCTGCGCTGACGGAGAGTTTTCTCCTGACATTCAGCTTTGAGAGTGGATTTTATAAGATTGGCCAATCTTTGCATAATATTCAAGAAGTCACTTTTGATACAACAAAGCCTACAAGCAAGCGTGCTCCACCAGCATGAGATGCACAAATGAAAGATATTAAAGGAATCTGACCGTTGAAGAGAATCCAAGGAATATCATGATTCTGGAATCGAAGGGATAACGTGCAGTAGCTGGGCCCTCGATCACCTCGCTAGATATGACAAAACCCTTAAAGATCCGACAAGTGAATATTGGACCTGAAAAGCAACCTAAGTTTTCAAATATTGGAGACTACTGGGATGATGTTACAGTAGGAAAAGTTGTTGAGTAGATGAAATAATATCAGGACTTGTTCCCTACAAATTTTTCAGAGCTGAAAGGAATAATTGGGGAACTTGGAGTTATGAAGATCACGTTGAAACCTGATGTGTGCCCAGTAAAGCAGCGCCCATATAGGTTGAATCCAAGATATAAGCAAAAGGTGAAAGAAGAGCTGGATAAGATTGTTGTTGTAGGCATAATTGATCAGAGGCTCAGTATTTAGCTAAAAGGTGAAAGTGATCAGAAATTCTCCAAACCAGAATGACTGGATAGAGCTCGACACCAGGATTCCAACACAACTTGTTTCATCAAAATCCGAGTTCGCATGAGTAATTTATGGTCTGTTGTTCGTTTTCTCAAATAGGTAAAAAATGTGTAGAATAGTGACAGACTGATGGCTTGGCAGTCCAGCCAACACCTCAGGAATATTCAAGGAATATTTGCCAATTTTCAACCAATGACACTGTGACAAGTGTCACAATCAAATTCGTCAATGTTTCTTAGGAAGTTGAAATTTTTCCTCCTAATCCTAAGGTTGCAATTTTTCTATATGGTGGATTATTATTTTTATGGTGAATTTTTGGGACAATGGAGAAGGGCCACATGGTGTAGCCGGAGGCTGCCACGTGCCCTCCCCCATGGCACGGTTGGATGGCATTATATGCAAGGTCGAATGCGAATGTGTATGGGTGCATACATTTTTTATATCCAAAGTTTATTAAAGGTCTGAATCAAGGTGGTTGGCGCAATATATATCATATATATTTTATTCAAATATTTTATACCAAGGTTCGAACCGAATGTTATGTTCAAAAATGTGTATGACCGCGGAGGGGTAGAGGTCGGGGTTTACCCCACAACCTCCCCCATACAAGCGTCGAGGACTAACGTTACACCACCACTGAGTTCCTTATTAACCATTGGCAACTACCTATACTTAACGTCTGTCGGCTCCAGAGTTGGGGGTCCGGAGGGGGCCAGCCCCCTCCCACATGTCCAAGCATCATGAATGAAGGCCAAGATTGCTCACAGTGGAGATTTAAACAAGGATTAAGCCATGCTTTATTAACATTAATCCAATATTATTCATGCTAATCCATGATTAGTTGTAAAACACGCTTTGCGCTAAACTGCATGCTAATCACACTTAAATTACACTTATCTCAAATTGAGTGTGGGTTTATCTTAGTGGCGAATTTGGCGGAGCCGCCAAATGCGGCGGAAACTCCACTTTTAGTGGATTTAACTGGCGGACTTCCAGTTTTAGTGGAGAAATACTAGGAAAAATTGGTTTTGCCATAACTGAGGTAATTGTTGACCAATTTTGGCTCAGGAAGAGTCATTCTTGGTAGATTTTGATGTTTTGGAGCCATTGGAGCAAGTTGTAGATGAAACAGGAGACTGTAAACAACACTTTTGCACAATTGAAGCTAAATACAAAGGCCCAAGCTATGACGCTGGACCAAGGAGATGTAGCCCAGGAGGGGTGAACTCCTTCATCAAAACCATGTGTATTTGACTCAGTTGTCTGTGTTTGTTGTGTTTTATATGCTTATATTTATAATTTAGTTTCCATGCTTTTATGTTCATGAAATACACTTAATCTCATCAATTTTATTGAATTGTCAATCATAAGCACATGTATAAACCCTTATATAAGAAGAAAACCAAAGCACTTTCATGTTAAATATGAAAGTGATATTAGCACATCATTAACTAACAATCAATTTCATATCAATCGTTGAACCAGTAGAAGAGTCTGATTGAGTAAGTCCAATGGTAGTGCAAGATAAGAAGACCAATGGAGAAATCAAGATCTGTGTAGATCTGCACAAATTGAATGATGCTTGTGTGCATGATCTATTCCCAACTCCATTCTCTGATGAAATATTGGATAATTTTGGAGGCTAAGAAGCTTATTCATTCAAATATGGGTTTTCGGGGTATCATCAGATCCAGATTGTGCTAGAAGATCGGAGTAAGACCACCTTTACAACTGAATGGGGATCTTTCCAATCATTGCGACAAATTATGTAACCAGATGGGCTGAAGCTAAACCTGTGAAGGATTGTACTGCAGATACAGCTGCGTAGTTCATATTTGAGAATATTGTGACTCGCTTTGGAAGTCCTAAGATTCTGATAAGCGATCGGGGTACGAATTTTTTGAATGAAACCATTGAAGCATTTACAGAGGAGTTAAAAATGCATCATCATAAGAGCTCTCCCTATCATCCCCAGACGAATGGAGTGGTTGATGTATTAAATAAGTTATTGGAGAATGCGCTTACCAAGGTGTGCAATGCTAACTGAAATGATTGGGATGAGAGCGTACCTGCAGTTCTCTGGGAATATCAGACCACATGTAAGAAGTTGACTGGTAGGACACCTTTCAGGATGGTATATGGGCAAGAAGCTATGTTGCCGATGGAATTAATTGTCCCTAGTCTACGCATTGCAACATTCACAAATATGGTTGAAGCAGATGCTATGGAAGAGCGATTACCGCAATTGGTTGCGCTGGAAGAAGATAGCTTTATTTCCAATTATGACCAGCAAGTTCAGAAGGCATGCAAAAAAGCATGGCATGATAGACACATCAGGCAAAAGGTGTTCACGGAAGATGATTTGGTCTTTTTTTATGGTAGCAATGTTGCACGCCACCTAGGGAAGTTGAAGATGCATTGGCTAGGGCATTATGTTGTTAATGAAATCACCGAAGGAGGTGTAGTGCACCTGGCCACATTGAGCGGAAAATACCTTCTCAAGTATGTCAATGGGAGACAATTGAAGCCATACATGGATTACCCTGTGCATACCAAATGACTATAATATGGCTAGAGTATCAGATCTGCACAAATGGGATCGCGGATGCACAAAAAAGTGTGACACGCGCACGATAACTGCACGAGGAGGTTGACTGGGTCGCAGAGGTGTCAAAAACTATCCATTGGAACAGTAAATCTGGAAAAGATATTATTGTTTATGGGAGCATCTAGGTTGCATTTAATGAAGGGATTTTTCCAGATTTGGGGCCGTTTGTCATTTTCGGAGACACATTAATGCAGAAGGAACCGTTGAATACGCGCCACAAGTATAAATATGGGCTATGGGGTCACAATAGTTCCCTTTTCTTTCTGAGTGAATTCTTTTCCTTGAGCTCTTTGATTTTTGTTGCATACTCGTTGTCTATGTCTAGTTTGGATCTGGGATTCGAGGAAGAGTTGCGCTGCAGAGGGTTGGGTTACGTAATTCCACCCAGTATGACAGCTACACGACCTAGAGATGACCCTGTCGTGCCAAAGGTCCATGTAGCGCAAATCGTTGAAACACCTGCACCCACGAAGTCTAAGAAGGGGCAGACATCTGGTACAAGGAAATTCCCAAGGGAAAAGACTTTGAAGTCGTGCTCCACTGCAGCTGAGCGCCTGAAAAGACCAATGACGGAGCTCCCCAAACCGATTATGGAGGAAGAGGAGGATGTGGTCGAAGTGGCCCCATTCTCGCGGTTTCTGACCTATGTTACACCGCGCAAACAGACGATTAGGGTTCCCAAATATCTTGACAAGGTGTGCGCAAGCATCCAAATGCCTTTGATCCCTGCAAAAATCCTAATGGAAGGAGACATGTTTTCCAAAGTACCGCAACTCAAAATGGATGATTGGGACATCACGGACGTGGAAAAATTTCCTGAACTTGCGCCAGAACTCTACCTTGACCATGTCCAGTATGAAGTGGGAATCATGCACCTAGATGCCGAAGAGATGGGTGTTGCCTCTTCACAAGGCAATCCTGTTGAATTTATTGCAGATCTCTCACTTTGGGCGCAACCCAATAAACGACATTTGTGTCTGGAAATCGCTTGCGCTAGTGTATGATGATGCACTATGGTTGGGAGAGCGCATTCCAATTTTTGATGTGTTGATCCATAGGATCATTGGTCTATCTGCTAAAGGCGCAGACCATATTTCTGATTTTGGAGGAAAAGTACAAGAGAAATCCAATGCAAAACAAATCAAATGCGTACCGAGTCTCGTGAAAAAGCAGAGGATTTGTGGTGAGTGAGATTAATGATCCCACTGTTCAATTCATTACACTCATCTTGGCTTGTAAGGTGATGTGCAAATGTAGACCAAATGAGGTGTCTTCGCATGTGATTTCTCTCATAGGACAATGTGAGAAAGGTGTAATTTATAATTGGTCCCATTATTTGTGTAAGGAGTTTCTAGAAAATGTGTGTGAAGCATAGAAAGAAGGAAAACAATTTCATTATGCTTGGTTGTTGTTGTTTTTTATTGCATTTATTGGGTGGAAGACCCATGAGGAAACGCAATTTCCAGAGATTGAGCCACAAATGTGAGAGGCCGAAAGATATGCTACAATTTGGAGCTCCTCTGACCCCACGCGCATCAAGGAAAATAAAATCTTCTGGGTATTGTTCGACACCTCACTCTATAAGGCCGTGCAGTCTAATCCAAAGTTGTCTTCAGCATTATATGAACAATACAAGATGATAGCGAATGTCAATTCCATGTTCCATAATATGCAAATCCGCGTGAAATGCGTCATGGAGGGAGTTTGGTGCGAGTTACCATATTTGGTCAAAGAGGAAGATCTAATCCGTGTCACTACAGAATGGCCACTAGTGTGGTATGAGCCTGGTGCGTCCACATCTGTCAATAAAACGTCGACGAAGCCGTGCACTGGTACTCACCGAGAGGAAACAATAGAAAAGATGATTAAGAAACCTACAGAGAAATAATCCACGTCGACCACAACCGACGAGACTATCGACTTAGAGAAAGACACTAAACCATAGAAAAATGGTACTACGCCAAAAGATACAGTGGAGCAGGTCGAAGTGCAGACTTCCAAAGGCATGAAGCGCGGTTCTCAGGGCGTTGGTGGATCAAAAAAGAATAGGAAGGGATCTAAAGATAGTGGGGATGAGGTCTTTATGCTACCTAAGGATTATTTAAATGAGATTGCTAACACATTCATGTCTGCGATAGAGGATCATTGGGCGGATATGGAAGTACAGTATAGGTCTGCGCTAGAAGTGGTATAGGTTGGGATTCATGAACTAAAAATGCAAGCGAGCCTGATTCAAGCGAGCGTTGCTCAGGTGAGCCAGACCTAGATAAGCACACATGTAACCAACGACCATCTGTTGGAAATAGCATTACCAGCAACCAAGGATGCTCATCTTGTGAAAATCCCCGCATCAGCCATCCATGTGGACACCAACCGGCGCGCCCAATTCAGAGGTGCAGGTGATATTAATATTAACTTGTATGTTTTACCTGCATGGAAGTTGCACCTAGTGCACACTATGATTGTCGACGAACTTCAATTTCATGAGGCCATTTCTCACACATCTGTTGTCGAGTTAAAGAAGCAGGCTACTACAAAATCACAACAGAAACAATAAGAAGCGGAGGAAGCCTGTCGCACAGTCGAAGCCTAGTGCACTGCACTTGAAGTGAAAATCCACCAAGTCTGCAGTGAATTTTCTGCAGTCCTGGCCACAACTGCCCCAGAAGAAAAATTGGAAGGACTGGTTTCCACCTTGAAAGCCTCGTGCGCCGAAATGCAGAATGTCCATGCAGAGTTCGAACATCAAATTGATGATCTGCAAATGAAGTTGCGGCGAGAAACTCCCCCTAAAGTCTGCGCAAAAAGGGAAACTGAAGCCAAACAAGAAACTAACAGTATTTTTGCCGCAGTCAAACAGTGCAATAATATTTTAGATGAGGTTATGGGCGTAGGGACGTCCGTTCAAAATGACCCTGTGGTACAACATCTGCGCAACAAGCTGCACCTGGAAGAGCAACAATTTGCTAAGATCCGGACAGTGGCGCCTACCCTTTTTATTCCACAGCGCCTCGCCCGTCTACAGGAGGGATGAATCATTCAGACAGAGATCAAGGACCTACTTCGTAAAGAGTAGTTGCTGGAGGCACACATGCAACCATGGGCCGAAGAGGATCTTCAAATTTCGCAGACCTTGGACTCTACATTGAAGGCTATTCAACAAACGCAACGAGGTATCAAGCTGACCACTGAAGGGCCTACCACTGAGAAGTTGGTTCTGTAGGCACAAAGTCTAGAAATGTTGCTCCCTCTTAAATATTATGTTAGTGCACTCCAAGCCAAGCTAAAGGAGCAGACGCCACAGTGACTCAGGACAAGTCACATGTTTGTGTTGGGGGCCCGTTGGAATGGGGTCCCCTACGGTACACTTTTTGGTATATTTTTTCATAAGTTTTGTATATGCACACTGCATGAATGAGTCAAGGGGCTTTGGGGTAGGTCAAAGTCCTTATTTTTATATAAAATGGTTTAAGGGTAAACTATGGGCCATCTGCACGCTAAAATGATATAAATAGATAGATCGAGTCTAAGGAACTAACTTAACTTGATTGATGTTTTGGATCTAAGTTTATGCGTCTATAATAATTTTGTAAGGGTTTTAGTCTGGGTTGGATAAAAAGGCTCCCATTGGTTGAGTGTGCAGAGACCTAGTCCTGGATGTGTGCGGACTATGTTGGCTGTGTGCGCGGAAGGGTAAAGTGTAAGGGTAAATTCTGATGTACTGAAGTGATTTGAATTAATACAAGGATTGATTTTGGCAGAAAGCATTGTGTTATTTCTCTGTGTTATTTATTTATTGTTCTTTCTAAATTCACTTTACTTCTGTTAAGGTTATTTTTTCTGCGCGAAGACATATATTATGTATGCATGAAGCTATATTGATGGTTTATGAATCTGCTTAAGTGATTACGCATTGTTTAGATCTGGATCTGGTTCTGTTATGATATATCTACGACGAAGTGATCTGCAATTTTTTCTGTAATCCGATAAGTATTGTTATATATTGCGCACATTTTTTTATGATCGATATAAGACTGCAATCAATCTGCTTAGAGCCACTACATTATTTTCTTCCTCAGGGTGTGGAAACTTGGTTCTAGCACCCCCCCCCCATACTTCTTCGGGTGATACTTTGATTTGCGCAAGCATGTCATTGCCAAAAGGGCCAGTGGTTGGAGGGTTTGTTGGTTGTGCGATAAACTCTGAACCAAGGTCAGGACCCCTCAAGCCGACAAAACACAAAGTTTTTTCATTAGTCAGCTTCTAAAAGGAACCAAACAAACTCCATCTGGGCTATTAAAGATGATGATGGAAACACTCTTACCTCAGCTCTGGAGATTAGAAAGGAGGCTTTCAATTTTTTTCAGTAAAATATATAAGGTAGATGAGGGTGAATATGCCAACTGAAAAAATGAGCTTCACCAATATGTTTCCTGCTATGGTAAATGAGGAAGGAATTTCAATGATGGATAACCCTATTAACTGAGGAACTCATGCAAACGATCAAGGAAATGGATAAGGATAAAAGCCCCGGGCCTGATGGTTGGCCCATTGATCTTTTATCTTTCTTCTTCGAGTTGATGGAAGGGGATATGGTAAGTATGGAAGAAGAGATCAGAATTTCTCGGCACATTCTAGGTGCTATTAATTCTACTTTAATTACTCTAATTCCTAAGAAAAAGGCCTCGATATATTTCTCTGATTTCAGGCCTATTTCCTTATGTAATTCCATATATAAAATGGTTTCTAAGCTCCTAGCCAACATAATCAAAAAGTTTTTTCTATCTCACATTTCTCTGGAGCAGTTTGGGTTTTTTTCAAAGAGGAGAATTCAAGACACCATTGCAATTGCACAAGAGTTCATCCACTCGGTCAAATTGAAGAATCTTAAAGTATGCCTAATGAAGATTGATCTCTACAAGGCATTCGACTGTGTGGACTGGGATTTCCTTTCGATGATTCCATACAAAATAGGCTTTCTACATAGGCATGTTAAATGGATAATGGCTTGTTTATCTACAACTTCTATAGTTGTTCTCATCAACGATGAGCCTACACAATTCTTCAAAATATTCAGGAGTCTTAGACAAGGTTGTGCTTTGTCCCCACTCCTCTTTATTCTGATAATGGAAGCTTTTAGTAGAGGGATAAAGTCCAAATCAACAATTGGCTCCATTGAGGGATGCCAACTCTCCAGAAGATGCAATATTTCCCATCTCATGTTTGTGGATGACGTTCTATGCGCTAGGATGAGTAAACTATCAGAATGGGCAATCTTTCAAATGATTTTTGAAGATTTTTGCAAAGCTTCTAGATTGTGTGTTAATAAAGATAAAACTGAGTTGGTCACAAATCAAGTGAATGACCCTCTCTCTCTTGAAATTGTTGGGTTGTTTGGTGTCAAAATTAGAGAGATGACATATGGATTCAAATATCTGGGATGTGCATTAAAGCCTTGTAAGTACTCTTCATCAGATTGGGAATGGTTAATATCCAAGTTCAAAAATAAAGTGTCTAGTTGGGATCATAGATGGATTTCGATGGGTGTTAGACTCATTATTATTAAGGTTGTTTTACTGAGCATCCTGATCTATTGGATGCATCTCTTCCATGTCCTGCAATCTGTCATTAATAAAATTGACTTTTTGGTTTCCAAATTCCTTTGATCTAGCTCTGGGCCTAATAAGAAGATTTTCCTCATTGGCTTGAAGTTGATTTCCATATCTGTTAAGAATGGGAGTTGGGGCATCATTGAATCCAGAAGCTTCAATTTGGCGCTATTAACTACGAACATGTGGAGACTCTTCTTTGATAAGGGGTTGTGGCTGGACATCTTGTTTGACAAATATATACATATATCTTGCATGGTAGAATGGATTGTAGCAGGGGCCCCATTATTAGGCAAGCCTTAAAAAATTTGGAGCAGTCTTAGACTTTCCATCCTGTGGCTTTGTAGCAACCTCTGCTGGATGGTAGGCGATGGGATGCAAATAAAAATTGGCCTAGATGATATTAAAGGTCTAAATGGTTATCACCTCCTTCCTTTTTCGATAATTTCCTCGCTTAACTCTCGGGGTTTGGTCTCCCTTTCCAACTTGTGGGAATGGTATCAGACCATTGGCGCTACTGATTCTTGGCCACATGCGTGATAGATTGGATATTCGGAGGAGATGTCTTCGGATTGAGAATGTTACCGTCCCCTCCTTTGCTTGGATGGCATTATGATTTCACAAGGGTGGGACAACTTGGTGTGGGGTGGTCACATTGGTAACAAAAAAATTTCGGTCAAGGAATTATGCCCACATTATGTCGACCTCTCTAGAGCTGCCCTTCTCTGATTGTACCTCACAGTTTTGGTGGTGGAATATGCCCTTGAAAATCAAGTGCTTCTCCTGGCTAGTTATTCACAATCGCATCTTGACTTGGGATAACTTGATTAGGAGGAGATTTATGGGTCCTAGGATTTACTCTTTTTGTCGGAAGAATTCAGAGAGTTGCACTCACCTTTTCCTCAGTTTCCTTGTGGCTATTGAGATTTGGGTGGAGGTTTGATCTCTTCTGGGTGTTCCCTATATCAACGATGTAGACTCTATTCATGATTGCATTAATATTTGGTATTGTAAAGCGATATATTATAGATCAGCCTCTCTCTATGTTCTATGGGGGATTTGGAGAGCTAGGAACACTCTTATTTTCGAGAACAGGCCCCCTGTGATCAAGGTTGTTGCCCTAAATATTGTGGTCTTCTTTCAAGAAATTGGTCCCTGGGTGCCGAAATCCTCTTCTCGATCCATCTCTTTAATGGATTTGAATGGAATATTTCCCATTTGATCCTTCTATAGCGTTTCCTCAGATGATGATTGTGGTTGTGGTGTCGCCCTCCACATTGACCCTAATACTATCTTTCATTTTTTCTAGTATGGAGGCATGGGTGATAATTGCAAGGTTGAGCTGTTGGAGATGTGGGGTGCTCTCCAATGTTCTTCTTGGCTTGGGCTAGAAAAACTCTTAATCATTAGTGACTCTCTTTCCATGATTAAGTGGGCGCTGGGAAAATGTTGCCTTGATGTTCGTGTCCTCTGTAATTGGATGCTACATATCAGGAACCTCATCCCCTCTTTTCCGGTGGTTAATTTTCAGTAAGTTTTTCAGGAAAAAAATATGGAGGCTGACGCTCTCTCCAAGTGTGGCCTCTCCCTATTCCTTGGCTTCCTGTTCTTTGAAAAATTCTCTTTTGGGACGAGACATGGGGTTGGTTTTTTTGATATTTAGTTCCTCTTTTCTGATGCTAGTATTTGGGATCTCTGTTGGTTAGTTCTTGGAGGTATATGTTCTCCTTGGGTATGCGCTACCCCTATTTCATCTGTCATGTTGGGGTGTGCTCTTATTTGTATTTGGATTGCAGTCATTTTGGTTTTTATGATCTTGAGTCAAAAATTGTAATTTGTAATGGGATTATAGACATATTTTGGCTTCTCTGTATTTTATGATAGAAATTGCCTCATGACATGGTAAAACTTTCTCTACTCGAAGAGAAATGAGAGAATATTATAGGGTGTATGCTGGAATATTCAAATGGGACCTTTAGTTATCTACATGAAGAAAATATAAAATCATTTTATTTAACATGCTTGAAATGCAATGCATTCTAATTTGTTTTGTTGTAATAAATCTATGTAATTTTGTTTTTTAACAAATTCCTCTCTATAATTGTAATGACACAAGCAAGAAGATATTGAAAGGAAGTGAATTACTAGTTACATTAGGAATATTGCTCCATATTGAAAGGAAGTGAATTACCGGTTACATTAGGAATATTATTCCATAACAATGACGTTCACTCTGCACTTTGCATTACTATCTATATGCTAGCAGAGAATCTAGAACTTACAATAGGGCACCCTCTGGATCCATGACTTGCTACTCTCTCGGCCCTCGATTGAAAAATCTGTTTACTGCTTAAAGTTTGCCTTACGGTATATGGACAAGGCAACCTGCAGGAAAAAGTGGAGAGTTAAGCATTGTTGGGCATTGAAATTGTCATTCACTTCCATTACATTTTCACTTATATGTCCATATTATCACCTTCACTCCACCTCCATTTCATTATATTTACCTTACCATTACCACTATTGAGTTACATTTATGTTTTTCCAAAATTTATTAATTCCTAGTATTTTTAAGTGAATTTGTGGTTAAAAATTAGAAAATAACATGCACATACTTATACCTAACAAGTGGAATGAGTTTGTTGCCATGTGTAGGTCAAAAAGAAGCTTCCAATAGACCCTTATGTGGCCTCCTAAGGCCAAATTCAAATTTGGATGGAGAAGATCATGGCATCATAAGGATATGTGTCTCATTTCCTATTTGTATTGTAACTCTAAGAATACATGTGCCTTATCACTTTCTATTTGGATTTCAACTCTAGATATATAGGGAGAGATTCATGGACTCTCATTAATGAGATAGATTCTCATCTTTTTGTATAAATAGGGGAAGCTTTCTCCTATCAAATCATGTGTAAAATTGGAGTTATGATCAAGCTTTGAATACAGAATTAGATTGTGAAACCTTAGTCATGAATGTTCCTTCATTTTGACTTAGTTTTGCTTACATATGGAGCATCTCGATTTAACATCTCTCATACTTTTAGATCAACTACTTAAAATGTGTGAGATTCACTTGCTTTTATAGATTAAAGTTTATTTGTTTTCCTAGTATTAGTTTTAGAATGACTGTGTAATCTTTTCTTTCTAAAAACATTTCAAAAGGATATATTTATCTATTTTCCAATTGGATTAAGTTTGAGGCAATAAAGCTCACAGTTATTTAATTTCATTTCATATTATGTTATTTACTTTCTTAGATCAAACTATCAATTCATTGTATAATTGAATGTTCCTAAAAGATCAAGCTAAGAAGGTGATACTTCCAAATTGGGTGATTGAATTTTCAACCTATGCAATCATTGAGATTTACTTTTACATGTTTTTACATTGTTTTCTAGATTAAGATCCTCATTCAATTGTATAATTGAAAAGATCAGGCCAAGAAAGTGACTTGTCATACTTCCAAATTGGGTGATTGAATGTTCAACCTATGCAATCATTGAGCTTTGTTTTTACATGCTTTTACATTATTTTCTAGATTTAGGTCCTCATTCAATTGTATAATTGGGTGTTCTTAAAGATCATTTCAAGAAGGTGATTTTATCATATTTATAAATGCTTGAATATCTAACCTATGCAATTATTGAGTTTTTTCCCTTTGAATGCTTTAATTGTTTTCCTAGATTTAAATACTAAAGTATAGTCGGTGGCTTATACATCATCTCAAGAGGGTGATTCTATCATACTCTCATATTGGATGCTGGAGTGATTAAACATACCTTACATGTTTTGAAATGCTTTCTTAGATTTAAATTTCAATTCCTACAAGTATGATTGTGTGCGCTATATTTTATTTTTTTATTTTCGTTACTTGATTTCATAGGTTAGTTGAATTTCATTTTCATTATTTGATTTCATATATTAGATGATTTGGTTTTCGTTATTTTGTAGTTAGATTGATCTAAACTGAAAGATAATTTCTAGCACATACAGTGCACGCATGCTTCACAAGCTTACGAAACCCCCGGGTTGACAAATTAAATGACATGAAATCACTTTGCCCCAACATTTTGGTGCCGTTGCCGGGGAAGTGTGCATAGGAACTAGCTTTCAGTCTAGAGTGTATTTTATTTTTTAGTTTTTTTAGTTTTTACCAACCATTTATGGACAGAGGGTCTAGAATGCAGCCCAAAGACTACATTGAGGAATGGTATCAGAAAACGATTGTGCCACAACATTAATCAATTCTTCAAGAGATCTTTGCGGCAAATTGAAAGATCAAGTCGATTTCGCATATCCTTACAAAAAATGAGGTACATTTTTCAAGTTGGGATATGAGAATTTCAAAAATTATAATCCGTAAATGGCTTCATTTGAAGCATGAATATACTTAAAAATAAAATAAAAATATAGTTTTTTTAGATAGATAGGAAAAATAAAAATAAAAAGTTAGAATTTTATAATTTTTTCTTAATTTTGTTTTCAAAAAAAAAAAAAAAATCAACGTTGATTAATTCATTTTGAATAAATTTCAGTGATGCAGTAAGAATCACTTCGTTTTTTATCACCATCAGAAATAAAATTTGTGTGTGAAAATATGAATTTATTTGACGATGTTGACTAGTATGTTCTCTTCCCATGCCTCATTGCGACCTGGAAGATCAGAAAATCAAATTAGTCAATTTAAAAATTAAAATTCAAAAATTCATTAAAAATTTTGCTGGAAATTGAATTACAATTCTATTGAAAGTCATTGTTTTAGTCATGATCTTTTTTTTCTATCGGTTCTGCAAATTTTTAATGTTTTTCATCCTCTCAATATTTTTCTGATTTATTGAATTGCATGTGCACAATTTTTCTTTAAAAAAATAAATAAATAAAATAAAATTGGCCCATGAAAAGGAGGCCCACGCATATGCGTGAGGCCAGCCTTTGGCTTGGCCTGATGCATATGTGCAGGCCTTCAATCCACGCAAAGACCCATGCACTGCAATAAAAAATGAACCTTCTCTTTTCCATATTCGATCTTCCTCAAGCAGCAGTTATTAAAAATCGATTTTAAAAGTTGTAGAGACAGACAATGAACGTGTATCGGATGAAGAAACTGTTGATGAAGAGAAGATTGAAAATTGCTGATGAAGAGAAGATTGCAGATTCAATTACAGAGACAAACAATGAAAGTGTATCACATGAAGACACTGCTAATGAAGAGAAGATTGCAGACTTTTGATGAAGAGAAGATTGCAGATTCCATTGCACGTAATTGGAATTAGGGAGATCGATGAACTTCTCTGTGAGAGACAAGCCATTACACATCAAAACCTACAAATAAAAAAATCAAACCACAAAAATTTTATTTTGTTGCAAAATTAATTGCCAGAAAACGAAATTGCCATAAATGCGTAACTGTTAAAAACACTCAATTTTAAAACGCATTTTCTGAGCAAACCAAGGCGAATTAGGAAAAACTAAAACATGATTTTTTTTTCGGGAAGGGGGTGAATTAGGTAACTTGCGAGTAATTTTCTGGATTTCACAGCCATTTGGGAGAAATTCAAGGTTCTTCGAAGCTTCGGTTTGCAGATTGCGTGAGGAAAAAATGATTTGTTTTGAACTGTTTAAACATGGAAAGTTGAAAGCAGAAGAATCCAAGTTAATAACAAACTCTTCTCCACATGGCATGTGGTTTAAGTGTCCAATTTGATTTAATAAATTTGATTTTAGACACATATGTGTCTCATGATAAAAATAAATAAATAATAATTAAAAAACAATCAGTTGAGAGAGTTGTGGCAAATTTCACATGCTCAATTCCACTTGGAAT
Source organism: Pinus albicaulis (assembly GCA_034641835.2). Taxonomy (NCBI): domain Eukaryota; kingdom Viridiplantae; phylum Streptophyta; class Pinopsida; order Pinales; family Pinaceae; genus Pinus; species Pinus albicaulis. The sequence continues at coordinate 1,012,746,191 of CM076583.1, forward strand.
TTTTCCAACATAATAGATCATCCATCAATTGCATCATTATATTTTTTTTTTAGATTTAATTGGGGTCCTGAAATCTCCAAAAACATTATCCTATCAAAAAAAATTGCAACACAGATGACGATTCAATTTGACAGATTTAATAATGACTTGTAGAACAATTGGAAGATTATTTAGATGATTTCTCAATATTTAGCATTAAAAATATAATTGCTGTGTATTTTTCTATGAAGCTTTAAATTGCAGGACACAACGAATCTTTGTGATGCTAATAATATTACTGAGCACATTGCATGAAGTCATACAACAACAGGGAGTTGATTTATTTTTCATGGTTATTTCTTAAAAATGGATTGTTATCAATATCATGAATTGGACTTAATATAACAATTTTGATTTTCCTTAATCTGTTTTATTTTGACATTCAAATTTTGTGTAAGAATCAGAAAGGAATTGGTCATTTATTTTTTAACACATTTATGTTCTTTATGTCAAGTTTTTTTTGCAGGTTTGGGATGATCGAATGATCATTGAAGGAAATCAATTGTGCGCACAATTGGTCTTGAAAGGACCAACTTCATGAGAAACATAAGAACAAGTCCATGTCCATATCCATCAAAACCATTACTTTTCCTCCCTCTTGAATTATAAATCCAACCAGGCAATTCAAAGGAAGCCACAGTTATTTTCCAAGCAAGAGTTAGTTGTTCATTTCCCTTTATTCACATACACTTTCCATTACTTTTTGTCTACTCCTAACCCGCAAATAAAAGCAAGAAACTCACTTACATGTTTATTTCCCATTGTTTTTTTCCATTGTCATATTCCATTTCCATTTTCCTTCTCCTATCCTTTTCATTTCGCAAATAAATCTTGCTTCAATGCAAATTATTGAATCCATAGTCCTTTGAGTCTAAAATCCTTACAAAAATACCTTGAGGCTTGCATGCCTCAATGGCAAGTCTTCTTGCTGACGAACAATGGGAATACATTAATGTCCCTTATTCATGAGATCTTCTAGGTACTCGAAAACAACAAAATTATTTGTACCTAGCAAGATGTGTTTCGGCATCTTTACTCTCATTGTTCTCAATGGTGAGATTTCTCGTGTTGACTAGTGACATCCATTAATGGCCACTAAGTCAACAATTTCCTGCTATGTTCGACATCAGAACATATATTCACATAGCAGGAATTATGACAACAAGTTTTGAAGACATGGAGACTATATTTTTCAACATTTTGAAGCAAATGAAGAAGATATGCAGCCACAACATATCAGCACCATTTTTCAACTGCAGAATCAACGTCATTTCGCAACAAATTCCGTAGTTTTAGTAGAAGCAATAAAAAGTCATATTGGCTCATTTATCCATAACTTGTACAGCCACATGAAGAAGATTATGATCAGAATTTTGCAGCCACCACACATGCATATCCATTTTCAAAGGGTAAGTTAAGGTATGTCATTTTCTAACTTTTTACCATAGAATTCCTTGAAAATCTAGAATGATAATTTTTGGAAAAAACACTTCTTTTCCTCATTTCACAAAATTTCCAATACCATCAGTTAGGGGGGGGGAGGAGAGGGGGGGTTACATTCATATTCACATTTTGCCACATTCATATCACATTCAAAAGCCCACATACTTTCAAAAGATATCAACTATTACATTATTATTATGAGCATACAATGACTTTTCAAAAGAACTTAAAAGATAATTGGATGCAAACATAATCATGGTTGTCACACAAGAACCAACCATGATGCAATCCAATAAAGATATAATTTGCAACAATAATCAAATTATCATTATGGAAAGTTCAAAGATCAAAATTGAATGCACCAAAAAAATATGGTTGAAACACAAAAACCAACCATGTTGCAATTCAACTAAAAGACTTTGCAGAAGTATGAAGTTATCAAATGATATCATGCAAAGTTAAGCCAAAGATCAAAGGATAAAAAAGAATTAATGTAATAGATTGCATGAGGACATGCAATAGCTTCAGTTGGGGGGTATGTTGGGACTTGAAATTATCATTCACTTCCATTACATTTTCACTTATATGTCCATATTATCACCTTCACTCCACCTCCATTTCATTACATTTACCTTACCATTACCACTATTGGATTACATTTATGTTTTTCCAAACTTTATTAATTCCTTGTATTTTTAAGTGAATTTGTGGTTAAAAATTAGAAAATAATATGCACATACTTATACCTAACAAGTGAAATGAGTTTGTTGCCATGTGTAGGTCAAAAAGAAGCTTCCAGAAGACCCTTATGTGGTCTCCTAAGGCCAAATTCGAATTTAGATGGAGAAGATCATGGGATCATAAGGATATGTGTCTCAATTCCTATTTGTATTGTAACTCTAAAAAGACATGTGCCTTATAAATTTCTATTTGGATTGTAACTCTAGAGATATAGGAAGATATTCATGGACTCTCATTAATGAGATAGATTCTCATCTTTTTGTATAAATAGGGGAAGCTTTCTCCTATCAAATCATGTGTAAAATTAGAGTTATGATCAAGCTTTGAATACAGAATTAGATTGTGGCACCTTACTAATGAATGTTCCTTCATTTTGACTTGGTTTTGCTTACATATGGAGCATCTTGATTTACCATCTCTCATACTTTTAGATCAGCTACCTAAAATGTGTGAGATTCATTTGCTTTTATAGATTAAAGTTTATTTGCTTTCCTAGTATTAGTTTTAGAATGACTTTGTAATCTTTGCTTTCTAAAAACATTTCAAAATTATAGATTTATCTATTTTCCAATTGGATTAAGTTTGAGGCAATAAAGTTCACAGTTATTTAATTTCCTTTCATGTTCTGTTATTTAATTTCTTAGATCAAACTATTAATTCATTGTATAATTGAATGTTCCTAAAAGATCAAGCTAAGAAGGTGATACTTCCAAATTGGGTGATTGAATATTCAACCTATGCAATCGTTGAGCTTTATTTTTACATGCTTTTACATTGTTTTCTAGATTAATATCCTCAATCAATTGTATAATTGGAAAGATCAGGCCAAGAAGTTGACTTGTCATACTTTCAAATTGGGTGATTGAATGTTCAACCTATGCAATCATTGAGCTTTGCTTTTATATCATTTTACATTGTTTTCTAGATTTAGATCCTCGTTCAATTGTATAATTGGGTGTTCTTAAATATCATTTCAAGAAGGTGATTTTATCGTATTTCTAAATGCTCAAATATCTAACCTATGCAATTATTGATTTTTTTCCCTTTGCATGCTTTAATTGCTTGCCTAGATTTAAAGAATAAAGTATAATCGGTGGCTTATACGTCATCTCAAGAGGGTGATTCTATCATACTCTCATATTGGATGCTGGAGTGATTGAACGTACTTTAGTTGTTTTCCTTTACATGTTTTGAAGCGCTTTCTTAGATTTACTTTTAATTCCTACAAGTATGAATGTGCGCGCTATATTTTATTTTGAATTTTATTTCTTTATTTTCGTTACTTGATTTCATAAGTTAGTTGAATTTCATTTTCATTATTTTATTTCATAGATTAGATGAATGGGTTTTCGTTATTTTGTAGTTAGATTGATCTAAACTGAAAGATAATTTCTAGCACATACAGTCCATGCATGCTTCACAAGCTTACGAAACCCTCAGTTTGACAAATTAAATGAGAGGCAATCACTTTGCACTTTGCATTACTGTCTATATGCTAGCAAAGAAGCTGGAACTTGCAATAGGGCACCCTCTGGATCTGCGACTTGCTACTCTCTCGGCCCTCGGCTGAAAAATCTGTCTACTGCTTAAAGTTTTCCTTACAATATATGGACAAGGCAAGATGCATGCAAAAGTGGAGAGTTAAGCATCATACTGTCCTTTTGTCCACTTTCAACCAGTAAATTCAACATGACATTGAAGTTAAATACAATAATATTTTGTTTTGGAGATAAACTTTGTACCTGGCTTCAACAATTACATTCCTGGATTTCGGAATTTAACCCCTATAAATTTCGTCAAGGGGTATCTCTGCTTCACAATAATATCCGGAAAGAGAGAAAAATAGGCCCTTTGAACGATGCTTATAATCCGTAGGACTATTCCCCTATCCCGTAATAAGAATACTGTGGCTTTGAGAAATTTCCCCAACTCTACTCCCTATAAAGGTTCCCGACGCCAACGTCGGTGCCCATAAATTTGGACCTCAAATCCTAAGTAAAAGTTCAATTTTCATATCTCTCTATGAATCCCTCTAAAATAAGCTCGAAGATCTGTAAATTTCTCTACTAGATTTTCAAGCTTGTAGATGTTGGGTTGTTGTAATATTCCGAGTAGAAATAAACAACAATATAAATCAATATAAACATGAAACTACAACAAATAGAGAGACATCACATATATAAGACAAAGCATGGAGAATGTTAAGCCATTTTATTATATAACTGAAAGATACAATGAGTACAAAGGTGATCAGAATGATGACACCTTGGCCTGCACAAGGCAAGCTGGAAATACTCTCAGAAATACTCCCGGAATGGCTGCTCTATCGGTGACTGCGTTATCTCCAAACTACTGCTGCTACTGTTGTCGGACTGCTTCTACTGTTGGAATATGATGGCTCTTTGGGGCTTTTCCTCTACTTAGAAAATATGGAACTATGTAAATGAGCTCTCCACCTAATACCCAAAATATCCCAGAAAGGGTTTTCGGGATGGATGACCTCGGAAAATCACCTCCCTTGAGGAATATCGCTATCCCAGTGGAATACGTTGGCCCTTAATATGTCTCTACAAATGGTGGCCTCCTCCTCTACCAAAATGAAGGAATAGCTAAGGGCTGATCCCTTCTCACTATTACGGGCTGAATCCCATGATAAATCTCCACTCCCATCACTACCTCCTCCAAGAACTATGTGGTCTCTCCTCAAGACTGCGATGTCCAAGCAAGTGCGTAATCCCTGCTAAAGATGCTATGGCTCCCATATGAAAATCAATGGATAAAACTCCTCGCCCGAGCAGGCACTCAAAGTCCCCTGAGGCTGAGGTTGGGATCTCCACTTGGAGACACCCGGTGTGCTAAACAACACTTGCATACTTCGTTCAACAGCAAAAGCATGCTCATTGTCAAGAGACAAAAAATAGATGCATAATCAAATGAGGGAATGAGGAGCCTCTTCCTCTATTTATGCTTGGAGAGTCTTTCTCTCCCCTAGGCCCCACCAAAACTGCGATGTCCCTCTTGGCCACATTGTCCCTCTCTCTCTGCACTATCATGGGCCCATGTTTCCCACGCTTCCACTTCGACCCCTGGGCCCCATGCTGTCAAATAATAATGTGCTCGTGTGACTTTATGGAATGTTTATTTCCTAAGTGTAGGTTGAGTGTCTTCTCACCCACTTTATTAACTGACTTTAACTTTATAAAAGTAAACTGGCCAAAAATTAATATTGCCAATTAGCTACTGCTAATTGAGAATATTACAGTCCTCCCCACCAACTCATATGCATCCTCATCCGGCAAGTTCCTCCACCTCACCAAATACTCCCTGACCATCCTGCTCCGCAGCTGCCTATCCCTGGTATCTATGATGGCTTTCGGTTGTAGAACCAAATGCCCCTCATCATATATTGGTGGAAGCTCCTCGGTTGCAGTCACATGCTGCCCCAATGCCTTTTTTAGGCAGGATACATGGAAGATGTTATGGATCCCGCTACCTGTGGGTAACTCCAGCGCATATGCAACCTCCCCAATCCTGCGTATCACCCTGTATGGTCCATAGAAGCGGGGCTTGAGCTTTTCGGTCCCCTTCTGCTTCAGCATGGACTGGATTGTCGATATGGCTGAATCCGTAGGTATACCAATTCCCCTACCTCAAACTGCGTCTCAACCCGTCCTCTGTCATCATACAATTTTTTATGGTTCTATGTTGTAGCTAAGTTGTCCTTAAGAGCCCGAAGTATATCCTGACTCTCTTGGATCCAGTCCTTGGCCCTGGGGGCCTTACTAGCACCAAACATCATGTCATCAAAATACAAAGCATGATATCCATATAAAGTGTAAAACAGAGACACACCAATGGACATATGGAAATTATTGTTGTAGCAGTACTCTCCCAAGTGCAACCAACATAACCATGCCTTCTACTGCCCTATAACATAGTTTCACAAGTAGCCTTCCAGCCACTTGTTCACTATCTCTATCTGCCCATCCGTTTGAAGGTGATAACTGGTGCTCGGAGTCAACTCTGTACCCACCAAACGAAAGAGATCCTGCCAAAAGCCGCCCATGAAACGACTGTCCCAATCACTAACAATGGTCTTTGGGAGACCATGCAACCTGAAAACATCCCGGAAAAACAAATCTGCCACCTGAGCTGCTGCGTACCGTGCTGATATAGTGAAGAAGTGTGCATAATTTTCTAGTCGATCAACGACTATAAAGATACAATCCTTGCCCTGCACCGTGGTCAACCCTGTGATGAAATCCATCGATATGCTCTCCCACTTCCCCTTTGGAATGGGAAGAGGTTGTAGTAATCCTTCTGGATGGCTCATCTCTCCCTTGTTCTGTTGGCATACTTCGCACTCCCTGACATGCCAGAATACATCCTTCTTAAGGCCCTTCCAAGAGAAACTCTCCCTGATGGCCCTGTAGGTTTTGGTGAACCCCTGGTGGCCTGAAAGTGGTGAATCATGTGAGGAACGTAGCACCTTCTCCTTGAGTTGAGAACCCCCAGTCAAGAAGATTCGATCCCTGAAGTATATCACCTCATCCATCACCCTATATATGTCATCTGTGACCTGTCCATCCAAGATCTCGCAGGAAAAATGGTATTAGGAATACTCCACCAACAACTGAGCCCTCCAATCCATGTCTAAACTCATCAAGGACAATGCTGCCAGTCTGCGTGAAAGAGCGTCGGCCACCATGTTGTTCTTCCCCTTGACATACTTGATGTCAAAATCGTATGCCTAGATCTTGCTAACCCACTTTTGCTGCCTCTCCTGCAACTAATTCTGCTCTAAAAAGAACCAAAGGCTGTTGTGGCCAGTCCTCACCCTGAATTTGTTCCCCACCAAGTACTGTCGAAACTTGGCCAGTGCATGCATGATAGCCAGCATTTCCTTATCATATATGGGATACAACCTCTCATGCGACAATAGTTTCTTGCTCTCGAAAGCTATGGGGTGGCCCCCTGCATCAAAATTGTGCCTACCCCCTCTCCAGATGCATCACACTCAAGGACAAAACGCTGCGTGAAATCTGGCAGCACTAGGACTGAACAGTTGCTCATCACCTCCTTGAGCCTATCAAAGGCCCTCTGTGTTGTGTCTTTCCAAATGAATGCCCCCTTCTTTGTAAGATCTGTGAGGGGTGTAGCAAGTTGGGAAAATCCCTTGACGAACTTCCGGTAGTGGGTGTAGATGCCTACAAACCCCCGAAGTTCAGCCACGTTCTACCCTGATCACGGATGGCCCTGATCTTCTCCTCGTGGACCCTCACTCCTTCCACACCAATGATATGCCCCAAATAGAGCATCTTCGTCAATCCAAACACGCACTTGGAGAGCTTAGCATAGAAATGTTGCTCCTCCAATATGCACAATACAGCCTCAATGTGTTGCAGGTACTCCTCCCATGTCCAACTGTATATCAAGATGTCATCAAAGAATACCAACAAAAACTTCCTCAGTTGACCACGGAAGATGTGGTTCATGTAGGACTGGAAGGTGGTTGGTGCATTAGTTAGCCCAAAGGGCATCGCCAGAAACTCGAAGTGGCCGTAGTGACATATGAAAGCGGTCTTGGGAACATCCTGGTCCCTCACGCGGATCTCATGGTACCCTGATCTCATATCAATCTTCGAGAAGAACTTCGATCCCCTCAAATCATCCATCAAATCATTAATCTGTGGGATGGGGTATCGATTCTTCATGATCTTCTTGTTGAGAGCCCGATAGTCGATGCACATCCTCAGTGTGCCATCCTTCTTCTTCACTAGTACAATAGAAGAAGCAAACGGGCTAGTGTTGGGTCGAATGTGTTCCAGCGCTAAGAGCTCATGGATAGCCCCCTCAATATCATCCCTGTAGGATTTAGGATGCCTATAGGGTGTAGTAATAACAGCCTGGATGCCCTGCTCCAGCTCAATGGTGTGCTCAAACCCCTGATCCGGTGGCTGCCCTGGTGGTATATCTCCAAAAACTGTGGCATATATGTCCAAAATCAACTGCACATCTGGGTGTATGGCCTACCCTGTAGACCCTGCCTCCGAAACATGCAACTCTACTGCCCACTCTATATCTCCCTTCCAGAATTCTGCCCCTATCCGGTGTGTTGAAACTGTCTATGGCAAATAAGTGTGCATGCCCCGAATCATCTCATGCTTCTCGATCTTCTTGTTCGTCCACTCCATCTCCAGCGTGATCAACCACTGCACTCCCAGTATCACGTTGGTGTCCAGAATGTCCACTACAAAGAAATGATCTGTCAGAGTGTAAGTCCCCATAGTCACTGCCAAGGTTGGCACATACCTGGCACACTGCATGGTTCTGGCACCTGGTACTAGTACTGAAAACCCATCAAAACTCTCTGTCGAGATGCTCCTCCACTCTACCAACTGTGCATCAGTAATATTGTGGGTAGCCCCACTGTCCACTAATACTGAAACACGTTGTCCCTTCACAATATCCCAGACACGCAGTGTTAAGTATTTGGGAACCCCTCGCAAAGAAACAAGGACTCGCCCGCTGGGTGCAAATTTTGCCCCTCTTGCTCCTGGTGGTGGATGATCCCCTCTTTGTACTACACCATTTCCTCCTGCCTCCAACTCCTCGTATGCATCCTATTCCCTGTCACTGTCGGAGAAGACCTCTGTGTAGTGTGCCTTCCCAGTGGCACAACGATTTCCCGGTGCCCACGGCTCCTGGCATGTGAAGCATAACTTCTTCTGTCTCAGGTCTCTCCAAGTCTCATCATCCAAAGGCCCCCAGACTTGGTTCTCCTTCGGAGGTGGAACCCTCGTGTCCTTCCCCTTCAGCTGAAATGCTGGTCTCTGGGGGAAAGGAGCTCTAGTCCTGGGCAAGGCATCCTGCAAATCCTTGGTCCTCCCAACTGCCTCATGAAGTGTATCCGACCTCGTAGATCTAACTAACCCCCGCAGAGGTTCTGCCAACCCATCAATGAACATGTATATCATCCTGGCCGAAGACAAGTCGGGTACCATCACGGAGAGTCTCAAAAACTTGAAAATGTAGGTGTCTGGGCTCCTGGTTTGTTTGAGCTTGGTCAATTCAACTAAGTGCTCCTCCAGATCCCTCTGATCAAGCCGCTCTACCAACCTCCCTGTAAACTCTGCATATGTTGTCATCGTTGAGTGACCCAGCGTGGCCATCCCATGGAACCACCAATCGTGGGCCTCGTCCTCTAGGTGCAGCACTGCCATCTTGATGGCTCTCCCTCTGCCATCTGATTGAGTTGGAAATAGATATCCAACTTCTCTACCCAAGCCTTTGCTGAACACTTGGAGGATCCGTCAAATTTCGGCAGGAAAATTTTTCCCGATGTATGTTGTACATCCCCATCCTGTGTGTATCTGCCCCCTCTATTCTGGTTGCGGGGTCTGCTGTCCTTCTTGAGCTTCACAAAGTCATGGAAAGTGAGAGCCTCACCAAACTCTCGCTCATAGGACTGATACTCGGCAAAATAATCCCCCATGTGAATCAGTTACGGTTCCTGAGGTGCTCCTGCTCCCGTGCCCATAGCTAGAAACGTGGGCATTGTGGAATGTGGGGGAGTGAATGATGCCATCTACTGCACTGTGAGCTGCTCCTGCAAGTGATGGGAGGTGTCGGACCCTTTTCCGGTGTGGAAATCCCTTAGGGTTTCACAATGTCTCTAGTCTGCGGGAAACTTCTATCCCGTCTCTTCTATCCTCCTCGACAACTTCTGCACATACTTTAGGAGAAATTCCATGAACTGCTTCCCTTCATCTTTCTCCTCTTCCATTGGTTCCTCCTCTTCTGTGTCCACTACTGGAATGCGGTCACCCTCTCCAAAAGTGGCCTCAAGCCTCTTCTCTTGGTCCTTATACCTCATTCCCCGGTAAGTGATGTATGGTTTTCCTGCTAGTGTCATAGACAATCTACTCCACAGGCTGAGCCAAGTCTATGAGCTTCGATACCACTGTAATATTCTGAGTAGAAATAAACAGCAATATAAAGCAACATAAACATGAAACTAAAAAAAATAGAGAGACATCACATACATAAGACAAAACATGGAGAACGTGAAGCCATTTTATTATATAACTGAAAGATACAATGAGTACAAAGGTGATCAGAATGATGGCACCTTGGCCTGCACAAGGCAAGCTGGAAATACTCCCGGAATGGTTGCTCTATCAATGACTGCGTTATCTCCAAATTGTTGATGCTACTGCTGCCGGACTACTGCTACTATTGGAATAGGATGGCTCTTTGGGGCTATTCTCCTGCTCAGAAAAATATGGAACTATGTAAATGAGCTCTCCACCTAATACCCAGAAAAGCCCAGAAAGGGTTTCCGAAATGGATGACCCTAGAAAATCACCTCCCTTGAGGAATAACGCTATCCCAGTGGAATACGTTGGCCCTGAATGTGTCTCTACAAATGGTGGCCTCCTTCTCTACCAAATGAAGGAATAGCTAAGGGTTGATCCCTTCTCACTATTTCGGGCTGAATCCCCTGATAAATCTCCACTCCCGGCACTACCTCCTCCAAGAACTTCGTGGTCTCTCCTCAAGACTGCGTTGTTCAAGCAAGTGCGTAATCCCTGTTGAAGATGCTATGGCTCCCACCTGAAAATCAATGGATAAAACTCCTCGCTTGAGCAAGCACTCGAAGTCCCCGGGGCTGAGGTTGGGATCTCTGCTCAAAGACACCCAGTGTGCTGAATAGCACTTGCAGACTTCACTCAACAACAAAAACGTGCTCAATATCAAGAGACAAAACATAGATGCATAATCGAATGAGGGAATGAGGAGCCTCTTCCTCTCTTTATGCTTGGAGAGCCTTTCTCTCCCCTAGGCCCCACCAAAACTGCGTTGTCCCTCTTGGCCACGCTATCCCTCTCTCTTTGCGCTTTCATGGGCCCATGCTGCCCATGTTGCCACTCCCCTCACACTGCCACTTCGACCCCTAGGCCCCACGCTGTCAAATAATAATGTGCTCGAGTGACTTTAGGGAATGTTTATTTCCTAAGTGTAGGCTGAGTGTCTTCTCACCCACTTTATTAACTGATTTTAACTTTATAAAAGTAAACTGGCCAAAAATTAATATTGCCAATTAGTTGCTGCAAATTGGGAATATTATAGTTGTGGCTTTCATCTGTGAAAAATTTTAAGTTGAAGATTCCCTATTTGATAAATCTGTAGGTAATTTCCATGAGCAGGAAAAATATGTTGTTGCCCATGAACACCAAGCGCGTGAAATTGGAAAACAAGTGTACATGGGGGCCAATTGTGGCCAACGGGATTGACTTGGATTTATGCTTATTCAATGATGTGCAAATTTCCCAGTAGTTTCGGTAGAGCTCAAAATTGTTTAGTGTGCAACTACCATTAAATATCATTAACACGTGGGACTAGTAACTGAGTAGAAAATCTGGAAAAGAAACCATGGAAAATCTACTGCATGATATCAAGTTGGGAGCGAGACCTCAAAACCAAAGTTGAGGATGACATTCCAGACAATGAAATGGAACCAATGGTGACAGATCCGGGAAATTTCAAACACGCAATCCACCTCTACTGGACAATGAAGTGTTTAATGGCAAAGGCCATTGTAGCAATTCAAGAGGTAGGAGGTGATCCAAAGGCAACTTCGATCTCGGCTGATATGCACAGAGACATTCAGGCAATACAACTCCAAGTGCATCTTGAACGCATAGAACGTTCCAAAAACATGTATCAAGTAGATATGCGTGGATCAAGTGCAAAGGATCCAGTACCTATTGAATCCTCATATGAGTAATTACAAAAGTTTAGTTTTTTGTTGAAACATGAAGTGGGAGGATAGCATTTACCTTTTCAATAGTATGTTAAGAGATATAGGAGACAATATACCCTATAAGGCATTTAGAGACATGATTAAAATGTTCCAATTTTGGTTGCTTTTAACTATTTGAGATGGCCGACTGATCTAATTTCCTATAGACAAATTAAGACTACCAAACATTAAATCTGATAACATAACCTGCTGTTTTATTTAAATAAATAAATAAATAAACACTTAAAAAAAAAACAAACAAAACTAAACTAAACTTTTCTTCACTCCAAATAATGCCAAGTTGCTGACTCAAAAGGCTGTAATATAATTCCATCCCATATAAAATTGAAATTTGTCATTTCCCTATATCCCAGTCATTATGACACTTTTCTAAAAAAATTTGCAAGTTAACAATGATGTGTTTATTTTGAAATAAACTGTCTTCAGTGGCTAAAATAGGTGAAAAGCGTATAAACCAGTGTAAATTTTACAGTCATTATGACACTTTTCTAAATTTTTTTGCAAGTTAACAATGATGTGTTTATTTTGAAATAAACTGTCTTCAGTGGCTAAAATAGGTGAAAAGCGTATAAACCAGAGTAAATTTTAAAGCCCTAGTAGAGAGGAAGCTTTATTTTTCGGCACACCCAAGGCAGAAAAAGATGTTCCTATCTCCATATTCATGAAAAAAATTTAGAAGTCTCAAAAATTTCAATGTTTGCTGGTTAATCACGCGCCCCTTCATGATTTTCTGTGTAATCTTTCAATAAGTGTCTTTTTACTATCTAAACTTTTCGTTAAATGTCCTCTCTGTACTGTCGGATTGTCTGATCATCATTGTGCAGGTATAGCCCACCCTGAATGTGGATTCTGTTAAATTCCTTTTCAAGCATAATTCTTTTAAATTAGGTTCAGTATAGGCCGCTTGAGTGTTGTATTTTTATAAATTTGTTAAGCTATAAACTGCCTTTAAATTATGTTCAGTATAGACCGCTTGAATGTTGTATTTTTATAAATTTGTTAAGCTATAAACTGTCTTTAATGTGTCTTTTTATTAAATTTTGTGAAAGTGTAGGCTTCTTAACCTATAACTATAACAATGAGCACTGCCATAAGGATTTAGTGTAAGTCGTATAAACGGATGTTTGATGTGCTTACTTGACCTAAAAGCTATGGTGCATCCGCCACTGGAAGAGCTGACAGCGAAGAGAAAATGTATCAGGTCGACAAATAAGATCATCTGAACATGTGCATAAACCTACATGCAAGTTTATGAATCTCGGCCACCCTGCATATGCGGCTAAGCAAATGGATGTGTTGTGCTTTATTTAAAATTTCGGTTGTGTTGTGCTTTATCCAAAAATTTTGGTTTCTGTATTATAGAGCTTATTTGGTTTGGAGTTGTCAATCGATGTAACAAAATAGCCTGGGTGATAGTAAAACAAATTTCAAAAAATCAGGTAGTTGGAGTGTTTGAATTGCATTTTTGATCCTAGAAATGGATTTAGCAGTATTAAAAACCCTTAAAACACTCAAAATAATGAAGTTTAACAACTATAACCCAAATATTCAAAAATCTTTACAGAATTTTTTCATAATCTTACCTAAATTTCTTGATTATTCTGAAGTTTTTTTCATAATCTTACCAGAACTCTACTTTTATGAGATATCAAAAGAAAATTATTATATGTTTTAGAATTTTAAAATAAAAATATTTTAATATAAAAATAATATTATTTATTTTATTTTCGTTATATATATTGATAATACTAAACACAAATGATTCATTATATTTTATAACGTATTACATTGAATTAAAATAAGTTAACTTGCATAATATAAATGAATGAGATTATTCTAATTGCATATATAAATTAATATCTGGAGCAGAGGTTCAAGGGGAGCATCAGTCTGACTGTTTATAACTGTATTATTGACTATGTATCAGCTTACTTTCTCAGTTCTAAATAATGATGATATGATACTTAGTTTCTTATGTTGAAGATTATGGATGAGTCCTATTTGCTTTTTGATGAAGAGTATTCATTGTTGAGATGAAAGTCTTATAATTCGGAGATAAGGGCAGTTCATGCAGAGATTGTTGCTGATGACTTGCTGATGAACGTATTCAGGTTGCACAAGTTAAGATGGAGCACTGGTTCAGGGGGAGCAGCAGGTTGAATACTAATGATTGCATTGTTGGCAATATGACTACTTATTCTTTGGTTTTTGTGATACTCATGCTCAAATGATGATGACTTGTTACATGGTTTATTATGATGAGATTTTGAGCCCTGGTTGCTGATAAGTATCTTTTGTGCTCACACATGGATGAGTTGGATGTCGTTTGATTCAGAAATAAGAATAGATCATGCAGAGTTTGTTACTATGGTTGAGATATTTTGCCTGCATATGTTACTTCATGTTAAATCTTGAAGATCTTGATGATATTGGGCCACATGGATGATTGCTTGACACATATTTGAAAATGTTGTTCTGGTATGATAATCTCTCTTGGAAAGATTGTATTGATGATGCAAAGAATCTGAAGGCTTGGTTACTAATGTACTTATGCTACAACCGTTGGATGACGCTTGAAGACACAACTACATTGTTCTATCTATCTGTAGTCCAGGGAAGCATTCAAATATCCCAGAAAGAAGCTGAACACTGTCTTTTTCTCACGAGAGGATCAGATCTGGTTAAAATATAGAAGATGGTATTGGATACGCAGGTTTCCTGAAACACAGTCGCGTATATACGCGTGTTCATGCACATAAAACCGCGTATGTCTGATTGCTGACAAATTTCTGTTTGGGGTCAGCTCTCTTCAGCACAGCTGCAGTGCTGTTTGGTATCTCTGATACTGTTTGGTATCTCTGGTGGTGTTCCAGCTCTCATAATTCTACTTCTAATGTTTTGATAAAGATGCCTTGATGATTTGTTGGTGAAAGAGTTCAGGATGCACAAACTAAGGGGGAGCCTTAGTCATATGAAAAGGATGCTTGGATGCACAGATTTAGGGGGAGCATTAGCATTGCTGAGTATAATGCAGTGTTGGCATTATGATGGTTCTGAAATATGTTCTCTTTCTTGAGGACTTTCTGGTGTTGGTCTTAAAGTTATATTTGTAGTTTGATGAAAAAGTCTTGTTGAGACCCATGATGTAAAATTGTAATATTCAGTCATGTAAGGACTTGTCAAATTTGTAAACCCACTTGGTTGGGTAGCTGAGTCAAATTTTGTAAACCCACTTGGTTGGGTAGCTGAGTTGAAATGTGTAAACTCACTTGGTTGGGTACTTGAGTCTCATATGTAAATCCACTTGGTTGGATATTTGATGTAAGTATGAGTCTTTGGTGATAGGAAGTTCATAGAGTCATGTACTTCATTGAAACATATGTTTGAAGATTCGGCATAAAATCAGGGGGAGCTTGATCACTTCAGTATACATCAGATCTGCAGAACGCTTCTTCCACATGAGGAGAAAAGGGGGAGAGTATGTTGGTTTTTTGATCCGCCCTTTGCCCTTGATGTCAAAAGGGGAGAGTGATATGGTGACATGGTGTTTGAATGAAGAGAAAGAATGGTGTCAAAAATGGGAAATGTGACATGGTGTCATTGTATTCTTAATGTACCTATCTGTTGTGGTAACCAAACACCATCGTGGTTGCCATCAAGTCCAAAGGGGGTGATTGTTGGCAATATGATGCAGAGTGTTGTCCTTGATGGAAACCCACTGAATGAAGATGAAGATATGAGATTGTTGACATGTGTTGTCCTTGATGGAAAACCACCTGATGAAGTTATTCTTGACCTGATGGAATTGGTAAACGATGTAAATCTGATATGAAATGATGTTTGTTAGCACCGATGGCCGAGTGTTGTCCTTGAAAGGCAACCCACTTGATGAAGATGATGACAACTTACTTGATGAAGTTGTGCTTGAGAGAATATGTTCCTGATGAAGAAAATATGATGTTTCTACAGTATGTACAGAAGGCAATGAAGAAAGGAATTCGGAATGTGCTCAAAATATGATGAAAAGAGTATGTCTCTTTGTATACGCGGATTGGCCTAGGGGAAGTCGCGTATACATCATGGAACAACGTACAAGTCGCCAAGATGGGCAAAAGCGCCATAAAGTGAAACTGTGGCAACCACCATGGTATCGACTCATTGTATTGGGTAATGATTCGTCTAAATGACCCCCGTCCAGGAATACCATCGGAAGTAATGTGGTTTTGGCTCATGGTATTGAAAAAGGGTAATCCTATATAAAGAGAAGAAATTCATTGTGCAAATCATGAGTGTGGGAGCAAGATGTCTGAGCTTGAATGAATACTTCTCTGTGAAGTATATCTGTATGGAAAGGGTAAAGGTTTGATGACATATCTGAATGTATGAGGCACCTATGAAGAAATGATGAAGCGAGATATCTAGATCTGAAATGTATCTGTATTTTCTAGATCTATTTATGGAATGATTAGATCTAAGATAAGGCGAACATCTGTCTGAAGTAAAGGGTTAAATCTGTATGATGTATCTGTTCTGAAGAATTGCATTGACCTAAATGTCTGAAGAACCATACGCTAGTTCGTCGAAGAAGAAGCGCGTATATACGTGGCTTAGCTGAAGATAAAGCGCGTATGCGCAATGAAATTGGCTCTATAATTTGTACAGAAGTATACGATGGTTTATGTGAATGGGAGCACATATATACGCGACATCAGTGAAAGGAAAGCGCGTATGCAAACTAAGGTTTGCTGAAGTCTGTGGTAAGAAATGTCTGATCTGTTCTGCTGGTTTTCTGATATCTATCAGTGAGTTATATGTATCTGTTTCATGGTTGACTGTGCTTAAAAGTATGGAAAGGGTCCAGTCTGAAAATATGATGAAACGTGGCCTGCAAGTGGTGTCCTAAAGGAAGCTTTGGATCCAATGTGAAAATTGATGAAACGTGGTCCATAGAGGTGCTGAGGGTTGTAGCCTTCAGTCAGGGGGTGGTAGCTCCCTTCCAGGTGAGGCTGGTAAACGAGATCAGGGGGTCGTAGCTCCCTTCCAGGTGAGGCCGGTAAACGAGAGCAGGGGGTCGTAGCTCCCTTCCAGGAGAGGCTGGTAAACGAGTCAGGGGGTTGGAGCTCCCTTCCAGGAGAGGCTGGTAAACGAGCGCAGGTGGGTGCCTGCGTGCTGGTCAAGTCTGCGCCAGCACATATGTTGTAAGATGTTTTCTCTATAATAAAATATTGAAGGCTGAGCAACTGCAGCGGTGGTTTTCTCCCGACTTGGGTTTCCACCTAAAAATCCTGGTGTTCATGTGTGATGGTTATTCTGTTGTTACTACACATGTTTATTGTTAACTTAACATCAGATGAATGAATATTGCAAAGAACTAAGTTAATATATATATGCATATTTAGATCTCTGCTAATACGCGAGTTGTATGAAGGATATCCGCGTTTATACGCGAGTTTACTAAAGGAAAGTAGCGTATGGGTTTTAGAGAGTGAAAAAGGAAAAAGTTTTGAATATGCAGTAAATACGGATTCACCCCCCCGCCCCCCCGCCCCCTCTCAGTATTTTTCCCAACAATTGGGATCAGAGCTGGTCCTTCTGCAGAAGCTTGATCGCTTGAAGGAGATCCGTCGCAATGGGAAGTCATGAAGGAGTAATGTCTATAAAGCCACCTCTATTCAATGGGAGAAATCTGATATTCTGGAAGGTACGAACAAAAGCATATCTACAAAGTCTTGGTGCAGATGTATGGGCAATCGTGGAAGAAGGTTATCAATACCCGGCAAGTATTCCTACTGATGCAGCTGAAAGGAAGAAGTATGAAATCAATGCCAAAGCAGTGAATGTCTTATTAGGGAGCATGTCTGAATCAGAATTTGCTAAAGTGATGCAACTACATTCAGCAAAAGAAATATGGGACAAAATCATTCTGACCTATGAAGGAGATACAAAGGTAAAAAGTGCAAAACTCCAAACTCTTAGAATTGAATATGAAAATTTGAAGATGCATATTGATGAAAGTGTTGCCAGTTTCTTTCTCCGTCTAGATGATATTGTGAATCGAATGAGAAATTTGGGTGAAACCATAACCGATACTACTCTGGTGGAAAAAGTCTTAAGATCCTTGACTTCAACATTTGACTCTAAAGTTTCAGCTATTGAAGAAAGGCAAGATCTGCAAACTCTTACTATTGTTCAATTACATGGTATTCTGACTGATTTTGAAATGAGACAAGGAGGTCCGTCTCAAATCAGAGAAGCTGCTTTTAAGGTATCTGCAAGAGGAAAAGAAAAGGATGTTGTCAAAGAATCCAGCGATATATCCGAAGAAGAAGAAGCGAATTTCGTGAGAAAACTCCAACTATGTACTGGAAGATTCAAAGGTAAGCTTCCCTTCAAATGTTTTGAGTGTGGAAAAGTTGGTCACTATGCTGCTAAATGTCCTTATAGAGAAAAACATGGTAAAGGGAAACAATTTGGAAAGAGGAAGAGTTATTATGCAAATGAAGATGATGATGAAGTATCCAGTGAAGATGAAGAAGATTCTGACCATGATCTGAAAGTGCTCATGGCAAAGAAGCAAAAGAAGAAGGCTACTCGAAGAAAGGAGATCCCTCAGAAAACATGTATAGAAGAAATTGACGAAGATGAATCTGATAGTGATTGGGGTCCTTTGAATCTTCTTTGTGCAAACAATGGTGTAGGTAGTGAAAGTAATGTTGTGGACCTAGAAGAAGATCAACAAATATTATTTAATGAGAAGGAATCCGCCTACAATGAGAAGATCTCTAAAATGAATGGACAGATAGAAACAATGAAGGGACAGATAGAAATACATCAAAGACTGCAGGATGAAGTAGCCAATCGAAGTGAAAGACTTGAAGCTGAAATTATCTCCCTCAAGGAAGACCTGGATAAATCAAATAAGAAGAATGCAGAACTTGAAGCAGAAAACATATCTCTGAAAGTAAATCTCGAAGCATCAAATAAGAAGAATGAAGAACCTTTGTCATTTGAAAAGGAAGGCCTTGAAGCAGAAATCATCTCTCTCAAAGAAGATCTGGAAAAATCAAATAAGAAGAATGAAGAGCTGCAACAAACATGTGAAGAAAACGAAAATTGGTTGAAAGAAGAGATTCTAAATCTGAAGGATCAAATAGAAGATGGAAGAAGGAAAGAAGAAAGCATGACAAAACAATGTCAAGCCTTGGAGGTTGAGGTAAACATTCTCAAAGGTAAATTAGAAGAAAAATAAACTTTTGAGGTTTCAAGATAGTACTAATATTTTGGACAATATTCTGAGTAATCAAAGGTCTCCTGCTATCAAACTTGGTCTTGGTTTCCATGAAACTGTTAAAGGAGAATCTAGCTCACAAGGAAGTACAAAAACCTCAGAGGATGTCAATGCAAAACCTGAAGTGTTGAAAGAGACAAAAGGTCAACCATCAATGATGAAATCTCAAAGAAAATCAGTCAATAATGTTGAATGCTTTAAATGTCATAATTATGGGCATGTTGCAGCAAATTGCAGGAGCAGATCATTTCAGCCACAAACTAACAGATCCTACATAGAAAGGTACTTTGGTTTCTTCAAAGGATATTGTTTTTCATGTAACAAGTATGGACATAAAGCAGCTGATTGTAAAAGGAGGGAAATTAGAAATACTCATTATGATTCTTATGCTTATTTCTCTGGACACATGAGATGTTATTCTTGTAACAAGTATGGACATGTAGAAAAGGAATGCAGGTTGAACAGATTGGATAACTTCCAGCACACAAATAGAAAGATCAAACAAATCTGGAAAAAGATGGAGGACCGATCAGAAACGTAGGGAATATTGACCCTACTGCAGTCATCCACTTCTGAAGCTTACTTCTCTGATTGACTGCAGGAATGATGTGGGATACATTATGATATTTAGTAAATGTATCGTCACAGGGGGGAGGCAATGTATGATGTCTCTCATGGTTGATTTGATTATTCTGGTTATATGTATTTCTGACAGAGCATCTGATATGAAGAAAACAGGTACAGGAAGTACAAGTTCAGGGGGAGATGAAGGAATGTGAAAAATTTCTATGCTTCACTTTCCATACGCGGGTTCGATGGAAAAAAGTCGCGTATACACGCGAGTTCCAGCAGACACAGTCGCGTATGCATTGATCAGAAGAGAATTTATATGATAAATGAAGATATGGAGCAGAGGTTCAAGGGGAGCATCAGTCTGACTGTTTGTAACTGTATTATTGACTCTGTATCAGCTTACTTTCTCAGTTCTAAATAATGATGATATGATACTTGGTTTCTTATGTTGAAGATTATGGATGAGTCCTGTTTGCTTTTTGATGAAGAGTATTCATTGTTGAGATGAAAGTCTTATAATTCGGAGATAAGGGCAGTTCATGCAGAGATTGTTGCTGATGACTTGCTGATGAACGTTTTCAGGTTGCACAAGTTAAGAAGGAGCACCGGGTTCGGGGAGCAAGAAAGTTGAATACTAATGATTGCATTGTTGGCAATATGATCGGCGTATTCTTTGGTTTTTGTGATACTCATGCTCAAATGATGATGACTTGGTACATGGTTTATTATGATGAGATTTTTTTGAGCCCTGTTGCCGATAAGTATCTTTTGTTGCTTTTGTACTACACATGGATGCATTGGATGTCGTTTTGATCTTAAATAAGAATAGACTGCGTGCAGTTTGTTACTATGGTTGAGATCTTTTGCCTACATATGTTACTTCATGATTAAAGATCATGGTGATATTGGACCACGTGGATGATTGACACATATTTGAAGATGTTGTTCTGGTATGATAATTTCTCTTGGAAAGAATGTATTGATGCTGCAAAGAATCTGCAGGTTTGGTTACTAATGTACTTATGCTACAACCATTGGATGACGCTTGAAGACACAACTACTCTGTTCTATCTATCTGTATTCCAGGGAAGCATTCAAATATCTCAGAAAGAAGCTGAACACTGTCTTTTTCTCACAGAGGATCAGATCTGGTTAAAATATAGAAGATGGTATTGGATACGTGGGTTTCATGAAACACAGTCGCGTATATACGCGAGTTCATGCACATAAAACCGCGTATGTCTGATTGCTGACAAATTTCTGTTTGGGGTCAGCTTTCTTCAGCACAGCTGCAGTGCTGTTTGGTATCTCTGATACTGTTTGGTATCTCTGGTGGTGTTCCAGCTCTCATAATTCTATTTCTAATGTTTTGATAAAGATGCCTTGATGATTTGTTGGTGAAAGTGTTCAGGATGCACAAACTAAGGGGGAGCCTTAGTCATATGAAAAGGATGCTTGGATGCACAGATTCAGGGGGAGCATTAGCTTTGCTGAGTATAATGCATTGTTGGCATTATGATGGTTCTGGAATATGTTTTATTTCTTGAGGTCTTTCTGGTGTTGGTCTTAAAGTTATTCTTGTAGTTTGATGAAAAGGTCATGTAGAGATCCGTGATGTAAAATTGGAATATTCAGTCATGTAAGGACTTGATAAATTTTTAAACCCACTTGGTTGGGTAGCTAAGTCAAATTTTGTAAACCCACTTGTTTGGGTAACTGAGTCAAAATTGTAAACCCACTTGGTTGAGTAGCTGAGTTGAGATATGTAAACCCACTTGGTTGGGCATTTGAGTCTCATATGTAAATCCACTTGGTTGGATCTTTGATGTAAGTATGAGTCTTTGGTGATAGGAAGTTCATAGAGTCATGTACTTCATTGAAAAATATGTTTGAAGATTCAGCATGAACTCAAGGGGAGCTTGGTCACTTCAGTATATATCAGATCTGCAAAACGCTTCTTCCACATGAGGAGAAAAGGGGGAGAGTATGTTGGTTTTTGATCCGCCCTTTGCCCTTGATGTCAAAGGGGGAGAGTAACATGGTGACATGGTGTTTGAATGAAGAGAAAGAATGGTGTCAAAAATGGAGAGAGTGACATGGTGTCATTGTATTCTTAATGTACCTATATGTTGTGGTAACCAAACACCATCGTGGTTGCCATCAAGTCCAAAGGGGGAGATTGCTTTTGCTAAGTATTGTTACGTGTGATTATCCTGATGGCAACCCACTGAATGAAGATTAAGACATGATATTGTTGACATGTGTTGTCCTTGATGGCAATACACCTCATGAAGTTATTATTGACTTGATGGACTTGGTAAATGATGTAAATCTGATGTGAAATGATGTTATATGATGCTGAGTGTTGTCCCTGAAAGGCAACCCACTTGATAAAGATGATGGCAACTTACTTGATGAAGTTGTGCTTGTTAGAATATGTCTTGATGAACTAAATATGATGTATCTACAGTGTGTACAGAAGGAAATGGAGAAAGGAATTCAGAATGTGCTCAAAGTATGATGAAAAGAGTATGTCTGGGCATACGCGGACTGCCTAGGGAAAAGTATCGCGTATGCACGCGGGAAACAACGTGCCAAGTCGCGTATGGGCAAAAGCGCTCATAAAGTGCAAAAGGGTAACGACCATGGTATCGACCCATTGTATTGGGTAATGATTCGTCTAAATGACCCCGTCCAGGAATACCATCGGGAAGTAATGTGGTTTCTACCATGGTATTGAAAAAGGGTAAACCTATATAAAGAGAAGAAATTCATTGTGAAAATGATGAGCGTGGGTGCAAGATGTCTAAGCTTGAATGAATATTTCTGAAGTATATCTGAATGGAAAGGGTTACAGTTGAATGATAGATCTGAATGCATGATGCACCAATGAAGAAAATGATGAAGAAGGGTATCTAGATCTAAAATATATTTATACTTGCTAGATCTGTTTATGGAATGATTAGATCTAAGATAAGGCGAACATCTGTTTGAAGTAAAGGGTTAAATCTGTATGATGTATCTGTTCTGAAGAATTGCATTGACCTAAATGTCTGAAGAACCATACGCTAGTTCGTCGAAGAAGAAGCGCGTATATACGCGGCTTCGCTGAAGAGAAAGCGCGTATGCGCAATGAAATTGGCTCTATAATTTGTACAGAAGTCTACGCTGGTTTATGTGAACGGAAGCGCGTATATACGCGACATTAGTGAAAGGAAAGCGCGTATGCAAACTAGGGTTTGCTGAAGTCTGTGGTAAGAATTGTCTGATCTGTTCTGATGGTTTACTGATATCTGTCAGTGAGTTATATGTATCTGTTTCATGGTTGACTGTGCTTAAAAGTATGGAGTGGGTCCAGTCTGAAAATATAATGAAACGTGGCCTGCAAGTTGTGTCCTAAAGGAAGCTTTGGATCCAGTGTGAAAATTGATGAAACGTGGTCCATAGAGGTGCTGAGGGTTGTAGCCTTCAATCAGGGGGTTGTAGCTCCCTTCCAGGTGAGGCTGGTAAACGAGATCAGGGGGTCGTAGCTCCCTTCCAGGAGAGGCTGGTAAACGAGTCAGGGGGTCGTAGCTCCCTTCCAGGAGAGGCTGGTAAACGAGTCAGGGGGTTGTAGCTCCCTTCCAGGAGAGGCCGGTAAACGAGCGCAGGTGGGTGCCTGCGTGCTGGTAGGAGTCTGCACCAGCACATATTTTGTAAGATGTTTTCTCTATAATAAAATATTGAAGGCTGAGCAACTGCAGCGGTGGTTTTCTCCCGACTTGGGTTTCCACCTAAAAATCCTGGTGTTCATGTGTGATGCTTTGTGTGATGGTTATTCTGTTGTTACTACACATGTTTACTGTTAACTTAACATCAGATGAATGAATATTGCAAAGAACTAAGTTAATATATATCTGCATATTTAGATCTCTGCTAATACGCGAGTTGTATGAAGGATATCCGCGTGTATACGCGAGTTTACTAAAGGAAAATAGCGTATGGGTTTTAGAGAGTGAAAAAGGAAAAATTTTTGAATATGCAGTAAATACTGATTCACCCCCTCCCCCCCCCCTTTCTCAGTATTTTTCCCAACAACATGGAAGCATGCTTGTGCATGTGGTTGGGGCCTCATAATCACACTCTTTCCTTGTTGTGCGTGTGGTTGGGGGTTAGGTTTGGGGAATAACAATTTCAACTCGGGATCCGGCCATCACAGGTTGTGGACTAACTTTTGGGTGGTCTAGTTCTCTTGAGGGGTAAAAATAAGTTTTCAGTTGTCATTCCCACTTCCATCACTAGAACTTGGAGGTTGGGTCATGTCATAGTAAAAATCAGCTCATTTTTACCCCAGGGAGCTTGTAAAAGCGAGTAAATTTTGGGAGGGGGTGTTACAGATTGGTATCAAAGCTTCCAAGGTCAAACACTTGGACTAGATGGGCAGTATGTGATTGAAATGCATGCATGTTAGTCATATGCATGCATTGTAGTGGCTATGGTTGTCATCTATATTGTCGGTGCTACAATTTGTGTTATCATGCATGATATTGATAGGTTGATATGTTGGTGTCATTATGAGTATATATATGTATATCGTGCTAATCTAGACTGATTTGTGCACACAATATATCCTCCCTTGAACTTCACTAAGGTATAATTTTTTATTATGTTTATATTTGTTTTATCTAACACGACATGTTGACAGGAAGAAAAAGACCAGAGATGACAAAAATAATGGTGGATTACAATTCATGTGACTCTCCTTACCGATCAACTGAGAAGCAAGGGGAAGAGTACTCTCCTAACATAGAAGATACCTTGATAAGTCTAAAGGCATAAATCAAAGTTGCAAGGCAGATAATGATAGGATAATTGAGTCATTGGAAAGGCTTTCCAGAGCTCAAGAAAAGCAAGTCGAAGTCAATGCAATTTCCCTTCAGAGCTTATCAGATTTGCAGAGACAAGGGAAACCAAGGATCAATTATGGACATGGGGAAAGGATATGTTAGCAGGTCTCAATCAAGATACAGGTTGGACAGGGATGACACAGTCAGAGGTGGCAGATAGTTGAATACACCTGACATGAGAGGTAGTGGTTATGGGTTCTATTCTAGTTATGGTTCAGATAAACATCATAGTCATCATCACCACCGTCCTTATAGGAGGAGTGGGAAGAAATACTTGCCAGATGAGTTCAAGAAAGCCAAGCCTCCTACATTTGATGGAGATTTGAAGAAACCATAAGATACAAAATCATGATCGTTTGGAATGAAGAAGTTCTTCAAATTGCATGATTAAATAGAGGATATGAACGCAATGATAGTTATTTTCAGTCTCAAGGGAAAAGCATATATTTTGTGGGAAGATGTGAAGCATGTCATAGGCATCATAATAGAAGAGTTGAGTTGGCGTGAGTTTAAAAGAATCTTCAGAAAGAAGTAATTTTATGAGAGATATTATGATGGAACGCCTAAAGAGTTCAATGATTTGAAAATGGGTTGTATGAAAGATGAAGAGTACACGACTAAGTTCAGTGGAGTGATTGAGATGTGTGCCTTATCTCAAGGATGAGAAGACAAAGGTCCAAAGGTTCATCAGTGGATTGTCATTAGAATTCAAGGATCAGATTGAGTATGATGAGCCTCAGTCATTGGAGGAAGTCATTGGGAAGTTGAAGCATTGTTATGAGCAGTCAAAGCATAATTTTGAGCCTAAGGTTGATTGGAAAGGGAATGAGAAGGCTAAGGGAAAATAACCTATGTAGCGAGAAAAACCTCAGGATGTAGGTGAGAAAGAAAATGTGTCTCCTTACAAGAAGTTCAGTGCAACAGTGAAGGGACATGGATCTCAACCTGGAGAGCAGAAAAATAAAGGTAGTGACAAAGAACCGTTGTAGTGTTGTATTTGTGGCAATGATCATTGCAAGAAGGATTGTCTTTTGTACCTGGGTGGAAGACCTCATATTTATAGTGCTCAGGAAGCACAGACAGTTGGGGATGTTGGGCATAACATTCCTTGAATTTATGCATCAATTTTTAACAGGTAGGCAGACCATCATACATCCATTATTGAGATGGAAGGTAAGATTTGTGATCGAGTTGTTTCCATTTTGATTGATCCTGGATCTAATTATAGTTATGTTAGTCCTAACTTGATGGATAAGTGTGGCTTAAATAAATAAGTGCTTTCAAAGTCTTGCTTGGTTCAGTTGGATACATGGACCAAGAAAAGAGTTCATCATTGGGTAAGAGCTTGGGCATTTGAGCTTAATAGTATGCCTACATCAACACATCTAAATGTGCTTCCTTTGGGATCATACAATATGCTTCTGGGTATGGATTGGTTGTTTATTCACAGGACCAAGGTAGAGTGTTACAAGAATTCTATTAAATGCTTGGATGATGATGGAGAGAAGAGAATCTTGCAGGGAAAGAAGAAATATACATTAGTGAGAATGGTTACAACTATGCAAGCTAAGCGCAGTTGTAGGAAACGGTGTATATTATTTGTAGTGCATGTTTCTAGTCACAAAGGGAAGAATGTTGATGATGCAGAAGTCTTGAAGAGGTATCTTGTTTTGCAAAAGTTCATGATGTATTTCCAGCAGAGGTTTCAGATTTATCGCCTCATAGGGAAGTGGATTTCTCTATTGAGTTGGTATCAGGAGCAACACCAGCGTCAAAGGAACCTTACAATATGAGCACTCCAAAGTTAGTGGAACTAAATTTGCAGCTTAAGGAAATGTTGAATAAGGGATAGATAAGGCCAAGTGTATCACCCTGGGGTCCACCAATATTGTTTGTGAAAAATAAGGATGGTACTTTTGTTGATTTTTGGTCGCATCGGATGTGCTTTAAGTCTCAAAATTTGTGGAGAGGCTTAGACACATGCATTACAGATAACCCATAAATTTTTGAAATTTTTCAACCTAAAACACTGCTGCAATGATAGATTTATTTCGCCTACTTATTTTGATAAGTTATTTACAGAATCTTCAGTAAATTCTGAAATAAACACAACTGTAGTATTCACTTAGCCATAAGAAGAAAATGCATATAACGCAATAGAAACAATCACATGAACGCAATTATTTTTGGACAATTGTCCTCGAAAAAACCTAATGCAAGAAAACCAGTGCAGTAGGTGAGGGTTTGTATTATTCCTCAGCAAGGAAAATCATTTACAAGAATTTGACGAGCAGACTTCTAGAAAACACCTGAGATAAATTTCCTGAAACTTTCAGGAGAATTTTCGACACCCAGGAGGCACCCTAGCTCCCTCTGCATCACTCTGCATGGGGCCTAGTGTTTTTGTTCAGCATTGTACCCTCTGCGTCCTCCTCTTGCCTTTCTTCTGCCTCCGCTGACCTCCCCTTCTGTCTTCTGCCTCTACAACTCTGCCTCTACAACCTCTCCCTCTGAAATCGAATTATATTCCTTCATAATAGATTTCCTTCGAGTACTGAGTGTGTGCCCGACTTGCTTTCCAAATGACTCTCAAGCCTTCTCTTATAATCTTCTCGTTGATGAATCAACGACCCATATTACGTCTCTAATCAATGGCTAAGATTAAAACATGATTTGATCTTCGTTTTCTAGAAGATTCACACTCTTTTTTATTAACACCCTTTAATTATTTAATTTCCCTAGGTTTAGACTTAAGGATCAAATTAAAATAATTAATTATTTTAATAAAACATGGACCGAGTGGAATTTCCACAAACGGTTTATGGGTTCTCTGGAATACTGATGTCCAAGCCTCCTCCCAAAATATGAGACTTGGAACACTTTCCAATGCTACAAAATCAACACTCCCTCTTAGTGAGGAAAGTGTTCAAGCAAAATACCAACTGCATCTGCTCTGACCTAAAGCATCTACTGCGTTGCAGATGTCTCGGCTGCTGCCCCTCATCTACTGCGCTGCTACCCTCTATACTGCTGCCCGTGACACTGTCTTTTTCACTGCCTCATCCGTACTACAGCTCCCTCTGAATCTCAAGTCCAACCATTCCTCTACTGGAATGGGTTCTTGACCATCCCCATCTTTTCTCTGAAGTAAGTAAACTTAATCTTACCCAGAAATTTCGTGAGGATATCTACCACCTATTCTCCTTTAGGAATGTACTTCAACTGTACAAATCCCCGTTGGACATAGTCTCTAATGAAGTGGCAACTAATTTCAATGTGCTTCGACCGATCATGAAACACAAGAGTCTCGGAGAGCTTGATGCAACTCTGACTATCACACAAAATTTTGGTCGGTTCCATCCTCTTCTTGAGTAAGTTCATGAGCAACTTACGAAGCCATATGGCCTCACATGAAGCTATGCTAAATGCCATATATTCAGCCTCGGTTGAGCTCAGCACCACAGATTTCTATTTACTACTGCACCAGGAAGTCACTCCTGATCCGACACTGAAACAATACCCACTGGTACTTTTCCAATTTACTGGACTTCCAGCCCAGTCTACATCAGTGAACCCACTCAACTGGATTTCATTTCCCTTGGTGCACTTCAATCCAAACTCAATTATCCCCTTCAAGTATCTGAGAACATGTTTGACTACTACCCAGTGAGCCCTCCTTGGTTCTACCATGAATTGACTGAGGGTATTCACGGCATAATAAATGTCTGGTCTAGTGTTAACTAGGTACATCAATGATCCTATGAGTTTCCTATACAAGGTAGGGTCAGCCTCATCATCCTCGGACGTGTCAATTTTCTTCCATTTTGTGGTCATTGGCGTAGCCATGGGTCTATATTCCTCCATCTGAAATCTCTTCAGAATATCTGTAGTATATCTTCCTTGCCCAAGGAAGATTTCTCCCTTCTGTTGCCAAACCTCCAAACCCAGAAAATAATGCATCTACCCTAGATCCTTAATGTCAAATTTTATAGCCAGATTTTCCTTGCAGTCTTTGATGAGCTTAGATGATCCAGTAAAAAACAGATAATCTACATATAATACCAGTATTAAAGGCTCATCCCCCACTCTCAGATAGTTGAGGTTGGGATCTACGTGACTCTTGACGAATCCCATCTTTTGCAGGTAGCTGTCAATTCTCCCATACCATGCTCTAGGATCTTGCTTCAATTCGTACAAGGCTTTCTTAAGCCTACACACATGAGTTTTATGCTCATGCGTCTAAAAGCTCTGTTGGGTGTGGAGCCTGATTATCTTGTTTATTTTATATCACAACGTTGGACCCTTGTACCTTAATGGGGCGGCAACGCCGCCCGTAATTAAATGTTGCCTGGGGGGTCCAGGAGGGGGCGGCTATGACTTTATGTAGCCCCCCCTGGCGGGGAGTTTCGGGGGCAGCGCCCCCGAAGCTAAAAACAGATGTAAATTTTCCTTGTAAAAGTATAGTAATTTCTAGTCAATCTGGGCCGTTCATTAGGAGGATGATCTGACAGTAGAAGTTATGTTTAGTTTAGGGTTTTTTTCCCTAGAAGGCAACCTCTCGCTTGTATGAGGGTATTATATTGCGGCTATGTATTGTATGTGTATTCTTAGAGTGAGAAATAGATAGGGAGACTGTGAGAGAGAACAGAGGATATTACAGCGAATCTGTTGTAGGTTGTGTCTCTTCATTTTGCTGGATAATAGAAAGGAAGGACTGGCTGTTCAGGGTGGACGTAGCCCAAACTGGGTGAACCACGTATATCTGTGTCTCTCTAGTTTTATGTGTTTTGTGTGCTTGTGTTTTCTGCATATTTTATGTGTTTCATTTCTCTATAATATATAATTTTATAACAAGCCCTTTAGTTGTTCTATGTACACTTCCTCTTCTATCACCCCATTCAAGAATGCAGTCTTGACATCCATCTGGTGGATTTCCCATCCTATCTGCGCTACAAGGGAGATGAGGGATCTTATTGAAGTATACCGAGCTACAGGGGCGAAGGTTTCTTCATAATCAACCCCTTCCTTCTGTGCATACCCCTTAGCTACAAACCTGGCCTTGAGTTTCTCAATGCTTCCATCTACAACATATTTGATCTTGTAGATCCATCTCAAACCTACCACCGACTTGTTTGGAGGTCTAGGAGCTACTTCCCAGACATCATTAATAATGATGGAGTTGTACTCCTCCACCATATCATCTACCCACAACTGATGTTGAGCTGCCTCCTGAAAACTAGAGGGTTCTCCAACCTACGCTACCAATGCCTGATACCTATCTCGCTGCTTGTGTTCCCTCTTCTCATTCCTAAGGGCTCCAACAAACTCCTCTGCATCCTTCAGAACATGTTGTAGTTCCCTGCTCTTCCTTCCACTGGTGGTGGGTGGATTCACCTATTCTCCTTCTTGCACTTCCTCGAAAAGGCTTTCCTTAGGATCATTGTGCCTTGGAGAGGCACTCGAGTCATATTTTGTAGGTCGTTGTGGCTAGACCAACAGATCCTCCCCAGATTGTGTAGCTATAGACATCTCTCGGGATCTCCTGAATTCTCTCTCCTCCATGAATTTCACGTCTCGTCTTACTACGATCTTCCTATTCTCGGGAATATAGATGCAGTAAGCCTTTGCATTCTCGTTGTATCCCACAAGGTATCCTTTCTCTGTAGTCTGATCTAACTTCTTCCTCTTCTCATCAAGTACATGGAAATACGTTATATTACCAAATATATTGAAGTGCCTCACCTCAGGCTTGCTAACAGTAAACACACTCTCAAGAGTAACCTTGCCCAATGCGTTATGAGGCACCCTGTTCTGCACATACACAGCTATATTACAAGCTTCAACCCACAAAAAATTTTCCATGTATTGATCATACAAAATTTCCCTCACAGCTTCCACAATAGTCCTATTCTTTGATCTAAATATGGGAAAACTTATTATTTCTATGCAAGCTCCCTCATTAGTATTAAAAATGTGTTTAAGGATCGTCTCATGTTAACCATTTGTGAAGGGGTTTATGTGTGTAGTTTCATGTGTCTTTGATGATCAAATTATGAGTTAATTAACAATAAAAAACTCGTTTACAACAAATGAAACACAGAAACATAACTCACAT
Source organism: Pinus albicaulis (assembly GCA_034641835.2). NCBI lineage: Eukaryota > Viridiplantae > Streptophyta > Pinopsida > Pinales > Pinaceae > Pinus > Pinus albicaulis. Next base: position 1,012,777,102 of record CM076583.1, read on the forward strand.
CAATCACATAACACAATGGATGATGATGGAGTTCACCCCTCCTGGGCTACATCTCCATGGACCTGCTTTAATTAGCTAGGCCCTCTTGGGATTATGAGTCAAAATTCTTATTACAAGCATTTGTGATGCTCCAATGGATTTTCTGACTATTCCATTGGCTTCAAAAGACATGAAAACCCCAAAAATGACTATCCCATTTCTAAATTTGGTTATCAGTTCCTTTAGGGTTGACCTCCAACCCCGGTGGCCATGGGCTTGTTTAATCTCCAAAGTGACAAAAGCACCTTCAGATGTGCTACAACGCATCTATAAATTGTAACACTCCAGCACCTCTATAAACTATACCACTGTGTTCAGAGCATCAAATACATCAAAAATTGGCTATTCAGTCACTGAAAACGACCTTTAGCTGATCTGGGTATGGTCTTCCCTCCTGGTGGCCCTAGGCTTCAAATTTCTTCAAGTGACCAAAAACACATGTAGATGGTCCCCTTTGCCTCTGCAAACTATTCCAATGGATTTAGAGCATGCCAATATACTAATACTAACTATCCTTGAGCAAAAATTGGTCGAAAATTGACCAAGATGGGCCTCATTAAAGTTTTCCCTAGATTCTACCCCTAAATCTGCAAAACTACCAAATAACCTCGAAAAATTTGGAAGTGGCGTCGGATTTGGAGATTCTGCTAAAAATCCACCAAGTTAACTGCCAAATTAATTATGGCTAACTACAAATTAACTATGCATTAAGTGCGCACTAATCCGCACTTAACTGGGCACTTAACCAAGGTCATATAGTAAGGTTCCATGAGGAGGAGGGTTGACCCCTCTCCATTCCTCTACCCTTGAAATCTGAAAAAACGATTAAATACAGGTTGTGCACCTTGGTTTTCATGTTCAGGTTTGGTGGCGCGTTGGTAAATGGGTGGAGTGGTGGGGCGGAGGTCACGGGGTCGAGCCCCGACCTCCGCACCCATAATACCTTTTTGCAAACACACGTTGTCCACCATATGCACCCACCGTATAATGTTTGACCTTAGGTTTAATATGCACCAAACTTATGACTAAAGGTTTATGTATGCCACCACGTTCATAAATACCAATGTATTATATAATATGCTACCAACGTAAGATTTAAATTTGATGCCACCACGTTCATAAATACCAATGTATTATATAATATGCTACCAACGTAAGATTTAAATTTGAATTTTGGGCTTGTAATTAAAGTTAAATCTTTGTGTTTGTAATTAAAGTTAAATATATGTGGAATTTTTAAATATTAATAATATATAAAATTTGAATTTTATATATATATAATTTAATATAATATATGATTTTTTTTAAAACCATATAAAATATTAATTTTATATATAATATTAATTCAACTTTAATATATTTAAAAAAAATTCCAACACATAATAATCATGAACCCTCATTCAACTTGGAGGACATTGGGTGATTTTTACCTTCACAAACCAAACTAGCGAATACAATTGTGACATTTGTCACAGTCACATTGGACAATAACTGAAGAAGATTCTCTGCATGCTGACTGGACTGCCATGTCATCAGTTGTACCTGTTCTGCAATTTTTTATTTTTTATTTTTTAAATTTGTTTGTTCTGAATGACGGTCAATAGACCATAACTCCTTCATCCGAACTCGGTTTCAACGAAACGAGTTGCATTGGATTCCTTGTGACGGGACGGTCGCTATGGTTTGGGTTTGGTGCAATTCTAATCAATTTAATTTTTGAGCCAATTTTTGCCCCTGATCCAGATTCTGATCACTCCTTCCCACTGACATGATTTTGGACCCCAAAATATGGTTATCTCATCATCAATTCTGAACACTCTTATGTTTCCCAAGTTCTTTCATCTTGATTCTACTTAGAGAAATCGCTATGACAACCACTTCGTCACTGACATGCCTTGCCTTGCCTTGCAAATGGCTTGGCTCTTCAACCACTGTTCTCTTTTTGTTGCTGACCCAATCCAACACTTGTTGGCTGCTTGCTGATATAACACTTTTGATGTACCAAATCGAATCCTCGATGTCTTCCCACTAAGAATCATGCTCCTCCTTTGTACAATGAGTGAACTACAACAAATAGCTTCCAACATCAGTAAACACAAGGAAAGAAATGACCATCCTTTTACCTCCATGGTTCCAAATTCCACATCTGGAAGAATGCATTCGCCATCTCCTTCTCTTCTTGAAATAAACACGTAACATGGTCTACAATGGCTGCAAGCATTTTATTTGACATCTTGCCACAACAAACAAATCATGAAAGAAACAAATTGACGACATATCCTCTTTCTCCTTCAAAGCAAATAATTTTGCATCATGTGAACATCGCCATGTACTCTCACATCTTGGTGTCAAAACTTATCGACCAAACGCAAGTCGAAAAAAACATGCCTCTTCAAAAGACTGACTCTCAAGTCAAGCATAAGAATGTATAATAACTTGATGATTCTTTTCCCAAAAAAAAAAGGAATTTCACATTCCATGAAACACTTCGTCAACATCTCCTCTTCATATTTGGAGACAAAATCAACTTTTCCAAGTCGATATGACATGCATGTAACACCCAATTGACCAACACGTGTCAATTACTCATGCATGTTCAAGAACAATGAAACCATCAAAATTTCACTGTTCTTGCACACAAACTCTCATGCATGTATACAATCCTTCAACTCTCTCACAAGTACAATCATAAGTACAAGAACTCCATTCATGTGTACATGTACTTAAAGCTGAAATGCACAAATTTTGCTGCAATAAAGTGAGTCAACATACTCCACTTTCAATCACCTTCTTGGCGTAAACATGCAACATGCATTCCATTGGCAAAGAAATGCATCAACATCAAAAGACATGCAAAGCCTTAATTGGATAAGAAATTTAACCATCTCTTACCAAACCATTTCAATGGCGCTTCTTTCAGCTGCACATCATCATCATGTAAATCATCTTGACCCACATCAATTATGGAATCTTTTTTCCATTCTTGCCATTCTCTTTCTCCAGTTTCTTCAAATGTCGTGGATGACTTGCTGGATACAAAATCCAACACTTATCTACAAGATGACCTTGCTTATGGCAATGAGTGCAAAACAATTGCCTCTTCTTTTCAACATGGTTTTCTTTGTTCAAATGACCTTTAGCTTGTTGCTTCCTTTGCTTCAAAATTTTCTTGTGCATGGTTATCTTCTTCCAACACCTTGAAACATTATGGTTATCCAAACCACAAAAGGAACATGCAAACTTTCTCCAAATCTTATGTGATAATTTTCCATGTTTATCATAATCAAAAGCAACTTGATTAAAAGAAGATTTATACCTTGAAAATTCACCTTTGTCGCCTTCTTGAGGAGGTGAATTTGATGAGGTAATAGCTCTCTTCGGAATACCAACAATGCATTCAATGACTGTAGATATTTCAACATCCTCTTGTTTGCCATTCTCATTAGTTGAATGCTTATGAGCACCTTCGTGCAAAGTGGGTGTAAAATTTTTGCATTCATCATTAACACAATCTTCACAAGTTTGAGGTAATGAACATGAAATGAAAGTCCTTCTTGGAATACCTTCATGTGCCTCCTTGGATTTAGATTTTTCTCCATCATGTTGTCCATAACCAAAACCCAAATACTTAGGCCTTTCCTCAACAACAATTGGCTCAACTATGCCTTGTGCATTTTTGCCTAATCCTTTACCTTCATAGCCCATCTTCATCAATAATTTGGACCCTATTCCTCTAGTGTGTCTTTCAAAAGAACCTACACATTCATTTTGAGAGGAAATTGAAGATAAAATTCAATTGCATACCTCTTTTTCAAGCACATGTTTGGCTAAGGCTTCCTTGGCATCATGGAGTCGAGTCTCCATCTCATGTATCCTTTCAAGGTTTTCATTTGCAATATGGAGTTGAATCTCCATCTCATGCATATTTTCAAGAAGTTCTTGTTTCTCCTCCTTCATGGCAACCAACTGCTCTTGAAGTTTAATGTTATTATATTCATACTTCTCTTGCATCCTATCAATCATGATGTGGAGTTTCTGCAACATCACTTTATCAATGAGTTCTTGTAAGGAATATTGACTAAAAGCATCACTTAATGAAGCTTCCATCACACATGCAATTCATACAAATCTTCTTTGTTGTGATTTGAGAATCTGAAGTCTCAATCTTGTCATTTTTCTTCACACATAAACTTAGAAAACTTTTAAATTCTCCTTGCAGAAATTCAAAAACCAATAACTATAGAACCAATAGAAGAATTAGCTATCCTTGACTAAAATGAGCTAAAATTTTTCTCTAATACCAACTTGATCTGAATATGGGCAAACTTGTTATTTCTATGCAAGCTCCCTCATCAGTATTAAAAATGTGTTTAAGGATCGTCTCATGTTAACCTTTTGTGAAGGGGTTTATGTGTTTAGTTTCATGTGTCTTTTATGATCAAATTATGATTTAATTAACAATTAAAAACTCATTTACAACAAATTAAATGCAGAAACATAACTCATACCAATCACATAACATAATGCATGATGATGGAGTTCACCCCTCGTCAGATACATCTCCATGGACCTGCTTTAACTAGTTAGACCCTCTTGGGATTATGAGTCAAAAGTATGATTACAAAAATCTGTGATGCTCTAGTGGATTTTATCACTATTCCATTGGCTTCAGAAGACATGAAAACCCCAAAAATGACTATCCAATCTCTGAATTTGGTACCAGCTCATGTAGGCTTGACTTCCAACCTTGGTGGCCATGGGCTTGTTTAATATCCAAAGTGACAAAATCACCTTCATATGTGCTCCAACATCTATATAAATTGTACCATTATGTTCAGAGAATCAAATACATCAAAAATTCACTATTCATTCGCTGAAAATGGCCTTCAACTGATCTGGGCATGGCCTTCCCTCCTGGTGGCCCTAGGCTTAAAATTTATTCAAGTGACCAAAAATACATGTATATGAGCTCCTTTGCCTCTGAAAACTATTCCAATAGATTCATAGCATGCCAATCTGCTAAGAATGACTATCCTCTATCGAAAATTGGTCGAAAATTGACCAAGATAGGCCTCATTAAAATTTTCCCTAGATTCTGCCTCTAAATCTGGAAACTGCCAACTAACCCCGAAAATTTTGGAAGTGGCGCGCATTTAGATATTCTTCTAAAAATCTACCATGTTAACTTCTATATTAATAATGGCTAACTACAGATTAACTATGCATTAAATGCACACTAATTCGCACTTAACTGAATGCTTAACCAAGATCATATGTTAAGGTTCCATGAGGAGGAGGGTGGCCCCTCTCCGTTCCTCTACCCTTGAAATTCGCAACAACAATTAAATACAGGTTGCACGCCTTGGATTTCACATTCAAGTTTGGTGGTATGTTGGTATTGGGCGGAGTGGTGAGGTGGAGGCCACGGAGTTGAACCTCGACCTCCACACCCATAATACATTTTTACAAACACGTGTTGTCCACCATATGCACCCACCGTATAATGTTTGACCTTAGGTTTAATATGCACCAAACTTATGACTAAAGGTTTATGTATGCCACCACATTCATAAATACCAATGTATTATATAATATGCCACCAACGTAAGATTTAAATTCGAATTTCGGGTTTGTAATTAAAGTTAAATATATGTGGAATTTTTAAATATTAATAATATATAAAATTTGAGTTTAATATTTATATATATAAATAATTTAATATATTATATGATTTTTCTTTAACCATATAAAATATTATCTATATATATAATATTAATCCAACTTTAATATATTAAAAAATAAATAATCTAACACATAATAATCATGAACCCTCATTCAACCTTGGAGGATATTGGGCGATTTTCACCTTAACAAACCAAACTGGTGAATCTAATTCTGACACTTGTCACAGTACTATTGGACAAAAACTGAAGAATATTCTCTACATGTTGACTGGACTGTCATGTCATCAGCTGTACCTCTTTTGCAATATTTTTTTTTAAATTTTCCTGTTCTAAACAACGATCAACAGACCATAACTCCTTCATCCAAACTCGATTTTCAACGAAACGAGTTGTGTTGGATTCCTTGCAACGGGCCGGTCATTGTGGTTCTAGTTTGGTGAAATTATGAGCACTTTCATTTTGAGCTAATTTTTTCCCCTGCTCTAGATTTTGATCATTCTTCCTCTCTGCGACCCCATTATGCTCCAAATTATATGGAGCAAGAAACCCTCTCATGATGCCCTCTTTTGTGCAGAACCTTGTGAAGTATTTGTCAATGCACTCTCCACCATTATCTGATCGCAATGTCTTGATCCGATTTCCTGTGAGATTTTCTACGAGAGACTTAAACTCTTTGAATTGCTCAAAGACCTCATCTTTGGTCTTCAGAAAGTAGATCAATGTCTTTCTGGAATGGTCATAAATAAACATGACAAAATACTTTGCACCACTGAGAGCATTCGTGGACATTGGTTCGCAGATGTCTGAGTGTATAAATCCCAACACACTCTTGGCCCTATTGTTGTTTTTCGGATATGTCGCCTTGGCATACTTCCTTAATAGGCACCCCCTGCAAACATCGTCTCGCTTGGTGCTAAGTTATGGAGCTCCCGTGACAGTCTTCTTGAGAATTCTCAAGGATCCATGATGTAGATGCCCCATTCTTCTATGCCATAATTCATTCAAATCCCTTTCATCAGTACTGCCTATCAGTGCCATTAGGGACTCAAGCCGTAACTTGTACAATTTATGGCTCCTCACTCCAATTTGTGCCTTAGTTCTCCAACTAGGGTGTTTTACATAAACTTTGTTGCCAATAAAGTATAAATTTAAACCCTTGTTCTGAAGTTGAGACGCTGAGAGCAAGTTCATCCCCAATCCTGGTACATGCAGTACGTTGGTGGCCCGAGCAGCTTATTGCTAGCTTTTGTTTGAATAATTATGGTGCCTTTTCCAATAGGGTACATTTTGCCTTGTTTCCCATTGTGATTTGAAAATTCATCTGCTCCTCTTGGTAGCTCGAGTAGCATTCTCGAACTCCTGTCATGTGAGCAGATGCTCCACTGTCACTATACCAGATTTCGAGAGAGGTCATGCTAGACACATAAGAAAAATTCTCTTCTATTCTAGATGCTAGAACTAAAACATCATGATTCCTCTGTTCCTCCATGCGTTATGGAGGACTGCGTGAACCCTTTCGAGCTGATGCTGCATTACAGTCGAACCCTCGTTCCATTGAAAAACCTCCTCTTATGTTACTCATCTTTTGCTCTGATACCATGTGAAATTTTTCAACATGAAACACTACTGCAATGATAAATTTATTTCACCTACTTATTTTATGATAAGTTATTTACAAATTATTATGTAAATTTTGAAATAAACACAACTGAAGTATTCACTTAGCCATAATCAGAAAACACGTATAATGCAATAGAAACAATCACATAAACACAATTATTTTTAGAAAATTGTCCCTGGAAAATCCCAATGTGGGAAAACCGATGCAGCAGATGAGGGTTTGTATTATTCTTCAGCAAGGAAAATCATTTACAAGAATTTGGCAAGCAGACTTCTAGAGAACACTTGAGATAAATTTCCCAAAACTTTCGGGAGAAATTCTGACACCCGGGAGGCACCCTAGATCCCTTTGCATCACTCTGCGTGGTCTTCTGCGCAGTCCCTACGCCAGACTGCGTCACTCTACGTGGGGACTCAGTGTTGTTGCTCAGCGTTGTCCCCTCTGCGTCCTCCTCCTGCCTTTATTCTGCCTTTTTTGACCTCCCCTTCTGTCTTCTGCCTCTACAACTCTGCCTCTACAAACTCTCCCTCTGAAATTGAATTGTATTCCTTTAGAATTGATTTCCTTTGGGTACTAAGTGTGTGCCCGACTTGCTTTCCAAATGACCCTCAAGCCTTCTCTTATAATCTTCTCGTTGATGAATCAACGGCCCAAATTAGATCTCTAATCAATGGCTAATATTAAAACATGACTTAATCTTCGTTTTCTAGAAGATTCACACTTTGTTTTATTAATACCCTTTAATTATTTAATTTCCCTAAGTCTAGACTTATGGATCACATTGAATAATTAATTATTTTAATAAAACATGAACCGAGCGGAATTTCCACAAACGGTTTATGGGTTCTCTGGAATATCGATGTCCAAGCCTCCTCCCAAAATATGAGACTTGGAACACTTTCCAATGCTACAAAATCCACAAAATCGTTTTGGGAAATTCCACCCAGAAACAGTTTTATAAGAAAAATTAATTATTTTTAATGGGGACCCTAAGTCTAACTTAGGAAATTGAAATAATTAATCAGTACTAATGTAAATTTTGGGCGAAACTTATAGAAAAAACATATCAAGTCTAATATATTCTTAGTCGTTGATTGGATATCTATTCTCAGTCGTTGATTTTTCAACGAGAAGGCTATAAAGGAAGAATTGAGGGTCATTTGTAAATCACACCGAGAGGATCTAGAGATCTATTTTTTCTGACGGAGCAATGCTCGAACGAAAATCAGATCTAAGTGATTCTTGATTGTAGTGAGGGGCATCATAATTCCGCTTGGAGATTTTCCTGAGACGGGAATACATCGCGGAGAAGACAAAAATCATATCAGCAGAGGCATCATAGAAACTACGCAAAGGCAACGCAATCTCATGTAGAGGCAGCGCTGCAGCCTTGAGGGAATTCGTAATTCAGCTGAGGGTCAACCAGATCTAGTGTCGGAAAGCCGGGGTGTGTGCTAGGTCCCTATAATACTGGTGTATCCCCTTATTTTTATTGTTAGTGTAGTCCCCTTATTGTTATTGTTGTGCCCATGTAGTCCCCATATTGTTATTATTGTGCCCCATAGAAGCCCACTATTGTTATTGTTGTGCCCTTACATTGTTATTGTTGTATCAACTAGGATTATATTGTGACCCCTTGGACTCCTATATATATAAAGGAGGTTTTTTCATTTGTATCATCCAAGAATTGTCCATTTATGTAATATAAGGGAGGTTTCCTCCTCGAAGAGGCTGATTTCTAAGTCGTTTATCTATATTTTCTTCTATTTTGTGAGCTGGTTTCATATTATTTGGTATCAGAGCTTTAGATTCTAGATTTTTGTTGTTGCAAACATATCATCTTGGAATTTTCGCTAAAAAATTTTCTACAAAGGTTTAGAAGCAGAAAAAAAAACCCATTTGAGCCGAAATCCTGAGGAACTTCGTGTAAAAATTTCAAATCTTGTTTCGTAACATTTTTCAGAGATATGATCTGAGGGAGTTAGGGTTTTTACAAGCTCGATAATTTCATCTCAAACAAGTGGTCGAGGGAAAATCATCATAACTTTTGTTTCAGACATTGGATTGCAATTTTGTAAAAAGTGATTGAAAGTGCACATATAATAGCTTCTTTTGTATCAATTTCAGAGCATAAGGTCGAAACAGTGACACGCGGCATGTCGTACAAGTTTTCTCTACTGAACTAGTCCATAATTAGGTCACTGTGGGAGATCATGCATAACTTTATCTTGAAGAATCCAAATTAGGTCTAACCTGTGGCATTGAAAAGAAGATGCAGAGGGCTAATAAAGACCAAATATCAAATCTTGGGCATCTAAAATTACAAAGATACATTAGTTTCAATATCGAGCTCCTCAAAAGCAAGAAAAAGGTGTGTGTGTTTTTTTTAATTGCATAAGTCTTGTTTGAAAAATCAGTTTGAAATGATTCCAAGGGCATATTTAAACATAGATATCAGTATTGGGTTCTAAAATGGCCCCTAAAAACAATTCCACACCCATTAAGCCCTTAGAAGGCTCTACTATGACTCATGAAGAGGAAGAAGTGCAACATGATATATGAAAATTACAAGACCAAGTGAAACAAATTTCGCTCTCACAAAGAGTAACAAAAAATGAACTGGAAGCTAAGATGGATGGTTTGAAGATAGACTTGGATGGATTGAAGAAATGCATGGAAGATAAGATGGATGGTTTGAAGAATGACGTGGAAGATAAGATCGATGGTATAGAAGAAAAATTGAAAGGAAACATGGAAGACATGAAGAATGACATGGAAAGTTTGAAGGAAGGTTTGACAAAGCTACTACAAGAAATGATTCCTGATGGCGAAACAGTAGTAGATGAAACTCATGATGAGAAAAAAATAAATGTTAATCATGATTTCATAGACTCTAATGTTGGATTTAAGACCCACCTCATTCTAAATATCGATATGAGGAAGTTTGATGGCAAGGATCCAATAACATGGAGACTACATATGGAGCAATATTTTGATCTGCATAATGTGCAAAACACACAAAAGGTACGCATTGCAACTTTATATTTAGAACAAAGTACATTTGTATGGTATCTATGGATTTTATCTCGTAAAAAAATTGTCACTTCGTCAAAATTTAAAGAGGAAATAATAGCACATTATGAGGATACAAAGAGCAACACCTTCTTTTGCCAATTGATAAATCTCAAACAAAAGGGTTCGATGGTGGAGAACATTGAGGACTTCCAAAAACTGAATATAAGGGTAATTGATATTCCAGAGGAACACATGATTGATTTATTCATAGGGACTTTAAAGTATAACATCCAACATGAGGTTCGCCTTTGGGAACTTGATTCATTGGAGAAGGCATTCAAGTTGGCAAGAAAAATTGAAAGAAAAATTATGGCGACAAGGAACCTACCACTCACAACTACAAAGATGGAAGTGTCTCCTAGACTTCCACAACCTACAAGGTTGACACCACAACAATTGGAAGAAAAAAGAGCAAAAGGGCTTTGCTATAGTTGTGATAGCAAATACACTAAAGGTCACAAGTGTGTTGAGAATAAATTATTTTACATAGATTGTGAAGAGGAAGAAGAATAGGAACAAGAAACTTCAAAAGAAAAGGATATACACTAGGAACCTTCCCTAGAGGAAGAAGAAATTAATCCAACCATATCCTGTAATGCATTGGAAAGAATTACCACTCCTAAAACTCTCAAGATAGAAGGACATATTAAGAAGAAAAATGTAATATTGTTGATTGATTCGGGTAGTACCCATAATTTTATTCATTGTAAGGTAGCTGAGGAATTGAACTGCTTCCTATACCGAGCACCAGAGTGTCAAGTGATGGTTGCAAATGGAGGAACTGTAAATTGCTATGGAAAGTTCCATAATGTCAAACTAACCATAGGGTAATATGTATTGAATATTCCAATGCTCTCCATCCCAGTGGGTGGTGCTGATATTGTACTAGGAGTACAATAGTTACAATCTTTAGGGACTGTAGCTTTTAATTTTCAAAAAATTTCTTGATTTTTTTTCGGAAGGAAAGGAAGTTGAAGTACGAGGTATCGAATGGAAGACAGGAAAAATAATCAGCTCTAATGTCATGACAAAGATTTTGAAGAAATAACAATGAGGTGTAATTTCACAATTATGCTCACTACAGGTTCAAACATCAAAATCATTTATTTCTCCAGATTTCCAAAAATTCTTGGACAATCATTCCAAGGTATTTGAGACTCCCAAAGGAATCCCACCTATTCATGATCATGATCATGCTATACATTTTATTCCAGTAAGTGTTCCTCCAAACATCAGACCTTATAGATATCCTTATGCTCAAAAGAGTGAGATTGAACATATGGTTGCAGAAATGTTAAAGGTTGGTATAATTCAACCTGGTCAAAGCTATTTCTCTGCTCCAGTAGTATTGGTGCACAACAAGTGTATAAATTTAATACAAAATATGTATTGCCTGGATTCTCCTGATATAACAATTATATGCCACTGTTAAATATATAATCACTTCTACAAAATCTTTGCAGAATTTAGAACACAGTCGCCAATAGCAATATTATGAAGAAAGATCAATCACACATAACACAGATAATTTACCGGGAAAGAATAAATCTAAAAACCCCACTATCATATATTTTATATATATCATGGATCATGAAACAATCTCATACAAAGCTCCAATCCAAAAGCTCTTAGTACAATATACAATCGTCTCACACTGTCATGAAAAAATTGGCATGTTCCTTAGCCAATTTATTGCCTTCAGACAACCTGCCTCCATTGCGCAATCCCAGTTGATAGCAATCCCTGAATGAATGGAATCCTTCTTGCCTTGACTATGCAATCCTCATGGGCACATAGAATGTGTGTGTGGTTGCATGTGTGCACCCACTAATGTCACAACTAATAGTCAATCTGTCCCTTTCACCTACATCTCAACTAGGTCTCCACTGGATCTGACATGCATGTAGTTAACAGTAGTAAATCTTCAGTTTCATGTGAGACCACTGATTGTGAATTAATTAATAATTAATTCACTTGATCTCTCACTAGTGTATCTTCAGTTAAAACTAGCACAATTGAGTTTAACTCACTTAACTGAGTTAAACTACTTTACAACTCTCATAACTACACTTCCAACTCTATTACAACTTAGAATCACTCAGTTACAACTAAGTCCACTTGCATGTCCCACCAACCAACCACTCAACTCGAAATTCCTATAGCTAACTGATTTTCCACTTTAGTTAACTACTTCCAAGTGCTCATTAAGAATAGAATATTATTTATTGTCCAACTAATATTAAGGGATAATGCATCTATAAATAGACATGCAATCTATAAATAGAACTTGCACATACATCTATAAATAGACCTTATCTATAAATATAATTTTCTCATGCATCTATAAATATACATCCACCTAAAAATAGCATGAGGCTCCATCCTAGTGTAGGTGCATAATTTTCACTAGGATCTTCTTGTTGAATCTCAACACTCCCTCTCAATAATAAAGGGATTATCCTTCAACCCAATCTTGTCTCTATGGTATTCGAATTTTCTCTCGGTGAGCGCCTTCGTCAGAATATCTACATCCTGATCTTCCGTAGGAATATAATGAAGCAACATGATCTTCCTCTACACACAATCTCTGATATGACGATACCAGATATCTATATGCTTATATCTATCATGAAACACAAGATTAATCGAGATTTTAATGCAACTCTGATTATCACAATGAATCACTGTTGGATCTAAATGAGAACCAAACAAACCAACGAAGAACTTTCTCATCCAGATAGCCTCACATGCAGCTTGACTTGTTGCCATGTATTCCGGTTCCGCTGAACTGAGTGCCACGGATCTCTGCTTCCTGTTGTACCAAGAAACAGTTGTAGATCCAATGCTAAAGATCCACCCTGATGTGCTCTTTCTGTTCGATGGGCTGCCTACCCAATCTGCATCCGTGAAGCCATCCAACTTCACCTCATCCGTCCTTCTGTACCATAAACCATACTCAAATGTGTTGAGAATTTGTAGGGTTGTAGGTTAATACAAATTCTCTTCTTTGATAATTACTTGTGATACTTATGTCTTATTCTTCTTTTAGTTTAGTTAATCTTTCATCAAGTCAATTATCAAAATGCTCAAGACACAAAAGTTAGGCTCCTAGAGCCAGGGAAAAACCTCTCCTTGTTGGAGAGGAAAACCCGCAAAGAATTATTCGTATAGATCTTCAAATGACAAACACCGTGACCCAGATTTTGACCTAGATATGCTTCCGAGACATTGCTCCTTCAACTTCAATTCTTCTTTTCAACAATTTGCTTGCTGCCTCTTTTTCTTAAGATGATTGTCTTATCTTTAATAAATTCCTTCTTCAAATCAGCAACCTTGAATTAACGCATTCCTGCACTTTTCCACACCTTAGTTTGTACCTTTATACTTTCCTCAATTTCCTTATAAGATGATGTCTCTTCAGTTCTGCACTTCAACACTTCGCATTATCCTTCAGTACTTTGTATTTAGCACTTTGCTTTAACCTTTAGTACCTCGCCTTCATCATTTAGCATTTACTTTCAGCACTTTGAATTTACCTTCAGTACTTCGGGGTTACCTTCAGCACTTTGGATTTATACTTCGGATTTACCTTCAGACTTTCAGACGTTCGCATTAACCTTCAGACCTCAGACCTTCATACTTCCAGACCTTCGCATTAACCTTCAGACTTCACATTTATCTTCAGATGTATACTTCGTATTTATACTTCACTTTTTATCTTCAGTATTTTGACCTTCGCATTTCAGACCTACACTTTTATGAACTTATTTATCTGAAAATTTATGTTTTCAAATGAACCGTAGAGAAATTATATATAGGTGTAGTTTTTCTAGTCTTCAAGCTGACTCATCAAGTTGACTTTAGGCCGACTTAAATAAAATTCCATGAGGTCTTTATTCCAGCATGTTGGAGGGTTGTCTACGCTGTATAGGAGCTTAAATTTCAATGCCTTTTTCGAGCTTGTCTCCCATCTTCTTTGAGGGCTGTTTGAGAGCTTATTTACAAGGTCTTTGGAGCATACTAAACTAAATCCTTCATGTCTATATGACCCCTAATTATATTTATTCCTAGATGACATAAACCTAATAGACATCAAGAAAATTCTATCTACATAATAAAAGCTTGCTCATGAAACCCATGAAGCAAGTACACCAAAAATATATTTTATTATCTTTGACATCTTCTTTGATTAAATACATAATTACATAATCAACATGAAGACCGACCTAGTTACACTTTTCAACACTCCCTCTTAACTAGGGAGGTATTCATACAAGTACATGGTTACTTTCAAACTGAAGAATCTCATAAGAAGAATCAGATTGGTAATCACATCTGTATAGCAGCATATCAACCAGCATTGTCTCAGTGAAAGGCCTTGACTAACAGCCCCATCTCTCAACGAGACAATGGGCTACAATGCTAGCGAGACACATGACTTATAGACACCATCGTCATTGTATCTCCAATGTACATACTCCACCCGGGTGTTCCCAAAGTATGACCTTCTTGGACTATTCTTCTCTTGGGTAGCTAGCCCTCAAAGAATATCGGTCCCCGAATACTCTTGTCTTGAATGGCCTAATACATTCTCAAAGAGTATCGAATTCCAGATGATTACCCAATCCTCCATTCTTTCTTCCCAAGTGAAGACCAGAATGATGTGTCTATCTCTCCCTCTCAACTAGGGAGGACCTATTCCACAAGGGAATGTACTCATTCCTATACAAGGAATGTACCTAAGCTCATTCTTAGGAATTACCAATTTTCTTCCAAGTAAGAAACTCATCATCAGTCTCCCTCTTAACCAGGGACCTCTAGCAACAATGGTGAGACACCCAGTTGCTCATGAATAATTCTTGTCCTCAATGACATGGATTTCAATATTGAGGAATCTTCAAATTTTAGCTTCATAAGGCACAGATCATCCATCACTTCCATCTTGAGTCATGTCAGATATCAGAGAGTGATTCATCATACTTCCTTATCTGTTCCACTGTTATGCCATGCTACTTTCCTTCAAATCATCTCCAAGGATCATACATCCTTTCTTATGCTTGGCAGCCCTGCACAAATTTATCCAGAAAACATATTCATATGAAATTTTAGAACAAAAGTTACCTTAGTGATGATTTTTTCACCATGACATCTTCCTATAGGCATCAACATCCTTCATATATATTGACATGTCTCCTAAAGATATGTATTGCCAAGCGTCTTCTTCTTTACTAGAATTTCGCCAGAGTCTACATATCTTCCCGGGAGATCTCCTAGTCACGTCTTCTTGGCGTTTGGATGATAACTGCCTCTTGACATGGTTGTACTTCATGATCTCCTCCTCTCTACACATTCTTCATTTCCAGGATATTGCAAATTTTACAGTTTCTTGTTTATGTACAACCACCTCATTTTCTATGAGGTCATATTATGTTGATTTCATTTGTTAGTGCACTGAGATATCCTTCTTCATATATCATACTCCTAAATACGAAGGTATATTACTAGCAACCATATGACATGACTTCACAACATCCAATATCAGCATATATGTCTGCTTACCTCATGCCTATTTTCCTTGAGTCATCGTAGAGCTTCATTCCTTTGAATTGCTTCATCAATATGTCATCACATCCCAAAAATTTTGTCTCCATGATGACCCTTGATCTGATGACTGCTTTACTTTTGTAGAGAGGTTTTTCTAGAAGTTGTTTCACCGAGAGCTCCTTCCATGCTTCTATCGAGATGCTTCTCAATGTACATTGCTATGATACAATTTTACAATCAATCAGATATCACTTAAAGAGAAAGATGATCTCAATCATAATAGAGATCTCTTGCTTCCTCCTTCTTAGATATTTTAGCATCAGGTTCTTATTTTTCATAAGTGACATGAGCTTCTTCCTTTTTCCTCTTGTCCTTTCCAGATTTAAGACAATCTCTTTTATAATTCCCAAGCTCATCACATCCAAAGCATCACATGTTGTCCATATTTCTTCTTTTATTCTGAGGGCCAAACTTTCCAAATCTTCATTTCTTCCTGTATGAGGCTGCAAAGGCGTGATTCTCTTCACTTGGTCCTGTGTCAGCTTTAGCCTTTAGTCTTGTTTCCTCTATTTCACATAGAGACCATAAATCATGGAATGGAGTGGCTTACTTCTTCCCATATAGACTATAAGTGAATTTTCCCCATTCCTCTAGTAGAGAATTCAGCATCACTGTAGTCATCTCAATGTCAGATATCACTTCTCCTAGTTCTTGCAGTTGATCTCTTATTTCAGAAATCTTCATAAAGTATGGAGTGGTTCCTGATTCCCTTGATAATTTCATTTTGTATAGCTCTTGTCTCAAAGAGATTGCTTATCCATCAGTACTCACAGAGAATAGCTCCACCAATATCTCACATATTTGTTTTGCAGTATTTAGTTTTGATACATAGGGAATGAGAGATTATTTGATGGATTCTATGAGAATCCTTTGGGCTCTAATTTATCCCTTCATGTACTTGGCATGAGCTGGAGTGTCCTCTTTTGGGGGTTGAACAGTAGATCCTTCGATATAGTCCATTACTTTGTCTTCAATTAAATTTAAGTCTGTCCTCTTCTTCCATGCACTAAAGTTTGATGACCCAACCAGCTTGTTGCTTTCTTTACAATAAGGCATCTTGACAGATAGGGTCATGGATACTTACTTGAGTAGATTTGCTTGCAGCTTCCTTGATGATGATGGAAAGTGAAGTCAAGGGTTTCCTTCAAGATATGAGCTTCTTCAATGTTGGCGTACTTGAACCTTGAAGTAGCTAAATAGTCCTCCTTGCAAACTGATTTGACTTTCCAACCCAAACTTTGATCTTAGTTTCTTTGAGTGTATTTTTTGACAAGCAACCCTTGTGTTCAGCACCTTAGCTCTGATACCATGTTGAGAATTTGTAGGGCTGTAGGTTAATACAAATTCTCTTCTTTGATAATTACTTGTGATACTTATGCCTTATTCTTCTTTTAGTTTAGTTAATATTTCATCAGGTCAATTATCAAAATGCTCAAGACACAAAATTTAGGCTCCTAGAGCCAAGGAAAAGCCTCTCCTTGTTGGAGAGGAAAACCCGCAAATAATTCTTCTTATAGAACTTCAAATGACAAACATTGTGACCCAGACTTTGACCTATATATGCTTCCAATACCTTGCTCCTTCAACTTCAATTCTTCTTTTTAACAATTTGCTTACTGCCTCTTTTCCTTAAGATGATTGTCTTATCTTTAATAAATTCCTTCTTCAAATCAACAACCTTGAATTAATGTTTTCCTGCACTTGTCCACACCTTAGTTTGTACCTTTATACTTTCCTCAATTTCCTTATAAGATGTTGTCTCTTCAGTTCTGCACTTTAGCACTTCGCATTATCCTTTAGTACTTTGTATTTAGCACTTTGCTTTAACCTTTAGTACCTCGCCTTCATCATTTAGCATTTACTTTCAGCACTTCGAATTTGCCTTTAGAACTTCAGGGTTACCTTCGACACTTTGGATTTATACTTCGAATTTACCTTCAAACTTTCAAACCTTCGCATTAACCTTCAGACCTCAAACCTTCAGACTTCCAAACCTTCGCATTAACCTTCAGACTTCACATTTATCTTCAGATGTATACTTCGAATTTATACTTCACTTTTTATCTTCAGGCTTTTGACCTTCGCATTTCAGACCTGCACTTTTATGAACTTACTTATCCGAAAATTTATGTTTTCAAATGAACTGTACAGAAATTATATATAGGTGTAGTTTTTCTATTCTTCAAGATGACTCATCAAGTTGACTTCAGGACGGCTTAAATAACATTCCATGAGGCGTTTATTCCAGCATGTTGGAGGGTTGTCTATGCTGTATAGGAGCTTAACTTTCAATGCCTTTTTTGAGTTTGTCTCCCATATTCTTTTAGGGTTGTTTGAGAGCTTATTTACAAGGTCTTTGGAGCATACTAAACTAAATCCTTCATGTCTATATGAACCCTAATTATATTTATTACTAGACGACATAAACCTAATAGACATCAAGAATACTTCTATCTACATAATAAAATCTTGCTCATGAAACCCATGAATCAAGTACACCAAAAATACATTTTATTATCTTTGACATCTTCTTTGAATAAATACATAATTACATAGTCAACATGAAGACCGACCTAGTTACACTTTTCAACAAGATGTGCCCCTAAAGTATCTCAGGACATGCTTACTCGCCTTCCAAAAGAGCTTGGTAGGCTTAACCATCGCTTGACTTAGCTGGTTAACTGCATAGAAAATGTTCGGTCTCGTGTTCACTAGATACATTAGTGAACCCATTAGCTGTCGATAGATAGTAGTATCCACTACCTCTCTAGATGTAGCATCCTCTTTCCTCCAGTTTCCTGGAAGAGGAGTATCCATGGGTTTGCAGCCCTCCATGTGAAACTTACCCAATATCTCCCTTGAATACTTTCCTTGAGACACAAAAAGTTCACCATCTCGCTGCCATATTTCCAATCCATGGAAAGAATGAAGGAGGCCCATATCCTTCATCTAGAACTCCTTTACAAGGTCCTCCTTGCATGAGTGTATCAGTTGCTCATCACCAGTCAATATTAAATCATCAACATAAAGAACAATCATTAAAAGATTCCCCTCCACCACAATTTGGTATAGTTTTTCATCCGCCTCACTTTTGGTGAAGGCCAGTCCGGTGAAATAGTTGTCTATCCAAGTGTACCAAGAATGGGGTTCTTGCTTCAGCCCATACAATGCTCTTTTGAGTTGGAACACATGCTAATTGCTTCTAAAGATATCAAATCCTTCACGCTGCTCTATGTACACCTCTTCCTCAATGATCCCATTGAGAAACACAATCTTCACATTCATCTAATGAATGCGCCAACCCATCTGCATTGACAAAGCAAGGATGGTCCTTATGGAAGAATACCTTGCAACAGGTGCAAAGGTTTCTTCATAATCAATCCCCTCGGTCTGTGAGAAGCCCCGAGCCACAAATCTAGCCTTGTATTTCTCAACACTCCCATCAAATTCTTGATTTACCTTGTAGATCCATCTTGAACCTACCACTGACTTATCAACCGGCCTAGTAACAATTTCCCAAGCACTATTTTTGACAATGGATTCATACTCCTCCACCATTGAATCTACCCATGTGGGCTCCTGCACTACTTCCTGAAAGGAAGATGGCCCAGTCACAATACATTTTCTCATGAGAGCCATGTATCCAGTAAATCGATCAGGAGACTGTCTCTGTCTGCGTTGTGAAGTAGGGGTTCCTACATTCTATGCAGCATCAAGTCTCAGCCTATCAACTTATTTGGTGTGCCGTCTGCCAATTCTGATGTTTGGATTTGCATGAGTGGACTCCTCCACTCCATGAACCTACTCCTGTGAATGATCCACATCTAGAGACTCATCTTTGGGAACCAACGATTCCTCTTCCGCATGCAAGTCTAGCTCCCTATCAAGCGAGAACCGCATGGCTTTCCCCTCATCGAACTTTATATCCCGTCACATAGCAGTCATCTTACTGTTAGGAAAATACACATGATAATTATGGGGTGTTTCTGTGTACCCCACAAATATCCCAACTTCAGCAATCAGCTCCAACTTCTTCCTGGCATTCTTGGTCACATGCACATAAACATATGAGCCAAAAATCTTAAAGTATGAAACATCCGGTTTCTTACCAGTGAAAGCTCCTTCAAGTGTACACATGCTAGGTACTCTATGACAAAAACAGTTTTTCACATAAGCCGCAGTGTTGCATGCTTCCGCCCACAAATGCATTGTTAGGCCCTGATCATGCAACATCGCTCGTGTTGCACCCACGATCGTTCTGTTCTTCCTCTCTGTGACCCCATTTTTCTGTGGGTTATGAGGTGCTATGAGTTCTGTTCGAATTCCTTCTTTGCTGCAGAAGTCTTCGAATTCGTTAGAGATGTATTCTCCACCATTATCGCTCCTCAGAGCCTTCTCTTGCTTCCCCGACTCTTTCTCCACCAATGCCTTAAACTCACAGAACTTTGGGAATGTTTGATCCTTCTTCTACATGAAGAAGATCCAACATTTACGAGAAAATTCATCAACAAAAAATAACATAATACTTATGTTTTGCTGTTGAAGCAACCAAGAATGGTCCACACACGTCTATGTGAACTCTCTCAAGGATCCCCGAAGCACGGTTATCCTTTTCATGAAAGGTGGACTTTACATACTTCCCCATGGTGCAACCCTTTCACGGATCTAACTGAGAAAGTGTTCCCATTGGAATTCCAGTAGATATTTTTTGCATGAATTTCAAGGCTCCATGATGAAGATGGCCCAATCGCCTGTGCCATAATTCGCCCTCATCCCAGATCACCACTTTTTCCGCCTTGCCCATCATGGCATCACAACCATCTACCTCCAACTTGTAGAGATTCTTAGCTTGAATCCATAACCTCTTGGCTTGACCCATTATTTTATGTCGTAGGAAAGATTTTCCATCGCTAAATACAACGTCATAGCCTTTGTCCTCCAAAATTGCGACTGAGACCAAGTTTTTCTTCAGACCTGGAACATGCATAACATATTTCAATTGAAATGGTTTACCTGACTCCATCTTAAAGGTAATGGTACAAATTCCAGTCACACTGTATCGTCCATCATCGCCCAGCTCTATATGAATTTAGAGATCTTTCTCCTCCAAGTCACTGAAAAGCTCCTTATCTCTCGTCATGTGGAAGGAAGCGCCACTATCCAAATACCACACCAATCCCAATGCACTTGACACCATGCATGCGATCAAGGAGAATTCAAGTTCAAATTGTGAGGCAAGGGCCTCACCACCTGCAGCTCCAGCAACCTTCTTGTTCTTATTCTTCTGCAGACAGTTAGTAGCAAGATGCCCATGTTCGTGATAGTGAAAACACTTCACCTTGGACATATCCAGCTTCTTGCCTTTAGATTCAGATTTAGAATGGAATTTCTTCCCCTTCCCCTTCTTTGGCTTGGAAGCCAAAGCACAATCCTCTTCGTCATCATTCTTTGATGAAGAGCCATATTTGGTGTTCCGCCTGAACTCCTCCTGCACCAGATCCGACCACAGTCGTTCCCAATCCGGCAATTTTTCTCGTCCGTTGACAGAGTCTTCATAACTGTGCCAACTCTTAGGAAGTCCTGTTGAGTCTCAAATCTGCATCTTTTCCATACACTTTTCTATACCTTTTTCACTCACCTGAACCTCCTAAGTTGTCAATATCATTGTATATTAATTGCAAAAGAGCATCTAACATGGTTTTTAATTATATTTTTGTGTCTGCTGTTTGATTTAGATTTTGCTCATCTAGCTGCGGAATCTTGCCACTTTCCGCAGGTGCTGCAACTTTCCGCAGCCATTTTGTGAAACTCTATGTTACAGGTGTCTACAGGAAAAACGAGCTACATGGGCAAGTCAGAAATGATGTGGACATGGATCGTGTCCTATTGGCTCGAGCAAATTCATCTAAAGAGGCTGCGGTCAAAGGCGTCCAAATGGAAGTCAACCGTAGAGTCCCACGGTGACAGGACTCTGTTTCGTGTCACGTGAAGGTTCATATGGCCGTTTCTGAGTTGCGGAGGACAAATCAACATCTGTACACAGCTCCATAGCCGAATTCAAACATCCACTCCTCATAGATTTACTTTTCAATACGGCCATGATCCTAGATCTGTGGAAGTAATGGTCTACGTGTTTTGTATCAGCATAAACTTTAGGAAATCAGTTACATTACCTTCAGTTATAAATAACGCGTTTGCATACGCATAAGAGTTAGTCTATTAGTATCTGTTATGTTTTATTAGTCTGCTCTGTAATGTAATTACGTTGCACTTGTGCCGTAATATCACCTTTCTGTTATGACTGCATATTAATATAAGAAGACTGTTTCCAAACGTAATTCGTACTTGAAGATTGTTGCCAAGGCTGGTGTAGAGGGCCCCTGCACTTGCCAAGGTTCTGTGCATTATTGTATAGTTCTTGTTTTATTTCTTTAAAGCTCATTATGCCATAATCCATTCACATGTTTATACATTGCATCTTTCATGGTATATATGCTTCATTTCTGTTTATAATCTTTCATGCTTTCCATGTCACTTCTGTCTTTCATATTTTATGTTATTAATCACTGATCAGTGTTCTTGTTTCAGGTTATAAATAGGCAGCCCGGGCATTTGCATAACTTTTTGACTAATGACATGGAATTAACATTGTTCTGCTGCTAATTCGTTTTTCTTAGTTTCTGTTTAATTTCAGTACTGCTTTGTTTAATTCAGTTTTGCTTATTTGCTTCAGTAGTTGAATTTAGATATATTAAACTGCTCATAACATCTTCAGTTGCCTCCGAAAGCCACAGCTGGACTAATGGTGAGGGATTGTATTATGAAATGTGTAGTTTGGTATTAGTTTCCTTTCTGCAAATTTAGATATATTAAACTGCTCATAACATCTTCAGTTGCCTCCGAAAGCCACAGCTGGACCGATGGTGAGGGATTGTATTATGAAATGTGTAGTTTGGTATTAGTTTCCTTTCTGCAAATTTAGATATATTAAATTGTGCATGACATCTTCAGTTACCTCCAAAAGCCACAACTGGACTGATGGTGAGGGATTGAATTATGAATGTATGGTTTGATATTAGTTTACTTTCTGCAAGTTAGATATCAGTTACTCAAGTTGTTTATGGTTACTTCCGAAAATCATAGCTAGACTAATGATGAGGGATCAGAAGACAAGTTGATGTAATTTGATTTAGATTTACTTTGTTGCAATTTTGGATTTCTTTAAGCATAGTTTCTTTTGTGTTTAGATAGCAGTAAGAATAGTTTGGTTTTCATGCTCAATAGTTCACTATTTTGATTTATTAGACTAGCAGCACCTTTTCATTTCAGCAGCACATTTTCATTTCCTTTCAAGTTTTGTCATTGTATGTTTCAAATTCCTTTTTAAGTTTCAAGTTGGTAAATCATTATAGAGGATATCATTTCCTTGAACAAACATAACCATACTTGTTTTTTTTATTTTAGAATTTCCATCTCACCTTAGAAAACCAAAAACGACAAAAAGTTAAGAAATAGGTTATCTTGCACATATAGTGCGCCGCACTTCATCAGCTTACGAATCCCGGATTGACAAATTAAATGTAGCAATTTAGGACACACTAAATTGACCAAACATTTTGGCACCGTTGCCAGGGAAGTGTAACTAGGTAGCCAATTTCTAAAAAAAAAAAAACAAAATAATAAAAGAAGGGAAAACTTGATAACTTCTTGAAGTATGCTCTCCTCTTGCACCTAGTGTGATCTGGAGGATCAGAAAAGAGAGTTATTGGTTTAGTAATTTCTTAAGTATGCTCTCTTCTTGCACCTAGTGTGACCTGGAAGATTAGAAAGATAATTATTAGCCCAACTTTTAAAAAAATATAAAAAAATATAAAAAATGACATGCATAGAGCAAGAGATTCTAGGGGAAGGTTTATAGCTAAAGCCAAGAGTTCGATTTTCACAACTCCATCTTCTTCAAGGCATAGACCAGATTCACCACCATCTACCCCTAGCCTTAAGATTTTTTGAATTCAAGGAGCAGCTGAATTAGAGGATTCTCCTATACCACCTACTAAATCCCATTTAGAAAACAAAGAGACTCTCTCTCATCCTCCCTTGATAGAAGAACTAGAGGACTTTAAGGACTCTAAAGAAACTATCATGGTAGAGGAAGTAATAGATGGAGGTAGAGGTAGAGGTAGAAGAGGAGGAAACAATGGAGACAACAATGGTGAAGGAAATAATGGAAGAAATAGGGAAGGAGACAACTTGTTTGGATTCCCTATAGTTGATGAGGAAACTCATACAACAATGAAAAATATTTCACCATATGTTCTCCCTAACTTTTATGGATTGCGAAGTGAGGATCCTGAAACATTTCTGTTTGAGTTTGAAGTCGTGTGCCGAACTTATGACTATATGGAAGACTCTAAAAAACTCAAACTGTTTCCTTCAACATTGAAGGGATCTGCTTTGAAATGGTTCATGGGATTAGCCACTCAATCTATCAGGACTTGGAATGATATGAAACAAACATTTTTGGATAGATACTTGGACTATCGTATGCCCACCAATCACAAGGATGAGGTATTCAAAATGATGCAAAAAGAAGATGAAAATTTGGAAGATTTACTTGAAAGATTTCAATACAACTTAAAAAGAGCAAAGATGAGCAACTTAGATGATGAAACCTTGAAAGCCCTCATATTAAAAGCCATTAGAGATGAATGGATAGATATTTTAAACATGATGGGGAAAGGAGATATTTCTCAACTCCCACTTCGTGACATAACAGAACTATGTGTCCATCTCTCAAGAGGAAAATCTAAAACAGAAAAAGGGCCTAGGGATCCTTCTCTTATTAGGGCTAACAAATCTGCAACTGGATCAGTAAGTAGGGCAGAGATTGGTAATATGCTTGATGAGTTCAAAACTGATATCTTAGGGAGCCTTAGTGAACAACTAGACACCCTTAAAATCCAAAACAAGGAGAAAGCAGAAACAGATGCTTTAGCCATCTTTTGTCCGAAATGTAGGAAGAAACATGCTTTAAGGGAATGTCCCTTGGATGCAAAAGTTGTAGAAACATGTATGATTTGCTCAGAAAATCATGAGATCAAGGATTGTCCTTCAATTCCTGGACTCAAAGCTGTTTTTCAAGAAGACCCAAATTCAATAGAATCTCTCTGTTTTGTCGCAAGGAGACCTTGGCAGGGACAACAAACTCAAGGGTTTAACAACCCTATGAATTTTCAAACCCCACCAAATTGGAATCCTTGGCAACAACCTTGGCCCCAACATCATAATCCATATCAGCCATGGGTACAAGGGATGCAAAATCCTTATGGGAGATTTGCTCAATTTTATCAATATCCTCCATCTTTTCAAAATCAACAAGCTCCAAAACTTTCAAACCCAAACCCACAACTTTCATTTCCATTTCCACAAAAACAACCTTCTCAATAGAATCCAAATCCTCAACTCATGCTCCCATACCAACAAAAGACAAATCAACTTCCAGCTCAGCCATTGCCAAATCCTAACAATAAGAATCCTCAGAATACTTACATGGTAGAAGGGCAACAATTTCCTACCTATATGATTGTTCCTCTCAATGATGTACAACTCAGATCTGGTAGAGTTTTAGAAAAACCTTCTATAGATATTCAAGAGCAAGATACCTCTGAGGAGGATTATCTTCAAGTCAATAAGGGTTCTGAGGAAGCATCTCTTCAAAATTCAAGCATTCAAAAAGAAAAAGAAAAGTTAACCCCCACAACTCCTATAGTTGAGCAACCCGCATCTTTATCTACACCTCCTTTTCCTGAAAGACTACAAATTGACAAGGGGGTGGAAAAACAAATCTTGTTGCCTAACTATGACTTTCTAGATGAATTGAAGAATGTTTGTATCAAGATTCCCTTGTTACAAGCCATTCGAGAGATTCCTATTCTAGAAAAAACCATAAAGGAGTTGAGTTTCAAAAGACCAGGAAGGAAACTAAAAGACACAAGAAGAATCCACCTGGTAGGAAAGATTGCAGACATTATGATGGGAAAAATTACTATGCAGAAGTATGTAGATCCAGGAAGTCCAATTGTCAAGACACATATAAATGGAATAGAAATTCCAAACACATTGATTGACTTAGGGGCTGCTATCAACATTATGAGTAGACAAACTATGGACCAGCTAAAACTTCCTAACCTTCTTTTTACACCTACTTTACTGCAACTTGCAGATCGATCAATTATTAAACCAGATGGTGTATTAGAAGATATTTTAGTCTCCTTAGATTCTTGGGAATATCTAGTAGATTTTATGATTTTGACTCCCAAGAGTAATCTAGGAGGGCACCCACTTATTTTAGGAAGACCTTGGCTAGCCACAGCTGATGCTTTTATTAGTTGTAGATCTGGGGACATGTACATTTCTAATGGTAATTCGACAAAGAAATTCAATTTGTATCTTCCAGCAAAAGCAATCACAGAAGTAGGAGACAATGAATGGGTTGATGATGAGGACACTATACAACCTGTCTTTACCATTTCTGAAATCAGTGAGGATAGTCAAATTCCGAACACATTAGAAAATTTTGAGACATCTTCAGAATATGACCCCACACAATTTCAGTTGGAATCTGACATAGAATATTTATCATCAAGACAAATGTCTCTTTACTCTATGGAAGAGTTTGGTAGTTCTACTATTGAGATTTTTCCAGGAAAAACATTGAATATCAACAAACATTTGGAAAAGTCACAACAAGAATAACTAACCAAAATCTTGCAAAAACATTCTACTGCATTTGCATGGGAGTATACTGACATGAAAGGTATTGATCCTAAGACTTGCATCCATCATATCTACATTGAGGAAAACAGTAGACCAATCAGACAACCTCAAAGAAGGATGAATCCAAATCTTAGGGAGATAGTGAAAGAAGAGCTCCAAAAACTACTCAATGTAAACTTTATTTATCCAATTTCAGATAGCCGATGGGTTTCTCCTTTGGTTATAGTACCTAAAAAGAATGGTAAATGGAGGGTATGCATTGATTACAGGGAATTGAACAAAGCAACTTTCAAGGATCACTTTCCTTTGCCTTTTATCGATCAGGTATTAGATACATTAGCAGGTAAAAAGTACTTTTCATTTTTGGATGGTTTTAGTGGCTATAATCAAATTCAGGTAGCACCTGAAGATCAAGATAAGACCACATTAACCTGTCCATGGGGAAATTTTGCCTATCGAGTACTTCCTTTTGGGTTATGTAATGCACCCACAACATTCCAAAGAGCAGTACTAGGAATTTTTTCTGATCTAATCCATGATTGTGTAGAGGTTTATATGGATGATTTTATAGTTTATGGTAATTCATTTGAAGAGGCATTAGAAAATTTGGAAAAAGTTCTTATAAGATGTAAAGAAACAAACCTTTCATTAAGCCATGAAAAATGCTTTATGATGTTTACCGAAGGGATTGTTTTAGGACATCATATTTCAGGAGATGGGATTAAGGTTGATAGATCAAAAGTTGAAGTCATCTCCAAGTTGCCTATTCCAAATTGTCAAAGAGATGTTAGAAGTTTTCTAGGATTTACTGGTTACTATAGAAGATTTATAGAAAACTTCATTAAAATAGCATCTCCACTCTTCAAATTTCTTACAAAAGATTGTGAATTCAAATGGGATCCTGATTGTCAATCAACCTTTGAAACTTTGAAAACAAGAATATCTGAAGCACCTATCTTGAGAGGACCAAATTGGAAACTCCCTTTCCATATTTCTACGGATGCTTCAGATACAGCTCTAGGAGCCGTGTTGGGTCAAAAAGATTTAGTTCCTTATGCCATTTATTATACCAGTAAAAATTTGACTCCCACAGAGTTGAATTATACTGTGACTGAAAAAGAGTTTTTAGCCGTTGTTCATGCAATTAATAAGTTTAGACATTACATAACAGGCTATGAAACTTTTATTCATACTGACCATTCTGCAATTAGATATTTAATGAACAAACCTGTTACTAATGGCAGAGTGACAAGATGGATTTTACTTTTGCAAGAATTCAATATTACTGTGTTAGATAGACCAGGAAAACAGAATACAGTAGCTGATTTCTTGTCTAGAATTCAAAATACTAAAGAAGATTCTCCTGTAGAGGATAAGTTTCCTGATGAATACTTGTTTGTAGTAACTATTAAGACTCCTTGGTATGCAGATATTGCTAACTATTTGGTTACAGGAAAACTGCCTTCACATTTATTTCCAAGTGAAAAACGAAAAATTATTCAGGAGAGTTCAAAATATTCATGGATTTCTAACGAATTGTTTAAAACAGGGCCAGATCTTGTGATCAGAAGATGTGTCAGGGAAGATGAAATGCCCGATATTCTTAAGGCATGTCATGATGAACCATGCGGCGGACACTTTGCAGACAAAAGGACGGCCTATAAAATCCTTTCTTTGGGATATTATTGGCCTTCCCTCTTCAAAGATGCAAAACAATATGTCAAAAGGTGTGACAATTGCCAAAGAGTAGGGAAACCTACCCTTTCAAATGAAATGCCATTGCAAACACAGGTACTCATTGAACCCTTTGAAAAATGGGCTTTAGATTTCATTGGACCTATTAATCCACCTCTAAGCAAAAGAAGTATATATTGGTTTGTACTGATTATTTTACTAAATGGGTAGAAGCCAAAGAATTAGTATCTGCTACTGAAAATTCAGTTGTTCATTTTCTTTATGAGGATATTTTTACTCGCTTTGGTGTTCCAAGAGAAATTGTGACAGATCAAGGGAGCCAATTCACATCCAATTTGGTGGAGAAGTTGATGGAAGAATACAAAATCAAGCACAGAAGATCTACTCCTTACCATCCGCAAGCAAATGGTCAAGTGGAGTCCACAAATAAAGTTCTTGAAAGTATCATCACCAAAACTGCTCATCTACATAGAAGAGATTGGGCAGAAAGGCTTCCTGAAGCCTTGTGGGCCTACAGAACTACATGGAGAAATACAACAGGACATTCTCCCTATGAACTTGTTTATGGGAAAGAAGTCTTGCTCCCCATCGAGTTCCAAGTCAAGACCTTCAAGATAGCAGTTCAGTTGGGGATGGACTTATCAGAAGCCCAAAAGCATAGAATGGAGCAATTGAATGAGCTAGATGAGATCAGACAAGAAGCAATTTTAAGAACTGATCTAGTTCAATATCAAAGAGCTAAATGGCATGACAAGTACATCAAAGAGAAAAAGTTTCAAGAAGGAGATTGGGCATTGTTATTTGATTCAAAGTTTAAAGATTTTCAAGGAAAATTTCAGACTCATTGGCTTGGGCCATATGAGATTGACAAGATCTTTAGCAATGGAGCGGTAAGAATCAAGACCATTGATAAGTTTCAAATTCCTCTTATTGTGAATGGCTACAGATTGAAAGTTTATCATAAGCCACTCTCAAAAGAGGATTTTGTCAAAGTGTTTCAAGAGAATTCTGCAATCAGGCTGGTACAGAAGAATTCTTCTTCTCCACCAGCCTAGCTTTTGTTCTTTTCAGTTAAAAAATAAAAATAAAAAAAAATAAAAAATAAAAAATTGTATAAGCCTGAAAACCAATCACTGATTGGCAGTCTTATACAAAAAATATAGGGTGAAAATCAGGAACACCTGACACTCTATATTTTCCAAAAAAAAAAACTCTCTTTCATTTCACAAGTTCTGTGACCACCCACTCCATTCCATTCCACTTCATTCCATTTCATTTCACTTCATTTCACTCCATTCCACTTCATTTTATCTGTTTCATTCCATTTCATCAATAAAATTCTTTTTCATAACCATTTCCATCTAGTCATTTGTCATCCGTTCATATTCATTCATCCAAATAATAGCTGTGTCAGTTTCCGCAGCTGACATCTGTTTCCGCAGCTGACTCCAATTTCTGCAGCCAGAAGCAGATTCCGCAGCTACAACTCTGTTTTCAAAATAATGTACAGCCAGATGTTATTTCCATAATCATGAAATAAAATGTAGGTGAGAGGATCAAAAATGAAGACATGGAGCATTCAAGACACCAATAAAGAGCAACTAGTTGAAGACCAAGGGAAAAGGCAAAAGATTCCAAGGTATGAGTAAAATTCATTTCAAATAGCATTGAAAAACACATTTTTATATAGTTCTAAACCATAAGCTCCATCCATTATGTGCAATGATTATATTGACAACTTTCGTAACCCTTTCACGATCTCCATATGATCCTCCCACATTCATTCTCAAACGGTTCCATAATTAAACCCCCGATCTTCACTCATATTCCAATATTCCACCGGTGACAATGAGACGTAATTGATTTGACCACGGACTCTTACAGCCGCATATATCCATAGCCGTTGTTTAAACGTGTTCACATTTATTTCGCAGCCACCAAATTTCAAAACACTGCCGGATGTGTTATACTCTGTTAATCTCACAGTCGTGTCTCTGTCGTGCTCACGAAAACCCCTCTCTGTTCTGTCTCACTCCATTTCGTTCTCTATTACGCTATAGTCTGTATACCCACTCTTTGATATCTACCCACAGTCATTGTGCTCATCTCTGTGAATTCAGCCATTCTATTTCCATTGAACCCTCACGCAGGCAAATTTGTGAAGAGCAGAAAGAAGAATGGGTAAATTGCTAAGAGCAGAACCGGAAGGACCTAAGTTCATGGAGGGATATCCGCAAGTAAGGGAGATATTGAAGAAAGCAAAGTGGTTGCGGTTTATCTAAAAATTCAGAGGCTATCATAAAGAAGTGACAAAAGCATTCGCAAGGTCGTTTAATGGCTTGGAAGTAGAGATTGGAGACCTTAAGTTTGCGGTCAATGAAGCATCTATAGCATCTGCCATGGAACTTCTTCAAGAGGGTGAGCGTTGGTTTAAGAATAAAAGCATCAGTGATGAAGCCTGGAGAACAATTTTACGAAACCAAGGTATGGACATAACTGTTTTTAAAAGAGGAATTCCTGTTCATGCATTGAAAGAGGAATGGGCTACTTTGCTGCTAGTTGTTCAGAAATTCATTTCCTGTGAAGGCCGTTTTGGGTCCATGTATATGTACCATACCAGGTTGCTGATGAATTTTCTAGATAATCAAACTCTCAATCTCCCATATTTTCTATTAAATAGCTTGAAGAAAATGTCTGTGACTGTTCAGAAGCATTTAGGAGATGTAGAACCACATCTATATCACCACGGTTTTGTAAAAATTTTGATTGAAAAAGAGTTAAAGGAGAAGAAAGACACATGGGAACAATTTCTGATTAGAAATTTATTTGAGGAACCTTAGGAAATTCCTGAAGGTAGTACAACAAGAAGGAGTAGAAGAAAAAGAATAAATGATGAAACTCAAATTACTCCTACTCAAGAAATTCCTGAAGGTAGCACAGCAAGAAGAAGTAGGAGAAAAAGAACAATTGATGAAATTCAAAATACTCCTACTACTACAATTGAAAGAACTGATAGGGAAGAGAGACTGTCAAAGAGGAAGAAGAAAGAAACTAAGGGTAAAAAGCCAATAACACCAAAAGAGAGAAAAACTATTGAGGCTATACATCAAACTCCTTCTTCCGAAGAAGGAGATCATCAAGTGTTATCTGAAAGACTGATTCACCTTCAAGCACAGTCATCTATGGCCAAGAAGACAGAAAAAGGGAAACAAAAGCAAAAAGATAGTGGACCACAGCGTGTGAGAAGAAGCAGCAGACTTAAGGGGAAATTGAGGAAAACGCAAATAAAAGGACCTCATTTCATCAATTTGGGAGAAGAAACATTTGAACAGTCCCCAACTGACCATATTCCATCTCAGTCAGTTAGTGAACCTGGTTCATTTCATTCTCAGTCAAACATTGAACATAGTCCATCCCATTCTCAGTAAGATGTTGATATGAGCCCTTCTCAGCCAGATTTTGAAGATAACTCTCCTTTACAACATTTTGGGGACAGCCCAATAAAAATGACACCTGATATAGACCCCAAGCAGCAGGAAGTATATGATTATATAGAATCTTTGGAAAGAGCAGCTACGGGCCCCAGTACTTCGTCCATCCAGCCTCACACAGTACAAGATGATCTAGTCCAATCACTAAAACAGGAAGTCTTTGAGCTAGAGCTTTTAAATAGACACATCAAAAATGAAAATGAGACATTGAAGGAACAAGGCAAACTGGAAAAAATCATTCATGATAATACCATGCTACATCTGGGAATATGGCAGAAGAAGAACAAGAAATTGAAAAGAAAATGCCAGAAGTTAAGCAGAGCACTGGTTAATATCAAATTTAGGTGCTTAATGAAGAAACCCAGAATGTTGGCAGCACCAAGGAAGAGGAGGAGAGGATTAGATGTGCTGGTTGAAGTGTCAAGGCATATGAACTAAGGAAGGAATATCAAAATTTTGGTTGCATGAGGACATGCAACACCTTCACAGTGGGGGTATGTTGAGTCTCAAATCTGCATCTTTTCCATACACTTTTCTATACCTTTTTCACTCACCTGAACCTCCTAAGTTGTCAATATCATTGCATATTAATTGCAAAAGAGCATCTAACATGGTTTTTAATTATATTTTTGTGTCTGTTGTTTGATTTAGATTTTGCTCATCTAGGCTAGGAATATTCAAAGTTTCATGACTCTTGCAGCACCAAGCCATTTTGTGAAACTCTATGTTACAGGTGTCTACAGGAAAAACGAGCTACATGGGCAAGTCAGAAATGATGTGGACATGGATCGTGTCCTATTGGATCGAGCAAATTCATCTAAAGAGGCTGCGGTCAAAGGCGTCCAAATGGAAGTTAACCGTAGAGTCCCACGGTGACAGGACTCTGTTTCGTGTCACGTGAAGGTTCATATGGCCGTTTCTGAGTTGCGGAGGACAAATCAACATCTGTACACGGCTCCATAGCCGAATTCAAACATCCACTCCTCATAGATTTACTTTTCAATACGGCCATGATCCTAGATCTGTGGACGTAATGGTCTACGTGTTTTGTATCAGCATAAACTTTAGGAAATCAGTTACATTACCTTCAGTTATAAATAACACGTTTGCATACGCATAAGAGTTAGTCTATTAGTCTCTGTTATATTTTATTAGTCTGCTCTGTAATGTAATTACGTTGCACTTGTGCCGTAATATCACCTTTCTATTATGACTGCATATTAATATAAGAAGACTGTTTCCAAACGTAATTCGTACTTGAAGATTGTTGCCAAGGCTGGTGTAGAGGGCCCCTGCACTTGCCAAGGTTCTGTGCATTATTGTATAGTTTTTGTTTTATTTCTTTAAAGCTCATTGTGCCATAATCCATTCACATGTTTATACATTGCATCTTTCATGGTATATATATGCTTCATTTCTATTTATAATCTTTCATGCTTTCCATTTTACTTCTGTCTTTCATGTTTTATGTTATTGATCACTGATCAGTGTTCTTGTTTCAGGTTATAAATAGGCAGCCCGGGCATTTGCATAACTTTTTGACTAATGACATGGAATTAACATTGTTCTGCTGCTAATTCGTTTTTCTTAGTTTCTGTTTAATTTCAGTACTGCTTTGTTTAATTCAGTTTTGCTTATTTGCTTCAGTAGTTGAATTTAGATATATTAAACTGCTCATAACATCTTCAGTTGCCTCCGAAAGCCACAGCTGGACTGATGGTGAGGGATTGTATTATGAAATGTGTAGTTTGGTATTAGTTTTCTTTCTGCAAATTTAGATATATTAAACTGCTCATAACATCTTCAGTTGCCTCCGAAAGCCACAGCTGGACTGATGGTGAGGGATTGTATTATGAAATGTGTAGTTTGGTATTAGTTTCATTTCTGCAAATTTAGATATATTAAATTATGCATGACATCTTCAGTTGCCTCCGAAAGCCACAGCTGGACTGATGGTGAGGGATTGAATTATGAATGTATGGTTTGATATTAGTTTACTTTCTGCAAGTTAGATATCGGTTACTCAAGTTGTTTATGGTTACTTCCGAAAATCATAGCTGGACTAATGATGAGGGATCAGAAGACAAGTTGATGTAAATTGATTTAGATTTACTTTATTGCAACTTTTGGATTTCTTTCAGCATAATTTATTTTGTGTTTAGACAACAGAAAGAATAGTTTGGTTTCATGTTCACTAGTTCACTGTTTTGATTCATTAGACTAGCAGCATCTTTTCATTTCAGCAGCATATTTTCATTTCCTTTCAAGTTTTGTCATTGTAAGTTTCAAATTCCTTTTTAAGTTTCAAGTTGGTAAATCATTATAGAGGATATCATTTCCTTGAACAAATATAACCATACTTGTTTTTATTTTAGAATTTCCATCTCACCTTAGAAAACCAAAAACGACAAAAAGTTAAGAAATAGGTTATCTTGCACATATAGTGCGCCGCACTTCATCAGCTTACGAATCCCGGATTGATAAATTAATGTAGCAATTTAGGACACACTAAATTGACCAAACAAGTCCCAAGAGAGCCAATCTCACCAAATCATCATGAGAAATATTTATTCCCACACTCCCCAGTTCATCCTGACATTGGACAAACTTCGTGAGATACTTTGGAATGTTGTCGCTTTTTTCCATCTTGATCTTCCTAATTTTATCTTTGAGTGCCAATTTCCTATGGTCGCTGCTGCTTTGGAAAAGATACGTCAAATACTTCCACATAGCATATGGTGTGGCTTTCCTATGAAGGCTTGAGACAATGTGGTCTCATACACCTTCCAAAAAAATCCTCCTCACCTTTTCCACTTTCTTTTGCCATGCATCAAGTAATGCAGCATCTGTCAAAGTGGGCTTAGGAACATCACTGTCAATGAATTCCTTCAATCCATTATCTTCAAGCACCACTTCCATCCTGTCCTTCCAAGAAATTTAGTTCGAGCTTTCCTCGAGTGCATACTCTAACCATAAGCCATTGAAAACCATTTTGATGTTAACTCAACTGTAGCACCAAGGAAGTCTTTCTACAAATTCGAATTATTTCCACCAACAAACTCATCTTCTACTTCAAAATTGCAATCTTCTAAACTCCGATACCATGTAGAAATTTAATACAAAATATGTATTGCCTATATTCTCCCTATCTAACAACTATATGCCATTGTTGAATACAGAATCGCTTCTACAAAATCTTTGCGGAATTTAAAACACAATTGCCAATATCAATATCATGAAGAAAGATCAATCACACACAACACAGATAATTTACCGGGAAAGCATAAAGCTAAAAACCCCACTATCATATATTATGTATATATCATGGATCATGAAACAATCTCATACAAAGCTCCAATCCAAGAGCCCTCAGTACAATATACAATTGTCTCACAGTGTCATGCAAAAATTGGCAAGTTCCTTAGCAGATTTACTGCCTCCAAACAGCCTGCCTCCACTACGCAATCTCAGCTGATAGCAATCCCTGAATGAATGGAATCCTTCTTTCCTTGACTGCGCAATCCTCATGGGCACATCCAATGTGTGTGTGGCTGCATGTGTGCACCAACTAATGTCACAACTGATAGTCAATCTGTCCCTTTCACCTACATCTCAACTGGGTCTCCACTGGATATGACATGCATGTTGTTAAAAATAGTAAATATTCAGTTGCATGTGAGACCACTGATTGTGAACTAATTAATAATTATTTCACTTAATATCTCACTAGTGTATCTTCAGTTACAACTAGCACAACTGAGTTTAACTCACTTAACTAAGTTAAACTACTTTACAACTCTCATAACTACACTTCCAACTCTGTTACAACTTTGAATCACTCAGTTACAACTAATTCCACTTGCATGTCCCACCAACCAACCACTCAACTCGAAATTCCTATAGCTAAGTGATTTTCCACTTCAGTTAACTATGTCCAAGTGCTCATTGAGAATAGAATATTGTTTATTGTTCAACTAATATTAAGGGATAATAATAGTCGACATGCATCTATAAGTAGACATGCAATCTATAAATAGAACTTGCACATACATCTATAAATAGAATTTTCTCATGCATCTATAAATAGAAATCCACCTAAAAATAACCTGAGGCTCCATCCTAGTGTAGGTGCATAATTTTCACTAGGATCTTCTTGTTGAATCTCAACAAGAAGGATGGATCATGGCGTATGTGTCCAAATTATAGGGAGCTCAACAAGACTACTATTAAATATAAATTTCCCATCCCCGTCCTTGATGATTTATTGGATGAATTACATGAAGAATTTTACTTCACCAAGTTGGATCTTCATTCTGGACATCATCAAATTAGAATGAAGACTGACTACATTCCGAAAAAAACATTCGGAACTCATGATGGTCATTATGAATTTTTGGTTATTGCTTTTGGCCTTACTAATGTACCTTCCACATTTCAAGGTTTGATGAATTCCATTTTCAAACACTTCCTTAGAAAATTTGTGTTATTATTTTTTGACGATATACTAATCTACAACAAGTCTTGGAAGGATCATGTTCAACATGTTAGCATGGTGCTCAGACTATTGGAGGAGAAACAATTATATGCAAAAACCTCCAAATGTTCCTTTGGAGTACAAGAGGTGGAATATTTGGGTCATATTTTATCTCATGAGGGTGTTAATGTAGACCCTAACAAAATTAAATCCGTTAAGGAATGGAAAATCCCTACAACCATAAAGCATCTTCATGGATTTCTAGGGTTAATAGGATATTATCGCAAGTTTGTTAAGAATTATGGGAGAATATCAACACCTTTAACATAATTACTAAAGAAAGATGCATTTTCTTGGATTCCAGAAGCAACTAAGGCCTTTGAACATCTTAAAGAGGCAATGTGCGAATCACCGGTCTTAGTTACACTAGACTTCACAAAAACCTTTATTGTGGAATGTGATGCCTCAAGAAATGGAATTGGTGCGGTTTTAATGCAGGAAGGAAGACCCATTTCTTTTGAAAGTCGTCCAATAAAAGGAATGTATTTACTAAAACCTATTTATGAGAAGGAAATGTTGGCAATACTACATGCACTAAAGCAATGGTGACCTTACCTAATGGGAAGACACTTCAAGGTAAAAACAGATCATGATAGTCTTAAATAATTTTTGGAACAAATATTATCTTCAGAAGAGAAACAAAAATGGGTCACAAAGATATTGGGTTATGAATTTGAAATCATCTACCAAAAATGGAAGCAAAATGTTGTTGCATATGCACTCTCAAGAAATGATGAGGACGTGTAAGCATTGCTTTGTGGCATTTCTATTATCCAAACTAAGTGGATAACCGAAGCAGGGGATTAATAGAAGAATGATGAATAGGTGTGGACACTCATTCAAAAGTTGCAGCAAGATCCCAGTACATCTTAAACATTTAGCTGGAAAAATGATTCATTATGGTACAAACATCGCTTATATATTTGTAAGAATTCCCAACTCAAACAAAAGATTCTTTTGGAATTGCACACCTCTCCCTTAGGAGGGCACTCAAGATTTTTTAAAACTACCATAGGGTCAAGAAGGAATTTTTTTGGGATGGCCTTAAATCTGATATTCAAAAGTTTGTGGCAGAATATCTGGTTTGCCAACAAAATAAAGTTGAGAAAATTAAGACCCCAAGTCTGTTACAACGTTTATCCATTCCAATTCAACGTTGGGAGGAGGTTTCAATGGATTTTATCACAGGTTTACCCAAGTCCGAAGGAAATACTTTCATCATGGTGGTAATTGATAGAATTACCAAGTATGCACACTTTTGTGCATTCTATCATCCATTTAAATCCAGTGCAATTGCTATTGCATTTATGGAAATAATTCAAAAGCTACATGGAAACCAAATCATTATTGTAAGCGACAGAGATCCCAATTTTACAGAAATTTTTTGGGCGAAATTATTTTCTTGTTTGGGTAATCAATTAACTCATAGCTCATCATATCATCCTCAATTTGATGGTTAAAATGAGATAGTGAACAAATGTTTGGAAGGATATTTTTGTTGCTTTGTATCTAATAAATAGACACAACGGGTCAAGTGGTTACCTCTATCTAAATGGTGGTATAACACTTCCTTCCATACTGCAGCAAAAATAACCCCATTTGTGGAACTTTATGGGTATCATCCACCCTCCATCACATCATATTTAAGAGAAAATTCTAAGGTTCAAGCTGTGGAAGGTCACATCGAGCATCAACAACAAGTTCCCGAACTCTTAAAGGATAACCTCACCTTGGCGCAAAACCAAATGAAACAACAGGCAGATCAACATCGCAACAAAAGAAGTTTTGATGCAGGTGACTAAGTATTTTTATGGCTACTACCATACAAAAAAATGTCCCTCAAGCAAGCTAATAAGGACAATAAACTATCACCAAATTATTATGGTCCTTACAAAGTGTTGCAAAAGATTGGTACTATGACATACAAATTGGAGCTTCCTACATCTTCCCGAGTGCACCCAGTTTTCCATGTTTCATGATTAAAGAAGGTTATAGGTGACAAGCTCCCAGTTCAAACAATATTGCCAAAACTTGACGAAGAAGGAAAAATAATATCGGAACCTGAAGTAATCACAGAAACAAGAACTCGACAGCTACGAAATCGATCAATTTCAAAGTATCTCATCAAGTGAAAGAACTTACCTGCTGAATATTCGACATGGCAGGATGAGAATTTTATACAGAAGCATCCAAAAATACTTAAGCGTTGAGAAAAAAACTTTTTTGAAGGAGAGGGGCATGCTAGGTCCCTATAATACTAGTGTATCCCCTTTTTTTATTGTTAGTGTAGCCCCCTTATTGTTATTGCTGAGCCCATGTGGTCCCCATATTGTTATTATTGTGCCCCACAGAAGTCCACTATTCTTATTGTTGTGCCCTTAAATTTTTATTGTTATGTCAACTAGGATTATATTGGACCACTTGGACTCCTATATATAGAAAGAAGGTTTTGTCATTTGGATGATCCAAGAATTTTTCATTTATGTAATGTAAAGGAGGTTTCCCCCTCAAAGAGGTTGATTTCTAAGTCGTTGATCTATATTTTCTTTTATTTTGTGAGTTGGTTTCATAACACTGTGAGGTCGGATGGGGACAGAAGGTTAGATCCAACTAGCACAAGATCGGCTATGTAGAAGCCACGTAGTCCCCATGCAGAGCGATGCAGATACTGCGCAACTCAGTGGAGGGCTTGTCGTCTAAGGTTTGTTGGTCAGTCAGGTTTCCAGAAATCAGTGTGATATTTCTCTCACTAACTATTTGTCAGTCATATTCTCTGCAGGGATTGCTAGAAAGGCATCCTAGATTTGTATTCAGGAAATTACTGCATAATATACAAGCCATTATATTTGTTACACCGCTTTTCCCGCATTGGGTTTTTCCGGGGACATTTGTCCAAAAATAACGGTGTCTTGTGTTTGCATTATTCTTTCTTGCTCAATTTCTGTTTTCACAAATTTATATTAATTGGTGAAGTTTGCTTCAGTAACTACTTCGATAGTTTAATAATTAATCTTATAATAACTTTTAAATCAAATTTGCAAGTAGAAGTAGTTCAACTTGTTGCAGTAGGGATTCTAGATCTAGATCTTGGATTTTTCACATGGTATCAGAGCGTGTATTGTGAAACAGGAAGAGCAGATCCAACACGTGACCGAGGCCGAAAATCTACAGAAAGCAGCAGTTCGAATCCCAAGAGGGATTTCACAGTACAAGCGAGGAGGGTTGAATTTTCGGGAAGGTCTCTCTCTGGATGAGTCGACAGAGAGGTAATACTTCCAGATCAGAATTCTGCCAAGATAGAGGGAGAAACGCAAAACCTTAGCGCAGAGTTGGTGGGACACAATATCTATAAGAAGATTTTTATTTTTCCAGGTAGAAAGTGTCAGAATAAGAAGAAGAAACACAGTGAGGGAATTTTCTCTCTTAGGAGGTTCCAAGCCAGGGAATTTCAGTTCTTCCGAGATCTGAGCAGCAGATCTACGAGCTCCACAAGGAGTGCATAAGCATGTATAGTGTTGCATAAAGGAGGAAGAAGAGAAGCAAATTCAACAGATTTGACGACCATGACAGCTCACGGGCTTAAAGATCAGGACCAGTTGGAGGCAGCCTCCAACTACGTGATCTGGAAGGCAAGGATCACTTGTCTTCTAGATGAATATGATCTCAAGATCTTCATGCAAAACATGGTAGCTATATCTACAGATCCAGATCAGTTAAAACAGTACAAGGCTGATATGGCGAAGGTGAAAAGGCTAATCCTTGATGGAGTCAAGGATCACATTATATCCCATATAGATGGCAAAGATACTTCCAGGCAGCTGTGGGATGCCTTGGCCACGTTGTATGAGGGATATTTCGAGCAACGGAAGATGTACCTCGAGAATAAACTAAGGATAGCATAGATGCAGAAAGGGGAGTGCATTGATCCATTCATGTCGAGACTTCAGGATATTCATAACCAAATTGTAGCAGTAGGGTCTACCCCTTCTCCTACAGTGATGGTGAGAATGGAATTGAATGCAGTCATTGATGATTGGAAAGTATTTTTCCAGAGCATCCTGGGCAGAGAAACCTTGCTAAACTAGGTGGAGATGTGGGTTTATCTTCAACAAGAAGAGCTAAGGAGGGACTTGGTCAAGTGAAAACTTGATGGCAACAGTGGCAGTGCATCAAAGGTGAAGCAAGAGGAGGAAGATGCAACCCTTGCATCTAAAAGGAAACAAGAGCAACGAAGACGTAAGAAAGATGTCTCAAAGATCAAGTGCTTCGAGTGTGGTGAACTTGGTCACTACGCTTCCTAGTGTCCTTTGAAGCATAAGGACAAGGACGAGAAGCATGATCCGAAGGCTGCAACCGCGAAGATCGATGAGTATGAGTATGCCATGAGTACTCACGCATCTCCAGGAAGGAGATGGGGTGACATTGAGCTATAAGTTCGTAAGAAATTCAGTTGGGCAGGATCCTAGAGGAGTCCACCTCTCGAATCAAAACCTTGCTACGGGTGCCCATAATCAACAATAGCAGGCTGGAGGAATTTTCAGTGGTGCAGAGGAGTGTAGACACAATAGATGAAGTAGTTAGCAGCACTAACATCTGAGCAGCAGAGAGTAGAGTTGCAGCAACACAAAGGGATGTAGTGCAGAGCAGAAACATCATAGTGCTTTAGAGGGACATCATGGGTCTAGTAGCTGTAAGAGTTTCAACATCGAGTTGCATCTTGAAACACTTTTTTAGATTCATGGATGTTTTTCAGTTGCTTCTCTCAGCATCTGAGTTTCAGTGTAGTGTTAGCAGTGGCAGTGCTAGCAGAAGATGCAACATTTAAGAGGGAGTTGCAGTACAGATGCAGTGTTGATCGTGGTAAGGTCAACAACAATACAGTGTAGCAGTGACGCAGTGATTGATGGGCAACATGTCAAACATCATCAGCGCATAGGGAGATGATTTAGAGGCAGAGTAGTGTGCAATAGGGCATATCTATTAGAGCACATTCCTCGCTAAGAGGGAGTTTTTATTTTTGGTAGCATCGTATGTACTCTAAGTCTCAAACTTTGTGGAGATGCTTAGACACGTGCATTGCAGATGACCCATAAATCATTTTGGGAAATTCAACCCAGAAATTGTTTTATAAGAAAAAATAATTATTTTTAATGAGGACCTAAGTATAACTTATTTAATTAAAATAATTAATCAGTATTAATGTAAATTGTGGGTGAAACTTCTAGAAAAAATAGATCAAGTCCAATATAATCTTAGCCGTTGATTGGAGATCTAATCTCGGTCGTTCATTTTTCAACGAGAAGGCTATAAAGGAAGACTTGAGGGTCATTTGTAAATCACACTGAGGGGGTCTAGAGATTGAATTTTTCTGACGAAGCAGTGCTTAGACAAAAATTAGATCTAAGTGATTCTTGATTGCACTGAGGGGTAGAGTAATTATTGTTGGAGATTTTCCTAAGCCGAGAATACATCATGGAGAAGACAGAGAGCAGATCAACAGAGGCAATGCAGTCCCATGCAAACGCAACTGATACAGGGTAAATTTCGCTTTCCTTTAACCAATACATTTTACTTCAGTTGATAAATTAGAATCACATTTAATTAAAGCATTAATGAACATGAAGGAACAACTGCATGTTGTAAATAAGAGGAACATAACATTTCAAGATCAGCAATCATAATAACACGTCGTTTGATAACGGAGTTCTTCTAGGAGGGACTACATCTCCAGGCCTCGATGTCAAGATGGTGTAGGCCGCTGCATTAAGTGCTGTAAGGATTGAAAATTTACATGGATGTGTTTTCTATGACATATAAGGAAAATTCTTTCACGTAGGAGTGGCTAGACCTCTCTATGATATGTTCCACTATCAGAACTCTCATTCACAAGAAGGACTCCTATTAGTATGACAATAACTCACACATAATGACAATGAGTATCCTGCCAACATGGAAAACAAGGGATCTCAAACAACATATATTGGACAATAAGTATCCCACCAACATGGCAAAAAAGGGATCTTAAACAACATATATGTGAAAACGAGTATCCCGCCAACATGGCATCAAAGGGATCTCAAACATAATACAAATCCATGACAGAAAGTATATCAATAACAAAAAAAGGTCCCACAACTCGTACATCAACAGGGATCCGTACAACACAATGCATCTCAGGGACAAAGAAGTACATGAAATCAACACATCATATACCTCACGTTGAAGATGATTGAAGAACGAGTTTCTCTTCTGCTGGATCTAAAATTAACATCAATCTTGTGGCATCGAAAGGTGTGAAAATGATTGCTCACTTGCTGAATGCTGAGACCTGAAACTTTACTTCAAAAAGTGGTCAAAAAAATATAAATCTTAGATGGAAAATCTGAATATTCCATTAGATTTGTGACGACGAATAGTGCAAAATCGACTGTCCATTTTCTGAATTCTTAGAAAGTGAAGATCTGGGGCAAAAATGAATCTTTTAGGTTCCCCCGAGATCCCTCAAAGATGTTGCTCCATGGATGGAATGGAAATATGCAAATGAAAAGGTGAATTTGACCTCGCCATTGTGTTCCCTGTGGAAAACCATGAAAAATGACTATAAACTTGACTATATTCCGACATGGAGAAAAATTACCTCCCCGGGAAAATTTCAAGGCTCATGGTTCCACTACCTGTTTCTAGGTCTGCTCATGGTTTTGCCTGCATCGAAAAACGTGCCCGCCTCGAACTGCGTGATGCTCTTGAACTACCTCTGGCCTCCACGCACTTCTGAAATTATGCGTTTAAGTATAATTTCTGGGGCATATAAACCAAAGGCCACAGTTGGCACAGTTGGTTAAGTTTGGCATGTGGTTGAGGAGGGGTCGGAGGGTTAAATCCCGTCCCTCCCAACATAGTAAAAAATATTTTTTACAAGACATGTTTTGGTTTTTAACCGCATATATATATATATATATATATATATATATATATATAACCCAAATGGGGGTCGAGCCTGCATTGGGCGGCCCACCCCTTAACTCCCGCTGACACCGTATGGAATGTTGTGTTTTAAATAAAACATATATATATTGTATAGATGTTGTTGCAACGTTCTGTGTAACGTATGGCATATATTTGCATTGTTTGGTTCAATGCAATGTATTAAATGGGGTTGGGTGGAGTTGTATTAAATACTGTATAACCACTTTACCATACCATAATGGCATGTTGTATGGCTATTAAACCAACATGCTATATTAAACCCACCATGCTACACACTTGTTTTTTTTCACATGGTTGTTGAATTTTCTTTTAATATTTGATTTGTTTTTTATAAACATATTTTTTTTCAACCATATGTAATGTTTAACACAAGGTTTTTTATATGGTTATTATAGCCATCAATTTTTTTAAAATGATTTTTAATTTTCATTTTAAATGTGATTTTAACGATTTTTTTGTCTTTTGTCTTTTGTATTTTACGCAGGTTAAATAACAATGGAGGAGCGCCATGTGTCAACATGCTAAGAGGCTGCCATGTGGGTCCCATGTGTTCACTGGGACACCATGTGGCACATCGTGGGCCTCACGTTCTCTGCCTTAACAAAATTTCAAACTGTTCTAACTTCGTCATATGAGCTCGGATTGACGTGTCGTTAGCACTGTTGCGATCAAGGCGACGAGCTCTTCAATCTGAAGCTGAATTTGCCACATTTACGCCACTTTGACTTTTGAGCTTTGTACTTGCCACTAGTGTTTGTAGATCCACCTAGATCAATCCTCCCCACTGAGGAGCTTTTGGTCCTCCAAAAGCATCAACAAGAATCTACAACTGTTGTGTACTATGTTTGCACTAAGAGTGTCCTGAAAAGTCACCCTTCCTTCTCCTTCACCTACATCCTTCGGAGCCATAAGTGATGAAATGACACTTGCACCTTCTGCAAACCTGTAGTACAATCCCCTACAAATTACATGCTCAAATTGACCAATCTATGACCCAAAATTCCCATACTTGCCACGAGTTTATAACATGTACTCGGTGGTCAAGCTTACATCGAATGG
The DNA here is from genome assembly GCA_034641835.2 of Pinus albicaulis. Classification (NCBI taxonomy): domain Eukaryota; kingdom Viridiplantae; phylum Streptophyta; class Pinopsida; order Pinales; family Pinaceae; genus Pinus; species Pinus albicaulis. The sequence goes on from CM076583.1 coordinate 1,012,821,667, forward strand.
AAATCACACCCCAGCTATCATTACAAGACAAGACATCGTTGTCGCCTTTCGAAGTGATGGAAAACACATCATCACTTTTACATGAAAGAAATGCGTCACAAAATTTATAACACAAGGCCAAGATATCATTGTTTCTTAAACAAGTGATGGAAAAACAAATCATCACTTTTACATGAAGAAATGCATCACATGATTTACAAAAAAATAAGGCCATGACAAGCTAACGCTTCTAGAAAAACAATCTAAAAAAACCATCTCTCACTTATCAAAGTGAATGGGTCACCCCCTGTAGGATATTTTCTTGTCGATCAGCTCTTTCAACTGGTTCATTCACGGGTGCTTTGTCTTTAAGGTGCTGCTTTGGATGGAGTCTCCAGCACGTGGCTCTTTGATGGCCACTTTGGTTGTAGTGGGTGCAAAAGGTCTTTCTCCTCCAAACCTGCTTAACTAATTTCTTTCCCTGATGTGGAGAAGGATTTCCATGCCTCGTCCTCCTTTGTGCTACCATCCTTTTCCAACACTTAGAAAACACATGGTTATGTAAACCACAAAAATGGCACGTTTTTTGATGCCATGATTTACGACCATGGTTATCAACATTCTTATAATCAAAATGCACTCTAGAATAATGAGATTCATTATACCTTCTCTGGTGATCTCTGGCGATCATGATGATGGGAGCTTGCCTCAGCTCTGCAACATGCATTACCATGGAATGATGGCGAAGTGTCCCCGTCATTCCTCTTCCCTAGAGAGTTCATCAATATCTGTTTGCCCTTGATGTCCTTTAAACATCCTTCTTCAGTGTACCCCAAACCTGCATAGCGAGGTCGCTGCATAACCTCCAATGTTTGGTTTATGCCTTGGCCACGAATTCCAAGTCCTCCAACTTTGTACCCCATCTTGGTGAGGAGTCTCATGTCGGTCCCTATAATGGGTATCTCCATACTTCCAACTGAAATGACATCATGTGAAGAAACTGAAGAGAAATCAACACTGTTTAACTTAGTTATCGATTGCGAAACAGGTGAAGAAGGCTTCTCCAGGCCTTCGTTGCCCTTCGCTTCCTCCAAGGCCTCTATCGCAGCTTGTAGTTGAAGCTGCAACTGCTGATTATCCTCCTTCTCTTCCTGCAGGAGTGCCTTCAATGCATCATGATATGCTTGAAGAATTTCATTTTTGTGCTTCAATTCATCCCATGCCTCTGTCGTGGCTTGCAACTGAAGTTGTAATCGATGTTTTTCCTCCTCTTCCTGTAGGAGTGACTTCAATTCAACGTTCTCTGTGGCTTGTTTTTCATAAGCCTCATACAACATGTTTTCTTTCTCAGAGACCCTGAGCATGGTGTCGTACATGTCCTTGAAATTCTCCATGGCTCAACTCAGCAAACGTTCAACAGTTCACGCCTGCAATCCAATCAGCAAGAAGACCTGTTCTGATACCACTTGATACAGGGTAAATTTCGCTTACCCTTAACCAAGACCTTTTACTTCAGCTGATAAATTAGAATCACATTTAATTAAAGCATTAATGAACATGAAGGAACAAATGCATCCTGTAAAGAAGAGGATCATAACATGTCAAGATAAGCAATCATAAGAACACGTCATTTGATAACGGAGTTCATCCAGGAGGGACTACATCTCCAGTCCTCGGTGTCAAGATGGTGTAGGCTGCTGCATTAAGTGTTGTAAGGAGTGAAAATGTACATGGATGTGTTTTCTCTGACATACAAGGAAAATTCCCTCACTTATGAGTGGCTAGACCTCTGTACGAGATGTTCCACTACCGAAACTCTCATTCACAAGAAGGACTCCTATCAGTATGAAGATAACTCACACATAATGACTATGAGTATCTCGCCAACATGGAAAATAAGGGATCTCAAACAACATATATGTGACAATGAGTATCCTGCCAACATGGCATCAAACGGATCTCAAACATAATACAAATCCATGATAGAAAGTATATTAATAACAAAACAAGATCCCACAATGCATATATCAACATGGATCTGTACAACACAATGCATCAAAGGGACAAAGAAGTACATGAAATCAACACATCATATACCTCACGTTGAAGATGACTGAAGAATGAGTTGCTCTGCTACTAGATATGAAATCACCATCAATCTCATGGCGTCGAAAGTTGTGAAAACGACTGCTCACTTGCTGAACTCTGACACCTGCAACTTTACTTTAAAAAATGGCCAAAAAATATAAAGCTCAGATGGAAAATCTGAATATGCCGTCAGATTCATGACGTTGAATAGTGCAAAATTGACTGTCCATTTTCTGAATTTTGAGAAAGTGAATATTTTGGGAAAAAGGGAATATTTTAGACTCCCCCTAAATTCCTCAAAGACGCTGGTCCATGGATGGACTGAAAATCTACAACTCAAAGGCGAATCCAACCTCGCCATTGCATTCCCTGTAAAAAACCATGAAAAATGACTGTAAACTTGACTATATTCCGACATGGTGAAAAATTACCTCCCTGGGAAAATTTCAAGGCTCATGGTTCTGCTCCCTGTTTCTGGGCCTACTCATGGTTCCGCCTGCATCGAAAAATGTGCTCGCCTCAAACTGCGTGTTGCTCTTGAACTTCCTATGGCCTCCACGCACTTCTGAAATGATGGGTTTAAATATAATATCTAGGGCGGATAAACCAAAGGCCATAGTTGGCGCAGTTGGTTAATTTTGGCATGTGGTTGAGGAGGGGTCGAGGGGTCAAATCGCGCCCCTCCCAACAATAGTATGAAATACCTTTTAAAAGGCATGCTTCGGTTTTTAACCCCACACACACACATATATATATATACCCAAGTGGGGGGTCGAGCCGGTTTTTAACCCCACACACACACATATATATATATATACCCAAGTGGGGGGTCGAGCCGATTTTTAACCCCACACACACACACACATATATATATACCCAAGTGGGGGGTCGAGCTCGCATTGGGCGGCCTACCCTTAACTCCCGCCGGCACCGTCTCGAATGTAGTGTTTTAAAATAAAACATATATATAGTGTATAGATGTCGTTGCAACATTATGTGTAACGTATGGCATATATTTTCAATGTTTGGTTCGATGCAATGTATTAAATGGGGTTGGGTGGAGTTGTATTAAATACTGTATAACCACTTTACCATACCATAATGGCACGTTGTCTGGCTATTAAACCAACATGCTATATTAAACCCACCATGCTATACGCTTGTTTCTTTTCACATGGTTGTTGAATTTTCTTTTAATATTTGATTTGTTTTTTATAAACATATTTTGTTTCAACCATATGTTATATTTAACACAAGGTTTGTTATATGGTTATTATAACCATTGATGTTTTTAAAATGATTTTTAATAATTATTTTAAATGTGATTTTAATGATTCTTTTGTCTTTTGTGTTTTGTATTTTATGAAGGTTTAGGACCAATGGAGGAACGCCATGTGTCAAAATGCTGAGAGACTTCCATGTGGGTCCCATGTGTTCACTGGGATGCCATGTGGCACATCGTGGGCCCCACGTTCTCTGCCTTAACAAAACTTCAAATTGCTCTAACTTCGTCATATGAGCTCAGATTGACGTGTCATTCGCACCGTTGTAATCAGGGCAACGAGCTCTTCAATATGATGCTGAGTTTTCCACATTTCCGCCACTTTGAATTTTGAGCTTTGTACTTGCCACTGGTGTGTGTAGATCCACCTGGATCAGCAGCGCTGCAGCCTTGAGGGAATCTGTAATTCAGATGAGGGTCAGCCAGATCAAACTTAGGAAAGTCAGGGCATGAGACTGGAAGGGAAAAAAAGGGCAGATCTAGCCAACATAAGACCAGCTATGTAGAAGCCACGCAAAGTGCTGCAGAGACTACACACCGCAGTGGAGAGCTTGTCGTCCATGGTTTGTTGGTCAGTCGGGTTTCCAGAAATCAGTGTGATATTTCTATCACTAACTCTTTATCAATGATATTATCTACAGGGATTACGAGAAAGCCATCACATATTTGTATTCAAAAAATTACTGCATAATATAAAAACCCTCAAATCTACTGCATCGATTTTTTCACATTGGGTTTTTCAGGGACGTTTGTCCAAAAATAATTGTGTCCTGTGTTTGCATTATTATGTCTTGCTCGGTTTCTAATTTCACAAATGTATTTTAATAGGTGAAGGTTACTTCAATAGTGCACTTCTGAAATGATGGGTTTAAGTATAATATCTAGGGCGAATAAACCAAAAGCCACAGTTGGTCCAATTGGTTAAATTCGGCATGTGGTTGAGGAGAGGAAAGGGAGTCAAATCCCGCCCCTCCCAACATAGTATGAAATATTTTTTACAAAGCATGTTTTGGTTTTTAACCACATACATACATACACACACAAATATATATATATTACTTAACCCAAGTGGGGGGTCGAGCCCGCATTTGGTGGCCCACCCCTTAACTCCCATCGGCACCGTCTCGAATGTTGTGTTTTAAAATAAAATATATATATATAGTGTATAGATGCCTTTGCAACGTTATGTGTAATGTATGGCATATATTTTCAGTGTTTGGTTTGATGCAATGTATTAAATGGAGTTGGGTGGAGTTGTATTAAATACTGTATAACCACTTTACCATACCATAATGGCACGTTGTATGACTATTAAACCAACATACTATATTAAACCCACCATGCTATACGCTTGTTTTTTTTCACATGGTTGTTGAATTTTCTTTTAATATTTGATTTGTTTTTTATAAACATATTTTGTTTCAACCATACGTTATATTTAACACAAGGTTTGTTATATGGTTATTATAACCATTAATGTTTTTAAAATGATTTTTAATAATCATTTTAAATGTTATTTTAATGATTTTTTTGTCTTTTGTGTTTTGTATTTTATGTAGGTTGAGGACCAATGGAGGAGCGCCATGTGTCAAAATGCTGAGAGATTTCCATGTGGGTCGCACGTGTTCACTGGGATGCCATGTGGCACATCGTGGACCTCACATTCTCTGCCTTAACAAAACTTCAAAGTGCTCTAACTTCGTCATATGAGCTCGGATTGGCGTGTCGTTCACACCGTTGCAATCAGGGCAACGAGCTCTTCAATCTGAAGCTGAGTTTGCCACATTTTTTCCACTTTGAATTTTTATCTTTGTACTTACCACTGGTGTGTGTAGATCCACATGGATCAACAGCGTTGTAGCCTTGAGGGAATCCGTAATTCAGCTGAGGGTCAGCCAAATCCAACTCAGGAAAGTCGAGGCATGAGACCAGAAGGGGACAGAAGGGCAGATCTAGCCAACATAAGACCAGCTATGTAGAAGCCATGCAAAGTGCCATAGAGACTACACACCGCAGTGGAGAGCTTGTCGTCCATGGTTTGTTGGTCAGTCGGGTTTCCAGAAATCAGTGTGATATTTCTAACACTAACTCTTTATCATTGATATTCTCTGCAGGGATTACGAGAAAGACATCCCATATTTGTATTCAAAAAATTAATGCATGATATACAAACCCTCAGATCTATTGCACTGGTTTTCTCACATTGGGTTTTTCAGGGGACGTTTGTCCAAAAATATTGGTGTCCTGTGTTTGCATTATTATGTCTTGCTCGGTTTCTAATTTCACAAATGTATTTTAATAGGTGAAGGTTGCTTCAGTAAATGCTTTTATATTTTAAGAATTAATATTATAATAACTTGTTAAATCATATTTGCAAATAGGAGAAGTTGTTCAGCTTGTTGTGGTAGGGATTCCAGATCCAGATCTTGGAATTTTCACAACTTTCAGGTTGTGTATTGATTAGAGACAATTGAACAAAGTGACGATCAAGAACATGTATCCTTTTTCGCAGATTGATGATTTGTTTGATAAATTGATGGGAGCATCAGTGTCCTCAAAGATTGACTTGAGATCATGATATCATCAGGTGCACACCAAAGAAGAATATATTTACAAGATCGCATTCCATACCAGGTATGGGCATTGTGAGTTTGTGGTGGTTCTATTTGGGCTTACTAATGCTTCAACCACTTTCATGTGTTTGATGAATAGTGTGTTCCGTCCTTATCTGGACAGGTTTGTGATAATGTTTATTGATGATATATTGATATATTCTACGAATGAGGAAGTTCATGCAAAAAAATTGACAACAATATTGAGGTTATTCAAAGAGCATCAATTGTATTCCAAGCTTAGAAAGTGCAGTTTTTTTCAGTAAGAAGTTCATTACTTGGGACATGCTATTTCAGAGGAAGGTATAACATTGGACCCAAAAAATATTTTAGCTATCATGGAGTGGAAATCTCCTAAGAATGCGGATAAGGTTAGATCATTCATGGTACTATAAGGTTATTACAGGGGGTTTCACCAGGAACTTCTCACGGATTTCCTATCCTATTACATTTTTGCAGAGAAAAGGGAAGAAGTTTGAATGGACTGAGGAGTGTGTAGTTAGTTTTGAGTAGTTGAATCATTTGCTTACAAATGATTTAATCTTGAAGATTGCAGGTCCTCATAAGGAGTTCGTGGTATGTATAGATTCTTGCAAGAGAGGATTTGGTGGAGTCTTGATGCAGGAAATACAAGTGGTATGCTATGAGTCAAGGAATTTGAATGAACACGAGTAGAACTATGTAACTCATCATCTTGAGTTGATAACTATCATTCATGCATTGAAGATGTGGAGACATTATCTTCTTGGCAAGAGGTTTATTATGATGAGTGATCATAGTGGACCGAGGTACTTATTTGACCAACCTAATATGAATTCGAGGCAAGCTAGATGGTTAGCTACTCTCAGTGAATTTGACTTCAATATCAAGTACATCAATGGCAAGGAGAACAAGGTTACAAATTCTTTTAGTAGAAGAGTGTAGGTGGATCAAATTACAACTGTGAGTTCTTATGGGACATATTTGCAAGAGTGGATATTGCAGGCATGACAACATGATGACGAATACCAACAGTTGAGGAATGAGTTACTAAAGGAGGGTGAAGGCGATAGGGATGAGGAGTATCATCTCACAAAAAATGGCTTGGTGATATTGAGGAACAAGATTTATGTACAAGATAATAGTGAGCTCAAGAATCTTACCTTGAGGGAGTTTCATGTCGATCCATATTCAGGTACCTGGGATATCATAAGAATTTGAGAGCAGTTAAGAAGTTATATCATTGGTCGAACTTGAAGAAAGAGGTGGCTGAGTTTGTTGCTATATTTTTTTACTGTCAACAGGTGAAAGTTGAGAGTAAGCACCCAATTGGTTTATTGCAACCTATTCTGATTCCAGAATGGAAATGGGAGCTCATTTCCATGGACTTCATTACATTTTATTGAGGACATCGAAGCAACATGATACCATCGTGGTTGTGGTTGACAGGTTAAGTAAGGTAGTTCACTTTATTGCAGTTAAGTCTACCAATTCAGCTAGTTAGGTAGCTTAGATATTTATCAGGGAGGTAGTGAGGTTGCATGGTGTTCCCAAGAAGATTATAGTAGACATAGATGCCAAGTTCACTTCCAAGTTTTGGAAAGAGTTGTTCGCAGGCTTGGGGATAGAGTTGACTTTCAGTACAATTTACCATCTGCAGATAGATGGACAGACAAAGAGGGTCAACAAGATTCTTGAGGACAATTTGAGGATGTACGCCATGCATCAATAGAGGAAGTGTGAGGAGTATCTTCCATTGGTGGAGTTTTCATATAACAATGTGTATCAAGAGTCCTTGAGGATGAGTCCATTTGATGTTTTTTACAGGTGGAGTTGTAATACTCCTGTAAACTTGAGTGATCTAGTGAACAAGGTGTTGATTGGACCGGACATGTTGGCAGAAATGGAACAATAAATGAAGGTTATTAAGAGGAATTTGAAGGAAGCACAGGGCATACAGAAGAGTTATGCATATCAACACAGAAAATTCAAGGAGTTTCAGGTTGGAGAGCATGTGTACTTGCACATTAAGCCCAAGAAGATCTCATTGAGGATTTGATCACGTACCAAGCTGACGCCTCGGTATTGTGAGCGTTTTGAGATCCTTGAGAGGATTGGACCAATGGGCTACATACTTGCACTGCCACCAACAGTGAAAGTCCATGATGTTTCCATGTTTCATTGCTTAAAAGATATGTGCAGGATGTTGATCATGTGTTGATTGGTTTGTATTGTAAGTGGATCCAAAGGGATAGTTCCAGCTAGAACCTCAATGCATATTGCAATGGAAACAGATCATGCTTTGAAACCGAGCAATAAAGCAAGTTAAAGTGTAGTGGAATCACTTTGAGCCCGATGAAGCTACATGGGAGATGGTTGAGAGATGGCTGATCAGATGCAGGCTTTGTATCCTTCATTATTTTCTGGTTCAACCAAATGATCTTTTGTTATATATATATATATGGTTGTAAATACCACAATGAGCTATGTTATAAAGCTCCATAGGCAGTATGTTTTGTTTTCAAAGGTTTGCTGGTCATAGGTGTCATAGAACACCGAGGACATCGTTCCCCCAAGGGGGAGGGGTTTGTAACAACCCCATGTTAAAGTTTCATGTAATAAAGGAAAAATAAGACCAGGTCATGAGACATGTATTCTAAGCTGAATGTTGGGAAAACATTATAGTGGATATCACTTTTGGTTTATTTATGATAATGGAAATTGACAAAGACACTGGCAAATAAAAAGAGACAATAATTGAAATTTAATTATGAAAATAAATTAAAATAGGAGAAAATGGAGGTGAAGAGACACATATTTGCATGTTAAGGAAATTTAGAAGGAAAATAAAGAAATGAGACATCAATGATGAAAAAGGCATCAAAGGATCAATTTGCAACTTTTGTCGGTTTAGTTTGTCTCTCTCCATTCATTCTCTCTCTCATACACTCTTGCAAACTTAGAGAATTCTTGGATCACTTTATCATTCACTTGGATTTGAAGAAAGGACAAGCAAATGAAGCAAAGAAAAAAAAAGGAAGACAAGGATAAGGTTGGATCGACAACATCACCAAGAGGATTTTATAAGTAACATGTTGCATGTGTGACTTATTAGCTGAGGTGTGAATGCATGGTACATGCATTTGTTTATTTGGTTCATTTGTTGTCACTGACATGGGTTTTTCCTGGTTTGACAGTGGTTTCAACCTTGCCTTGTCATTTATTGGATAGCCATGGTGTGATGGGATTCATTATTAGTTGAGCTTTAGATTACCTGAAGGTTTCGAAACCGGGTGAGATGGTATTAGAAAAATTCCCAAGGGTTGGGTGTGGAGATGGTTTTTGCCAAGAAGCCCTCGACATATGGGTGGGGACAGACAAATTCCTCAAGGTATAGTGAAGGAATTTTGAGGCATCTAAGTTTGGTTTAGTTTGGTGATCTCGAGACATTTTTAGGTGAGATCACGGTAGTTTGGGGGTGGAGGCGGTTTAACCTCTCGAGTCCTTGTTTGACTATGTATTGGTTTATCCCATGAGATCCCACATTCATGCTTGGAACATGACACAAGGGTGATTGGTTGAAAGAAATATTTGGTTCAACTCAATCTATGGTCAAGTGGTACGTGGAAGTCCCTCACTTGGTTGACTTTTGCATATGTTAATAAGAGCTATTTTCCTATTGTGATATATGAGCACTTGTACTTGTTATTATGTTGATTTTATGGTTTTTTTGTCATGGTTAATGTAATCTTCCAAATTAACAATCAACTAATTGGAATTTAATTTTGATTTATTTTGGCATTTCCTAATGTTGGGCAAAAATAAAGTGGGTAGGGGACCCACAAATAATAATTAAGCCAAATAAAGTCTTTTCCTAAAGTCCCTAAGGGAAAATTGCAGCTCTAGTGGTGGGGTCAAATTGGCCTTAGGTGGCAGTGTAGAAGAGGCATGAAAAAGATAGTGTGGGATTGGCTAGAGGAAGGCAACACGTGATTGTCCAAGGAGAGGCAACGTAGACCAAGGTGGGACCCAAGGCATGCATTGGGCCTCAATGGATAAAAGGAGGAAGGTAAGGCTCATTTGGATTCATTCATTCATTCAACTATTTTCTTCTTGTCATTTTCAAAGAGCACGCTTGAGCCGGAGAACCAAGTCTACAGTGATGTTTAGCACACGAGATCTTCAAGCGACGATCTCAAACTTTGCCTCGGGGGACTTCGAGTGCACGCTTAAGAGAGGAGTTCCACCCTTTTGTGAGGGAATTTTCTACCAGAAAAATCAGGAGGAAGCGTAGCCATCTCTGGACTACGCAAAGGAGGAGCAGATTGCGCAGTGGAGGACGCAGTGTAGTGAGGATTTTGAGTTGGGAGGTTGGTGAGAAGGTAATTATCGTCATGAGATTTGGAGGGGAGGCTAGCCACCTCATACCAGGGTTTATTGTAGCATTCCAAAGAAATTTACGATCATATTATTCCAATGTTTCGATTTCCCCCAGCAGTTCATTGTGCCAAGCCTAAGAGGGTCAATTTCTGAAGTCAAAACTAGGACAAACCCTTTCACGGTTTTTCTGGGTTTATTGAGGAGAGGCCAAAATTAATTTGGCAAAATTTTCGGGGTACAATTAAGAGGGAAAACCAGGATCCCAACTCAGCCAACAACTAGAGGAGCTAGGGGAAAGTTAGGCAAAAATTCTGAGCTCAATATTTGGAAAAATCCTTCGTGGGTTATTATGGGTTTCTTGAGCAGAGATCGTGGTTAAAAGCCCAAAATTTTCTGAGCATTATTCCAGGACCTCATAGCAGATTCAGTGGAGAAACAACAACATTTATAGGCTAGGCAGTGCAGAGACAGAGCCACACAAAGCCACTTTAGCTTGGGTTTGAGTTGTGCTTCAACCTGCCTTGAGTAGGCCCAGGTACAAGCTTTCCAGCACCACTATTGTACTCATTCCATTCAATCTAATAAAATGTCTCAACAGTTGTTTTTGGATCCAGTTGACATGTCTTGATGATGTGTTTTCTATTGCCGTAGTTTTTAGTCTATTTGCACATTTATTACTGTTAATCCCAATGATCCAAAATATTTTGCTTGAGATGTGTTAAAGAATTACATGTGAAAATTGTAGCTTTAAATAAGAAGTTTTAAATGCATACGCATAAAAATGGAGAAGCAATTAACATCATGCAAGAAGACACAAAATTGATATTGGAGTTCGTCTAGGAGGGACTACGTCTCCGGGCCCTACTCAAATAGTGGGGAGACCCTCTTTCATTAAGTGGAAAAAATGAAAGTACAAGTATAAAATGGGAAATTACACCCTTATACCTCCACATCTGAAAGTGCCCGAAAATTGTAGACCTTTGATGAAGAAATGGACAGCACCGTTGGATTCGTGGCGTCGAGTAGTGCAGAATCCATATAAAATTTTCCTTAATCTAATAAAGTGAAAATCTGACCCCTCTGGAAAATGGCTCGGATCATGGTTCTGCCCCCATCTTGCACACTGCTCATGGTTCCACTATCTTGATTTCCATGCCCGCTCCTGACCTGCCTAGGCGCACTTATGAGTTGCAAGTTTATATATTAAAAGGCTGGGCAGACTCCCCAAGGGAGCCATTAGCCCAGTTGATTGAGATCTGTAATGTGTGGGAGGGGGTCAGGTGGTCAAACCCCACCCCCTCCTTTTAAAGTCGAAATTTTGTTTTATTAAAATTGTGCCAAACTTGTTTTAGCACCACCGTATATTTTCTTAAGACCAAGTGTGGGGGTCGGGCCCGCATTGGGAGGCCCCCCCTTTAACTTCCGCTGGCTTTGAATATATAGCACGGTTGTATGTGTACATAAATGTGGGTTGGAATATTTAACGCGGGTTGGGCGGTGGGGTTACACCCCCGCACACCCATAATATATGTTGTTGTTGTATGGTGTGGGGGCGGCGGGGTCATGGCTGCCGAACCCCCCCCCCCCCCTTAATTTAACTTTGATTTTTATTTGAATGCGGACCCGTAGGGGGTAGGGCGGGGGTCATGGCCTACCTTACCCCCTTTCTTAATATTTTTTTTTAGTTTTTTTAAACTAACTGGCCATTTTGAAAATTTCGATAAATAACCGAAGGAGTCAACTTAATCATCCCACAAATTTTCCCATAATCAGGCTAGGGTTGGGCGGAATCTGGTGGCTGGGTTCCAGCAAAATTTTTGCCTCCTTAAGCTGCCACATCACCAATTCAACACTCGAAATTTGACTGCTCCTAACTCCATACAAACTCGGAATTGAGTGTTGTCTGCGACGTTGGAATGAGAAAGGCGAGATCTACAAATTGAAATTAAGTTTTCCACATTCCATATACTTTGATTTTTGAGCCTTTGTACTTAAGCCACTTGTAATTAGACCTGTTCGATCCACCTGGATCATTCCTCCCCACTTAAGAGATTTTGGACCCCAAAAGCATTAGCACACTCAAAACCATAATTTCAATCTTCTGCACGCAAAACTGGTACATCATTTGCAATCATGCACACCACACATGACTCAACAACCCTTCCTTGCCAAGAGTTTATAACACACCCTCATTGGCCAAGGATTACATAAAGACAATCAATGCCTCAACTACTCATACGGAAAGGCGAAGACATCATCGTTGCGTTTTGAAGTGATTGGAACACCCATCATGTTTAAATTTACTTGCAACGTATGATTTACAATGGTGGCCATAACAAACTACTACCTCTATAAAAACCAACTTAATAAAGCAGACCACCGTGAATGTCGTGGATTCATTTGTTGAACATGTTCACCTTTTGGCTCCTTTATCAATGCTTTCGGAGCATGGATCATTGGAAACATGGCTTGTTGGTGTCCCACATCATTGCAACGACTACACCGATTCTTTTTTCTCCAAAATTTCTAGGTCGCCTTGGGGTGCTTTCCCTTGGTGTCCCTCCTACAAGTGTTCATGGAGCCCTCACTATCGCTGGACTGTGAGGAGGGGATTTCATCGTCCGTCGTTGATTGGTCACTAGTTGTATTTCATCTTTCTCCCATTTCCTTTCTGGTGTATTTGAGTCCAGCACGACGTAGAAATTCCTCGACTTCAATGGGGTTTACGATGCCTTGGCCATGGATGTCGAGGCCTTTTCCCTGATACCCCATCTTCTTCAGCAGTTTGGATCCGATCCCTGTAGTATGTTTTTCAAAAGAAGCGAATTCATCATCATGAAAAGTACATGAAATTGAAGGGTTTATTTTTACCTCGGGTTGGTTATGTCGCAATTTTTCCAAGGCCTCATCCTTAGCTTGTAGCTGGCGTAGTAACCTTTGTTTTTCTTCCCTTTCTTCCTGTAGGAGCCCTCTTAGCTCAACATTTTATGCTTGGATGCCTTGGTTAATCTCTTTAAGTTCTTGGAACTCCGTCGCAGTAAGTGTCCTTTTCATATTTGGTACAATATATGTTGATATTTTTGTTTCATTGCCTGAATCCAAACCCAAGTCTATGGGTATTTTTGCTATGATCCCAAAGGTTGCAAGCTTCATTTCATCGTCGGAATCAGACCCTAGGTCAATTTGTTTACCTTGCGCAAATCCTGCAACTGTGACCTTTTCATCTTCCTCGGATTTAGAATCTTGGTTTTGTTTTATCGTGGTGGCGATCTATTGCTTCCCCTTTTTTTCATTTCTCTCAGGTCTCAACTCGAGGTGCAACTTCTAGAAATTTTCTTCGCAATGTCCCTATTTTTCACAATGTGTGCAAGAGGGCTTTGCTCCCCCTCTTCTAACTGCAGCAGTCCTTTTTGGGTGGTCACTTTGTTCTTGCACCCCCCTGCTTTCTATGTGCATGGCCTTTACACTGGCCTCATCAATGGTAGGAAGCTCAAACAAAAATAATGAATGTCTTATGTAACTATGTAGTGACCCAATGTACTTAGTTACAACTTCAGGTGAATCTAATGAAATGTCCAAACTTAGTGCTTGTTTTCTAAATTCCTCGGTGAGGTTTTGCACGTTTTGTCCTTTACCTTGCCTTAGGTACTGCCACTCCATTAAGGATTTTTGCTTATAACCCAAGGGATAGAATTGATTTTTAAGTGCAACAATAAAATTTGGCCATGAGGAAAGAAGGTTACCCAAATTATTGTTGCCTTGAATTTTTCTCTCCCACCAAATGAGAGTTGTGCCACTCAGTCGAAGAGAAGTCAACTGGATCTTTGCCTCATCCTCCACAATATGCTGAATCCTACAGTAGACTTCAAGCTGCCTAATCTAGTTGTTAAGTTTCTCTGCATTACTTTCACCATTATACATGGGTAGATCAAATTTGACATCTAACTTAAAGAAAGGTTTATTAGCTGCATTTCCTGAATTCCTATGATGATGGTGAGAAGAGGAGGAAGAAATTTCACTTGATGGAGGTGAAGGAGGTGGATCTCCTCCATTATCTCCATGTCCTGAACCTTGTCCTTTTGAAGCATTCTACCTTGCTTTCTCTAGTCTCTCAAGTCTAGAGAACAATTTCTTGACCTGGTCTGCCATTGTGTAGAAGGTCTTGCGGAAGTTGAGCTCTTCCTCATTTCAAACGTCGTCATCCATGTTCCTTCTCTGATGTGCACGTCCCGCTTTGGGATCAAAATATTGTAGCGTCCCTTTGCCTCTTCGTAGCGTGTTTCTAGTTAGCATACAAGCATGTAATTCACATCTACAAACACCTGCTCTGATACCACTTGATCCAAAATCTTTTGCTTGAGATGTGTTAAAGAATTACATGTGAAAATTGTAGATTTAAATAAGAAACTTTAAAGGCATAAGCATAAGAAGAGAGAAGCAATTAACATCATGCAAGAAGACACATAATTGATATCATAGATCGTCCAAGAGGGACTATGTCTCTAGACCCTGCTCAAATAGTGGGGAGGCCCTCTTTCATTAAGTGGCAAAAATGAAAGTACAAGTATAAAATGGGAAATTACACCCTTATACCTCCATAGCTGAAAGTTCCCAAAAATTGCAGACCTTTGATGAAGAAATGGACAACACTGTTGAATTCCTAGCGTTGAGTAGTGCAGAATCCATATAAAATTTTTCCTTAATCTGACAAAGAGAAAATATGACCCCTCTGGAAAATGGCTCAGATCATGGTTTCGCCCCCCTCCTGCACACTGCTCATGGTTCCACTGTCTTGATTTTCGTGCCCGCTCCTGACCTGCCTGGGCACACTTACGAGTTGCATATTTATATATTAACATGTTGGGCAGACTCCCCAAGGGAGCCGCTAGCCCAGTTATTTGAGATCCGTAATGTGTGGGAGGGTGTCGGGGGGTCAAACCCCGCCCTCCCCTTTTAAATTAGGAATGTCGTTTTATTAAAATTATGCCAAACCTGTTTTAGCACCACCGTATATTTTCTTAAGACCAAGTTTGGGGGTCGGGCCCACATTGGGCAGCCCACCCCCTTAACTTCCGCCACCTCCGAATAGATAGCACAGTTGTAAGTGTACATACATGTGGGTTGGAATATGTAATGCGGGTTAGGCGGTGGGGTTACACCCCTGCCCACCCATATATAAATGTCGTTGTTGTATGGTGCGAGGGCGGCGGGGTCAAGGCCACCGACTCCCCTTAATTTAAATTTTATTTTTATTTGAATGCAGATCCGTAGGGGGTAGGGTGGGGGTCATGGCTCTCCTTACCCATTTTTTTAATATTTTTTTTAGTTTTTTAAAACTAACTGGCCATTTTGAAAATTTTGAAAAATGACGGAAGGAGTCAACTTAGTCATCCCACAAATTCACCCGGAATCCGGCTGAGTTTGGCCAGAATCAGGTGGCCGAGTTCCAGCAAAATTGTTGCCTCCTTAAACTGCCAAATAACCAAGTCAACCCTCAAACTTTGACTGCTCCTAACTCCTTCATATGGACTCGGAATTGAGTGTCGTCTACGTCATTGGAATCAGAAAGATGAGATCTACAACATGACATTAATTTTGCCACATTATAGACAATTTGATTTTTGAGCCTTTGTACTTAAGCCACTTGTACTTAGACCTGTTCGATCCACTTAAATCACCCAATTTGTGATGTTACAGTGGAATCCGAGCATAATCTTGGCTCAGCCTATGGGAAACCCTTCATTCTATGACAAGACCAGAGAAAAAAAAAATCATGGGATCCCAAGAAAGGTTAAACTCAGACGCCATGGCAGTAACCTTGAATGAGGTGATTAGGGTGCAACAAATGATGGTTAATGTGGGGAAGAAATTGATTCATGCAATAATTGGGAATCAGGACCATTCTCAATTATACAACAAATCCGCTATGCCTAAAATGGTGGATAATACATCAAGATGGCAAGACATTATTGCAACTAATGTTGAGTCATTAGCAGCAAATTGGCGAGCATATCAATCAGTGGGACATGGCATTCAAGCGTCCCTCTTTTTTTGGGAGTTCCGTGAACTAAGATACATGCAAAAATCAGGGGGAATTCCATGGAATTATTTAGGGATGGTGAGACGGATTAAGGAAGAAGATTAAAGAGTAGTTGAAGGGGCCATGGTTGGCAAGGAGACAATTGAGCATACACTCGGTGATGAGACACCACCCCTTGTTGAGGTATCCATTTATGGGGTATCCGAGGTGATGACCAAGTTCTCTGATGATAACAACACATCACAGGTTGATGAGCTGTCGGGATACAGCTCCACCGTTGTTGAGAAGCCGATAGGTACAGAGGCCTCTAGGTCTATGACAAAATTTTCAGATGAAAATCACATGCAACTGACTAGTGAGCATGTCTTGCGTGTTGGAGTGTCTATGGAGGAGGGTGTAGAGCCATCCTTTGGGCTAGCCCTAGATGAGGTGCTAGGAGATACAAAGGTATTAGATGATGGTCGCACACAAAATTGTCATCAGCTTTAGACCAACCTTCTAGCTTTGAAAGGGAAGGCCACATCAATATGAGAGGATATTTTATTGCAGAACGATGAACTGGAGGGCATGAGAGTGGTTTGTGCCGAGTTAGCAACCAAGTTGGTCCACATTGGAGAATGGTTGGATTCCATAATGGTATAGCTAGAGGGCACATTGGAGTGTCAGAACAACCCCCTTCAGGCATACATAGACGGGGCTATCAGCACTGTTGGGTCACCTCTTCCCACTGGAGAGAGAGAGAGAGACGAAGCCACCTAGTCATATTTCATATGTTGACCTGGATAGTGGTATGAGACGATCGAAGTTGCATAGGGTGCAACATCCACATGTGGAGGTTGGATGGCGAGATATTTTGAGTTGGTACTCGGTGGAGTGGTTTATGGAGATGGTGGTGGACCTGGGTGTACTTCAACAGGAGTTTCCAAGTGCTAGAATACAGAAACCCCAGACTGCCATTAGGATCCGGGTAGGACTACCTATCATTTCCCAGGCAGGGCGATAGGCTATGTCTTGGAGGGTACAATTGGCCTGGCAGTTGAGAATGCACATTCGCTAGGGGAGTTTCGGTCAGCTCCAGTGGACAACCAGTTTATGGGCAGACTCCTCGAGTTGTCTTGGTACGAAATTTGTATGCAGGGTCACAGGGTGAACAACATACTTTGGCAGAAGCTTGTCGAAGGAGGTGGCATTGGCAAGGCACTAGACAGTGCCTTGTGTTAGCCACCTATAAAATTTGTTATATCAAAAGGTGGCTAAGACTTTTTGAGCCTTCAAGGAACAAATTTTATTACTAAAAAGTGTTGGCTCTTGAAGACTCTTGAAGGCCTCATGCCTTTCCTCTGTCCAAAACTTCATTGTTGTTTCCCTTCAGAACTCAGAAATCCTGCTGATTTACAAGCCAGAATACTGCTGCAAGCAACATCCCCCTTTATCCCTTTTCCAAAGCTAACCTCATTTTCTATCCCTCTATTTCCCATGAAAATCTCTCATTTTCATGTTTTTCCCATTTCCCCTTCCTCAAAATCCCTTTTATAAGGTTTAAAGACTCCTTCTTTGCCTTATCAGAACCCCTCTAAACCTTTGAAAATCATTAAAATCCATGAAAATCATGTTTTTTATGCATTATAGACTTAAGCCCCCTTGGGCTAAGTCTTTAACCCCTCCCTTCCATACGCCCTGGCGCCAGATCCAAGCGCCAGCCCTCCAAAGTGCTTATCGCATCGCCCAATCGCCTTTAGCCCCTTCCTGCATAAGTCCCCGGTCATTTCACCCTTCATATAACCCTAGGCCCCACAGTCGGGTGCCAAGCCGCATCGTAAATTAATATAAACCTTTGGTTATGTTAATTTTTCGATTTTTATTATATCATAATTTTTCGGCCGGTCCGAAATTCAAATCAATCTCCACCGTCAATCTGATCTGCAGATCAACAGTGCGAAGTCCGTCTCCCCGGTGGTCCCCGCATTCCACTCACCTGTCCAAAAACAGCGCGGTATTCATCGCACCGCCTTTGGGCGAGGGTGGTTTTTTCCCGATTGGCAGCGATTCCATTCAACGGTTGACACGTGGCCTAGGTACTGTTCACAAAAACACCGTCCATCGCACGTTAACGTTCGGACGTGGACCCCGCGCGATTTTGGCATCCACCATCCGATCTGGGGCGGGCCATCCAACGACTATCGCTCACCGAAGATGCTCGACAGTTAACCGAGATACTGCGCGGAATCCAATTAATTTTTTACATCAATCTGATCTGCAGATCGACAATTCATATTTCATCGCCCATTTTCGTTGCCTAGTCAACATTTCTCGTTTTGACTTTCCATTTTCCACTCCCGACCGTCGATCTCTGCGCGATCGACGACCCTGATTCAAAATTTTCTTCCGCCGTCTCTATGACTTTTTCCAATCAATCTTGACCGTTGGATGATGCCATCCAACGACCACGCTCTCTCCACGTGCCTTCTGAAGCAGTAGACCTATAAATGCATGGATTTATAATTTTTGTTCGTATTTTGCAGGGTTGTTACACAGTAATTTGTCACCGTCCCTGCAATCCCCATCTCGCCCATTGGAGGGTCGTTTCTGTGACCAATAAGCAGTGTCATGCCTTGAAAATACCATCATTGCATCCCTTTCCATGAGGACAACATTTCTTCTGTTGATCATTTCCTGAGCAGACCCCTAAAAACACTTGTTTTTTCCTTGGCGCTAGTAGCTCGTTATGTACTCGCGCCAATGAGAAAAATTAACACTGAGCCCACGCCAATCTTCTTTTGGAATTTTTTTTAAAAAAGAGGTGAAGTTTTGATTACAAAAACTTCGTGGATGAGTCATCAGGAGTGGTTTCGACTGAATAACCACGGCCTTCCTCCTTTGGCCTCTTTTTTCCACCTTATGGGGAACCTCCCAAGGGATAAGGCCTCCCTTACACTATTGTAGGGATCCCAACCTCCTCCTCTCCTCTATAAATATAGCCTTCATCCATTGATGAAGGGGCTGAATAGCTGAAGGGCTGAATGGCTGAATAGCTAGTGTCCAAGTTCCCAAGAGCCTAATGTTGCAAGAGCTTTGATCCATTCCCTTAAGGCCAAATCCAAGCAAGGAGATCATTGTCGAGACATCCGAAGAGAGAGGTTTGTCCCATCCCCGACAAGCTCCTTCGAGACATGTTCCACTGGCGACCCTCCGAAGGAGAATTCAGCGTCAGGGCTATGGTTGTATTCTTCTTTGATTGATTAATGATAAGCGACTATTGGTTATGGTTCCACTCTTGTTGTCGATTATGATATTGAGTTATGTTTTCTCTGACTGACATATAGTTGCATATACTTGATTTTACACTTGCGTTTGTTTTGTTTCTTGCATGTGCAGGTGTCCGATCACGGATATCGTGAGGATTGTGATCTGCCAGAGCTAAGGAACGGGAGCGCTACCTTCTCTACGAGCGAAAGCGTTGGATTCTAGGTAAGCCTTAATCGCTATTTGGTTTATCTGCAATTAGGAACCTGCACTATAGCGTGAACGATTGTTGCTAGACCCGGTCTGGGCTAGTAGGGATCACCTCTATCACCGTCCCTGCAATCCCCGTCCCGCACATTGGAGGGCTTATTTCATGACCTGTGAGCAGTGACATGGCTTGAAACCACTTTCATGACATCCCTCTGAATAAGAGCTTTCATTGCCCTGAAGACATCTCCTTGTGAAAAACCCTAAAAATGGCCCTTTTTTCATTGGCGCGAGCAGACAGTTCAGTACCCATGCCAATGGGGAAAATCCTTCAAAGAGGTCGCGCCAATTGGCGCTCTGTCCCAGAGTCGCACTCGTGCCAGCCAATTTAAGGAGTGTTTTTTAAAAATAAATGGCGGAAGTTTCGTCCTAACCAATTCATGAACTGGTATCTATCTTGAGTTGGGAGGTTTGGCTCCAGATTTCCATGTAGAGGAAGTGGTTTGCCACCTCTCATGGAAGCTTCCTTGAGGATAGGGCCAATCCCATGATTATAGGGATCCCAACTCCCCTTCCTCCATCTATAAAAGCTTGCCCATCTCCATTGCAAGCTAGTCTTCAAGTTCCAAAATTCCCAGAGCCTTATGTTGCAAGAGCCTCCATAATTCCCTTAAGGCCAAATTCAAGCAAGGAGGCTATTGTCAAGATCCGAAGAGAGAGGTTTGTCCCATCCTTGACAGACTTTTCGAGACGTGTTCTGCTGGCGACCTGCCGAAGGAGAATTCAGCGTCAGAACTATGGTTGTATTCTTCCTTTGATTGATTAATAATAAGCGACTATTGGTTATGGTTCCACTCTTGTTGTTGTTTATGATGATGAGTTATGTCCTTTCTGACTGACATATAGTTGCATCTACTGGATTTTACGCTTGCGTTTGTTTTGTTTCTCGCGTGTGCAGGTGTCCTATCACGGAAATCGTGGGGATCATGATCTGCCAGAGCTAAGGAACGGGAGCGCTACCTCTTCTACAAGCAACAGCGTTGGATTCCAGGTAGGCCTTCATCGCTAGTTGGTTTATTTGCAATTAGGAACCTGTACTATAGCATGAACGAGTGTTGCTAGACCTGGTCTGGGCTAGTAGGGATCGCCTCTGTCCGCAGAGGGGATTTACCTCCACAACAAATTGGCGACTCCACTAGGGATCGTCTAGCTTGTTGTTGTTCTGCTTTATAAGCTACAGACGAAGCCTGAAGTTAGCTAGATAGCCTTCGAAATGATATTGCTCTGCATTAGCGAAGTAGATCAAAGCTACTTCAGTAAATCTCCGGGTTAGTTTATGAACTGAACACTTGGAGTATTGTCTTGTATTTTCGGTTGTTTCTCGGTTCTGCTTGCTTGATCGACTCTTTTGGCTGGCTCTTTTATGAGTGTTTGGCTTTTGGTTCAGCCCCAAAGGATCAGATCTGACCTCTATTTTTCTGAGTTTTCATCCTTTCGTGGTTGGCTTGATTGGCGCGGTTTCCACCCTGACAGTCGCGCCAATTGGCGCGGGTTTCCAGTTCATCACTCGCGCCATCCCCTGTCTGGCGCGGATTACAGCCAGGCAGTCGCGCCATCTCCTGTAGGTGCTAGGGTTTACCCTTGTTCGAAAGTTTCTTTGGGTTAGTACTTTGCTTCTGGGTTTGTTTTAGATTCTGCTTGAAGTGGTGAGTCTGGTCTTGGTTGGGAGAAATTATTTGTTTTTTCATTTTCAGGCGTTGGCGCTTGTTGTCAGTTAGCAACCCACGCCAATTGGGCATTGGCTCTAGTTGTCAGTGAGTAAGTCGTGCTAGTTGGTGCTAGTTGTCAATGACAAAGTCGGGCCAATTTCAGGGTGTGTGAAAATTGAGACTTTATCCCTGAATCCTTCACCAGTGTGTCTTTCCCTTCCGGTCTTTTCTCTATATGAGCATAAATTACATTGCTCATTGTTTTAAATGTCTTCTCTCCATGATTTCTTGATGTAAAAGGGAATGAATGCCTTTTTTTTATCTCTTGCTTTGGAAGACATCTTTGTGTTTGACCTCATATGTCTTGTCGCCTTTTGAGGGATTTCGTGACAAAGTGTTTGAAACAACGATTGCATTCTTAGTGTTTGTTTACATCTCTTTTGCATTCATCCTTCATTAAGAAGATTTGCGTTTATTTAGTTTTCATCTCAAAGTGTTCTTTTTGTTAAAATTCATTAGATCACATTGCATTGAAGAGTATTTTGAGATTTATCATTGAACTTAGATCACATTGTGTAATGATTGAAAGCTAAAAATCGCTTTGAGTGCATTCTCTTTGATTAAAAGCATGCATTAAGTAGATTCTCATTTCATCGAAAAATGCATTGAGTGCATTCTGATCATTTCGAAAGAAAAAGGAAATTGTGCATAGATTACAATTGCATAGTTTTCGGAAAAGAGGATTTTGCATAGATTACATTGCATTATTCGCATCGTTGAGTGTTTGAAATTACTTTTGGATAGTGAAAGTCATCTAGTTTGGAAAAGATTTCGTTTGCAGTGTTGTTTTATGTCGCATCATTGTTTGAAGCTCTTCCCTTAACTAGATAGCATTCATCGATTGAAAAGTTTTCTTTTCTCATATCGCTGCATACAGGAGATTGTCAGATGACATACGGTAGGGCCTTGAAACCGAGACATAATTGAAGATAAACATTAAAATTTATTCAATTTACACTAAGGCAGCATTGAAACATTAATGAAACATTTAGAGGTCTATGTTAGAGACGTGTTCCGACGTCGTTAAACCTAGTAGCTGTCGTTCGCCTCTTGGCTTTAGACAACACTAGTACGGACTTGTGCTCCCCGTACCGTCATGTATATAAATTGAGACCCCACTAGGTTTCTATCCTTTATCCATAGGAAGCCGAGTCTGCCGCCTTATATCCGTGATACAAGAGACACAACATTCGGGGAGATTTCCTGCACGTACGTTAAGTCCTTCGTTGATTTCTCTTTCATTTTGAAACCAAGGTGTATATTGCAGTTCACGGCTATTTGGTACACCCTTTGCCTAGCATTCCTGAGCAGTCATTTTGATCTTATCTGACTCCTTAAATTTGAAAATATCATCAAGCGCTTGTCCTTTCACGCTTGTTTCCAATCTGAAAGCGATAGAGTCACCTTTTGCCTGTTTCTCGACTCTTAAAAGATGAAACGGTAGAGTTTTGTTTCAATGTTTTAAAAATTAACTGCCCACGAAATATTCCTGGTTAAATTTAGTTTCCTTAGGGTGTTGTTCTGAAGATTGTTTCTAATGGAAAATTTTCCGGAGTTCACCAACCAAGGAATCCCCTCTGATGGGAATCCTGGTCCTTTTCCTCCTTTTGGAAATGTTGGTGCTTCTTATATGGCAACGTTGTCCCTTCCTGGGTTAATTGTTGGGTTGCCTGTTTGGTTGTTTTCAACCTCTGTGGTCCCGAATGTCTCGGCGACTGTTCAATCAGTTCCTCCGCCTGAGCAACATCATGTTGATTCTAAGGTGGACCTCTCCCCTTCTTCACCTGTTTCTGCGTCCTCCTCTTCTACTTCGCCTGGTGAAAGTTTGGATTCGAGTAACCAGGTGGCTAAAAAGAAGAAGAAGAAGAAGTCCGATAAGAGAGAGGTTAAAATTGCAGTTACTGCTTCTGAATCATCTCCTCTTGATAAACCTCCCAACCCTCCACGAAAATTCAAGTTCCCTTGCATGTTGTGCACAGGAGACCATCTTCTTCGAGACTTCCCTGGCATTCGCAAGGTGCTCGAAGTATGGTCCAACGGTCACCCGCCGTTGCCTTTGGCTTCTGGGAGTCAGGTTGGGGGCACGTCTTCAGCTAGTGCTGGTAAGGCTCTTAAGAAGCAGAGTAAGATTACCAATCCCTGTAAGTTGTGTGAAGGGCACCATGCCATTCACCTTTGTCCTTATATGGATGAAGCCAAGAGAGTATTGGACAACTTAACTGTTTCTACTCCATGCCTCCCGGTTGGTTATGAACAACTTTCTTTGAGTCCTCCACCAGCTGATCCTACGATTGGTCAAGAGTCATCCTTGGTCGATCCCGCTCTCTCAGAAATTCAAATTCAGGAATCCATCCCTGATCAACCATTGGTCGTGGGATCGGTTGAGTTGGCCCCATCTGCGGTGCACCAGGTGTTTTCCGCTGAGAGTGGACCTCACATCCCTCGGGTTCTTCTTGTTTCTTCAGATTCCTCGGAATTGGAGAAAGATTCTCTTGTCCCCATATCTCAAGAATTTGCTCCTCCGCCTCCCGTAATAGAGGTCCCGGAGGATACTCCTCCCACCTTCGAGATGGAGGTTGTGGAGGATTCTCCTTCTTCCTCCGTAACACTAGGGGAAGACCATCTCAGTTCGATGGTAGCCCCTCCGAGTATTTTGGTCGCTTCCTTTGATTGGAATCGATTTACAGGATATCGCCTTCCGTCTTATGTGCCTTTCGAGATCACAGTACAGGCTTTTGGTCTGGTCGTACCCAGCACCATCATAGATGAAGGCGCGTCTGTTAGTGTTCTATCCTCCACTACCTGGAAAGCTTTCGGTTCGCCGCCGCTTGCACCTGTTACGCAGAATCTGTTGGCATTTAACAGAAGAACGAGTCAACCATTAGGGATCCTTCCAAGGTTACCTGTTACTTTGGGAGGTAAAACTGTCCATATGGACATGATGGTTGTTCCAGGCCCCTTGGATTTTAATCTGCTCTTGGGGCGCGATTACACCTATGCCATGGGAGCGCTTGTCTCCTCCCTTTTCAGGTGGTCCGTTTCCGCATGAAGGACCTGACGTGACCATTGATCAGCTTTCGTTCTTTGGTCCTGATATGGCAGCTGGCCCACCATCATCCCTTCCTGGTTTTTATCCACCCGTTGTATCTGCCCCACCGCAGGTCAACTATGTGGCTACCTACCCCATGCCTGTACTCAGTGATGATGCCGTCGTGCATAGGGTACTGGGGGCATTGGGTCCTGATTTTCGAGATGTTGCTCTCCCATCGGGAGTGGAACTCTTGGAAGTGATGACTTCTTGTTCATTATGATGAGGTTGTCGGAGCACAGTTCATTTTCTTGTGTCAAGCTCCTTAAAAAATGAAACTGGGTCTGGTCGGAGCACAGTTTGTTTTCTTGTGTCAAGCTCCTTAAAAAATGAAACAAGCTCTTCGGAGCAGAGTTCCTTGTCTTGTGTCAAGCTCCTTAAAAAATGAAACAAGGGTGTCCAAGGATAGTTATTTTAATGTGTCAACCTCGTTAAAATAATTAAACAATTTCCTGTTCAATTCGAGTCTTTGATAAGTTCTCGTAAAATCCCAGTCGAATCTTCGTCTTGATCTCGTAACTTGAACCTTCACTCCATCCGAGTCACCATATGGACTGAAGCTTGGGGGGCATGTACCTTGAATTGAGTCACCATGCTGGGGGCATGCTTAATTTTTCAAGCATAGTTTGTTTCCATTTCAAGCTTGTGTAAAAATGAAACCGGTTTCAAGCATAGTTTCTCTTTGTTTCAAGCTTGTGTAAAAATGAAACCAACTTCAAGAAGAGTTTCCTGATTTCAAGCTTGTGTAAAAATGAAACATTTCCCATTTTACCTCTTGTGATTGTCATTTTATCAGCCTGTTTTGCCAGATGAGCCTTGGTTTTCTCATTCCATCGTCACTATCTGCTTGGCCGATCATATGCCTTCACTTGGTTGTTTCACCCATTCCTGAGGAACCACTACGATGAGTGGTCTTGTTAGCCAGCCTCTTAACCTTTATTTATTTTGAGCAGTTCCACCATTACCAAAACCAGTTGCTACCATTTATACCACTCGTTCCTCCAGGAGGAGTCAACTTTCAGCTCTTTTCTGACTCTCTAAACATGAAAAGATTGCCGAGGCCCTTGTCATTTCGATCTCATTAAAGTGGCCCCGAAACGACATCTACCCAGTATACGTTTACCCCTTTTTCGGGCTGGGACAGATTACTTACGAAAAAGGAATACCCTAGCCTATCGTGACTAGGAGGTTTTCTCAAACATAGTTTTATACCTTTTCGGATCTGAGGAACTATTTACGAAAAGGGACCATTGGAGTTTACTTTTCAGCTGTCTTTTCAAACTCTCTAAACATGAAAAGACGTCGAGTTCTTCCTTTGTCAGACTCGTTAAACCCTGATGACATCGGATTTAGTCATAATGACGCTCCTCGAGTCTCTCCTTCCTAGGGCTCGTTAAACATACTAGGATGGGCTTATAGCACAAGCATATGCTATCCCCTTCAAGCTTGCTATAAAAATTAATTGGGGTACTCGCCAGAAATGGCGGGGGAAAAATGGAACCAGCATCATTGTCGTGTCGGCAGTATGTCGCTCTTGAACATGGTACTTGTCTGCATTCGTGTCGGGTTGGGGACATCTCATCTCGTCTCTCACTTGCCTCCATGGGTTTGGGTGATCCCTTTTGACCTCTCATCTGCTCTTTGCCTCGTCACTATGACCTCTGATCTTTTGATGTCAAACACTGCCAAACTCACTATCGTGCCGTTTATATGTTCAAGAGAAGTTGACCTCTGCAAATACCAACCTTCCTCTGATTCTCATCTGATCCTAATTCACAAGACATTATATTCCTCTGTCTTGCGTCGATGATGTGGGAAACATTATGGCCCACCTTCGATCAAGGTCACTTCCTGTCGACTTCAACTCATTATCCGAGAAGCTGATCTCGAGACTCCTTTCTGGTGCCTTGGAGCTTGCATGCCTCAATGGTAGGTTCTTCGCATTCGACGCGAGGTTTTCATCATTGGCCTCCGATCGAGTGATTCTATGGGTGTTCGATGCCAGCTCATTGATTCACATGCCGTATATTGTACCTGTAGTACCTTGAGGGCCATCGTCATTATTGGTGGTACCTCTCGTGTCTGTTAACAACTTTCATCGTTGGATGGTAATCAGACGATGTTCTCACATGTTCGACTTCAGCTCACATATTTTCATGCTTGAACTTGTACTTTGTTCGGGTCGAGATGGAGCGCAAGACCCTGGATTCCTATCTGTTGTAATCCAGGCTGCGATTTTGTGGATTATTATGATTGATTACATGACTCACTTACTGGATGGCTGCAACCATACCTGAGTCTATTTATCGATCCTCACTGGATGGCTATGCCCATGCCTCGGATCTAGATTATTGTATACTTTGTTATGGATGGCTGTGCCCATACCACATATATATCATGTATCTGAGATATCAGGTGTACTTCTCTACGTAGGTTTTTTGACGGCGGTGTTTTCAGTTGGACGCGTTCTCGTAAAGAATTTCACCCCTCTCTCTCTCTCGGGCCTCATGCTTTAGGGGGCATCTGTTACACAGTAATTTGTCATCGTCCATGCAATCCCCGTCCCGCACATTGGAGGGCTCATTCCGTGACCTATGAACAGTGACATGGCTTGAAACCAGTTTCATGACATCCCTTTGAACAAGAGCTTTCATTGCCCTGAAGACATCTCCTTGTGAAAAACCCTAAAAATGGCCCTTTTTGCATTGGCGTGGGCAGACAGTTCAGTACTCACGCCAATGGGGAAAATCCTTCAAAGAGGTTGTGCCAATTGGCGCTCTGTCCCAGAGTCGCACTCGCGCCAACCAATTTAAGGAGTGTTTTTAAAAAAATAATGGCGGAAGTTTCATCCTAACCAATTCATGAACTGGTATCTATCTTGAGTTGGGAGGTTTGGCTACAGATCTCCATAGAGAGGAAGTGGTTTGCCACCTCTCATGGAAGCTTCCTTGAGGATAGGGCCAATCCCATGATTATAGGGATCCCAAATCCCCTTCCTCCATCTATAAAAGCTTGCCCATCTACTCAGGCTAGTCTTTGTTCCCAAATTCCTGGGAGCCTTATGCTACAAGAGCCTCCATAATTCCCTTAAGGCCAAATCCAAGCAAGGAGACTATTATCAAGATCCGAAGAGAGTGGGTTTGTCCCATCCTTGACAAAGCTGTAGACGGTTCGCCGGTGACCCTCCGAAGGAAAATTCAGCGTCAGAGCTATGGTTGTATTCTTCTTTGATTGATTAATGATAAGCAACTATTGGTTATGGTTCCACTCCTGTTGTTGATTATGATTATGAGTTATGTCTTCTCTGACTGACATATAGTTTCATATACTAGATTTTACGCTTGCGTTTGTTTTGTTTCTTGCATGTGCAGGTGTCCGATCACGGAGATCGTGAGGATTGTGATCTGCCGGAGCTAAGGAACGGGAGCACTACTTTCTCTACAAGCGACAACGTTGGATTCCAGGTAAGCCTTCATCGCTAGTTGGTTTATTTGCAATTAGGAACCTACACTATAGCATGAACGATTGTTGCTAGACCCGTCACATTAGGGATCGCTCTTTGTCCATGCGTAGGGGATTTACCTCCACAACAAGGGTTTAAATGGTTTTTTCGCCATTTCCGAAGAAAATTCAAACGATATAGCAAGATCCTCCCGCTTCATTCACTCTGGGAAATAATTCATAGTGTTAAATCCACATTTTCATCAATCATTCATGAAGCATTGATGCCACATAACCCTGCACAGCCCTGCATACCAGCAAAAAACCATGAATCGAGCATAGTTAGAGAGTATCAGTGACGAAGACCAAAATTTATCAAAACGGAGGATTAAAGACATATTTTTTGGGGATCACGGCTAAGAATGTTTATCAGAAGCCTAATCCCTAATTAAAACACAGTTTAAAGAAAATATTAAGGGTTTTATCAACAAGAGTGCTTCCACTGCCACATCTGAGGCAAATTGATTCCTCCCAGCTACTGAAATTCCACCTGTACCTCAAAGTATTCAATTAGAGGCCGAATTTATTGATCGGGATCAGATATTTGTCTCAAAACGCAGCCAAAGAGGAAATTCTGTAGGAAAATTAATGACAAACATTTTTAGAGTTACTTCGACGCCACACAAAGCCTCAAAGATCAACAAAATCTCCCACCGAGCGAATCTTTTATGTAAATAATTTAATGCGTAGTATATGTGGTTAGAAAGTCTCAATAATCTTCATTGAGCCCCTCAAAGGCCAAGAAGCCATCAAGTCAGATATCAGACTGCTTATCAGATCTCACCCTCCTCATTCTTCATATACTATCGTTAAGATGAGTGAGGGGTTGGTTGCAGAACTTTGAAATACATTTGAGCTTAAAATTTTGATCAGAAGGAGTTCTACGCTCTGAGCTCCTCACTGGGTGGGTAGATAGGTTAGGCTGAGATGTGTAAATGGTTTCTAAACTAAAGCACTAGACTTAAAGCTGTAACTGGTTTGGAGCATCAATACAAGTTGATTTATGGGATCCTAGTCTATGTTGACGATGATGTTTCTCTAATTGTAACTTGTTATTTTGTTTCAGTTTTCACTGTGTTTCATATTATCTTATAAATAACAACATGCATAGAGTTAAGATCTACTGTACAACAGTAACCTTCTCTGATTGAAAATCTTTATATATATGTTTTCTTCCAATCTGTGTTATTTAGGAATGATTTAATTCAGTTTAAGCATAGGAATGCTGGCGTTCCCTCGTCTTATTGCCTTAGCTGAATGTTATTCTTGAATGTTATGATCAGTATTAGTTAAGTAGAGATGAACTATGGAAGATATGGTGTGACCTGGTCCTAGTTTTATCCCCAAAGGATGTCTGAATATTTCCCTTGGAATGTGTTAAAAGCTGGCTAGTTTCAAAGTACTTACCAGATCTTGGGCCATTCTGTGTTACCTTTGTGTTGGTCTTGAAAGTAACTAAGTAAAGCAGAGCTAGGAGAGGATTTGTGGTGAGCCCGGCCCGCTAGTCTCTACTCCAACAGTTGCCTTCAAGTTTCCCTTTGTTTTTAAAAATGTTTTCTATTGAAAGTGTATCAAAGGCTGGCTAGTTTAAAAGTACTTACCAGATCCTAGTTTACTTTTATGTTTTTCTTGAGTCTATGTCAAAGGCTGGCTAGTTTAGAAGTACTTACCAGATCCTAGGCCACTCTTTGTTCTGCATCTGTTAATTTATTCTTCTTATTGTATCATTTCATTCCATAAATCAAAATTCAAAGAGATCCTTAGACATAGATGACTTGCCCCATGGACCACTCTTGCCTCTTGCTATTCCAATTAAACCCTATTATGAATCCCTAGCCCAATGGACTAAAACCTGCAATTATCTATCTTTTGGCTGAATCTTACTCTGATTGCTTGCAACTTCTCACCTTTGAAAATCCTTGCATTTGGGACTTTCCATCTCAAACAGTAATCATGCTCAACCATCCAAAAAAAAAACAAACCCTTGGCCTTCATAACTAGCCTAATATTATTACCCTAAAACTTCAAAGAAAAATACATCTTTGCACTTATTTGAGAGATCCCTCTCCGGATTCAGGAGGGCTATATCCTAGAATCCCAAAGTGGTTGAAATGATGTTGTTTCTGTGATTAGACTTTGCCGATATTGCTAATTACAGATTCCTAACATTTATAGCGACTCCACTGGGGAATAATTCCCTTAAAAAACTTCATAAAACTTCTGAGTAAAAAGCAGCCTTTTCAAGTACTACCAAAGAATGGTAATTATGATGAAAATTGTTTGAATCTGTGACAAACTAGGTAAAACCTAGGATTCTCTTAAGACTTTATCTAACCTTGAAAGATCAATTGGCTTAGCCATAAGAGTAAATTGTCTTTGTCTCATGACCGTAGCTAAGTTTTGAAACAAAGTTAGGATATTCTTAAAAAACCATACAACTAAAAAAGAACTCAGAAAACACAAAAATACTTCAGATTGGTATCCAATAAACATGGTGGTAGACCATAAAACCTTTTACCTCCTTAGGAGCTAAAAACTTCCACTTGGCGACTCCACAATCCTTAGCAGACCTTAAGACTCCACTGGGAAGAACCCTCATCATTGTAACATTATTTGAACTCAGTTAGAGGACTGTAGGATTAAGATTTGTGTAAACAGATTAGTTAACCTCTAAAAGATTGTCATACCTGGTTGAACTTTCCCTGTTTATTTGGGTCTAAAAACACAGCATAGTGGCTCCTAGAAAGGTTCACACTAGAGCCTATCCTGACCCTGATCCACCTGAGTTAGTTGATAACCCAGAAGTTATCCTTAGGAAGTCTCCTAGGATTCTATTATCAACTGTTTTCATATCACCCTTGAGAGCTAATTCAGTCCCTGAAAATCTTTCAGCTCTACAATAATCACAAGTTGACTTAGTAAATCCATTTAGAACTAGGTCTCTTGGTGATTTAGATCAGTTAGATTCCGAGTCTTCACTTTCATCTGCTGAAACAAGTGAACATCCTGGCAGCAGAGAAACAACACCTCCTGATTTGCATTTCCTTCACAATTTAGGTGTCTCTCATCCAATATCAGCTCAGCAATCTATTCCTGGTCCATCCACTTCTACTCACCATACATCCATTGTTCAAACCACTCCACTTCAGCCCACTTTCCCTCTTGTTAATCCACCTCTTGTAAATCCACCCCCACCACATATCATGGCAACATGGTATGCTCCCTTAGTCCTTCCTGCACCATTAGTCAATCTTCCACAGGACTATCAGTCCAAAATTCCATTATATGATGCTAGCAATGCTACAACTGCATCACAACATGTGGATAAGATGAATGACTACTTTGACAGAAATGAAATTGATGATGATTCTGTCAAGCTTAGGTTATTTTCTCAAAGCTTAGGGGGAGAAGTAAGAAAATGGTTTAAAGGTTTAACCCCCCATAGTATTAATGATCTCCAAGCCTTCCATCAAACATTCTTAAACAAATGGGAAGTAAAGAATAATCCTCTCCAAGTCCTATCTGATTGCAAGAACCTCCATAGAAACACCGGGGAAAGTGTGCAAGATTATTGCACTAGATTTAACAGTGTGTATAATGCACTTTCCCTAGAACTAAAACCTCCACAAGGCTCAACTTTAAATAAGTTTCCTGAAGTGTTTGACCCTGAGATGGCCTATCAACTGAGAGAGAGAGATTTTGAAACTCTTGAAGATATGCAAAGAGGTGCTCTTTCTGTGGAAGTCAACTTAATGGAGAAAAGAGCAAGAATGAAAAATGAAAAGAGAATGTCCTTTAGAGAGGAATCAACACCCTCTACTTCCAACTCAAAAATGGAGAAAATGATGGAAGAAATGATGAAAGAAATGAGCATAATTAAGAGAGCACAAACAAGCCAAAACCAAAATGCTCCTCAAAATAGAAATCAGAACCAGAATCAGAATTTTAGAAGGAACCGACCTCCAAACAGACCTAGGGAAGATGATAAACAGATCACTCATCCCTTTCATCAAAATTATGTGAGTGAGGTTGAGGAAACGGATGAGATAACTGAGGAAGATGATTTCAACATGTTTGGGGTAGAAGATGATGACTTTGAGATTCATTATGATAGAAAACAAGGTCGATACACACCTTATGATGACAGAAGAGATGATGATGAAAATTATTATGAAGACATGGAAAATGTCGTCATAGAACCTCAAAAATGATATGACCTTAGAAGTAAAACCAGTCAACAAACCCCCAACAACAAAACCTCTGAAAAATATTCACAAAACAACACTATAACCAAGCCTAAAATTGTCAAACAAAAGGATAAAATAATGGCTATAAATTCTGGTAATGATAAAGAGAAAGACACTCAAAACAAAGAAAAACAGAGTGCAGACATTAGTAGTACTAACACTTCAGTTAGTACTCCTGTGAAAACAATTTTGTCAAGTGTAAATAAAACAAATCAGCAAGCTGATATTGCTGATAGAGTGACAGCTAATAAGGCTGAAACCAACACTTCAAAGAACCAATTTCCCTTCAGCCTTGAACAAGAAATTTCAAAGATCAAAATCTCTATTCCCTTGACTGAGTTAGCTACCCAACATGTATATAGAACCCAAATTTTGAAGGCTTTAAATATAGAAGAGAACAATGATACATTCAATCTCAATGATGACCAGCTAGAGCTTATTTTCGGTCCAAAGATTGAGGGTAGATATCAAGAGGGACCTGTTCCTCCCTTTTATGTGAGTTTAAACGTTCATGACAAAAATTTTCACAATGCTATGATGATTCTGGGGCTTCTCATAATTTAATGCCAAAAGTTGTAATTGAGAGCCTTGGTTTAGAAATCACCAGACCATATAAAGACCTGTACTCCTTTGATTCCAGCAGAGTAAAATGTTTAGGATTAATCAAAGACCTCTGTGTTAACTTAGCCCAAATTCCAGCCAAATGTTTAGTCATGGATATTGTTGTGGCTGATGTGCCCCCAAAGTATGGAATGTTACTATCAAGATCTTGGGGGGCTAAGTTACAGGAGACTATGCAAATGGACATGACTTATGCGATTATCCCTGTTTTCAATCAGAATAGAAGACTTTACAGGGAGTTCCATATGCAATACATAGTTACAAGTCAAGACAGACCACAAAAATCCCCTTTATACTCTGTAAACACAGGCCTTGATTCATTTATCCTTTCTAATGAAGAAACATTAGATGAACAAGTAACTTTAACGGAGTTAATGGCCGATAGAGAGGAGGAGGTAAATACCACAAAACTATCAAAATAGTTTGCTGAACCGTTAAACATTAGTAAACTAAACAAAGGTCTTGAACTACAAGTCATGCATCCTTTGCTTTTAAACCTTGACACTTAAGAAACGTGCCTCCACTTAACACAAAACCTGAAGAGTCAAAACAAATTCAATTAAGTGCCGCTAATCATGAAAATTTAGAAAGCACAGTATTTGAAGAGGACGGTAACCAGGATGAAACCGAAAACAGTCCTATGTGGAGTATGTATTTTGACGGGTCATGCACTAGAACTAACACTGGTGCAGGTGTCTAGATTTCCAACACTGAAGATAACCACACAGAAAGCATTTCCTGCAAGTTAAACTTTCAGTGTTCCAATAACATAGCATAATATGAATCCCTTCTCTTAGGCTTACATCTATTGAAAAAGTTAGGAGCCATAAGAATTAATGTGTACGGGGATTCAGAGTTAGTCATTAGGCAAGTCAATGGGGAGTATAACGAAAATCATCCCAGACTTAGGGCCTACCGAAACGATGTCATGGACCTTTTAAAAACCTTTAAGGAGTCCAAACTGTTTTTTGTCCCAAGAAAAAAATATATATTGCAGCCCACAATTTAGCCTTTGCAGCTAGGACATGCTTGATGCCATATGAAACCAAAGACTGCACAAATGAGATAAAATTTAGACCAGTTGTACCTGATAATGAAAAGTATTGGCAGGTGTTTGACAATGATAAACAAATAGAAGACTTCATGCAATTCAGAAATGAATTTGAACTACACAGTTCAGACTCAGATTATGATACAGACTGCAGTGAAGAAAATTTCCTTGGTGAAGAAGAACCATCTTCTGTACCTGTTAATATTAACCTGCTGTCAAGCAAACTAAAAAGCAAAACGGAATTGGATGCAGAGCTCGAAATAGATGAGTTAGAAACTCTGCACTCTAAAGATGAAAGTTTTCCAAGCGGTCTAGCCCCTCTAGAAGAGTTATTTGATCTTAACGATGTGGCCAAAAATCCAAAACTGGAACCTGTAGAGGCTGAAATAGAAGAGTGCAATATAGGCAATGAACTTAAACCTATGATGATTAAATTGTCTAAAACTTTACCAGCTCATATTAAAATTAAATACATAGAGTTGTTTAAAGAGTTTTTTGATGTTTTTGCGTGGAGTTACGAAGATCTTAAGTCCTATGACACTGAAACTCAAAGAAAACCAAAAGCCATTCAAACAGAAACTGCGCAAAATAAACCCTGTACAATTACCTTTGTTTCAGAAGGAGATCATGAAAATGTATGAAGCTGGTATTATTGTCCCTATTAGATATTCTGAATGGGTGTCTAATCTGGTGTTGGTTAGGAAGAAAACTGGAGAGATCAGGCTTTGTATAGACTTTAGAGACTTGAACAAAGCTTCATTAAAAGACAACTACCCTTTACCAAAGATGGATCACATTTTACAAAGGGTGGTAGGGTCTAGAAGAATTTCTTTGTTGGATGGCTATTCAGGGTATAATCAGATCTTAGTTCACCCTACTGATCAATTAAAGACAACATTTACTACACCATGGGGCACTTTCATGTATGTGAAAATGCCCTTTGGTCTAATGAATGTTGGAGCAACTTTTCAAAGAGCCATGGACATAGCTTTCTAGGTGGAACTGGGCTTCTTCATCATTATATACTTGGATGATGTTACTTTGTTTTCAAAAACAGATGAAGAGCACTTAGAACATTTGAGAAAAATTTTCGAGAAATGCAGAAAGTTTTGAATATCTTTAAACCCTAAGAAGAAACTTTTCGGTCTCCAAGAAGGTAAACTTCTCGGGCACATTATTTTTGAGGAGGGTATAAAGATAGATCCAAAGAGGATTGAGGCAATATTGCAAATCTCTCATCCTCGGAACATCAAGGAGTTGCAATCTTTCGTCGAAAAGATTAACTTTTTGAGAAGGTTCATCCCCAACTTGCCTGAGCTCCTTAGGAATATCACAAACATGTTAAAAAAGGAGCAAGGGGTAAAATGGACCTTGGAAGCAAAGGAGTCCTTTGAACTAGTGAAACAAGCGTTAACCAAAACACCGGTTCTTATAAGTCCTGATTTTTCAAAAGATTTTTATATTTTTTCATTTGCATCAAAACATACCATAGTTGCTGTCCTTCTACAGAAAAATCCACAAGGACAAGAGCAACCTATTGCATTCTTTAGCAAGGCATTGAGGGATGCCCCTCTGAAGTATAACATCATGGAAAAGCAAGATTTTGCTTTGGTTAAAGCTTTGAAGGACTTCAGAGTGTACATCCTTCACTCACACATCATTGCCTTTGTCCCAAACTCAGTTGTTAAAGACATTCTAACACAGGACCCAGATGGTAAGAGAGGTAAGTGAATTGTTGTTATCCTTGAATATGATTTAGAGATAAAACCCACTAAACTCATCAAAGGCCCAGGTCTAGCTAGATTAATGGCTGAATCCAATTTTGAAGTTATTGATATTAATATGGTTAATGCTTTAGATGATCAAGAGGAAATCTCAACTCCCATTGTTGAAGACCATTTTATGAATTCCTCTTGGTATGCTGATATTGTTTATGTTTTACTTAATTTGAATACACCTCCTGGTTTGACAAAAACAAAGGCAAGGTTCCTAAAGTTAAAAGTTGTAAACTATTGCATTATAGATAGATGTCTTTATTGGAAAAATACAAGTGGTGTATTGCTTAAATGTTTGCTTAAGTTTGATGCATAGAAGATTAAATACCAGTTCCATGAAGGAGAGTGTGGAGGTCATTTGTACTGGAAGACAACAACCAACAAAATTTTGAGGGTTGGTTTCTATTGGCCTACTCTTTTTCATCATGTGCACAAGATGATCCTAGCCTGTCATAAATGTCAACTTTTTGAAGGCCAAAGAAAACTGCTACCCCTACCTCTGCATCCCATTACTGTTGAAGCTCCTTTTCAATAGTGGGGACTTGAATTTATAGGAGAAATCCATCCCCCATCTTCTACCCAGCATAGATGGATTCTCACTGCCACAGACTATTTCACTAAGTGGATAGAAGCCATACCTTGTAGACAGGTCAATGATTCAGTTATCATAAAATTTATGGAGACTAACATTCTCTCCAGGTTTGGCTGTCCTACCAAGATTATCACTGATAATGCAGCAGCATTTGGATCAAACAAGATGGTTGATTTATGTCACAGATATCAGATAACATTGGGGCATTCCACGGCCTATTACCCTCAAGGTAATGGACTTGCAGAATCCTCAAACAAAAGTTTAGTGAACATAATCAAGAAACTGTTGGAAGACAACAAAAAGTCTTGGCACACAAAGCTAGTTCATGCACTGTGGGCTGACAGATTGACTTTGAAGAAATCCATTGGCATGTCACC
Source organism: Pinus albicaulis (assembly GCA_034641835.2). Lineage (NCBI taxonomy): Eukaryota > Viridiplantae > Streptophyta > Pinopsida > Pinales > Pinaceae > Pinus > Pinus albicaulis. The sequence continues at coordinate 1,012,858,498 of CM076583.1, forward strand.
TTTTCAGCTGGTGTATGGTACTGATGCAATTTTTCCAAACAGCCTTGGTGTACCAGTAATGAAGTTGATTCAAGAGTTGCAAACTGAAGATAATGACATGATCAGAAGAATAAATCAGACCATCCATCTTCAGCAAACCAGAGAGGAAGTTTATAAAAAAGCACTGCAGAAACAGATCAGCATTAAAAAGTTTTTTGACAGAAGAGCAAAGGCCAGCAATTTCAAAATTGGGGACCAAGTTTTAAAGTTGGACTCAAGGAGGGAAGAGAAGGGCAAGCATGGAAAATTTGACAACTTATGGCTTGGCCCTTACTCTATTCATTCAGCTGCTGGTAACAATGCATTTTTCTTGCAGGAGTTGAATGGAGCAGAATTGTTTGGGGGTCCTGTCAATGGCAGGATGCTTAAGCATTACTTCTCTTGATCCATGTTATGTTCCAAAAGCCTTTTTATCTTTTTTCCACTATAAATATTTCATCCACCATTGCATTCAAAGTTGTAAAAATCAAAAATACAAAAACAATGAAAAGAAAGAAAAGAGGGCAGATTGTGAAAACAAGAAAGGTATAGCCCCATACCAAAAAAGAGAAACAAATATGAAAGTGTGCAAGTTCAAATGCCACTCCTGAATAATACACTTCTAGTTAGTCAAACTGTCTAATCTTGACTAATTAGCTTTAAATTTTCTGCTGATAGGATAGTGAAATCAATTTGCCAAACTGTTTAATCTTGGCTTATCAGTAGATAGTTTAGGATAGAAATTAAATGTTCAAACATGATCAAAATATGAACCGAAGTTTCCAAAAAGAGATGACTTAAATCTATTTCATTTTATGAGTCAAAAAACATGTAAATCTGGCTCTAATTAACTCAAAATCTGAACCAGAGAGAAAAAGAGGAACAACTCAAACAAAAGTCAAAACAGAGTTGTTAAAAAGATGAAGGAAGTGGTTTCAAATTTCCGATCTCAAGCCTTCCATTTTTTGTTTTAAAATTGTGTGCAAAATAATGTCTATGTGCAGTTTGTTCTTATGCCATAGACCAGCATCAAGTTAGACTGTTCAATCCTGACTTGAGTGCTTTTTAATTTCTGTTGTAGAATTTAGAGAATAAAGTCTGTTGGACAGTTTAATCCCAACAGACAATAGATTAGGTAGAGAATCATATGGGCTCAACTGTTTAATCTGGGTCCATGGAGAAATAAGGAGTAGAAATAGATTAGATTTCCTGCTTTCAAAATAATAAAATGTTGTAAAAGAGTTTGCCAATCCAAGTGCACTCTAATGAAGAAAAAATGTTAGATCAGTAGGATTGGGTAGGTAGAAAGTTTGTATTGATGAAGATCCATTGTTTTTATGGCTGCTAATATGTTTTCAGAGCACATCATCCACAGAAAGAAAGACAACCCTATGGATGAGGCAACTGATCAGCCCCCAGAGAACATAATGGATGTGGCATATGTCAGCCTCCCAGAGAATGCAAGTCTGAAGTTCTTGATGCCTTCAAGAAGGCACCATCCCCAAGTGGAGCCACTATTAGCCACCTATAAAATTTGTTATATCAAAAGGTGGCTAAGATTTTTTGAGCCTTCAAGGAACAAATTTTATTACTAAAAAGTGTTGGCTCTTGAAGACTCTTGAAGGCCTCATGCCTTTCCTCTGTCCAAAAATTCACTGTTGTTTCCCTTCAGAACTCAGAAATCCTGCTGATTTACAAGCCATAATACTGCTGCAAGCACCATCCCTCTTTTTCTCTTTTCGAAAGCTAACCTCATTTTCTATCCCTCTATTTCCCCTGAAAATCCCTCATTTTCATGTTTTCCCCATTTCCCCTTCCTCAAAATCCCTTTTATAAGGTTTAAAGACTCATTCTTTGCCTTATCGGAACCCCTCTAAACCTTTGAAAATCATTAAAATCCATGAAAATCATGTTTTTTATGCATTATAGACTTAAGCCCCCTTGGGCTAAGTCTTTAACCCCTCCCTTCCATACGCCCTAGCGCCAGAACCAAGCGCCAGCCCTCCAAAGCGCTTATCGCATCGCCCGATTGCCTTTAGCCCCTTCCTGCATAAGCCCACGGTCATTTCACCCTTCATATAACCCTCGGCCCCATAGTCGGGTGCCAAGCCACATCGTAAATTAATATAAAGATTTGGTAATGTTAATTTTTCGATTTTTATTATATCATAATTTTTCCGCCGGTCCGAAATTCAAATCAATCTCCACCGTCGATTTGATCTGCAGATTGACGGTGCGGAGTCTGTCTCCCCGGTGGTCCCCGCATTCCACTCACCTGTCCAAAAACTGCGCGGTATTCATCGCACCGCCTTTGGGTGAGGGCGGTTTTTACCCGATTGGCAGCGATTCCATTCAATGGTTGACGCGTGGCCCGGGTATTGTTCACAAAACCACCGTCCATTGCGCGTTAACGTTCGGACGTGGACCCCCGCGCGATATTGGCATCCATCGTCCGATCTAGGGCGGACCATCCAATGGCTATCGCTCACCGAAGATGCCCGACAGTTAACCGGGCTACGACGCGGCATCCAATTAATTTCTGCCATCGATCTGATCTGCAGATCGACGGTTCATATTTCATCGCCCATTTTCATTGCTCAGTCAACATTTCCCGTTTTGACTTTCCATTTTCCACTCTCGACCGTCGATCTCTGTGCGATCGACGACCCTGATTCAAAATTTTCTTCTGCCGTCTCTATGACTTCTTCCAATCAATCATGACCGTTGGATGATGCCATCCAACTACCACGCTCTCTCCACGTGCCTTCTGAAGTAGTAGACCTATAAATGCATGGATTTTATAATTTTTGTTCGTATTTTGCAAGGTTTAAATGGTTTTTTCGCCATTTCTAAAAAAAAATCAGAAACGAAGGCCGACGATCCTCCCACCTTCGATTCACCAGGGGAAATCATTCACAGGTGTTAAATTTACATTTTCATCAATCATTCATGAAGCATTGATGCCACATAACCCTGCGCAGCCCTGCATACCAGCAGAAACCATGAATTGGGCACAGTCAGAGAGTATCAGCGACGAAGATCAAAATGAACCAGGACAGAGGATGGAAGACATATTTGCGGGGATCACGGTTAAGAATGTTTATCAAAAGCCTAATCCCTGATTTAAAACACAGTTTAAAGAAAATCTGAAGTGTTTTATCGACAGGAAAACCTCCACCACCACATCTGAGGCAAATTGATTCCTCCCAGCTACTAAAATGCCACCTGTACCTCAAAGTATTCAATCAGAGGCTGAATTTATTGATCAGGACCAGATATTCGCCTCTCAACACAGCAAAAAAATAAATTTTGAAGGAAAATTAATGGCAAACATCTGCGGAGTTACTTCGACGCCACATAGAGCCTCAAAGGTCAACAAAAGCTCCCACCGAGCTTAAATCTTTATGCAAATCATTTAATACAGAGAATATGTATGAAAGTCTCTTCATTGAGCCCCCTGAGGGCCAAGAAGCCATCAAGTCTGTATTAATTGTAATTGGAGATCTTTTATTAGATCTCACCTCCTCATTCTTCTATATATAGTACTGCAGAAGATGAGTGAGGGGTTGGTTGCAGAACTTTGAAATACATTTGAGCTTAAACTTCTGATTGTAAATAGTGTTCACGGGCCCTTGGAGCTCTGCTGGTGGTAGATAGGTTAGGCTGAGATGTGTAGATGATTTCTAAACTAAAGCACTGGACTTAAAGCTGTAACTGGTTTGTAGCATCAATACAAGCTGATTTATGGGATCCTGGTCTATGTTGACGGTGATGTTTCTCTAATTGTAACTTGTTATTTTATTTATGTTTTCATGTTTCATATTTTCTTATAAAGAACAACATGCATAGAGTTAGGATCTACTGTACAGCAGTAACCTTCTCTGACTGAAAATCTTTATATATATTTTTTCTTCCAATCGGTGTTATTTAGGAATGATTTAATTCAGTTCAAGCATAGGAATGCTGGCGTTCCCTCGTCTTATTGCCTTAGCTGAATGTTATTCTTGAATGTTATGTTCAGTATTAGTTAAGTAGAGATGAACTATGGAAGATATGGTGTGCCCTGGTCCTAGTTTTATCCCCAAAGGCTGTCTGAATATTTCCATTGGAATGTGTTAAAAGCTGGCTAGTTTCAAAGTACTTACCAGATCTTAGGCCATTCTGTGTTACCTTTGTGTTGGTCTTGAAAGTAACTAAGTAAAGCAGAGCTAGGAGAGGATTTGTCGTGAGCCCGGCCCACTAGTTTCTACTCCAAAAGTTGCCTTCAAGTTTCCCTTTGTTTTAAAATGTTTTCTATTGAAAGTGTATCAAAGGCTGGCTAGTTTCAAAGTACTTACCAGATCCTAGTTTGCTTTTATGTTCTTCTTGAGTCTATGTCAAACACTGTCTAGTTTAGAAGTACTTACCAGATCCTGGGCTGCTCTTTGTTCTGCATCTGTTTATTTCCCCTTCTTATTGTATCATTTCATTCCATAAATCAATCTTCAAAGAGATCCTTAGATATAGATGACTTGCCCCTTAGACCACTCTTGCCTCTTGCTGTTCCAATTAAACCCTATTATGACTCCATAGCCCAATGGAATAAAACCTGCAATTATCTATCTTTTGGTCGAAGCTTACTCTCATTGCTTGCAACTTCTCACCTTTGAAACTCTTTGCATTTAGGACTTTCCACCTCAAACAGTATTCATGCTCAACCATCCAAAAAACAAACAAAACCCTTGGCCTTCATAACTAGCCTAATATCATAACCCCAAACTTCAAAGACAAATCCATCTTTGCACTTATTGGAGAGATCCCTCTCCGGATTCAGGAGGGCTAGATCCTAGAATCCCAAAGTGGTTGAAACGATGTTGTTTCTGTGATTGGAATTTGCCAATCTTGCTAATTACATATTCCTAACACCTTGTATGGAGCTAAGGATTCTTCACATTTGCATGGGGGACAGAGGTCACAATGGAGCAGAGTACTGGTGGAATCACTATTGACACATAGGGAGATTCACTTCTTGGACCCCTCAGGGAAGGTTTGGAGTGATGATCCATCCATCGACGGGTGTAGCGATGCAACGGTGGAGGTGATGATACTGATTGGGGGTGGTTTGACATGTAGAGACACAACTCTAGGCCATCACATCCAAGGATGTGTGGGAGCATCTAGAATTGACCAGTGGACTACTAGTAGACATGGAGGTGCATTGTGGTGTACCATAGTGTGTGGGACAACATTATGGAGTAGGAGTGTCTTACATCACATTGAGTACATGCGAGGAGTGATTGGTGCCTTGACACAAATAGGGCACAAGACGATATAGGGTGGTAGAATAGTAGCTGGGGTATGTCACAATGTGCAGTGGCATGCCGAGGAGTACATGGATGATCAGTGGTATGCAGGGGTGTATGGTGTTGCACAACAGGGTCTTAGAGTATTGTCTCTAGGGAGACTCATGGATGGAGGCACTAGGCATAACTTTTGGGGTAGTTCACCCAGGATCGATGGGGAGACAAATGATAGATACTTGATGGCATCTGTGAGGACTCACACGCTTGACCCTCTTCTACATCACTCATGAGCACAGTCAATTTTGTTGTTGTCCTTTGGCACTGTGGGCATGAGTAGCGGGGTACGCGAAGCTCACCCAAGATATTTATATGACACTCAACAAACTTGGGGAGATAATTCTCAGTCGTGGCATTGGGTCGGTGCGTAAGTTGACCACCACAGGTTGGGGGATGAGATGATCATCTGCAGGGGTGGCATATCAGTCATCACTGAGCCTATGCCTGGGGAGCGGGTCACGAGGGAGACGTGCGTCACTCTTTTCTTGGGGAATGTTGAGACCATGCATACAGAGGATACTGGGTACAACTGAGGTATCATCCTAGTATGTGTCTGGGCTCCAGACAATGTATTGACACATTATTGAGAGGTTGGATGGCAGACCCAGTGGAGATGGTTGGTAGCAACAAGAGGGATCCACATACCTTGAGTCGATTGCGAGTATAAGATATCCATCTATTGGTTGCATTCAGGGGGACCCCTATTTATCACATGTGGCTTCCAGAATTCATCGGTACTACACGGTGGCAGACACATGGCAGGTTAACATGCATCATATTTTCCTATGATATATGGACCCTCTATATTGGTCACATGCAGGGACTAGAGATGAGGCACAGAGGGATTCATGCACTTGTTAGAGCTATGGTGCAACAGGCCCGACTATGGGAGGTAGAGATTCAACTGATTGATATACCATTCTATCTCGTGATGGTTGAAGTCAGGACAGAGAGTGATCTAGCTCATTATTGGGTTGGCACATGGGGGTACTCAGAGGCCTCCATTGGATTGCGAGGTCAAATTTCTTTGTTGCTTCATAGGATCAGAGTTAGATGTGGAGGGGTAGATATTGACATCAAGGTGATGCCCGAGCAAGATGAACTTGGCTCTCACCGACCTTCCACCACTAGGCCTCAGGAGAGGAGGATACAATCTACACACAGTGGGGAGTATGCCATAAACAGAGTAGTGCAACATCAGCATGGTGGCACCACTCTGAGTTCGACAAGGAGCTTGATCATCACCACTCTTTATAGCTCAATACCCTTTAGGGATGAGTTGGCTACCATAGGGGGAGATCATGCAAATCTTCCATTGGTCTTTAGTGATTCCCCAATGGCGTGGGGAACCTCAGTAGCTTGGCAGGTGGGCTAGTAACATGATATATGAAGAAGCTCACGTGAGCAAGGCACTATCTCTGCAGGGATTAGGTGGTATCTCCAAGGGTCTACTCTTGGAGTGCATGGGATGGACTACTCGGTAGGGAAACTTCATGAGGAGCGGGGCATAATGCCATATCATCATGATTCCCTACTCACTGATGGTGTGTAGAGGGATTTTTTTACTTATGCCTGGCAGGATGGTGAGTGGAGCAAGGGGATCTTCATGTTGGAAAATATGGCTTGGGATCCTGGTATTGAGGGATCCATTCATATCACGGTGATGCAGATATCAGGGATGATTCAGCGGCGCATCTGGGACCCTGGAAAATTTTGCAGTAACCGTCGGGGAGCGTCAAATAGAGAGGATGCTTGTTCAAGCATTGCTTGAGGACAAACAATTTTTGGCGGGGAGGATTGTAATATTCCAAATTAGTAGTCAACTAATTGGAATATTAATTTTGATTTATTTTGGAATTTCCTAATGTTGTGCGGAAATAAAGTGGGTAGGGGACCCACAACTAATAATTAAGCCAAATAAAGTCTTTTCCTAAAGACCCTAAGGGAAAATTGTGTCTCTAATGGTGGGGTCTAATTGGCCTTAGGTGGAAGCGTAGAAGAGGCACGAAAAGGATAGTGTGGGATTGGCCAGAGGAAAGCATCACATGATTGGTCAAGGAGAGCAGCGCAGGCCAAGGTGGGACCCAAGGAATACGTTGGGACTCAATGGATAAAAGGAGGAATGGAAGGCTCATTTGGATTCATTCATTCATTCAACTATTTTCTTCTTGTCATTTTGACAGAGCACACTTGAGCCAGAGAGCCAAATCTGCAATGTTGTTTAGCACAAGAAATATTCAAGTAGAGATCTCAACCTCTACATCGGGGGAATTCAAGTGCTCGCTCACAAGAGGAGTTCCACCCTTTTGTGAGGGAATTTTCTACCAGCAACATCAGGAGGAAGCGTAGCCATTTATGGACTGCGCAGAGGAGGAGCAGACTGCGAAGTGTAGTGAGGAGTTTGAGTCGGGAGGTGGTGAGAAGGGAATTCTCATAAGGAGATTTGGAGGGGAGGTTATCCACCTCCTACCATGGTTTATTGCAGCATTTCAGAGACATTTCCGAGCAAATTCTTCCAATGGTTCAATTTCCCCCAACAGTTCATTGTGCCAAGCCCAAGAGGGCCAATTTCCGAAGTCAAAACTAGGACAAACCCTTTCTAGGTTTATTGAGGAGAGGCCAAGATTAATTGGGCAGAATTTTATGGGTAGAATTAAGAGGGAAAACCAGGATCCCAACTCAGCCAACAACTAGAGGAGATAGGGGAAAATTAGGCAAAAATTTCGAGGTCAATATTTGATAAAATCCTTCGTGGGTTATTGTGGGTTTCTTGAGCAGAGACCGTGGTTAAAAGCCCACAAATTTTCCGAGCATTATTCCAGGCCCTAGTAGCAGATTCAGTGGAACATCATCAACATTTTTGGGCCAGGTAACATAGAGACAGAGCCACACATAGCCACTTCTAGCAGGAGATTTAGCTTGGGTTTGTGTTGTACTTCAACTTGCTTTAAGCAGGCCGAGGTGAAATCTTTCCATCACCACTATTGTACTCATTCCATTCAATTTAATAAAATGGCTCAACATTTTTTTTTGGCTCCAATTTACAGGTCTTGATGATGTATTTTCTATTGCCGTAGTTTTTAGTCTATTTGCACTTTTATTACTGTTAATCCCAATTTGGGATATTACAGTTAATGTTATGATTATATGCTGGTTATAAACATGGTTCTATGATGTGTTCTAGCTATGGCTCTTGTTCATGATGTGATAAGTATTTGAATGGTTGATGAATGCATGAGCTAATAAGTCTTGTTGCAGCTACTTGAGAGGGCATTAGACCTTATTGGTGATTCTCAGATGAAGTTCAAAGCTTTAAGATAAGATATGCATTCATGACCTGTAACTCACAAGTTTGATGAAATGTCTAGTGTGTTCTAGGCAGTCTAAGTCAAGCTCTGGTTTCAAGTTTGAGTGTTTAGTATTGTTGTCATGTTAAATATGATTCTGGAAAGTTACAAGAAGTTCTTGGCAGTGGTTTGGAGGCTACCCTGTAAAAGTGGCTCAGATCTTGGAACCGCTAGCTCCGAACTGGAGGATTTAGGTCATAATTGCATGGAAGCAAGCTTGTGCATGCGGTTGGGGCCTCATAACCACACTCTTGCCTTGTTGTGCATGTGGTTGGGGGTTAGGCTTGGGGAAAACAATTCTAGCTCAGGATTTGGCCATAAGAGGTTGTGGATTGACTCTAGGGTGGACTAGTGCTCTCGAGAGGTATCTGTGGGTTGTCGGTTGTCGACCCCACTTCCATCACTGAAACTTGGAGGCTAGGTCATGTCATAGTAGTACTCATCTCACATTTACTTTTAGAAGCTTGTAAAAAGCGAATAAATTTGGTAGAAAACGTTATATTTATCGGTTTAGTTTATTTTGAAATTTTCATTTTTTTAAAAATAAAATAATATGAAAAGTTTAAATTTAATAATTTGAAAATATTTTTAATTATATATATATATATATATATATAATCAAATTATATATATATATATATATATATATATATATATATATATAATTCTCAATATTTAGGGCGATAGGCCTTCTTTTTGAATCAACGCAGTTCCTACATTGTCAACAGTCCTGTTTTCTCTCTGACACCTGGCACAATCAACGCACTTCTGTATTTCACCAACACTCCTGTTTTCTGTCTGACACCTGGCGCTTTCATTTTAGGATTGCCCTTTTCTCTGAGCTTCAGGTTGTGCTGGTTCAAGGTCTGTAAAATGGCGCACGACCAACAGGTTCATTGGCGCACAAAAAGGCGCATGACCAACCGATTGGGAAAATAACCTTACCTTTTACATTTAATTTATTTATTAGGCCTGGCACACCATAGCTGACGGGCGTCCACCACTTCGTTTTGAACGTGGGAGGAGTCTGGTAGGCACATCTGTGAAGACTCCAATTATTTGCTTAGGCGGGTGCACACACTACCATCTAATTATTTCATTTCGAAAATTTGCAGTCTACAATTCTCTTTCTATTTAAATTCCTATTAAATTTATTTATTTTTCAATTAATTTCTCAATCAAGTCTTTGAAGAGCAACAATTGTTCAGCATAGCTCAAAATTCCCTTCTTAGCAACGGTTATGCCAAATATGCAAATATTGTTGAGTTTTAGAGGTTCAACCTATGGTTTCTGCAGAGGCCGGGCGTTGTAATGCCCATGCAATCTCGTGTCTACCTCTTCCTGCTCAATGGCGATCACTGGCTGGAGGAATTAATTAATTAAAGTCTTCATAAAGTCGTCAACTCGCTTGAAGGGAAAAAATATGTTGAGGAAGAGAGGATGTCGCTGAGGCTTGTACATATGGATTCTCTCATGAAAATATTGTGCCAGATACCCCGTGCCTGGATTTTCGACAGAATTATTACGGACTTCTATGGAATGCGCAGGAAAGTAACATTCCAAGGAAGTTGTCAAATCTCTTTATGAAGTTGGGAAGATTCTCATAGTCTGTGATCATGTCTACCTACGGCCCGAATAGGTATGGGATTCGATACTTGAATCTTTAAAGCTTTTGTTGTTCTAAGATTTCTTGATTTTGTTAGGGTTTCTACATTTCTTGCTTTTGTTAGGGTTTTTAGATTTATTGTTCTTGATTTCAATAATTTTTGTTTTCTTTTTGCAGGTAGCCAGGGCCTTTGAGGGCGTCCTTCCTCTGCGAGACAATCAACAGAGGGAGGAGCTGCAAGAGATGGAAAGCAGAAGGAAGAAATAGACCTGGAGGCCGAGAAATTATTTCACAAAGGGCTATGGTACGGGTTTGGGTTTATGGCACTTCAGACGAATGCTTTAATGCTGTTCACATTTTAGGATCTCTTGTGAGATGTGATGGAACCCATGTGCTTCCAAATTACCGCCATTTATTTCTTAGCTGGCTATGCAGTTTTCCTTAGAACATCCACCCATACCACATTCAAGGGCTTGTTCCAAGCTCGCTTTAAAACATGGCAGAAGGAATAATAGAAAAGAGATCATATTTTTAAGTTATTGAGTTTTACTTGGATTAAAGTTTTGTTGAATTTAAATGTTTCATTTTTTAAGGAAAAAAATGTTATAAAATGTTGAAAAACAAATCAAAAAATATGTTTTTTACTAATTATAATTTAAGAACATCTAATAAGAAATGGCACATTTAATATGTTTTTACATATTATAACTTAAGAACATCTAACAAGAAATGACACTTAATATGTTTTTACATATTGTAACTTAAGAACATCTAATAAGAAACGACACATTTATAAAATAATTGTTAAAGATTTGGATGGATGCACTTTACAACATGAGTATGAGGCCACTTGGCCACCTTTGTGCTTATTCAATATATTCACACCTTTGTAACAACAGGCGATGTAACGAGGCTGACAAATTAGCTTATGAGAGGCAAGAATTTTGACATCCAATGATTTAAATAACTTTGTTTGTTAACCAAGCCATCTCAAAGGGAGTCTGCATGTCACGACCTCTTAGATGCGATTTCTGATGCTGCCATTCAATTCTTCCCGATTTTCATTCCTGTGCCCATGAACAGATAACCGACTGCATTTCTTTTCCCATTTTTTTCCCCTTTTAGTTTATGGGGTTTAATATTGGTCCAAGATTGCTCTCTGCATTTACCAACAGAATTCCTCCAAAGTTTTCCCAGAAAGTTACTGTAAGGGACCCAAGAAATTCATTCTGTCTCACTAACACACACGCCATCCACTGCGATTCCATATCTTCTCCTCTTTTAATCTGAATATTCCGCAGGACATCATGAGTAGGTAGATTGAGTCGTTCCAATTTCTCATAATCTTCTAACTAGCTAAGTTACATAGCCTAGTCGAAGCATCCATATCATAAAACTATGTGAGAAAATTAATATAACGATAAGCATTAATATAATATATCATCTGTTATATTAATGTGTCATCATTAAATGATATTATATACAAATGTCATCATTAACTGATATTATATATAGTAATGGTTAGGATTAGTTATTTAAGTTATTTAAGTTTTGTTGTTGTTGGATAACCTATTTAAGTTTGTTTTTTTTGTTTTTTGTTTTTTTTGTTTTGTTTTTAGATAACCAAATGCAAGTTTGTAAACATGAGAGTAGTGTTATTTGTAAGATCGTAAACACGAGAGTAGTGGTATTTGTGTATATTGAATGGTTCAGTTTAGGCTTAACTAGGTATTGTTAGATTATGGTTGCAACGTTATTGTTAGATTATGGTCGCAACGCTAGGTAGAACTCATTTTTAAAGTTAGTTATTTAAACGTATTATCATAAATCTATTTTGATGATTGAATGAGGTATTTAATCAATGATACAATAACTTCTTTAGTTTATTAGTCATCCTACTTAACCAATACAACATCATTTCTAATCATGTTCCTATTTTGTAACATGGGTTAAGTTGTTTGGAATTTTAAAGATTCTCACTTTTCACATTGAAACATTTTGAAATCTGTAACAATTAGGGTGAGAGATTCATATTTTTTTCATATTTTTCTTTTTGGTCACTTCACTCAATACAAAGGGTCCAGAGTGGTAAAGAAAAATCTCAAAGGATCGAGCGTGGTAAAGAAAATTCTCAACTTCAAACTATTTATGACATTTTTTGCTCATACTTCATTGAGGAAGACAATAAGATAGAAGAGACAACCAATTGCAAAAGTAATATTAAGTGGTTAATCCAATCATATTCAATTATAATGTACTTTCATACCAACTGTGGTAAAGTAAAATCTCAACTTCAAACTATTTATGACAATTTTTGCTCATACTTCATTGAGGAAGACAATAAGATAAAAGAGACAACTAATTGCAAAAATATTATTCAATAGTTAATCCAATCATATTCCGTTATAATGTACTTTCATACCAACAAGGGTTTGCTTAGTACCATGTTTAATATTATATTAACCAATATAAGTTAAAATTTTAAAATTTTATATTAAAATTTAGATAAATTAATCTTTTAATGACTTTTAAAATTATTTATTGATAATTTTCAACATAATTTTATTTTTAAAAAATGGTAATTAATCATAAAAGCATAATAAAGTCATTTTAAGTAAATCTCTATGATTAATATTCTTTTTATATTGTAGAAGTTTATTTATGGAAAGTCATTAAGTTACCTAGAAATTTGTACCAGTCCATTTTAATCCTTTTTTTGATATTGTTTTAATTAAATTATTGTCCTTGTATGGACATGCAAATGCTAAGTCGGTTAAGCCAATGCTTATGTGCGTGTATTTTACAGGTAATATAATCGTTGAACAATTAATTAAGGAATTAGCACCTAAACTAATCATGAGCCATGAGTGGGAGTTGGAAAGGGCGAATTGTAGGAATAGTGCCTATTGAAATAATCCTTGCCATAATTCTTTTACTGAGAATAAAATTTGAAAACCCAATTAATCTAATTTCAAGAAATTATCTCTATAGGAATTTGTAGTTGAACTACCAATTCACATAATTATGAGATTGGTTGGTATTTGTGCAAACTTGACTAAAAAGTATGGGTAACATACCTATCTAGACACTTGTAACTTTACCCACAAATTTGTGGTTATTACTCATGAAATATGATATTAGGGAGTAGAGAAGGAGGGGATTCATGCACATAGAGTAGTATCCATAGAGAGATGAGTTGAGGGACTAAATGTGTATGAAATTTACACCTCTATGTTTTTAGTTGATGGAAAAACTAGGAAGGATCATTAGAAATGCTTAATGGTTCAAGTGCCCTAAACCCAAGGGAGAATATAGATATCTACATTTTTTTTTGTGCTTGTTGGCCAAGGCATAGAGGAAAATTGAGCATAAGTTCCCTAAACTCAAGCTACAATACACAGATCTACATTTCTTGGTGCTTGTTGGCCAAGGCATTGAGGAAAATTGAGCATAAGTTCCCTAAACCCAAGCTGCAATATATATATATATATATATATATATATATTTTGGTGCTTTTTGGCTAAGGTATAAAAGAAAATTGAGCATAAGTGCTACAATACAAAGACATGCATTTCTTGATGCATGTTGGCCAAAGCATTGAGGATTACTTTCAATTAAATCTCTTTAAACACAAGTTATTATCATCAAGTTAATAACTCAAGTTTTGAATGTTTGTAATTACATCAACAATTCCTACAACTTTTCCAATTTAGAAAACCTATCAACTCTCTATGCACCTTTTAGAACAATATATTTGGATAACTATGCCAGTTTATGAATATTATTCATTTAATATTTAGGTTATTTGTGTTACTATGTGATACTGTATAATTTCTGAAAGAACGGGAATATGTGATACTGTATCATCTGTGTTACTATGTGTCCTATTTCCTGCTGTCATTACAGATTTAAAGGGCCGTCACATTATTGAAGTTGTCATAAATGATTATTATAAAACAGTTCGGTTTGAACGATCGTGGCACATTACCCGCCTAGTGTTGCCACCAAAATAATATGAACATCCTCTTCTCTGTAAGCGTTAACGGACAGATCGTTTCTGCAGGAGATTGTATTGAGCACTACACCGCCAATTACCAGTCTACACAAAATGAGGATCGCAGTGATCGGAGCTGGAGGTAGAGCTTGCACACAAATAAATGCTTTTATCACTTAAAAACTAGCACGTTTACAAGAGTTATGTTTTATTCTGTGAACAACAGTATCAGGGGCTGTCTGTGCATCTTCATTAGCTGAGAAAGGAATTGCAGTCACAGTGTTCGAGTCTGCTCGAGGCCCCGGAGGTCGCATGTCTCAACGCCGGTAATGCATAAGCTCTAACTGATTCTTGTCAATTTCATTTATTATTATCGGATTTATTCTATAACGGCCAAGAGTTGTTCAAATCGCCTTCTACACGTCCCAAGTTCCATTCTCAGTAGCCCCAAACCTGTTAAGGATTCTCTTAATATAAATGTTGTCATGTAATTATAGACTTCTATGATGTATTCGCAGTCCAGTAATGAACAATTTGTAGTATCAGATAGGATGTTTACGGCTTCTTTCTTTTGTCAGAGAAAGAACTGAAGATGGGAAGGAGCTGTGTTTCGATCACGGGGCTCCCTGCTTTACAGTAAAGGACCCGGGCGTCCGTGATTTGGTTCATAAGTGGGAAGCTGCCGGCCTGGTTGCCGAGTGGAAAGGACCATTCGGTACTTTTGATGCAGCCTCTGGACAATTCATCTCCCAATTGGTTCGTATTAGTTATTCCTTTTCATGGTTTTAATTAAAATTAACGGATTTGAGCACTGTACTAGTAATTTCCTGCCCGTTTTGGCAGGAAGATTCAACAAAGAGATATGTTGGTGTTCCAGGAATGAACTCCATATGCAAAGCTATTTGCAGTCGGCCTGGTATTATGCTCTGTTAATTATTAAGCGTGCCCTGTACTTTTTCGAGACCTGTTGGAGTGTTTTGCGTGGTTTTTTTTTTACTTGCGGAGAATGCCCAGTTTTAAAAGATTTTGATGGGTATTTTGAGCAGGGGTGGAAGCTAAATTTGGAGTGACAGTTGCAAAAGTGGAGTGGAGCAGGGAAGGTGGTATTTGGGATTTGAGGGGATTACAAGGGGAAAGCATAGGACACTATGATGCAGTGGTTGCATCAGACAAAAATATGGCTTCTTCAAGATTCACAGCTCAAACTGGTCTTCCACCCCCTTTGGGTAAGGCTTTTTCTTCTTTTAACCTTCTCTGTGGTTTTGGTTCCTTTTTGTTTTAACTTTTACTACTTTTCATATTGAGCTGGCCAGGCTCAGGTCTCAAATGTAATGCCATGCTTAGCAGGCACCCACATCCTCACCGTCTCCATACTTAGTTCCCACTGTGGCTTGGGCAGTTGCAAATTTTCAATCATCTCTCTGCTATTCAGGGAGTTTTGTTTTGTCTGTACCCATACTCGTTCATCTGGAGCAGGGGTGACTTTTGGAGGCGCAGCCGTTCTTTAATAGGGAAATTTACCAGGGAAATAAATGTCTTGAATATTTTACCTCTAAACGAAAATATTGAATTATGGATGACCTCAAAGAAACATTATATAAAAGCTGCCAACTTTAAAGGCTTAGTGCTTGGAAGTTTGAAAGGCTGTCTCCTGCAAATGAGGGGCTATGTTCTAGTTAATGTTTCAAATATAGGGGAAACTGTGCTTCACAATGTGATCGTTGATTGAGAGGGATATTAGGATTATGGTTTATTACCAATCTTTTGATTTTGAGCTGGTAATTTCAAACAGAAAGGAAACTATGCTTCACAAGCGCAATTGCTGATTTAGAGGGTTACTTTCATTTTGTTTAATTACTGATCTTTTGCTTTTGAGCTGGTCGTCTCAAACAGAAGTGAAACCATGCTTCACAAATGTGATTCCTGATTTAGAGGGTTACTTTGATTTTGAGTCAGTGAAGCTCGGGGCTTAAACACTACTATATAGTTTCTTCTCACTGTGGCATGGATATTCACACTGTCTGCTTAAATTGCTTGGAAGTTCCACACCATCTGCTTATTTTGCTTGGGATCAGACTTTCTACTAAAACCTTGTTTAGTGAGTCCCTTCCGCTTGGTATTCCATTATGACTTCCTTCTTGAGGAAATTTCTGCAGTAGAGAGTTTAATGCAAAACAAAAATTTCACCTCTTTTTTAGATGTTTGTTGAATATTAACTATTTGTTTTTTCCAGTGTTGCAAAATATACAATGTTATCGCCAACATTGTGCGTTTTTCTGCATCAAACCCTTTGGTGATCGTTTTTCCTTGGTGATAACATCACACACTTTTAAAAAAAGCGTGATGTTATTGTGCAGCATACCGAAAAAACGGCAGTCTGCGAAAAAACCCTGTTTAAAGTGAAAATTTTGGGTCATTTTGCAAAAAGATTGAGGACAAAGGAGAGCAAAGGACGAGGTGACTAGTTGGTCTTGAGCCAAGGGCGAGGATTTATGTGATAATGCATTTTATTTGATGTTGTTGTTCCTTTAGATGTTTAAAAAATTGAAAAAAATGATTTTTTTATTTATATTTTTAAATTTTGTCGAAATTTTCTGATGTTTTCCCTGATGTTGCTGATGTCTTTGTTTCTGGAACCTTGGTGACGTTTTAGCTGACACGATGTTTGTAACATTGGTTTTTCAGCTCTAGGGATGTTATCAAATACAAATAAAACATCAGCAACAATAGACAATATTTCAACTCTTAACAACTCCAATCATCTAAGCAATCCAAGATGAAAATACCAATGTGTTCTGATAAATTTTAACCCTCTAGGGCAATATTATCATGCATAAAGTGGATCTGAAATCCCTTATTTACAGCAGTAAATACAGCAGTGAAACAGCCCTTATATTCTTCGATCACAATGTTAAATCATTTAACATAATGACCTTTAACTTATGCCAAATCAGCAAGACATATATAGTTGGAAATTACAAACCATGAAGAATATAGATGGCTGAAAATTAAATATGCAATGTACACTAGTATTCGATAATTGAAAGTTTCATTAATATGCCTAAGATGAAGTTCATGAACATATCATAGCTTTATCACAAGGCTGGTAGAATCCACTAGCTCTTCAAAACCCTAGCCAGGGAAAACCAAGAAAAACCCTAGCTCAACGAAGGAGCTCCAACAAGCATGAATCACTCAAGCAAGTCCTCCAAGGTAAGATCTCTCCTCTTCTTCTTTTTCTTCACTTGGTGCAACTGAGGGTTTGGAATCTCAAAATATCCAAGGCGTGAAACCCTAACCCTACTCTTCAAGGTACTCCAAGAGCTCAAAAACTCTAGTGACTCCAAGAAAAAGAGAGATTAAGTACAAATGAAGAGAGAGAGAATGACTAGTGTGCTTCTTTAGTTACATCCCTAACACAAGATGAACAAGAATAATGAATGAGTGAAGGACTCTCTCTCTCTCTCTCTATATATATATATATATATATTATGAGGTAAGAGAGGCTAACAATACATATGTGGGCCAATGCCCTTATAGGAAATGTACAGTAATCAGATGTAGGCTCACATACATTGAACGCTACACACCAAGGGTACACATGCCAAGCTCCAAGGTGATGTTGCCCACAAGCAAGGCTTCAAATGCAAGGATGCTACACAAGGTGTGTCTAATGCTCCTTCCACAAGCCTCCAAAGACTCCAACAATCCTCCTAAACTATTTGCTCCATCAGGTCCACTCCACTTATATGAACACCATCGTCGCAACCTAGGCATCCTTGAGCCAACTCCAAGCCTCTAGGAATTAAGCCTCTAGGGATTGCTGACCTCTTGTAAGATGCATAACACCCCTCCTCCTAAGTAGGATGTTCTCCAAGCAAGCAAACATCTCCATGTGGCCATTGTGAATGGCATCACCCAAGTTGTCAAGAGAACTCCATTGCCATGGGGAAGAATGCTAAGCAAGCACCCAAGTGAGGTCAAGTAGTCATTGAGTAAGCCATCTCCAATGTGCAAGTCCATCACAGGCCATCTCCCATGTGTAAATCCATTACGAACCATCTAAGGGCCGAACATACACCATGTACCCCAAGTCCCATGAACCAACCTCAAACATGATGTTGATTTGGGTAGCATCGGATGTGCTCTAAGTCTCAAAATTTGCAGGGAGGCTAGGCACATGTATTCTAAAGAACCCATAAATTGTTTTTGAAAATTCCACTCAGAGTGTGTTTTATTAAAATAATTAACTATTTTTAATTGGACCCCAAGTCTAAACTTAGGAGATTAAAATAATTAAAGGGTATTAACAAAACAAAGTGTCAATCTTCTAGAGAGACGAAGATCAAGTCAAAAGTTAATCTTAGCCGTTGATTAACGATTTAATCTCGGCCGTTGCAGTCTCAACGAGAAGATTATAAGGACTTGATGGATCATTTGGAAGACACATCAGGAAAATCTAGCGATCAAAATTCTTTAGGGAGTAGTGCTTAGAGAGAAAATCGATCGAGAAGATTTTTGCAGAGTGGGGTAGAGATAATTGTCGGTTGGAGGTTTTCCTGAGTCGAGGAATACACTGTAGAGAAGACAGAGAGAAATACGTAGAGGGGCAGCGTAGCAGCTACGCAGAGCCAATAGAGGCAGCGCAGTAGCCTTGAGGAAGTCAGTGATTCAGTTGAGGATCAGTCAGATCCAGCCAACAGAAGAGCCACTAAGCAGCAATGACCCAGTCCCCACGCAGAGTGACGTAGAGACTATGTAGTGACTGCGCAGAGGCAGTGGATGGCTTATCAGTTCGGGGTTTGGCCAGTTTGGGATTCAAGTGTCAGTGTGTGAGGTAATCTCACTAGCTTTTTGTCAGTCAGATTCTCTGTGAGGATAGCCAACAAGGTATCCCAAATTGTATTCATAATTATTGCATAATAAATAAACCCTCAGCTATTGTACCGGTTTTCTCGCATTGGGTTTTTCCGGGGACATTGGTCCAAAAACAACAGTGTCACATGTCTGTGATTTATTATTGCTCATATCTTGTTTCCGCACATTTATTTTCTGCAGTTTAATTTTGTGAAGGCTGTAGTGTATGGGTTTCCATATTTACTGTACAAAACAATAAATAACTTGTTCAAGTAATTAACAAGTAGAAGATTTCTCATCAGTTGCTGCAGTAGGATTCTTGATTTAGGAATTTTCACATGGTATCAGAGGTTGTTTAGCAGTGCAAGAGGAGAAAGAGAGTAGATCCAATAGATCCAGCGTTGAAGAAGAAGCCGAGGATGAAAGAGCTGCATAAGCCGCAGATTGATCTACACAGTGATTGCGCAGTCCAAGCCAGGAGGGCTACATTTGCAAGGAAATCTCTCTCTAAGTGAGCTGATAGAGAGGTACGATTTTCCGGTTTGCAGTTTGCCAGAGGCAGAGGGAGCAACACAGCAGATCAACGCAGATCAGTAGCTGGAGGGACGCAGTTTCTGTGAGGCAGTGATTGCTGGTGTAAAAAGCATCAGAAGAAAGTGGTTGAAGACACATTTGGGGATTTCTGACCTCAGAGAGTTTCTTGCGAAAGAAACTATGATTTCCTGTGCAGAAGCAACGAGATCGTTAATGTTTGGCTTGCTCCAGCAGGGAGTGCGTACAGCTAGATGCATAGAGGGTTAGAGGCAGCAAATCGACAGTGATTGGGTGAGATGGCAGCCAGTGGGTTGTGTGACCAAGACCTGTTGGAGGGTGCCTCCAACTACATAATCTGGAAGGCAAGGATCTCCTTCATTCTATATGAACATGACCTCAAGCACTTTATCGATAATGCAGAGGCTGAATCGATAGATGTTGCACCATTGAGAGCCTTCAAGAGGAGCATGGCTAAAGCCAAATGGTTGATCCTTGACGAAGTGAAGGATCATATTGTTTCACACATTTATGGCAAAGGGACCAAGGTTACTTGGGAGCAGGAGCGGGAGCGCGGAGCGCCATTTTTAGAAGCTTCCGGTCCGGAGCGTTTATATATATATATATATATATATATTTTTATATTTTGATGCATATATGTCAATAAAAACATGTAGAATGATGAATTAGACATAAAAAACATAAAAACATAGATTGAATCATATAACATCAATCATCTTGAAGTTATAATCTTCATCAACCACGCCCACGAGTTGGAAGCATACAACATATTGACTCTTGAGTCTCGCAAATCATCAATCTGAAGGTTTCAAGCTTTCAAAATTCAATATATAACATTTATCATTATTGATTTCAAATTTCAATATCTAACATTTATCATCATTGATTTCAAATTTCAATATCTAACATTTATCATCATTGATTCATTGATTTCAAAATTCAATATACATTTATCATCATTGATATATAACATTTATCATCATTGATTCATTTATTTCAAAATTCAATATATAACATTTATCATCATTGATATTATATAACATTTATCATCATTGATTCATTGATCACCATATAACTTTCATGAAGCATCATATTCATAATTCATAATGACTTGTAAACAGTAAACTTATAAATGCCAACTTCAAAGTTTCACCTTTCAAATTCAAACTTAAAACTTAAATTGTCATTAAATATATGAAATCAGAAAGAGTCAAGTTTCAACTGTTCAACTGTCAACAACAAATAGAAAAGACTAGTAAACAACAAATCTATTTTATCTGGCTGGCCCCTTGCCACGCCCACGAGAAATGTCTAATTTTTGTGAGCCACGAGGAAATGCTAGTCTTCTAGTACTCTCAGGAGTACCACGACCACGACTAGAAGGTGGAGGCTGGATCTGCAAAGGAACAATAGTGTGATATCGAGGAGTGGCACTGACACTGCTACCAGTAGATGGTGGGACTGGCCTTGTGTGTGGCGGTGCTGCTGATGCTTCATCATCATCCCTATAAAGTTCTGTTTCCAATTCTTCCAGATGTAACGTGCCATCCTCCAAATTATCATCCTCTGGGTTGTTGTCCCAGACTATGTATGATTGATCCTCATTTTCCCAATCACAGTAATGGCTCAACAACCTCAAGTTATAATGCACATAAACCAAGCTTTCAGCTCGGTTTTCATTCAACCTGTTTCTTCTCACATTGTGTATAAAGCTGTAGGTGCTCCAACACCTCTCTGCAGAAGAAGTGTTCACAACTTGTGAGAGAACTTTTTAAACCAAATTTGGCAAAAGTCCCATGCCGCCATATGCTTCCCACCATGTGAGAGCATCAAATCTGTCCCTGTCTTCCATTGCATGGAAAGAACCAAAGTTATCAGTGCAACTGAAGTATTTGCCTAATTCAAGGCGCAATCTAGCACACTCTTCCCTGTCGGGTACCAACTTGTCCAATGCCTTCATGTACCCCTCTTGTACCTCTGGATCTGTGTGAGGTTTCACCCTAACCGCACCTCCAGGTGCAGGTTGGCCCAACCAAGATGGAGAGTAATATTTTGGCGTAAGGATATATGCCAAAGCATGTGGTGGAACATTGAGTTTATTCCATCGTGCACACACACAATCATAAATCATAGCATACAAGTTGGGATCATTATCCTTAACAATATCTTTTATTTGCCCCAACATGCTATCCATCTGCTCATAAACCTCTCCAATCACTGGTTTATCAGTATCTGCAAAGCGAATCATGTTATAAATGGGCTTGGTAAAATTCAAAATTTCCCTCACAGGTGCCCAAAACAGAGGGTCAAGGGCGGTCTCCTCCACATGTTCGAAACCTTGCCTGTCAACTATTGTTGCTGCCCTGTCCTTTAATAGCTGCTGGTGTGGGCTTGATACCATTGCAACCAATGACTCTCTTACCTTCAAAAGGCGCTTGAAGGTGAGGTAATAGCTAGCAAATCTAGTTTTTGCTATCTTCAACAACTCCAATTTGGAGTGAGTATGGAAAATCCCATGGGTATTGCTATGATTTGTAATAAATTTTATCATTTTTTACCTCTTTTGTACAAATCACCAAGCCATTTGAATTGAGGTTGTTTCTTTTTGATGATATCATGCATCAAAAGGTTCATTGTGTGAACCAAACACCCAGACCAAAAAATGTTGGGGTATCTATCCTCAATAATTGCTCCTGTTGCCTTATAGTTAGCAGCATTATCAGTGATGACCTGTATGACATTGTATGGCCCAGTCTTTTCAATTATATCAAGTAATGGTTCTGCAATGTTAATGCCGGTTTTGAATTTGTTTGAATAATCACATGCTGCCAGGAAGATTGCACCACTAACCGACACAGCCAAAACACTTATCAATGGTTTTCCTTTTACATTGGTCCATCCATCAAAGACAATGGACAACCCATGCTCATTCCACGAACTTGTCATTCTAGCCAAAGAATTGTTTATTTTAGCTTTTTCATGATCAAGACCCACGGTTCTGGCCTTGTCATACCCAGGGCTTTTGTATCCTTTGGGGGCATCATTAATGGCAGAAACCATTTCATGCCAATAAGGTGAGCGAAGAACATTGAATGGCACTCCACATGCATATAGAAACCGGTAAACTTTTGAATCCACATCATTCCTACACCCTTCGTCTAGGAAATCGGATATGGTTCTACGCCTTAATCCAATGCCACTGCCTCCAAAACCACTGGCATGGGTGGAAGTTGAACTTGTTTGTCCATGATGTGTTGGGCCTGAATCAACGAAACCCCTAGATCTTTTAGATGATCTCTGTAGGGCAACCCCCTCTTCCTTCCTATATATCTCTCTCTATGGTGCTGGCACAAAGGACAAACTTTGATTCCAATATTTTTAGTTCCATCCCCTGGCATTATCCCACAAAGGTGCCTTCTCGCACGGGTGTATGAACCATGGTATTGTTTATTGCAATGGGGGCAAATAAATTTAGTGGTTCCACCACCTTTCCCTCATTCCATTTTCTGAACATATTTCCACAAAGGTGTCTGAGTTTGGTCTCATTTAGTTGGGGAATATGTGTCCTCAGGTTCTCCACTCCCCACTTCCTCCTTAGCATAATCCTCCTCCTCTTCAGGATTTTCTTCAAATCCACCATAACCCTCCTCTTCATCCTCCTCTTCTCTGATTTGCCTCTTTCTTCTAGCACTCTCCAACACCATTATCACAAAGAAAGGAACCAACATGAGAAAAATCCATATAGCCATGATGGAAACAAGTTTCAAGTTTCTAGCCTGCAAAACAAATGGAAAAATGCCAAATGGGAATAGGAAATGCAACATAGGAAAAAAAAATTCATTTTTTAAGTTTTAAATTCAATAAAATGCAACATTCAAGAAAAATTCAAGTTTTCATTTTTAAACAATTTAACAACCTACAAATTCATTTTAGAAAATACAAAATTGGATTAGAAGGCCTGCCTCTTTCTTGCAATCCTCCTGTTGCCTTGCTCCTTGCTCTCCTTCCTTGCTCTCCACAACTCTTCTTGCTCTTTCTCTCAACACTCAACAAACAATAAAAACCAAAATGAAACCCCCCCCATTATAAACAATTCGATTTTTCACTTAAAAAATTTGCGCGCGGTGGGAAGCGTTTTTTGTTCCGGGGAGCGTTCGGGAGTGAACGCTCCCCGATTGCTTCCGGCGTTTAAAAAACGCTCCCGAAGCGTTTTTTAAATGTCGGAAGCGCTCAGGGAGCATTCGCTCCCAAGCGCTTCCTGAAACGCTCCCGAAAAGGCAGGGAGCGTTTTAACAGGTTCGGAAACACGCTCCCGAAAACACTCCCCTCAAGAAGCGTTTTTGGGAGCGCGTTTCCGAGCGTTTCCAAAATGCTCCCGCACGGAGCGCGTTTCAGAAACGGGAACGAAGGGGGTTTGAAGCTTCCCCGCAACCCTGAAAGGGACAGCCAAGGAAATGTGGGATGAGTTGGCCACGTTATATCAGGGGTCTTCCGAGCCGCGGAAGATGTTTTTGGAGGAGAATATGCGAACTACTAGGATGCAAAAGGGAGAGCTCCTTGATCCATTCTTGTCTAGACTTCAGGAGAACCGAGATCAGCTGGCAACTGTGGGATCAGCTCCTCAGGCTACAGAGATGATCAGACTGGCCCTCAATTTAGTGTCCGAAGACTATCAGGTCTTTGTCCAGAGTATCCTGGGCAGAGAGAAGTTACCGGACTGGGAAACAATGTCAGAAACTCTTCAGCAAGAAGAGATGAGGACAGATCTACTCAAGTGCAAACTTGATGGAATCAGGAGCCGTGGGGCGAAGCCCAAGGAGGAGGAGGAGAATGAAGCCCTTGCATCAAAGGGGCAGCAGGAGCAGCATAGGAGGAAGAAGGATCTTTCCAAGATCAAGTGCTTTTGGTGTGGTGAGATGGGACATTATGCCACACCGTGTCCTCTCAAGAAGAAGGACAAATATGAGAAGCATGATCCACCGGCTGCAGCGATGAAGATAGAGGAGGAGGAATTCACAATGATTGCCCATATATTGCCAGGGGAACGTTGGGGTGATCTGGAGCTGTAGTTCAACAAAACTGTAGATTGGGCAGGATTCTTGAGGAGGCCACCTCTCAGATCATCACCTTGCTACAGGAGCCCAAATTGGAGGTAGTAGGATGGACAAGTTTTAATTGGTGTAGAGGAGTGCAGAAGTGACAATGCAGTGGCTAGAGAGTGCCAGAGATTGAGCAGCACAAAGCAAGGTTGGCAACAATGCAGGAAGGCACAGTGTAGAGTCAGAAACAACGCAGAGTCAACAACAGTGCAAAGGCTTCAGAGGGACAGCGCAGAGACTAGCATCAGTCAGATATTTAACACGAGATGTATCCTACTGAACACTTAGTTCAATTTTGGATGTTTTCCTGTTGCAGTAAGCAACAGAGTTGCAGTGTGGTAGAAATTGGTAGCAACATGCAGGGTCAGCAGCAGCGCAGTGTTGGTGGGCAGTAGTGTTAGACATCAGCAACGCAGAGGGAGATGTGGCAGAATCAGAGCAGTACTTCAGACGGTTGTATTGCTAGAACACATTCCTCGCTAAGAGGGAGTATTGATTTGGGTAGCATCGGATGTGCTCTAAGTCTCAAAATTTGCAGGGAGGCTTAGGCACATGTATTCCAAAAAACCGATAAATAGTTTTTGAAAATTCCACTCAGAGTGTGTTCTATTAAAATAATTAATTACTTTTATTGGGACCCTAAGTCTAAACTTAGGAAATTAAAATGATTAAAGGGTATTAATAAAACAAAGTGTCAATCTTCTAGAGAAGATGAAGATCAAGTCAAAAGTTAATCTTAGTCGTTGATTAACGATTTAATCTCGGCCGTTGAAGTCTCAACGAGAAGATTATAAGGACTTGATAGATCATTTAGAAGACACATCAGAAGAGAAAATCTAGGGATCTAAATTCTTTAGTGAGTAATGCTCAGAGAGAAAATCAATCGAGAAGATTTTTGTAGAGAGGGGCAGAGATAATTGTTGGTTGGAGGTTTTCCTGAGCCGAGGAATACACTACGGAGAAGACAGAGAGCAGTATGCAGAGGGACAGTCTAGCAGCTACACAGGGCCTGCAAAGGCAACGGAGTGGCCTTGAGGAAGTCAGTGATTCAGCTGAGGATCGGTCAAATACAGTGCCGGAAAGTCGAGGTGTGAGACCGGGAGAGGCCAGAGGGTCAGATCCAGCCAGCAGAAGAGACACCTAGCAACAGTGATGCAGTCCCCACGCAGAGACTGCGTAGAGGCAGTGGAGGGCTTATCAGTTTGGGTTTTGGCCAGTTTGGGCTTCTAATGTCAGTGTGTGAGGTAATCTCACTAGCTTTTTGTCAGTCAGATTCTCTGCGAGGATAGCCAGCAAGGCATCCCAGATTGTATTCAGAATTACTGCATGATAAATAAACCCTCAGCTGCTGCACCGATTTTCCTGCATTGGTTTTTCTGGGGACATTGGTGCAAAAACAACGGTGT
Source organism: Pinus albicaulis (assembly GCA_034641835.2). Taxonomy (NCBI): domain Eukaryota; kingdom Viridiplantae; phylum Streptophyta; class Pinopsida; order Pinales; family Pinaceae; genus Pinus; species Pinus albicaulis. The sequence continues at coordinate 1,012,884,716 of CM076583.1, forward strand.
CATGTGTCTGTGATTTATTATTCCTCAGATCTTGTTTTTGCACGTTTATTTTCCGTAGTTTAATTTTGTGAACGCTGTAGTGTATGGGTTTTAGTATTTACCGTAGAAAACAGTAAATAACTTGTTCAAGTAATTAACAAGTAGAAGATTTCTCATCAATTGCTGCAGTAGGATTCCAGATCTAGGAATTTTCACACATGGGGTAGACACTTTTCGAGTAACCCTAAAGCTAACAGTTCTTTAGAAATTCCTCTAGATGTTCCTAAAACTTTCTTATATACTGTTCTAATTATTGATTGGTTGTCTGAATCACAAGGGAATGGTTGTGGTCTGATGCATGTAGTTTTAAGTATGCAAAGGTCCATTTCGTGGACCTTCAAAGTCCTAATAGATCTATATATAACAACACAAGAATGGCAAAACTTTTTGTGATATTCAAAAATATTCTTTAAAGTAATTCTCTATGCTCTCTTGTAATTCATATTCATGGATAATTCATATCATATCCCATATATTTTGTTTTTCCTCCATTATTCCTAGCTATTTTGTCATATTCATATGCTTGAGTTATAGATTCATACTTAAACAAATAGTAGAATTAAAGCTATAGATTCATTAAAGTTGAGAAACTCAAGTTTACATGTTATAGCCCAAGGCCTAGGGTATGTAATTAATTTGATAACGCAAATTCCAAATTGTCCACCATGAGAAATACAAAATAACTTAAGTCGCACGTGTTTCTTAAATGTGGGATTGGGAAAATATGGGCATGGGTGTCATTTTAAATAGTTTTTATATAGATGCTTGCAATTGATGTCTGTAAGTAACACTTTTCAAAATTTCCTACTTAGGATACTACAATGAGGCATGTGCATTTGCTTATAGGGATGTGACATCCCATGAGGGGTGAACATCTCTTTAGGAATATTTTAACCTTGTGGGGAGAATAGAAACAACTTCACTTTACCAATCAACCAAGTCCGTATTAAAAAATAATATTTAACTTAACTTAGAATGATTGAATGTTTTAAAATATTATAAGCTTTTCAACTTTGAAAAGATTCTAAAAAAGAAAGAAAGAAAGGTACTGAAGGGATATATGCGCTAATGAAAACCAAATAGGAAAAGTTATTTGTGCAATTTCATCAAATGTGTCAAGTGAAGGGGTTGTGTCATACCATGACACAATGAATAAAAATGGCCAACCCTAACCCACAAGTTTTTTGGAGATCAAGGAGGGTTTGCATAAAAAACATGTGAAAATCTCTTAGAATTCCGCAAAGTAGCAAATGGTTTATGCAGAAAAGAACCTATTAGGCTAAATAGTAATAGATGTGATCCTTTGTGTGATGTTTGAGCACCCATGAAATCAAATGAAGCTTGCTGAGACGTTGGGATTCAAAACTCTATGAAGCTACAAAATAAATTAAAAATGCCATCGTTCCTTGCTCACTTATAATTTTCTAGGTAATGCAACAATCACATAAAATATTGCTAGACATTACCCATGATTGTGTGGTAAAGTTCAAGAATTTATTTAAAATCCTAAAACAACCAACATATTTGGAGGTGGTGTGATGTGGTAACCTATTTGTGGGTAAAATGTAACACATTCAACTAGTCCTAGAAATTTATAGAATCAAATTACACTAATGCTTAAAAGAGGTGTTAGCTTTATGTATTGCTTTAAAGTGTTCCCTTGTAGCATCATATTCATTTGCAACATCTTTAATATAGCTCCCTTTCGTAGTGATGATAGTGTGAATGAGGGGACAACAACATTGATGTTAGATTTGTACAACCTTGTTCTTCTGTCTCGGTTCCTACGCACAATAGAAAGGGAATTGGGATGATGGTGCAACATTAGTGTGGCTTGTGTGGCACACAACAATTATGAAGAGGTAGAGGGTATATGCATGCATGCATGCATGCATGACCCAACCTTAGAGGACTCCAAATTAGTTTTTCTTTCATTAGAAATTGTCTTCTAGATTAATTTTCTTTTCTAGCATTAGAGAATACAATGTATCTCTAAGTATAATGTAGTTCCTATTTAGAAAAAGTTTGCTTTTCTTATATTTAGAAAGTATTTTTCAAGTGTTAGAACAATTTCAAATATTGGACAAAAGTACATGCACTAGAGGTGTCCTAGTTTTAGCAAGGTGCGTATTTCTAGGAAACGTTCTTCTTATGTATGAAGGTTTTAACCCTGTATAGAAATTACCTGCAAACGAATTCTTAAAAAAAACCATAAAATATACAATGACGAGAATAGAAAAATACACACAAAGATTTTTCTCTTGGAACCCAAAACCAGGAAAAAACCAGATTGATTTTTCATTATCTTCCTTTCAATGTTACAATACATTATATACATGATGAAGCATTCATAAATCCCCAATCCATTAACTGTGGATTAGAATATAACCATAGTTTCGTTGACCGGATCTTCAAAATTCCATGGGAAAAACCATCATGCCCAAAACCATGGGTAGGTCCGCCCACCATCCATGGCCTCGTCCCCCATCCTTGGGTCCACCAAACCATCCTGGGGCTATTCATGCAAAGAATATAACACATACCCAACATTCTCCCACTTGTTGTTTTATTTGCACATAGGGGTCGCAGGAGTACATAATCATAGGTCCAGGGCCGCAATGCCCATTGTTTCTCTACACTAAGAAAACTTCTCAATGCTCACAGACTTTGTCAATGCATCTGCAATATTCTTCATAGTGTTCACCTTTACCAGCAACACCTATTTGTTTTCAACCATATCCCTCACAAAGTGATATTGAACATCAATATGCTTTGTCTTCGAATAATAAGTATGGTTCTTTGTAAAGAAAATTGCACTCTCGCTGTCACAATCTACCCTTATAGCTCACTGTAACAACCCCATACCTGAACACAATTTCTGCAACCAAATTGCTTCTTTGCTTGCATGAGTGGTTGCCATGTATTCAACTTCTGAACTTGACACTACAAACTGTCTCTTGCTCATCCAACTGACTGCTCCTCCAAATAGGTTAAACACATACTCACTTGTAGATCTCTTCTGATCTAGATCTCTAGTCCATGTCTGCATCAACAAAGCCACATATGTCCAACACTCTGCCCAATCTTGGTCTTCCTTGGTAGCACAAACCATAATCACTAGTTGTGAAAGTTCCTAGATCTAACGATCTCAGAATCCTACTGCAACCAGCTGAATCTACTTCACCTACTTTGTAAATTACATTACAAAATTATTTCAGATTACTTATTAAAACATTGAAATAAATTTCTGAAGCAGTCTACACTTAATTAAATATGATTCTGAAACAAGGAAATTGAGCAAAGAAAAACAATCACATAGGACACCTTTATTTTGGACGAAAGTCCCCGGAAAAACCCAATGTGAGAAAACCAGTGCAATAGATATGAGGGTTTGATTTTATTAAGCAGTAGAAAATCCTAAATACATCTTTGAATACCTCAAGGGTTATTCAATTATAGAGAGAGCAATACTGGCAGAAATATTTGTGAGATTACCTCACGCAATCATTGAAAAATATTGGCTGATCCAGTCACTGGATAAGGTGCCCCTGGTAGGCTCTGCACTGCCACTGCTTAGTCCCTATGCAATCCATGCGTCACCCTCTCTAGGCACTGCGTCACCCAATCAGAGGATCGATCTGCAGCCCGAAATCACTGTTCACAGCCTCTCGGTCTCACACCTCGGTTCCCAGCTTCTGAAACTGATTCTTCTGCAAAATCTCAGATTCTCTCTTATCCTCTGCGTTGCCTCTGCGTAACCCTGCGTGGCTCTGCGTCAGCCTCTACGTGAGAGTTGTTGGATCAGTCTCTGCCTCTCTCTGTTGATGATTCTCTGACTGAGAAAATCGCTCTCTTCGGAAGCTATATCTGCCCCTCTCTGCGTTGGAATCACTTAGATCGATTTCTCGTCTTGAGCACTGCTCACTTCAGAAATTTCGATCTCTAGATTCACTTGGTGTGTCTTTCCAAATGGCCCTCAAGCCTTCCTTTATAGTCTTCTCGTTGAGGCATCAACGACAAAGATTAGATCTCTAATCAACGACTAAGATTATAACTTGACTTGATCTTCGCTTTTTCTAGATCATTCAAACTATGTTTTATTAATACCCTTTAATTATTTAATTTCCCTAAGTTTAGACTTATGGTCCCCATTAAAATAATTATTTTTTACAATAAAACATATTTCGAGTGGAATTTTCACAAACAGTTTCTGGGTTCTTTGGAATACATGTGCTTAAACCTCTCCACAAATTTGGAGACTTAAAACACTTTCGACGCTACCAAAAATCAACACTAGTGCCACGCAAATATCTGAAAACCCGTTATCCTGCTGTCCATTGCTCCTTCCCTGGTTTTGACTAACCCTGTTTAATACTCCCACTGCATGTGCAATGTCTCGTCTCATACAGACCATTGCATACATTAAACTACCAACTGCATTCGCATATGGAACGCGAGACATGTCCTCTTCCTCTTCCTGTGTCTTGGGACACTGTTTAGCAAATAATTTTACACTTATAGGAATAGGAACCTTCACCGGTTTACTATCCTGCATATTAAACCTCTACAATATTGTCTCAACATACTTCAAATGGTTTAACCAAAGCTTCGTCTTTTCCTAATTTTGTTTACTTTCCATGCCCAAAATGAAGTTTGCAGCACCGAGATCCTTCATGTCAAATTTAGAAGACAATTGGGTCTTCACATCCTAGATAATTTCTCTGTCATTTCCAATCAACAACATATCATCCACATACAAGACCAAATAAATAACATGATCACCAAGTAATTTATAATACATGCGGTGATCTGCTTTGCTCCTCGTGAAGTGAAGTCCCTGTATATATGTATCAAATTTTTGATACCACATCCTTGGTGATTGCTTTTTTTCATGCAGAGACTTCTTTAACTTGCACACCAGTTCTTTCTTACCCTTCACTGCAAAGCCTTCTGACTGCTTCATGTAGATCTCTTCTTCTAGATCCCCATGTAGGAATGCTGTCGTCACATCCATCTGTTCTACCTCAAAATCCAAAGTAGTAGCATCGGATAAAAGAAATTTGATAGAAGCTAACTTGTCAACAGGAGAAAAATATCACCAAAATCAATTCTTGGCACCTGGGAATAATCTTTCACCACTAATCGAGCTTTGTGTTTCTCCACTTTTCCTTTTGCATTCATCTTCTTTTTAAATACCCATTTGCTACCAATGGGGTTTTTTCTAGCCCACAATTGCTTCTTTTTGACACTCTTTTTCAGTCCATCTCCTTCTTCCTGACCTTCATAATGTCACATTGGGTATCAAATTACAAGGCTTATGATCTGGCAGGTATACAATTCTATCTTATTTCATAAAATGATAATGTTCTTTATTATTTAGTTTAATGTTTACTTCAGCTACCAAATTCTAATGATTTTGCAACTAATACACGATTCTGCAACCAAGTCCATGGTTTGACAGGTTCCAAGATGCTAATTGGAGAGCGAAATATATGGGTAGGTGGCAATTGAGACATCCAACGATTTCCTCCTGTGCTCATGAGCCAGAGCGATGGAAACAGGTACTGGTAATAAGGTCAAGACAAGGTCAACCTTTGTAGTTGGCAATAGGCGAGCGAGAACAAGATCCGTGCCTCATGATTTGCTTTGATAACAACAAATCATGAGTGAATTATATTGTTGATTTTTGGGTAGCATCGGATGTGCTCTAGCTCTGAAACTTTATGGAGGGGCTAGGACACATGAGATCTCCAAGACCCATAAATTGTTTGGAGAAATTCCACCTGGTGTGAAAGTTATTCAAATAATTAATTATTTTAATGGAGACCCTAAGTCTAACTTCGGGGAAATAAATAATTAAAGTGAATTAATTAAAAGTTAAAACATGTGGGTGAGAATGTTCTAAGTGACGTGGATCAAGTCTTTTCTAATCTTAGCTGTCGATTAGAGATTAGATCACGACTGTTGATTGTTCAACGAGAAAAGTATTGAAGGAAGGCTTGGGGTCAGTTGGAGAAGACACACAGAGCAGTAACACTTGAGCTAAGTCGAAATTCTGGGGCGCGGTTTGTTAAGAATTTCGAGTGAGCTTGTAGTGCAGCGAGGGGCAGATTGACAGAGGGATTTTTGAATCCGAGGCAAGAGATTACAATTGCAGAGAGGCAGCGTAGTCCAGGAAGGGTGACACAGAGGCAGCATAGGCCCAGTAGGGGTGACGCAGACCCAACCAGGCTCACGCAGAGCCAACGCAGAAGCTGACACAGTCACAAGAGGGTGACACAGGCCAGGGGGGGCTGACGCAGAGCCAGAGGCTGCAACGCTAGGGTTTCAGTGGGCCATAAAGGGCTCGTATTCAGCAGATCAGACAAAGTGATGCAAGCACACTGAAGGGTTATGTAGTGACTGCATAGGCACTTGTGGGGTTCCTCATTCTCAACTGGATCAACTATATTTTTTGTCTCTGGAGATAGAGGTACATCTGTTGGGAAAACCACTACTGGTGCCCTTGTTTGTATTCAGAATTCTGCATAATAATAAAACCCTTGAGAGCTGCTGCACCGATTTTCCACATTGGGTTTTTTCGGGGACATTTGTCCAAAAAATAGTGTCCTTTGTCGTGTGTGCTTAATTCTTTAGTACTTGATTTGTATGTATGTGTAGGCTGCAATGATATTTACTTTGATGTTTTACTGAACAATTCAGGAAAATAACTTGTTAATTAAATCTAACAAGTAGGAGAAGTAAATGAGAATACTGCAGTAGGGTTTCTCTAATAAGGATTCAGAAATTTTCACATGGTATCAGAGTTATTGCAGATTAGGGGGAGCCAAAGCCATCAACGAAGTGACGAAGTTTTTTGTTGCAGGAAGGCAGTTGAGACAATACAAATCCGGAAAGAGGCAGCACAACACCAGAGGGACAACGCAGACCCAGCAGGGGTGACGCAAAGCCTGTCTAGCTCACGGAGAGCTGATGCAGGCTCATAAGGGTGACGCAGAGCCAGGCTAGCTCATGCAGAGCTGACACAGAGGTTGACGCAGTCTGAGAGGGGGTGACGCTGCGCCAGTTGCTGTGGCTGGAGATGTAGTTTAGTTCTTCGAAGTTACTGGCGGGGAATTGTTTTTGCTGGTGCAGAACAGTGTGTTGACCACACTTTGTCAACGACCCCATAGCAGTACACCCCCATTTTTTTAAATGGGATTCATCATGTTTGACGTGTTCGCGCCATTTAGATTCCATCGAGCAGCCGACAGTTTTATGAACGATGTAAACCCATTCTGGATGTTTATGATGTAAATGATCTAAGTAAGACCATCATGTATGTAACAACCTAGGTAAGCCTAGTATGTTGGTGACGATTTCTATCCTAGGAGGTTTTTTGTTTTCGACACAAGTGATCGGTAGAGTTTTTCCCTCCAGCTTCACCCCAAAGCTAGGGTGGATTTTGTCATCAAAATGCTAAATGAGTCCTAGTGTTTTCTATCGAGTCTTTGTAAAAGTAGTTTGGGAATAATCCTAGCTAATTGGCTAGATTATTTTATTACAAGCTGCTTGGTCTACTAGATCATGTTTTGAGTCGCAGAATTGGGTAGCTTTTTGAGGGTCTATACGAATGGGTATTCCCCCTTCATGTGTCTAAATGTATTTATCTTATGTAAAGAGGGTTGGAAAAAAGAATTAAATCCCCTCTCAGTCGATTAATTAAATTTTTGGCCAAATTAATTAAAAATCCTAAGCCAAAAATTTAATTAATTTTAAGTCCTAGGTGAGTTAAAATTCTTCAAAGGCAAAATTCATTGGTCCTTAAAAAATGATTTTTTAAAGGTCCCAGGCCAAGGGAATATTGAGAATTTCAAGAAATTTTGGACCCTTGGGCCTAGGTGGTTAAGTCAAAGTCAAAATTTTGAGGTAATTAACTCAAAAATAATATTTTTGAGTTAATTAAAATAGAATTAAATGATAAATTCGTTTTTCCTCAAATTTATAATTTCGACGGTCCAGATTAAAAGATGATCAAATATTTTTGACGGTCGAGATTATTTTGACAAGGATCAAACAAACTAGGCGTTAGAGATTTTATCTTATAAATTAGAGGTCTTTGTCAATCTTTCAATCATCCGATCTCTGGATCGTGCACTTGCTCTTGAAGCTCTCCTGTAATGTTTTCTGGAATAATACAAACAAAGACTTTGGGGTTTTATCTTGATGGTGGTGTTCCTCTTCAACATTTTATGGTAAACTTGTTCTTAATATTCTGCTGGTGATTATTCTAATGGATTGTTGATTAATGGCTCTTGTAGAGTAATTTTGGGTATAGGTATCTTGCCCAGGCTGCTGGATCTAGGGTAAAAATATTAATTGGATCGAGCTAACTGTTATCTCTAGTTCATGAAAATTTTATGTTTTATCACTATTTCTTTATTAATTTAACAGTTTGACTTTAAGTTTGCAGAAATCTTCTGGATTTAGAACTGGGCGTTTGGGGAAGTCCTAGTCTGGACCAGCTGACTCCCAAGAGATAAGAACTGAAGAGCCCTCTGGATCTAATTCCCCGGGCTTATCTTAAATTCCGTTTTTTGCAGGGTTCTTATTGGGCTTGTGCCTCTCTTTTAAATTTTCATTTTCTAAATTGCGCTGAACTGTTTTAAATCTGGCCAAGAGGGCCTCTGATCTGTAAATTAGCAGTGTAAATCCCGCTCATTTTTACTTTAATTCACCGGAATTTTTGGGGTTTTCTTTTTACTGTGTACACATATTGTTTTACTGGGTTCGTTGGTTTCTAGTTTCTTGTTCTATGCAGGTTCTACAGGGAGATTTTCAGAAAAATTGTGAGATTCGGCCTCAAAATTGCTTTGGATTGCAGATCTGGGCATGGTTTTGCCTCAAAGTAAAAAATCTTAGGTGCATTTGAATCAATATTATGAAGATCTGAGTTATATTGGCGAAATTTTAAATGTTGGGTGAGAAATTTTTTTTTTATGTACGCTGGCCTGTATGCTTTCACTTGCAGCTTGCTGGTTTTATTTTCCTTTCATCCCTCATCCATATGATGTACATAGTTCTTCCGTGCTCTGCCTTCGATTTGCATCATCCCTCAGCCTTACCCTCGCTGCCACACTCTGCGCAATTCCTCCATTCATCCTCTACGCAGCCTTTCCGCCCTTCGTCGTCACCATTGGCGTCCATTGTTTTTGCCACGCTGTTGTCCGAGCCCTTTTCTTTTAAAAACGCAGCTCCATCTCCTCCCTGCGGCTGCCATCTTCACTGTATCCGTCTGCCCCTTCACCTCGTTTCCGATCCTCTCCTCTGCCTGCAACATTGTTCCCTAGTACCCTCGGCTGTCTTTGCACCTTCACGCCTCCCCATTTCTCCTCCCGCTGCCTTCTTCCTCACGTTGTCGTCGCCCTCGTTCCTGCACACATAAAACCAAACAAACTGTATGTGTTTCTCTTTATTTCAGTTTGGTTTTGATTTTTTAAACGTAGATCTTTAGTTTTGGATTTTTTTTAGGTTTTAATTTTAATAAAATCTTAGATTTTCGTTTTAAAACCTTTAGTTTTTTAACTTTTCGATTTTTTAAATTAGTTTAGTTAGTGTCGAATTTAATCTTTTGGAATTTCATTTCATTTAGATTTTAGCTTAGTTCTTAGTTTTATTTTAATAGTAGCTTTTATATTTTTTAGATTTTATTTAAATTTGCCTTAGTTTTATTTTTTTATTTTTTTGAAATTTCAAAAGATATAAAAATTAAAAAAATAAAAAAATGTTAATTTTTTTTTTATAAATTTTGTAGAGCTTTAGTTTTAGTTGTATATATATTTTGTTTTCATTAATTTTAGATTAAAAAAAAAAGGAAAATATAAAAATAAAAAATTTAGAAAATTCTCAAAATTTTACATAGTCAAGGTGATCTTTAATTTCATATCTAAAGTTTGACTATAGGTTTTTGAATTGGAATTATCTGGAATATCATAAATTCGGAAATATTGGAAGTATCTGGCATTTAGATTTGATGGTATTCTCATGATAATATTTTGTTTCAAATTTAAATCGTTGATTCGAAGTTTAATGCTTAGCTGTGGTTGATGATTTTTGAGCTATCTTTAATTGTGGTTTTAAGTTGCTTGAAATTGGTAATTAATTGTTTGTGTTAACTTTGGAAATATTTCAAGTAATGATAAATTGCATGTCTTTATCGAGGATGGTTAATGCATAATTGTGAGGGTGTTTCATCGAATATCATTGTGGTGAATCTATTTTTCATAGCAGCAACTACATATCAGATACTTGACTTTAATTTTATAACGGGATATTTTGACTCCACAAGGCACTGGTTTTAAAGTTTTGAATCTAATTGGATCTGTAAAATCTCGTAAAACTTAAAAAGTATTTGATTATCTAGCTGCGTCTCCTAAATTGGTTGATTCTCAACCAGTTCTTTTCATTCATTTTTGTTAGGGTCTACCTCCCTTAGCTTGCAAGGAGACAACTTAGATAGAGAGATTAGGGATCATGGTGACAGCCCCCGATCTGAGTCGTTGTCGCGGTGCCTAGACATTTTGTGCGACAACTTTTTTTGGTTCCGCTGCCGGGAATAGAGTTTTTTTGTCTTTGGTCTTAACGACATTTTCTAATCTTTTAAATCTTTCCTCGCTATTCATTAGCTCATCGCACGACATAGCATTTTCTGGCGTCATTTCATCATTATATCTTTCGTCATATCACTAATCATTTCATCATTTACACCTTTAGCACCTGGACATTTCGGTTGGCTTCTTGTTTGGGTGGCGACTCCAATTATTCATCTATTTATTCCCAGACAAGAATCCCCCCCTGATATCCATCTGCTACTCTCGATTATTTCTTCCTTTTTAGAATTAGTTTCATGTTCAAGTGGCGACTCCAATTCTTTCATTTCTTACAAGAGTTCCTGCTAAGAAGCTTGCTTCTTGAGGACCTTTTGGCTATTCTTGAACACGGATATCTTTCTCTAACATCCACTTAACCTTTAAGCAGGTCATCATAGATGACACCTTTCATGACATGCCGGAAGAGGCCATTCCTAAATTGCCTTTTTTCTCAGGTGGTAATGCAACCATTGCTCTAAAGCATCTAAAGACAGTCACTTTTATAATAAATAAATATTGTCGTCCTTCACAATATAATCATGAAGATGTCAAGATACGTATCTTTGGCTATTCCTTAAAAGGTGATGCTATCGGTTGGTTTCGAAATTGTCTTGGGGAGTATTTTTATTGTTTACAACATATAATCAATGCTTTTAAAAATATATATATAAAACAAGCTGACTCGCCTTGTGCTCCCAGTATGATGCAAAATAATGAAATTGATCTTGTAGAGAACTCAACTATCAGCAGGAGATTTCCAGACGGTTCTCAGGATGAATCCACTTGTACCACGACAACACAAATCCATGATAGTGGTGAAGTAGAAACAAGTTGTCAAATCAGTGTTGACAACGATAAACATCTTGTTAATGAATTGATTCAGATGGTTAAGGATATACAACTAAATCAAGCTCAGATAATTAAGAATATGGAACTTAATCAAGAAAAAATAATAGTGGATCACGCCAGGGAAATTGGCTCTATGCAGAGTAGGTTATTGGCCTTAGAAGAAAAACATATCAAGGAGATGAACTATATGCAAAATATCTTCATGGCCATGAAAACAGATAATGATAAAATGATTCAAAACATGGAAGCTAACCAGATCAATCTTCAAAATAGGATAAATGCCATTGAAGCAAGTCATGCACAAGAAATAAATGTCATGGAAAACAGGTTAAAGATGATGGAATTTAATCATTCTAATCAGATGTCTTTTCAACACAAATTGTTGACGATTGAAGAGAGTCATGCGAAGGAAATTAGTGTTGTAAATGTTAAGCATTGTAATCAAATGACTGCTATTCTGAATAAGTTGGGAAAAATGGAAAGATCACACATGCAGAATTTCCAACCCAAGTCAGATTTGTCAACAGATCATAGGCCTCCCAGTTTGCTGAAGCAATTTCCATCTCATCACACGGAGGTCACTTTTCCCATTAAGGAAAAATTAACTATGGTTACAAAGGACGTTAAGAAAGACCAAGCTTATGTGTCACCTTTAACAGAGTATATTCATAATAAGATTGGTCACACTCCAGGTTCATCAGATGTTTTGTACAAGCATTTTCAAGATAAGGACAAGAAATCTACAGTGGTCTCATTACTGACATCGCAACCCACTAAGAAGAAGAGAAAAAAGCAAAAAAGAAGTAAGCGGTTTGATTCGTCTGATGGCCGAGAGCAGCTTGACATTCGGATAAGACATAGTCCTACAATTAGCAAGATTGGACATGGCACATCTGAAAAGCAGCCTACAGACTTGCCTGAAAGCAGGCAAATGCTCAGCATGCACTATATTGAGCACATCTGATGCCATAGGGCATCCTTTGTATTGTATCTCTAACCTTACACCTTGTTATTTCAGCATTTCATTTTTATAGTTAGAGTAGATTTACTTTTCATGTTAAGTAGAATAATAAATGATAGAAGAGCTTCTATTTTTCATGTGCTTAATGTTATATGATGATATTTAGATGGACGCTACTTATGCAATTTTGTGTGTTGCTTGGATACAGATTCTGGATTCTCACATTCCTCCGGTGAAACAACGTGTCCCCAAGTAGAGCCAGATGTTGACCACACTTTGTCGACGACCCCATAGTAGTATACCCCCATTTTTTCAAATGGGATTCATCATGTTCGACGTGTTCGCGCCATTCAGATTCCATCGAGCAGCCGACAGTTTTATGAACGATGTAAACCCATTCTGATTGTTTATGATGTAAATGATCTAAGTAAGACCATCATGTATGTAACAACCTAGGTAAGCCTAGTATGTTGGTGACGATTTCTATCCTAGGAAGTTTTTTGTCTCACTGATTTATTTGTGTTTTTCGACACAAGTGATCGGTAGAGATTTTCCCTCCAGCTTCACCCCAAAGTTAGGGTGGATTTTTTCATCAAAAGGCTAAGTGAGTCCTAGTGTTTTTTATCGAGTCTTTGTAAAAGTAGTTTGGGAAAAATCCTAGCTAATTGACTAGATTATTTTATTACAAGCTGCTTGGTCTACTAGATCATGTTTTGAGTCGCAGAATTGGGTAACTTTTTGAGGGTCTATATGAATGGGTATTCCCCCTTAATGTGTCTAAATGTATTTATCTTATGTAAAGAGGGTTGGAAAAAATAATTAAATCCCCTCAGTCGATTAATTAAATTTTCTGGCCAAATTAATTAAAAATCCTAAGCCAGAAATTTAATTAATTTTGTCCTAAGTGAGTTAAAATTCTTCAAAGGCAAAATTCGTTGGTCCTTAAAAAATGAATTTTTAAAGGTCCCAGGCCAAGGGAATATTGAGAATTTCAAGAAATTTTGGACCCTTGGGCCTAGGTGATTAAGTCAAAGTCAAAATTTTGAGGTAATTAACTCAAAAATAGTATTTTTGAGTTAATTAAAATGGAATTAAATGATAAATTCGTTTTTCCTCAAATTTATAATTTCGACAGTCCAGATTAAAAGATGATCAAATCTTTTCGACGGTCGAGATTATTTTGACATGGATCAACCGAACTAGCCGTTGGAGATTTTATCTTATAAATTAGAGGTCTTTGTCAGTGTTTCAATCATCCGATCTCTGGATCGTGCACTTGCTCTTGAAGCTCTCCTGTAATGTTTTCTGGAATAATACAAACGAAGACTTTGGGGTTTTATCTTGATGGTGGTGTTCCTCTTCAGCATTTTATCGTAAACTTGTTCTTAATATTCTGCTGGTGATTATTCTAATGGATTGTTGATTAATAGCTCTTGTAGAGTAATTTTGGGTATAGGTATCTTGCCCAGGCTACTGGATCTAGGGTAAAAATATTAATTGGCTCGAGCTAACTGTTTTCCCTAGCTCATGAAAATTTTATGTTTTATCACTATTTCTCTATTAATTTAACAGTTTGACTTTAAGTTCGCAAAAATCTTCTGGATTTAGAACTGGGCGTTTGGGGAAGTCCTAGTCTGGACCAGCGGACTCCCAGGAGATAAGATCTAAAGAGCCCTCCGGATCTAATTCCCCGGGCTTATCTTAAATTCCGTTTTTTGCAGGGTTCTTATTGGGCTTGTGCCTCTCTTTTAAATTTTCATTTTCTAAATTGTGCTGAACTGTTTTAAATTTGGCCAAGAGGGCCTCTGATTTGTAAATTAGCAGTGTAAATCCTGCTCATTTTTACTTTAATTCACCAGAATTTTTGGGGTTTGATTTTTACTGTGTACATATATTGTTTTACTGGGTTTGCTGGTTTCTAGTTTCTTGTTCTATGCAGGTTCTACAGGGAGATTTTCAGAAAAATTGTGAGATCTGGACTCAAAATTGCTTTGGATTGCAGATCTGGGCATGGTTTTGCCTCAAAGTAAAAAATTTCAGGTGCACTTGCATCAATATTTTGAAGATCTGAGTTATATTGGCGAAATTTTAATTGCTGGGCGAGAATTTTTATTTTTTATTTTTATTTTTTTTATGTACGCTGGCTTGTATGCTTTCACTTGTAGCTTGCTTGTTTTATTTTCCTTTCATCCCTCATCCATATGATGTACGTAGTTCTTCCGTGCTTTGCCTTCGATTTGCATCATCCCTCAGCCTTACCCTCTGCCACACTCTGCGCAATTCCTCCATTCATCCTCTACGCAACCTTTCTACCTTTCGTCCTCACCATTTGCTTCCATTTTTTTTTGCCACGCTGTTGTTCGAGCCCTTTTCTTTTAAAAACGCAGCTCCATATCCTCCCTGCGACTGCCATCTTCACTGCATCCGTCTGCCCCTTCACCTCGTTGCCCATCCTTTCCTCTGCCCGCAGCATTACTCCTTATTACCCTCGACTGTCTCTGCACCTTCACGCCTCCCCATTTCTCCTTCTGCTACCTTCTTCCTCACGTTGCCGTCACCCTCATTCCTGCACACATAAAACCAAACAAACTGTATGCGTTTCTCTTTATTTCAGGTTGGTTTTGATTTTTTAAACGTAGATCTTTAGTTTTGGATTTTTTTTAGGTTTTAATTTTAATTAAATCTTAGATTTTCATTTTAAAACCTTTAGTTTTTTAACTTTTTCGATTTTTTAAATTAGTTTAGTTAGCGTCGAATTCAATCTTTTGGAATTTCATTTCATTTATATTTTAGCTTACTTCTTAGTTTTATTTTAATAGTAGCTTTTAGATTTTATTTAAATTTGCCTTGGTTTTTTTTTTTTTTTGATTTGAAATTTCAAAAGATATAAAAATTAAAAAATAAAAAATGTTAAATTTTTTTTAATTTTGTAGAGCTTTAGTTTTAGTTGTATATATATTTTGTTTTCATTAATTTTTAGATTTAATATATATATATATATATATATATATATATATATATATATATATATATATATATAAGATTTAGAAAATTCTCAAAATTTTACATAGTCAAGGTAATCTTTAATTTCATATCTAAAGTTTGACTATAGGTTTCTGAATTGGAATTATCTGGAATATCATAAATTCGGAAATATTGGAAGTATCTGGCATTTAAATTTGATGGTATTCTCATGATAATATTTTGTTTCAAATTTAAATCGTTGATTCGAAGTTTAATGCTTAGCTGTGGTTGATGATTTTTGAGCTATCTTTAATTGTGGTTTTAAGTTGCTTGAAATTGGTAATTAATTGTTTGTGTTAACTTTGGAAATATTTCAAGTAATGATAAATTGCATGCCTTTATCGAGGATGGTTAATGCATAATTGTGAGGGTGTTTCATCAAATATCATTGTGGTGAATCTATTTTTCATAGCAGCAGTTACATATCAGATACTTGAATTTAATTTTATAACGGGATATTTTGACTCCATAAGGCACTGGTTTTAAAGTTTTGAATCTAATTGGATCTGTAAAATCTTGTAAAACTTAACAAGTATTTGATTATCTAGCTGTGTCTCCTGAATTGGTTGATTCTCAAACAATTCTTTTCCTTCATTTTTGTTAGGGTCTACCTCCCTTAGCTTGCAAGGAGACAACTTAGATAGAGAGATTGGGGATCAGGGTGATAGCCCCCGATCTGAGCCGTTGTCGTGGTGCCTAGACATTTTGTGCGACAACACAGTGTCTAACAGGGTTGACAAAGTAATGGGAAACAATTCCTCAGCAGAATTTCTAGCCAAGAAGTTTGAGATCTGATTAGCAGAGTGATTTGAGAGGGTTGATTCAACATAATTGGTGGAGGATTTCCAGGAAGGAAATCACTGGTCAGAGGGAGCGTATTCTCTAGAGGGTTTCTATCGCAAAGAAACCCAAATCCGGTCTCTTGCTGAGAGCAGCAACAAAAGAAAGGAGAAGAGCATCTGTTTCGACATTTTTGAGCATAGATGGCCTCACATGGATTGAGGGATCAGGACAGGGTAGATGGTGCATCTAACTTCGTCATCTGGAAGGCTAGGATCCTATCTGTCCTGGATGAGTATCGCATCAAAACCATGCTGAGAAGCTTGTAGTCGTTTCCGTCGATGCTGATCCATTAAAGAAGTATGACAAAAATCACGCACGTGCTAAGCGCTTGATTATGGACGGAGTGAAGGATCATGTCCCACATATTGTCGAGAAGAACACGGCAAATGACATGTGGACAACGTTGATCAAGCTATATCAAGGCACCTCTGTCTAGAGGAAGATGCTTTTGGAGAATCAACTACGACTATTTCAGATGCACAAGGGAGAGGAAATTGACCCCTTCCTCGTTAGATTGATTGAAGGCAGTTCGAGATCAGTTGGTTGCTATGGGGGAAACTCTTGATAATTGTATCATGGTGAGCACTGCCTTGAATGCAGTCACCGATGATTGGGAGACCTTTGTCCAAAGTATTTTGGGCAGAGCACAACTTCCAAATTGGGAGGACATGTGGGCAACTCTTCGTCAAGAGGAGATCAGGAGAATGTCCAAGATGGGCAGCAGCAGCAGCGGAGGAGCCAAGACCAAGAAGGAGGAGGAGGAAGATGCGGCTCTCACATTTAAGAGACAACGACAACAACAAGGGAAGAAGAAAAAAGACCTCTCCAAGGTTTGGTGCTTCAGATGTGGCGAATTAGGACATTTCGCCAATACTTGTCCTTAGAAGAAGAAGGGCAAGGAAGATTCAAATTGTAAGGTGCGACAACAAAGGGGGATGATTGCAATGATGATGATGTGGCTATGAGTGCTCATGTACCTCGTGAGAAGAGGTGGGGCGACATAGATCTGTAGATTGAGCTACATATGGTGCGGGCAGGATCCTTGAGGTGCCCAAACTCTTGGATCACATACGAGCTATGGGAGCCCTTAAAGACAGTAGCAGGATGACTAGAGTTAATTGGTGCAAAGGATTATGGAGGCACGGTGGCAGTGAGGACGTTGAAGACTGGAGCAGTGCAGTGCAAAGGCAACAACAACGTGGAAGCAACAACGCAAAGGCTGATGGGACTTTTGCAACGCAGAGGGGTAGTGCTTACTCAGTGTAAAGCAACAACATCGTAGAGCTTCAGAGGGTCAACGCAGTTTAGCAGTAGTGGGTGCTTCAGTATCAAGATGTAGTCAGACTGATTTGTCTGTCAGGATTTTGGGTGATGGCCTTCAGTTGCTTACTTCTCAGCGACTGAGTTGCAGTGCAACAGTTAGTAGTCGCAGTGCTATGGGCAACATAATGCAGCGTTTGAGAGGGAGTTGTAGTACAATGACTGTGGCAAAGTCATGGGCAGCAGTATAGAAGGCAACAACGCAGTGGATGAGGTGCAGCAAGCCGAGCATCAACAACGCAGGGGACCGATGCCATGGATTAGAGTAACACTTCTGGAGTGAAGTGTTGCTAGAGCACATTCCTTGCTAACAGGGAGTGTTGATTTTTGGGTAGCATCGGATGTGCTCTAGCTTCGAAACTTTGTGGAGGGGCTAGGACACATGAGATCTCCAAGACCCATAAATTGTTTGGAGAAATTCCACCCGGTGTTAAAGTTATTCAAATAACTAATTATTTTAATGGAGACCCTAAGTCTAACTCAAGGACATTAAATAATTAAAGTGAATTAATTAAAACATGTGGGTGAGAATGTTCTAAGTGACATGGATCAAGTCTTTTCTAACCTTAGTTGTCGATTAGAGATTAGATCACGACCGTTGATTGTTCAACGAGAAAAGTATTAAAGGAAGGCTCGAGGTTAGTTGGAGAAGACACAGAGCGGTAGCACTTGAGCTAGGTCAAAATTATGGGGCACGGTTTGTTGAGAATTTTCAAGTGAGCTTACAGTGCAGCGAGGGGTAGATTGACAGAGGGATTTCTGAATCCGAGGCCGAGAATACAATTGCAGAGAGGCAGATCTGTACTAGAGAGGCAGCGCAGTCTAGGAAGGGTGATGCAGAGGCAGTGTAGGCCTAGCAGGGGTGATGCAAACCCAGCCAGTCTCACGCAGAGCCAGGGCAGCGACTGATGCAGTCACAGGAGGGTGACGCAGGCCAGGAGGCGCTGACGTAGAGCCAGAGGTTGCAACGCTGGGGTTTCAGTGGGTCAGAAAGGACTCGTATTCAGCAGATTAGACAGAATGACGCAGCCACATTGAAGGGTGACTGCGTAGGCACCTGTGGGTTTCCTCATTCTCAGCTGGATCATCCATATTTTCTGTCTCTGGAGATAGAGGTACATCTCCCGGGATTTCTCTGTTGGGCAAACCATTACTGGTGCCCTTGTTTGTATTCGAAATTCTGCATAATAATAAAACCCTCGAGAGTTGCTGCACCAGTTTTCCCGCATTGGGTCTTTCCAGGGACATTTGTCCAAAAAATATCGTGTGTCCTTTGTCATTGTGCTTAATTCTTTAGTACTTGATTTGTATGTATGTGTAGGCTACAGTAGTATTTACTTCGATGTTTTAGAATAATTCAGGAAAATAACTTGTTAATTAAATCTAACAAGAATGCGAAGTAAATCAGAATACTGCAGTAGGGTTTCTGTAATAAGGATTCAGAAATTTTCACATGGTATCAAAGATATTGCAGATTAGGGGGAACTGAAGCCATCAACGAAGTGATGAAGATTTTTGTTGCAGGAAGGCAGCTGAGACAACACAGATCTGGAAAGAGGCAAGACATCACCAGAGGGACAATGCAAATCCAGCAGGGGTGACACAAAGCTTGTCTAGCTCACGCAGGCCTAGAAGGGTGACACAGAGCCTGTCTAGCTCTGCAGAGCTGACATAGAGGCTGGCGTAGGCCCAAGAGGGTGACGCAGTTTGAGAAGGGGTGACGTTGTGCCAGTTGCCGTGGCTAGAGGTGCAGTTTAGTTCTTCGAAGTTGCTGGTGGGGCATTGTTTCTGCTGGTGCAGAATAGTGTCTAGCAGGGTTGACAAAGTAGGAGGAAACAGTTCCTCAACAGACTTTTTAGCCAAGAAGTTTGAGATCCGATCGACAGAGTGATTGGAGAGGATTGATTCGACATAATTGGTGGAGGATTTCCGGGAAGGAAATCACTGGTCGGAGGGAGCGTATTCTCTAGAGTGTTTCTATCGCCAAGCAACCTAGATCCGGTCTCTTGCTTAGAGCAACAACAGAAGAAGGGAGAAGAGCATCCGTTTCGACATTTTTGAGTAGATATGGCCTCACATGGATTGAGGGATCAGGATAGGTTAGATGGTGCATCTAACTTCGTTATCTAGAAGGACATGATCCTATCTGTCTTGGATTAGTATCGCATCAAAGATCATGCCGAGCAGGTTGTAGCTGTCTCGGTCGATGCTGATCCATTAAAGAAGTATGAGGAAAATCAAGCACGGGCTAAGCGCTTGATTATGGATGGAGTGAAGGATCATGTGGTCCCACATATTTCCGAGAAGAACACGACAAATGACATGTGGACAACGCTGATCAAGCTGTATCAAGGCACCTCCATCCAAAGGAAGATGCTTCTGGAGAATCAGTTGCGACTATTTTGGATGCACAAGGGAGAGAAAATTGACCCCTTCCTCATTAGATTGAAGGAAATTCGAGATCAACTGGTTGATATGGGGGCAACTCCTGATGATGGTCTCATGGTGAGGACTGCCTTGAATGCAGTCATCGATGATTGGGAAACCTTTGTCCAAAGTATTTTGGGTAGAGCACAACTTCCAAATTGGGAGGACATGTGGGCAACTCTTTGTCAAGAGGAGATCAGGAGAATGCCCAAGATGGGTAGCATCAGCGGAGGAGCCAAGATCAAGGAGGAAGATGCGGCTCTCGCATCTAAGGGACAACGACAACAACAAGGGAAGAAGAAAAAGGACCTCTCCAAGGTTCAGTGCTTCAGATGTGGCGAATTAGGACATTTCGCCAATATTTGTCCTCAGAAGAAGAAGGGCAGGGAAGATTCAGATTCTAATGTTGTGGAAACAAAGGGGGATGATTTTCAATGATGATGATGTGGCTATGAGTGCTCATGTACCTCGAGAGAAGAGGTGGGGCGACATAGATCATTAGATTGAGCTATAGATGGTGCGGGCAGGGTCTTTGAGGTGCCCAAAGTTCAAACTCTTGTGATCACATACGAGCTACGGGAGCCCTTAAAGACAGTAGCATGATGACTGGAGTCAGTTGGTGGAGAGGATTATGGAGGCATAGTGGCGGTGAGGATGCTGAAGACTAGAGCAGTGTAGTGCAAAGGCAGTGACATCGTGGAAGCAACAACGCAGAGGCTGATGGGACTTCAACAGCGCAGAGGGGCAGTGCTTACGCGGTGCAGAGCAGCAGCAACACAGAGCTTCAGAGGGTTAGCCCAGTTCAGCATTAGAGGGTGCTTCAGTATCGAGATGCAGCCAGATTGACTTGTCTGTCAGGATTTTGGGTTATGTCCTTTAGTTGCTTACTTCTCAGCAACTGAGTTGCAGTGCAGGAGTTAGTAGTGGCAGTGCTATGGGCAGCATGATGCAGCATTTGAGAGGGAGTTGCAGTATAGATGAGGCAATGACTGTGGCAGAGTCATGGGCAGTAATACAGAAGGCAACAATGCAGTGGATGAGGGGCAGCAGGCCAGCATCAACAGTGCAGAGGACCGATGTCATGGATCAAAGAACGCTTCTGGAGTGAAGTGTTGCTAGAGCACATTCCTTGCGAAGAGTGAGTGTTGATTTTTGGGTAGCATCGGATGTGCTCTAGCTCTGAAACCTTGTGGAGGGGCTAGGACACATGAGATCTCCAAGACCCAGAATCGTTTGGAGAAATTCCACCCGGTGTGATAGTTATTCAAATAACTATTTATTTTAATGGAGGCCCTAAGTCTAACTGAGGGAAATTAAATAATTAAAGTGAATTATTTAAAACATGTGGGTGAATTCTACGTGATTGTTCAACGAGAAAAGTATTAAAGGAAGGCTTGGGGTCAGTTGGAGAAGACACACAAAGCAGTAGCACTTGAGCTAAGTCGAAATTCTGAGGCACAGTTTGCTGAGAATTTTTGAGTGAGCTTCAGTGTAGCGAGGGGCAAATCGACAGAGGAATTTTTGAATCCGAGGCCAAGACTACAATTGCAGAGAGGCAGATCCGTACCAGAGAGGCAACGCAGTCCAGGAAGGGTGACGCAGAGGCAGCGTAGGCCCAACAGGGTTGATGCAGAGGCAACGTAGGCCCAGCAGGGTGATGCAGAGGTAGCGTAGGCCCAACAGGGGTGACGCAGACCCAACCAGGCTCACACAGAGCCAACGCAGAGGTTGACACAGTCACAAGAGGTTAACGTAGGCCAGGAGGGGCTGATGCAAAGCCAAAGGATGCAACGCTGGGGCTTCAATGGGCCAGAAAGGGCTCGTGTTCCGCAGATTAGACAGAGTGACGCAACCACACTGAAGGGTGACAGAGTGACTGCATAGGCACCTGTTGGGTTCCTCATTCTCAGCTGGATCAACCATATTTTCTGTCTCCGGAGATAGAGGTACATTTTCCGAGATTTCTTTGTTGGGCAAACCACTACTAGTGCCCTTGTTTGTATTCATAATTCTGTGTAATAATAAAACCCTCAAGAGTTGCTGCATCGGTTTTCCCGCATTGGGTTTTTTCAGGGACATTTGTCCAAAAAATATCGTGTGTCCTTTGTCATGTGTGCTTAATTCTTCAGTACTTGATCTGTATGTATGTTTAGGCTTCAGTAGTATTTACTATGATGGTTTACGGAATAATTCAGGAAAATAACTTGTTAATTAAATCTAACAAGTAGGAGAAGTAAATCAGAATACTGCAGTAGGGTTTTTGTAATAAGGATTCAGAAATTTTCACATATATGATGTTATCTTTATAAGCTAAAAATAGTTTCTGTTGAGTAGGTTTAGGCATATAGCTCTGAACAGTTAATTTCTATGAGATCTATAAATATACCTCTCGACAAAAGTGAAAACAGGGACAAGAATACTGAATTTTATGTTATTCATACTCTGTTTCGCAATTGAAATTTCATTTCCTCCATAACTGTTCAATGCGTGGTTAGTACTTGGTTGATCGTCCCAGCGTTACCTACTTCTCGTGGAGGGCCCCCTCGAGACAGTAAGGTATTTTGTTTATTTACAGTTTGCATTTTAGTTTATGTTTTGTCAATTTTGTTAAATATTTGCGTTTTGATTTTCTTTAGATCCGAGCTTGAAATCGTTCTGCTAATCATTTTCATTTCAGAGAATTCAGATGCACATGGATAAAATAGAGTTTAACACCTATGAGATAGATAGTATTCTCTTTTATAGTTGATTATCCTTCTGGAAGCATATCCATTTTAAAGTGTGATTTCCATTTAAATAGGAGCAATTCCATTTATGCAAAGTGTGTGATTTACATCCCACCCAAAGAGTGATTTCCATTTATGCAAAGTGTGTGATTTCCATTTATGCAAAGTGTGTAATTTCTATTCGAGAAAAGGGTGATTTCCATTTGAACAAGTGTGAGATTTTACAAGCAAGTGTGATTTCTTTCAAAATCAATGAGTGATTTTTATTTCAAGTAAAGTGTGAGTGTGAAGTTTTCTTTTGAGAAGAGTGTGATCATTATTTCTAGAATTAATTTCATTTTGTATAAGTGATTAATTTCCTTACATAGCCTTAAAAACACATGTGCATTTTGATAACTCAATTTAACTTAGAAATTTGTGTGAGTGACAAAAACTCTGTGCACATACTGTGCACATACATTTCATAAGCTTACCAGCCTTGGTTGATAATTCATCTAAGTAATTTAAGATCAATTAAATTACCAAACAACCTTCTTTTAGAGTTTTCCATCCTTTGAATCCACTGCCTCCTTGATAGTTCTGGGATCATAAACAGTAACAGGTAAAGAAAAGTTTGAACATAAATCAGATGGGCTATACCTCTCTAGTTGCCTTCTTTCCCGAATTGATCTCCTCAAAACCGGAGTGTGTGGTTCTTCTTCTTCTTCTTATTCTTGTTCTTATGTGGAGTCTAAATATTCATTCTTCAGATGAAATTCTATCTTCTCTGGTTCCTTCTTCCTTGGTAGGACTTCTTGTTTCATGACATCCCTCACTTCTCTGAATACCACATCTTGACTGTACACAACCTTTCTTGTTTTTGGGTTCCAAAGCTTGTAACTTTTTAAATCATCTTTATTCCCAATAAGATGCACCTTTCAGATTTGCTATCCAACTTGGTTCTTTTTTCCTTTGGAACATCAACATATTTATTGCAGCCAAATACCTTGAGATATGAGAGAGAGGGTTTCTTACCAGTCCATACCTTATGTGGAGTCTTATTCTCCAACGTTGATGAAGGTGATCTATTAAACATGTAACATGCAGTATCCACTGCCTCTGTCAAGAATTCTTGCCCTAATCCAACACCACTGAGCATGCTCCTTGCCATTTCCATCTACGTTCTGTTCATTCTTTCTGCAACTGCATTTTGTTGAGGTGTGTATGGAATAGTCTTTTGCCGTGCTATACCACACTTCTTACAGAGCTCTTCGAATTCCTTCTGGTAGAACTCTCCGCCATTATCTGTCCTCAACACCTTGATCTTCTTCTCTGTTTGATTTTTCACCAGAGCCTTAAATTCTTTAAACTTGTAAAAGACTTCATATTTCTTTCGGATGAAATATATCCATGTATTCCTTGAGAAGTCATTTATAAATGAGACGCATTACACATATTTAGCCAGTGATGGAGCCGACACAAGTCCAAACACATCATTGTGGTGCACAAGCTCTAATATTCCTTATGCCCTCTTAGCACCAGAGGGAAAACTCACCTGATTCCGCTTCCCATATACACAATGTTCACAAAAATCAAAATCTAGAGAGCAATTAGGCATACCTTCTGCCATACCATTACCATATAGTATCTGAAGGTCCTTCTCTCCAATATGTCCCAGTCTTTGATGCCATAACATAGTCATTTCACTAGAGAGTACAAGATTTCTTGCTCCACTTTCAAGAATGATAGAACTGTTGCACCCATCAATAACATTATTGCCTAAAAGCTTGTGCATAGTTCCTACTTGAACTCCCCTCATCAATACCATTGCTCCTCGAACCATCTTACATGTACCTTTCTCAAACACTGTCTTCCTGCATCATCCATTTTTCTTACAAAATTTAGATGTCTGGCCAATCCAGGAATGTGCAAAACACCAAGAAGTTTTGTAATCCTTCCACCTATTAAATTTAGCTTGAATTTTCCTCGACCTATGATTTCGGTCTTCCTTTCGTCACATAGGAAGACATCACCACCATCATACTTCTCGTATTCTTAGAACCACTCCCTATGAGGAGTCATGTGGAAAGATGCACCTGATTCAATCAACCACGCCTCATGATCTACATGTGTACTTGAAGAAGAAGCCAAGTGTGAAAATTTATGAATACAATAATGCAGAAATCCTATTGTAGTATCTTGGTGTACTTCTCCTATTTGAAATTCAATTATACAAGTTATTTCCAGAAGATATTCAGAAAATATCGAAGTAAACACAAATAACAACCTACACACATACATACCATTTACTGAATATTACGCTCATTCAACAAAGTGACATTGTTTTTTCGGACAATTGTCCCCGAAAAAACCTAATGCGGGAAAACTTGTGCTGGAGATTTGAGGGTTTATTATTATTAAGTAGAATCTGAGTACAACAAATCTGGGCACCTTACTGGTTAACCCGACAGAGAAAAATAGATCCGTAGCAATACCTGCTGTTCTGGAGACTGAACACTTGACTGATCCACACCCTCAAACGCGATTTACAAGACTCAACCACTTTCTGCCTCTAGAAACCCCAACGCTGCCCCTGAAGCCCCTGCGTCAACCCTGCTAGCCTCTATGTGCCTCTGTGCTAGCCTGGAGAGGGCTGTGTAACCCCAAACTGGGTGATGCAGTCCCTACGTTGCCCTGGATGGCCTCTGCGTAACCCTGGAGGTCTCCTGCTGGCTCAGCGTTGCCCCTTCTGGGCTTGCGTAGCGGCTGAAGCCCTCTGCGCTACGCAACTGTTGCTGCCCTTGCTCCTTTGCGCTGCTCCTCTGCCTCTTGATGAATCTTGGCTCCGGGATCAGATCATTCCCTCAGCCAATACTACCCCTCGCTGCAGAAAACTCTTCTAGAAATTCTTAACAAATCCGCCCTAGAATTCCAGCTCAGTCTCTCAGCTCTGCCTCCGTGTGTGTGTGTCTCCAATTGACCCCCAAGCCTTTCTCTTATACTTTTTCGTTGACGCATCAACGACTGTGATTTAATCTCTTATCGACGGCTAAGATTAAAAGATTGTTTGATCCGCGTCACTTAGAACATTTCATCACATGTGTTTAATTAATTCACTTTAATTTTTCTAATTCCCTAAGTTAGACTTAGGGTCCTCATTACAAACATTTATTATTTTAATATCTCGCACATAAGATGAAATTTCTCCAAACGCTTTCTGGGTTTTGGAGGTCTTGTGTGTCTTAGCCCCTCCACAAAATTTCAGGGCTAGAACACGCCTGATGCTACCCCAATACACAAAATCTCAACACTTCCTCTTAGCACGGAGTGTGCTCTAGCAATACATCCACACCATGTAACAAAAGATCTTGTCATTGGTCTCTGCGCTGATGATGCTTGGCCTGCTTCCCTCCATCCACTGCGTTGCTGCTCTCTGCACTGCTGCCCATGTCACTGCCACTGACACTACCACATTTGTATTGCAACTCCCTCTCAAATTGCTACATCATGTTGCCCATAACACTGCCATTGCTAATTGCTGCATTGCAACTCAGTTGCCGAGAAGTAAGCAACTGAAAGACTCCTGCCCAATCGTTGACAGACAAGTCAGGCTGCATCCTATCACTGAAACTCCCTTGGCTGTTGCTTTACGTTGTCCTCCTGAAGCCACTGCGCTGCTACATCTTTGCACTGCGTGAGCACTGCCTCTCTGCACTGTTGAAGTCCCATTAGCCTCTGCGCTGCTACCTCTACGCTGCTACTGCCTTTGCACTGCGCTGCTCCCTTTACAACATCTCAACACTGCCCTCTGCTTCACTGTGAACTTCTACAACCATCTCTCTACTTGTAGCACTACCGTCTTAAGGCTCTCGTAGCTCGTATGTGATCTAAGGGTTGGGCCTACTCAAGGATCCTGCCTTCTTGATCTGTAGCTGCTCTACAGATCCATATCGCCCCACTTACGTTGCTCATGAGTTCTCATGGCTATGTCATCATCACTCCCATCATCCTTTGCTGCTGCAGCCATGGAATCAGAAGCTCCTTTGTCCTTCTTCTTGGGACAAGTGCTGGTGAAGTGTCCAAGTTCGCCACAATTAATGCACCAGACGTTGGATAGGTCCCTCTTCTTCTTCCCTTGCTGCCTTCGTTCCTTTGATGCAAGGGCTGCATCATCTTCCTCTTCTTTCTTCACCCTGACAGTTCCGTCGTTGCTGTTCTGCCTCTTGGTGATTCTCCTGATCTCCTCTTGACAGAAGATTGAACACATGTCTGCCCAAGACAGTAATGCTGCCTTGCCCAGTATGCTTTGGACAAACGTTTCCCACTCCTCGGTGACTGCATTCAGGGGAGTCCTTACCAAGAGCCCTTCATTCGGAGTTGCACCCATGGCAATCAGTTGATGCTAGATAGTCTGAAGTCGGAAAAGGAAGGGATCTATCTCCTCACCTTTTTGCATCTGGAACAACCTTATCTGATTCTCTAGAAGCATCTTTCGTTGAACGGAGCTTCCTTGATACATCGTCTCCAAAGCGGTCCACATCTCATTTGCCGTCTTCTTTTCGGTAATGTGTGGCACGACGTGATCTTTTACTCCGTCCATAATCAAACGCTTAGCCCGCACTTGATTTTAATTAAATTTCTTCAGAGGATCAGGATCTGCAGGCTCAGCTAGGACATTCTCCGCATGGTTCTTGATGCCGTACTCATCCAGGATTGTCAGTATCCTGGCTCTCCAGATGATGAAGTTGGACACACCCTCCAACCTGTCCTGATGTCTCAGCCCGTGAGAAGCCATCTAGCTCAAATCTAATGGAACAATACTCCTCTCCCTCTTTCTGGTGAAAGACTCAACATAAATGTTGGATCTGGGTTTCTTGGCGATCAGAAAGCCTCTATAGTAGCTAATGCATCTATCAACTCATTTCCCTCTTGGAAATCTTTAGCCAAAACAATCGAACAATTCTCTCAAATCACCCTCCTGATCGCATCTCAGATCTGTTTGGCTCAGATCTGGTGAGTGATTGTCTTCCTCCCGCTCTTTGTTGACTTAGCTAGGCACAATTCTGCACCAACAGAATTTCCACCACACCAGTAACTGCTGAAGATCTGAAGCACTGCTTCTGGATCTTGGCAATACTGCTCCGCAACAGAAAAATAACAGGACTGCGTCCCTTTGGCTGGCCTCTGCGTGAGCAGACTGGCCTAGCGTAGCCTCTGTGTAGCGGCTGCGCAGCGCAGGCTGCTCCTGCGCCCCTCTGGAGGGTGCTGCGCTGTCTTTGCATCACCCAGATGCGATTGCGTAGCCCTTTATGGAACTGCGTCCTCCTGCTGTTGAGTTGCCCTTTTCGGATCTGCTGCTTCAGCTACTACCCTGCAAAAAATGTCTTCATATGATTTTGTTGGAGATTCAGCTTGATCTGCAATCGCTTTGATACCATGTGAAAATTTCTGAATACAATAATGCAGAAATCCTACTGTAGTATCTAGGTTTACTTCTCCTACTTGAAATTAAATTATACGAGTTATTTCTAGAAAATATTCGTAAAATACCAAAGTAAACACAACTAACAACCTACACACATACAGATCATTCACTGAATATTACGCTCATTCAACAAAGTGACACAGTTTTTTTGGACAATTGTTCTTGTAAAAACCCAATGCGGGAAAACCGGTGTAGCTGATATGAGGGTTTATTATTATTAAGTAGAATATGAGTACAACAAATCTGGGTACCTTACTAGTTAACGCGACAGAGAAAAATAGATCCGCAGCAATACCTGTTGTTTTGGAGACTGAAAACTTGACTGATCCACACCCTCAAACGAGATTTACAGGACTCAACCACTTTCTGCCTCTAGAAACCCCAGCGCTGCCCCTGAAGCCCTTGTGTCAGCCATGCTAGCCTTTGCGCTGGCCTGGAGAGGGCTGCGTAACCCCAGGCTGGGTGACGCAGTCCCTACGCTGCCTTGGATGGCCTCTATGTAGCACCTGCGTAGCGGCTGAATCCCTCTACGTTGCGCAGCTGCTGCTGCTGCCCTTGCTCCTCTGCGCTACTCCTCTGCCTCTTGCTGACTCTTGGCTCTGGGATCAGATCATCCCCTCAGGCAATACTACCCCTCGCTGCAGAAATCTCTTCTAAAAATTCTTAGCAAACTCGCCCTAGAATTCCAGCTCAGTTTCTCATCGCTGCCTCCGTGTGTGTGTGTCTCCAACTGACCCCCAAGCCTTTCTCTTATAATTTTTTGTTGACACATCAACGGACGTGATTTAATCTCTTATCGACGACTAAGATTAAAAAACTGCTTGATTTGCGTCACTTAGAACATTTCATCACATGTGTTTAATTAATTCACTTTAATTTTCTAATTCCCTAAATTAGACTTACGGTCCTCATTAAAAAAATTAATTATTTTAATATCTCACACATAAGATGAAATTTCTCCAAACGCTTTCTGGGTTTTGGAGGTCTTGTGTGTCTTAGCCCGTCCATAAAATTTCAGGGCTAGAGCACACTCGATGCTACCCCAATCCACAAAATATAAACACCAAGTACATTTCCCCACCTTCATCTGAGGTGGTTTTCGCCTCTACAGAAGGAGCATCATCAGATCTGTTTCCTTTGTCAGTAGTTTTATATCTATAGTCATTTTTGTAGTGCCTTTCTTTTTCGCATTTCCAGCATACCTTTACAAATTTTCCTAGAGATTAAGATCTCCCACTTGAGGACTTATTTCTATTTCTATTGTGGGATTGTCCTCTTACACACAAGACATCTCCTTTCTAACTCTCCATATTTTTCTGTCTCATCTCCTCCGATAACAAGGTTGAGACTATTTCATCAAATTTCAAGGTAGTTGTATTGCTACCTATGGCAACAACTAGACTATCCCACGAGTCTGGTAG
This sequence comes from Pinus albicaulis, assembly GCA_034641835.2. Classification (NCBI taxonomy): domain Eukaryota; kingdom Viridiplantae; phylum Streptophyta; class Pinopsida; order Pinales; family Pinaceae; genus Pinus; species Pinus albicaulis. Next base: position 1,012,914,418 of record CM076583.1, read on the forward strand.
AGAACACAATAAATTGATGCAGTTATCTTCGTTTGAAATTTTAATATCAATAGATAATAACTGACTTACCACAGTATTGTATTCAGTTGCTCTGTCACTGTGTCTCCATCCCTCATCCCTAGGTTATACAACTTTTTTCGTAGGAGCAATTTGTTCACTAGGGATTTAGATTGATACAAAGCCCCTAACTTGTTCCACAAAGACTTTTCTATAGTTTCTCCAGAAACATTCAGTAATATTGAATCTGAGACAACTATATTGTGCTCTTTGCCTTTCAATCCAACTTGGTCCAATCTTCTGTCGACATTGCCATTGATTTAGTACCTAGATCCACCACAATCCACTGATCTTTATCCACCAATAGATCCTCTATCTTAAGCTTCCAAATCTAAATACTCTGTCTATGAATTTCTCGATCTCTATATTCCCACTATTTTCCATCTTCTTTCATTGCAAGAATCGATCTTGCGGATCTCCCACTGCAACAAGGTCTACCAAAGGCCCAATCAAAACCCTTCAACCATAAAGGTGTCCCCTTGAAGCCAAAATTTCCCTGATACTAAATGAATGTTTTAACCCTCTATAGAAATGACTTGCAAACAAATTCTTAAAAAAAACAGAAAATATGTAATGGCGAGAACATAAAAATATACATAGATAATTTTCTCCTGGAACCCAAATTGGGAAAACTAGATTAAAATTTAATTATCTTCCTTTCGATGTTACAATACATTATATACATGTCGAAGAATTCATAAACCCCCAATCCATTAACTTTGCATCAAAACATAACCATAGTTCTCTTGACTGGATCTGCAAAATACCATGGGAAAAACCATCATGCCCAAAACCATGCACAAAAATCCATGCACAAGACCATGGGTAGGTCTGCCCACCATCCATGGGCCTTCCCTCCATCCTTGGGTTTGCCCTACCATCCTGGGGCTAGTCGTGCAAAGAATTTAACACATACCCAACAATATATCTTGACACAAGATTCTTGGTAGCAAGTTGGGTTAAATTTTATCTTCCTAGCCTAGGGGCACTGTTAGGGCCTTAGCCTAACTTCCCTACATTAGCGTACTTAGAAGTTAGTCAAGTAATGTACGAGGCCATCTTCTTTAAATAAGGCTTGTTAAATAGTGAGCAGGTGGTTACTTACTGTAAAGGTTTCATCCTTATTAAATAAAGCCTTCTCATCAATGATGGGATGGTTACTCACCCATGTGGGTAACCTACAAGGGAAATTATTTTTCTCCTATTGTTTCAGCTTGCTAGCCAATAGCCCTATGATGATCTACAAATTGCTAGCCTCAGAGGCCTCTCATCCATGCTTCGATCAATGCTTTATTTCATCTAGCCTGTTAACACGATGAAGGTGGGTCATCTATTATAAGGTACATTAACAATTTTTGTATTCAAGTGCTTTCATTTAATGTTCAAAGGGAATTTTTGTATGGATCACAAGTTGAGTTGGATGATAGACCATTTTTGGTTGTACTCTTGTTTCCATGCTTTACCTTGGTGGTTATCACTTGCCCTTAGTTCAGTGTGACCCTCCTTGAGGCCTTTCTTTCACTGTCTAGGAGAGACACAAATAGGAGGTTGTGATTGATGTTGCATGTCCATGGTAACCCATACTTTACACTTTCCATCTCTCCCTTGTATCCACATCCCATCTTCAGGTTGATTGCTATCTATCACCGCTATTGGTTCTCTATTTTCGTCATCCTTGAGTAGGGGCTTGGATACTTTTTCCTAAGAGGTTGATGCAACAGAAAGAAAGGAAAAAGCATGAGCCACAATGTTAAAATGCAAAATATTGGCAGGGATGAGTGAAAGTACATGGACAAAAGCCTAGCCTGAGCTCTACCCTGCTCATTAGCTCTCACCTACTTCCTGGCTAATGCATGAGCTATCTAAATAAAAGGAACTTTGATTATCCCAACAATGATGAGCAATGAAATGCTTCATATTTAAGGGGTCAATGGTGAATCAATGAAAGCTTGAAACCTAAGCTATGTATTTGAAAGAAGAATCAATGAAGAAAAAGGCCCACAAGAGGGGTAGTAAAAATTGGCCAAGGGAAGGGGTAATTTAGGCCCCATGAATGCTCCCTCTTCACATCATAATGCTCAAGGATGTTGGAATTTCAGAGCTAGTACAAGATTGTGGCATCCTCCATGGAGTAAAATGTATGCCATGACATTGATCACTTGCACTTGTAGTTTGATGGGTTGGCCTAGGAACTGTTCCTCCCCTTAGGGTTGGAAGCACTTAATAAGGCTTTATGATAACTCTCCCATACCTAAGCATGGTACATTTTTACAAATCATAAGCTAGAAAAACATTTGAAGATGATGCTTGTGTAAGTACTTTGATGCCTTTTGCATTAAATATGTCCAACTCTGACACTCTTATGGTTCTTGCATCTATGATGTTGATCTCACTTAATTTTGTGAGTATGTGTAAGAATCTTGCTCCGAGGTACAACTGCCATTCCTTGAGGGATTGTATGATGTTTCTCTAGCTCTTCAAAGAGGATGTCTAGCCCCATTTGTTGACTCTAGTAGGCACCAAATCCAGGACATTGGCCACCTTTTGAGGAGGGTTGACCTTGGGATGCATTTAGCATAGTTTATGACACTCTCCTCTGTCTCCAGGATTTGAAACATTACACATTTGAGCCAAAGCGTTACTTAGAGAACTGATGTACCCCAGAGATGAAAAAATGCCCCCAGGTTGGCATTTCATCTTCTTGATGGACGTTGCCTTATTTTGGGATAGTTTGATGATGATGATGACTTCCAACCCTTTTGGAGGGGATGCCACATCACTTTGCACGATGATGTCATGCCCCAGGTCCATGATGTCCTCTTTGTTGATTTTTGTAGCATCCGAAAGTGTTCCAAGTCTCAAACTTTGCAGGGAGGCTTGGACAACAGCATTCCAAAGAAACCAGAAACAGTTTGTGGAAATTCCACTCGGTTCAAGACTTATTAAAATAAATTATTTTAATGGAGACCCTAAGTCCAAACTTAGGAAAAATAAATAATTAATGGGCATTAATAAGTCAGAGTGTGAATCTTCTAGAAAACATGGATCAAGTCAAGATTTAATCTTAGCCATTGATTAATCTTTTAATCTAGGCCGTTGGTTCTCCAACAGGAAGATTATAAAAGAAGGCTTGAGGGTCACTTGGAAGACAAGCCGGGTACACACTCAGTACCCGAAGATCCATTATGATGTAGAATTCGATCTCAGTGGGAGAGTGGCAGGGCAAGAAGTTGCAAAAGCAGGAGGAGGGTAGGGGTGATCGAGATCAGGGTCGGAGAGCAGCAGTGGGTCACTGAAGGTAGCTTGAGGCTACAGCGTAGAGACGCCATGCAGTCCAGCTCTGGGACTACGCAGAGAATCATGCAGACTGACGCAGGGGCTTGTAGGGGCTGTTCTGGGTATCATAAATTTGTTCGAGAAAGCTGGGTATTCAGTCTTGGTGGTTCAGAATTTATATGCCGAATATTTTCTCTGTAAAGATATCATTTGCTGAAGAATTAATAAAACCCTCATTTGCTGCACCGGTTTTCCCACATTGGGTTTTTCCGGGGACGATTGTCCAAAAATCACTGTGTACATGTGATTGATTCTTGTGCTTATGTTCTCTACTGTTTATTTCTCTGCATATATAATTTTGAATGTTGCAGTAGTATTTATTTCGATATTTGTCGGAGGATTTCTAAATAATAACTTATTGAAATAATAAGTAGGAGAAATAAATCTATCACTGCAACTGGTTGAAAATTTTCACATGGTATCAGAGCCAAAGATGAATAACAGAGAGGGGGCATCTATCAGTGAACGAAGATCTACGCAGTTCTCCAGGGCAACAACACAGAAGGGTTCACGCAGTCCTCCAGGAGGGGGAGGAAGAACGATAGAACGGATGGATCACGATGTATATGTATTGGCATCCAGATTAGAGGAAGATTTTGCTTGTGTGTGAAGCACTACATCCTCAGATGTCTGGTATATTGACAGTGGAGCCTCTGCTGACATGACGGGAGTACGAGACTGTTTTCCGACTACCAATAAGAGCAGATGAATTTCAAAATAACCATGGGTAATAAAGAAAAGTGCACTCCCATTGGGAAAGGCACCGTAGTTTTTCAGACCGAGGTAGGGAACAAAATCTGGGTCACTAATGTACTGCATGTGCCGGGTTTGGGGATGAATCTACTCTCAGTGTCACAGCTTCAAAACCGAGGATATGACGTCTACTTTATTGGCAATAGAGTCTATGTCAAGCACCCTAGTTGGAAGAAGAAGGCACAAATCAGAGTAAGAAGCAACAAGCTGTACATGCTACAACTTGATTCCCCAATGGCACTAGTTGGCAGCGCAAATGAAACGGATCTGAATGAGCTATGGCACAGAAGAATGGGGCATTTGCATCATGGGGCGTTGAGAACTCTCCAGAAGACTGTCACAGGTGTTCCAGAATTGAACATCAAGAGGGATGATGTCTGCAAGGGGTGCGTATTGGGGAAATATGCCAAGGCAACATATCAGAGAAGCAACAATAGGGCCAAGGGTGTGTTGGATTTAGTACACTCAGATATTTGCGGGCCGATGTCCACGAGAGCTCTTAGTGGTGCCGAATATTTCGTCACCTTCATTGATGACCATTCCAGGGAAACCTGGATCTACTTCTTGAAGACCAAGGATGAAGTCTTCAGTTGATTTAAAGAGATCAAAGCTCTGGTGGAAAATCTAACAGGGAAGCGGATCAAGGTATTGCGATCAGATAATGGAGGTGAATACATAGATAAATAATTCACCGGATTCTGCGCAAGGGAAGGCATCAAAAGAGAATGGACAACTCCATACAATCCGGAACAGAATGGAATGGAAGAAAGGAAGAACCAGACTATTTTTGAAGCAACTAGAGCTATCTTGTATGACCAAGACATGCCCAAATTCCTATGGGATGAAGCATGTAATACAACTGTCTACATTCAGAACATAACTCCTCACACTGCACTGGGAAAGATCACGCCAGAAAGTGTCTTCACTGGCAGCAAGCCCGAAGTGAGTCACTTTAGGATCTTTGGCAGTACAACTTACTGTCATGTACCTAGTGAGAAGAGGAAGAAGTTGGAGATGACTGTTGAAAGGGGGTATTTAGTAGGATACAACGAGAATGCAAAGGCTTATCGCATCTACATTCCTGAGAGCAGGAAAGTAGTGGTGCGAAGAGATGTGAAATTTATGGAGGAGAAAGCCTTTAGAAGATCACGAGAATTGCCTTCTGCTACATAGTCAGAGGAAGAGCCTCTGGTCCAACCCCAACAACTAGCAACAGAAAATTCAGTTGCCTCTCCAAGACATAGTGTTCCAAAGGATGGGTCTCCCGAGGATTTGCAAGAAGGAGAGTTGGTAAATCCACTCACAACCAGTGGAAGAATGAGCAGGGAACTTCGACAGATTCTGAAGGATGCAGAGGATTTTGTCAGAAATCCCAGGAATGAGAAGAGACAACGTAAGCAGCCTGAGAGGTATCGAGCCTTGGTTGCTCAAGTCGGAGAACCCTCCAGTTTTCGGGAAGCTGCTTAGCACCAGGTATGGGTTGATGCAATGGTGGAAGAGTATAGTTCCATCATGACAAATGATGTTTGGGAAGTAGTACCCAGACCACATGAGAGATATGTTGTAGGATCCAGGTGGATCTACAAGATCAAGCATGCTCCAGACGGCAGCATCGAGAAATTTAAAGCCAGGTTCGTGGCTAAGGGGTATGCTCAGAAGGAAGGAATAGACTATGAAGAAACCTTTGCCTCAGTAGCCAGATACACATCTATTAGGTCTGTGATATCCCTTGTTGTGCAGATGGGATGAGAAATTCACCAAATGGATGTCAAGATGACATTCTTGAATGGTGTGATAGAAGAAGAAGTGTATATAGAACAACCGGAGGGCTTTGAGACACATGATCAAAAAACTCATGTGTGCAGATTGAAGAAAGCATTATATGGACTGAAGCAAGCTCCTAGAGCCTGGTATGGTCGGATTGACAACTATCTGTAGAAGATGGGATTTGTCAAGAGTGATGTAGATCCCAATCTCTACTATCTAAGAGTAGGGAGTGAGCCATTGATACTGGTATTGTATGTGGATGATCTGTTCTTGACATGATCATCAAGGCTCATCACAGATTGAAAGAAGAATTTAGCTGAAGAGTTTGACATGAAGGATCTGGGACAGATGCACTATTTTCTGGGGTTGGAAGTTTGGCAGTAGGATGGGGAGATCTTCCTTGGTCAAGGAAGATACACTACAGAGATTCTGAAGAGATTTTAGATGGAGGATTGTAGACCCATGACCACTCCAATGATTACCAACTGGAGGAAAGTCAACACGTCCGATGATGATGAAACTGATCCTACGCTGTACAGGAAGCTCATAGGGTCATTGATGTATTTGGTAAATACAAGGCCAGACATCTCTTATGCTGTTAATACCCTAAGTCAGTTCATGGTGGAACTAAAGAGGGCACATTGGGCAACAACCAAACATGTTCTCAAATACCTTCGAGGAACAATCGAGCTTGGATTGAAGTACACCCGTGACAATGGTGTCAGGTTGAGTGATTTTACTGATGTGGATTGGGCTGGAAATTCAGTTGATCGGAAGAGTACCAGTGGGTACTGTTTCAGTCTGGGATCAGGAATGACTTCCTGGTGCAGTAGGAAACAGAAGTCCGTGGCACTAAGTTTAGCAGAGGCAGAGTATATGGCAGCTAGCATAGCTTCGTGCAAAGGCATATGGCTTAGGAAACTGTTAGTAAATCTACTCAAGGAGAAAATGGAAGCGACCAACATTTTATGTGATAATTAGAGTTGTATAAAGCTCTCTGAAAATCCTCTGTTTCATGATAGGTCGAAACATATTGACATTCTGCGTCAATTCATCAGGGACTGGGTATAACGTGGAGCTGTTCAGTTGCAGTACACTCCAACAGGAGAACAGGTGGCAGACATCCTCACCAAGGCACTGGGAAAGACAAAATTTGTCTACTTCAGAGAGAAGATGGGGATGATGAAGAATCCCTTCTAGTAGCAGGAATGGAGGATTCAGCATTCAGAGGGAGCTGTGGTACAGATGCAGCAAGTGATAGTGGCAGTGTCAAAGGCAGTAGTACAGGGGGCAGCAAGGTAGAGGGTGCTTCAGAATCAGAGCAGGATGCAACAGGCATATTGTTGGAACACTTTCCTCGCTAAGAGTGAGTGTTGATTTTTGTAGCATCCGGAAGTGTTCCAAGTCTCAAACTTTGCAGGGAGGCTTGGACAACAGCATTCCAAAGAACCCATAAACAGTTTGTGGAAATTCCACTCGGTTCAAGACTTATTAAAATAATTAATTATTTTAATGGAGACCCTAAGTCCAAACTTAGGAAAATGAAATAATTAAAGGGCATTAATAAGTCAGAGTGTGAATCTTCTAAAAAACATGGATCAAGTCAAGATTTAATCTTAGCCATTAATTAATATTTTAATCTAGGCTGTTGGTTCTACAACAGGAAGATTAAAAAGAAGGCTTGAGGGTCACTTGGAAGACAAGTCGGGCACACACTTAGTACACAAAGGAGATCCATTATGATGTAGAATTCTATCTCAGTGGGAGAGTTGTAGGGCGAGAAGTTGCAGAAGCAGGAGGAGGGTAGGGGTGATCGAGATCAGGGTTGGAGAGCAACAGTGGGTCACTGAAGGTAGCTTGAGGCTACAACACAGAGACCCCACACAGTCTCCACGCAGATTCACGCAGTCCAGCTCTGGGACTGCGTAGAGAATCACGCAGACTGACGCAGGGGATTGTAGGGGCTGTTCCAAGTATCATAATTTTGTCCGAGAAAGCTGGGTATTCAGTCTTAGGTGGTTCAGAATTTATCTGCCGAATACTTTCTCTGTAAAGATATCACTTGCTGAAGAATTAATAAAACCCTCATCTGCTGCACCGGTTTTCCCACATTGGGTTTTTCAGGGGATGATTGTCCAAAAATAACTGTGTACATGTGATTGATTCTTGTGCTTATGTTCTCTACTGTTTATTTCTCTGCATATATAATTGTAGATGTTGCAGTAGTATTTATTTCGATATTTGTCGGAAGATTTCTGAATAATAACTTATTGAAATAATAAGTAGGAGAAATAAATCTATCACTGCAACTGGTTGAAAATTTTCACACCCTTCATGTGGCTTTTGGGATGATATGCACTTCCTTGAGTCATCTATTGTACATTTCGATGAGAGACATACCTTTTGCAGGATGACATCACACTTGGAGGCCTTTTAGCTCACACGTATTAGTTAAAAGAGGCTTGTTTTTATGTTTTATCATTGAGTAAGCTATCCTTGGGGGTTGGTGTGAAAATTTATGAACACGGAAACCCTACTGCAGAATATTGATTTACTTCTCCTACTTTTTTTATTATACACAAGTTATTTAACTGAAATATTCAGAAAAACATCAAAGTAAACACAATCTGTAGCCTACACATATACAGATCATTTACTGAAACATAACGCACATATGACAAAGGATACACATGATTTTTCGGACAAATGTCCCTGGAAAAACCCAATGCGGGAAAACCGATGCAACAACTCTTTGAGGGTTTATTATTAAGTAGAATCTGAATACATCAAGGGCACCAGTAGTGGTTTTCCCGACAGAGAATTTCGCAGCAGTTGTACCTTATCATTCTGAGACAGAAAATATGGCTGATTCAAACCCTTAATGAATTACTGAATACGAGCCCTTTCTGGCCCATTGGAATGCCAACGCTATCCCTCTAGCCTCTGCGTCAGACTTTCCTGCCCAGCGTAGCCTCTACGTCACCCTTCTGGGCTCTGCGCTGCCTCTGCGTCACTCTGAAGCCTTTGTGTTAGCCCTTGCGTTGCCTCTGCGTCACTTTGAAGCCTTTGCGTTAGCCCTTGCGCTGCCTCTGCGTCAGCCTGGCTGGGCTATGTCTCTCCTGCTGGCCTCTGTGCTGCTTGGTACGGATCTGCCAATCTGATTTATGTATTCTCGGCCTCAGATCAGAACATCCCTTGCTGATCTGCCCCTCACTAGCATTGCAAGCTCACTTGAAAATTCTCAGCAAACCGTGCCCCAAAATTTCGACTTAGCTCAAGTGTTGCTACTCTGTGTGTGTTCTCTAACTGACCCCAAGCCTTCCTTTAATACTTTTCTCGTTGAGAAATCAACGACCATGATCTAATCACTAATCAATGCCTAAGTTTAGAGAAAGATTGATCCACGTCACTTAAAACATTCTCACCACATGTGTAAATTAATTCACTTTAATTTTTCAATTTCCGTAAGTTAGACTTAGGGTCCCCATCAAAAAATTTAATTATTTGAATAACTTTTACACTGGGTGGAATTTCTCCAAATGATTTCTGGGTCTTGGAGATCTCATGTGTTCTAGCCCCTCCACAAAGTTTTGGAGCTAGAGCACATCCAATGCTACCCAAAATCTCAACAGTTGGCTTATGATCTATCCAACTTGTAATCACATTTTATATTATTTTTAGGGATTTTAGTCTAATTTTGGATTAAATTGATTTTGTTGCCCTCATATAAGTAGAGGGAAATTGATTTAACTTTATTTCATTGTCACACACACTTGGAGAGTAGTGTGTAGTAGCTCTTTCCATCTCTCTTGGTCGCTATGGAGCATTAAGTGACCAAATTTGCCTTGGGGAGGATATTGTGATTGGATGTTTCTCTCTTTTGGATGATGAAATGATGATTCTTTGGGGATTTTGTGCTAATTTATTGTAAGTATCTTCTTCCATCTTGTACTTGTTGTAGAATTAGGGTTTTAATGAAAATTTCACCAAATTATTGTTCAATCTTTTATTTCTCTAACATCTCCTTGACAAGATTATCATCAAGTTTCTATTGATGAGCCTAAGTGTATCTTCCTCCCATATTGTCTCCAAGAAGATTGAAGGATGCCGAGGTTTGAGGAATTGAGAAACCTAAGTGTAGGTTTCTTTCTCTCCTTTAAATCATTGCCATTGGTCCTCTTCCATAGAAATATATCCTTAGACTCCATTAGCCCTTAATTGAGAAAGACACTTGTCCATTCACTTGTGTCAATCCATAAAATAACAAAAATAAAGCCCTAAATAATTTTTTTAATGTTTCCTAGGGTAAATTAGGGCTAGGTTACAAGAAAATCTTCATTTTTCAACATCATTTACCTTGGACTTTATAGTCCTAGGGTTAGACTTTACATGCACTTAATTGAAAAAGTAAAATTATTATTTTTCATGCATTTTCAACCATTAATTAGGGATAAAATCTAGGGTTTTTATAGTTGTTTTATGTGTTTTCAACCATTGAAAATTGTTGTAACTTAATTTCTTGTTTAATCATTGAATAGCTTGAATTTTAACTTGATTATCATGGATTCTAGTGTTGTTTTGTTATTGCTGTTATAAATATTTGCATGTTGTAATTTTGATATTTAAAACCCTAATTTATAGCAGCAAAGTGTAATTTTTATGTTGCAAGTGTTTGGGAACCTATTTGAGCCCCTTTAGGACTTACTAAGCCCTCTAGATTTAGCCTTAGGGTCCTTTGAACTTGTTATCCAAAAAATATATCTATATTACCCAAGACCCTAATATTTGAATATCCATCCTTGGGTGAATCTTATAGTAGACCCCTTAGGGGGTATTTAGCCAACGCTGCTTGGGTTATTAATTCCTCAGATCTATTGGGGAAGATTCCCCTGTGGGGATAATATCCGACTACAAAGTAGTAGGGGAGTAGTTGCTAAGGTGATAGTGGTGACTAATTCGATTGTTGCTTTCAATCTATAGTACTTAGTGAGGCTTTGAACTAAGGTGCTAGATTTTGCAGAAATAGGGACCACAAGTAGTTAAGGTTTTGCTAATAAAAAACTATTTCTACAACACTTAGGTTGTGAAGGATTGTTATTAAATTTTTTCAAAGAGGTTGTCCCCTTGAAGTGGCCCATGAACATTGTTCACTCTTTTGGAATTCTTATTACAAAGGTTATATTTTGTAGGTTTAATCTTATTGTCTCTTGTCGCGCTTATATTTCCCTAGATAATTTTCATGTTCTGTTGTTTTTGCTGGTTAAGTACATTATAGGTGGTATCCGTGTTCTTTCATCAGCCAACATGTGCTCAAATATTAGCAATTTTTTTAATAATAGAGACATGTTTGAATGCCTTTAAACACAATTCTTTTGTTCAGTGATTAAACATGCTGTTGGGGAAGGATGTGCATAGTGAATACAAGTGGATTCATTTGGTTGGACGGCCTTGTAACCTCTATTGTCACCCCTTCAAGTAGTATCACATCATACATAATAATCCTATGAACTCAATCTTTAACGTACCCTTGGATACTTTGGAATCCCTCTAGGAACACTTGAAACTAGCCTTACATAATCCTCCCAACTATCGTGTTGCTATAGTACACTTTGAACAACACTCAAGGAGATTACTCTTACCTACCATGGAATTAGGTAGTATGGATAAGGGTATGGTCTATCCTTCTTAGTGTTGTGAAAGATTCAATCGAGCACTATCGTTGGAAACCTTCCAATATATTAGAGGACTATAGCTCTTGACACTCCTTTGTCCTTAGAACCTTGCAAACTCTAGCCTTTGCAACATAAGCAACACAATTTCTACATCATTGAGACCATTAGGAATTTGAGCATTTTGTCAGTGCAGTAATACTCAACCAACACTAATACTCCTGCCACCTCGTACAATTATGGGAAACATATCTAAAAACATTCCTTGTGGCATACTAGTCAAATTGGTACAACTTTCAAGTAACTATTTTTTGGTGGACTCGAGTATTATCCCCTAAGGGGAAACTACCTTAGAGGCATCCTCACAAGGGTATATTGTCACTTTCCATGGACCTTCTTACTCAAACTCTCTAGACTTAGGCAATTCTCTCAATATCTCCTTTAGATACAACATTGTGCTACCTCAATTGTGGTATATCAGATATTCCACCATCACCTCTTATTTTTGTAGATGCACTTATGGATGGTATAGTTTGGTTATAGCACGTTTAATTTTGATATTCCATGTATTGATGTTCTTACTTGGATGCGGTGATATAGCTTTAGGTCTTGTTGTGAAAGTAAATCTAATGAAATCCAATAACACTTCATAGCATTATAGTTTTATTGTTTCCTCATCATACCATAGGGGACATGGTTTTCTTTTAGAATTGTTGCCATTTCTTGGGCTAGATTGTACGACCAGGAAACTGGTTAAGGTAACATCTTATACATCCCAACCATACTTGAGACTTTTCATTGTATCCCTTCACTCCATCCTATCCATAAAAAAATATTATCCCCTTTCATGTTTGAGTTATCAAAGATCACAAGAAGGTCTAAATGAAGAAGAGCCCAAGTCACTGAAGCCAAAAAGGATAGGAGGTGGAGAGCTAATAAAGATAAAAGCTAAAAATGTAAAGCTTGAGCAAATGCCACATCGCTGTGAGAGCTAATAAAGATAAAAGCCAAAAATGTAAAACTTGAGCGAATGCCACCTTGTTGTGAGACCATTTCCCCTAGTCCCATGGTTGTCTATGAATATTTAAAGGAAAAGGGACTTGTTCAATGAAATGAACACTTAAAGAAAAAGGAAAAAGGGGTAGTGAGAAACATTGTCGTGGAAAAACAACTTAATGGTAAGCTTCCTCTTTAAAAGGCTTCTATAAATAAAATAAGTGTTGCAAAAATATTGATTTAAAAATCACGTTTTTTTTGCCCAAATGATTAAATTGGCTGATTAAATCAGTGTTTTTTTCATTTTGAAAAAAGTCGCGATTTAATCGTGATTTTTTCGAAAAAATCGTGATTCGATTACTAAAAATCATGGCCCGCACAAACGAATTTTAAAAGATTATTTTGGTTTCATTTTGCAATCACAGGGCAAGGGTGAGAGCTAAGGAGGAGGAGAACTAATCTACAAGGGCGAGAGAAGAGAAAACCAAAGGAATTTAGGATCCCAAGCAAAGAAATTTTGAATTTTCTTCAGCAGGGCGTGTATTTGCTGATTTACCTTCGGTTTCAGTCACCCATATATTTTCCATGATTTTTGCTTGGGTTTGAGTGTGTTTTTTTTGCAATGATTGTTGCATTTAATGGAGAGCATTTTTTTTGGTCAAAAATTCAAAATGTTGATTGTTAATTTTATTTGTTTAAATTCTTCTTGTGCCCTAGGTTCTTTGAGTGGAGGGTTTGAGTGTGTTTTTTTTGCAATGATTGCTGCATTTAGTGGAGAGAGTTTTTTTTTGGTAAAAAATTCAAAATGTTGATTGTTAATTTTATTTGTTTAAATTCTTCTTGTGCCCTAGGTTCTTTGAGTGGAGGGTTTTTTTGTCAAAAATTCAAAATGTTGATTGTTAATTTGATTTTTTAAAATTTAAATTCTTCTTGTGCCCTAGGTTCAATCTTACATTAAGAGTTTAACGAACATGCCAAAAAAATTGGAGTCTGGACCCTATGTGGGAATATGGTGAACCCGATGGGGGGTTTGATAAATTTGACTTGCAAGTTATGTGGGCAGCATATGATAGGGGGAGTATACTGATTGAAATTACACCTTGCACAAATTTCGGGACATGAAGTAGGACTTTGCACAAATACAACTCCATAAATCATCCGTAGAGCCCTCAAATCATTGGAAGATATAAAGACAACGAAACTGAACAAGGAAGCTCTGAAGAACCAAATGTCAGGGGCTAGAGTGGTGGGAGGTGACCGTGAGTGTGGTTCTTCTTCAACATCAATTTCTATAGTCAACCCCATAACTGCCTCATCATTTTTTGTGCCTAGAACCACACTTGGTGCACAACCATCTATTAGGTCAACTCTTAAAAAAAAAAGGAATAAGATGACAAGCTGTTGGGAAGGTGTCTTCTATGGAGTGACATTCTCTTCAACATTGCCAGGAACAATCCATTTTACCAGCCCGTAGTTGATGCTATTGCTATTGTTGGCTCAGGGTACAAAGCCCCTTCCTATGATGACTTGAGAGGGAATATTTTTCAAAATGAAAAGGCTGAATGCACTGCAAGATTGGAGGAGTTCGAGGCATCATGGACACAAGATAGGATGCACTATGATGTTAGATGGTTGGATTGATCAGAAGGGTAGAACTCTTATTAACTTCTTGGTTAATTGTCCCAAGGGGACAATGTTTATGAAATTTGTTGATGCATTTGCACATATCAAAGATGCACGACTATTATGTGATTTGTTGGACGTGTTCATTCAAGAGGTGGGTCCACAACATGTTGTCCAAGTCCTAACGGACAATGCTACAAATTATGTTGTTGTTGGCAGGATGCTTATGGAGAGGCGTCCTCACTTATTTTGGACACCTTGTGCTGCACACTGCATTGATTTGATGTTGAATGACATAGGAAAAATTCCTTTTGTTAAGGATATTGTTGAATCATAAAAAACATGACAAAATTTATATATAATCATGCATATGTGCGTTATTTGATGAGAACATTCACCAATAACAAGGAGTTGGTGTGCTCTGCTATTACACGTTTTCCACTAGCTTCATCTCTTCAATCTCTCTCGAATTCTATGTAGGATGTGAAGAGAATGTTTCTTTCAGAGGAGTGGCATGCTTTGTCATTTAGTTGCAAACTAGAGGGAGAGGCCATATGTAGGCTAGTTTCATACTAGGAAATCTTTTGAGCAGGAGTGCAGGAGGTGTGTAGCATTACTGAACATTTGGTAAAGGTTCTTTGATTAGTTGATGGAGACAAGACTGTAATGGGCTACTTGTATGAGGCCATGGAAAGGGCCAAAGAACCCATTTGCAACTATTATGATGATAAGGGGGATGAGGGGTTTGAGAAAAACCAACTGATATGGATTGATTGATGAGCGATGAAACAATACACTCCATCATCCCATTCTTGCTGTAGGGATATACCTGAACCCCACATTTTCTTACTCATTTTGTTTCATATTTGATACTGAGTTCATGGATGGATTCTTCACTTGTGTTCAGAAGATGGTGTCATCTCCAACAGAACGTGAACAAATTTCTAAAGAAATGGAGATATACAGAATGGCAGGTGGCACATTTAGCTTTGACATGGCTATTCATGACAGGACAACCAAAATGCCAGGTAAGCTTTAGTTGGTTTCAAATTTCAAATTTCATTGTGTAATATCCCTAAAGGGAAAATAACCAGTAATACACAGAAATATGCCAGACAGATATACATAAACAAATGCTGGAACCAGATAATAGATCAAGTACACATAGAATGCCAAAATACTAAGCCATTTTATTAATCTCAGAACACATAGATAGGAGTACAAGATAATCAGAATGAGTGCACCTATCCTTGCCCTAGGCAAGTGGAGACCCTCTTAGACAAACAATGGCTGCAAATAAGGACAGCGTCCTAGCTGGCTGAAGAAGAGCTACTGCTCGAATGCAATGGAGCTGCAAACTGAAGACTAGAAGATGGCTGATCTCAATCCTCCAACCCACACCAATAAAAACGCTGTCTTTGCTAGTGACAGCGCAGAAGACAGATGAAATACTGACCACAGAACCTCCAGATGGCAAGATCAACTCCCCCAAGCTGAAAACACTGAAAACGCTGTCAAATCTCACTCACCAGACTCTGCTCATCAGATCAGCGTCCTCCTTGACTGGATCTGCGTTCTCTCTCCCTCAGATCTGCTAGATCTGAATCCTCCTTTCCAGATCTGTGTCCTATCACTCCAGATCTGCGTCCTCTAAGGCCAAATCTGCTGCTATCTCTTCAGATCTAGGCTGGATCTGACAGTATCTCCTCAGATCTGTACCCTCCAAGGCTGGATCTGATGCTACCTCTCCAGATCTGCACTCTCCAAGGCTGGATCTACCAATATCTCCTCAGATCTGTATCCTCCAAGGCTGGATCTGATGCTATCTCTCCAGATCTGCACTCTCTAAGGCTAGATCTCTCAGATCTGCGTCCTCCAAGACTGGTTCTGCCAATGCCTCCCCAGATCTGCGTCCTTTCTGCCTTAGCCAACTGAATCTGCGTTCTTCCTTCTCTCTGGAACAGCGTCCTACCTCTCAGATCTGATCTGCGTCCTTCCTCCCTCTGGAACAGCGTCCTGCCTCTCAGATCTGCGCAGACACCAGAAGGGGTTTCCTCCTCTCTGAATCTCCACCAGAAAACTGCTGCTACTTACCACTGAAACTGAAGGATGATGCTCAGAAATAACCTCACCAGGGCAGGCACTCGAAGTCCCTCGAGGCTAAGGGTGAAACCAGAAAATAACCTTACCAGGGCAGGCACTCGAAGTCCCCCGAGGCTAAGGGTGATATCTCCGACCGGAGACACTCGGTTGCACTAAACAGTGCTGCAGACCGACTAAACAACCGGCGTGCTGAAGCAGACAGAAGTCTAGCTCTCAATATCAATATCAAATCATGCCTGTCCAAATGAGGTGAGAACCCCACCTTTTATAATGCTAAACTCCCTCCAAAACCTTACCTGCGTCCTTCACTCTCCTTGGCCTGCGCAGTTAACCTTGGGTCAGCCTGATGCCTCCCCATCATACTCATGTGGACCCCCAAGGCCCCCTCTCTAAGTTATAACGTCAATCAACTAGGAAAAACACTTTATTTATAAAGTGAGGTGACTTAAAAGTGAGGTGACCCCTCTTATTTCTCACTTTATTTATTATTTCTAACTAAAGCGGCAAAATTAAACAAAAATGAAATATTCCAATTAGCAAAGCTAATTGGGAATATTACAGTCTCCCCCGACAAAACGTTGCTTGTCCTCAAGCAACTGAAGTGATGGATGCTGTAAGATCCTCTCATCCTCCCAAGTGGCATCCTCATCCGGCAAATTCTTCCATCTCACCAGGAATTCTCTGATCTTCCTGCTCCGCAGCTGTCTCTCCCTAGTGTCAATAATAGCCTCCGGCTGTAACACCAAATGCCCCTCATCATTTGTAGGTGGTAGCTCCTCGGTGACCTTCACATGCTGGCCCAGTGCCTTTTTCAGGCATGATACATGAAAGATGTTATGAATCCGGCTGCCTTGGGGCAGCTCCAACTCATACGCAACCTGCCCGATCCTGCGTATCACCCTGTATGGTCCATAAAAACGAGGCTTTAGCTTCTCCGCCCCCTTCTGCTTGAGCGAAGACTGTCGGTATGGCTGTAGCCGTAGGTAGACCAGGTCCCCTACCTCAAAGTGTCTCTCCACCCGATCCTTATCAGCATACAACTTCTGTTGATTCTGTGCTGTGGCTATGTTGTCCTTGAGAGCCCGGAGGATGTCTTGGCTCTCTTGGATCCATAACTTGGCTCGCGGAGCCCTGCTAACACCAAACATCATATCCACAAAAGATAGGGAATGATATCCATACAAAGCATAGAAAGGTGTCATACCGATGGACATATGGTGGGTTGTGTTGTAGCAGTACTCGCCCAAGTGTAGCCATTTCAGCCATGCTCTTTGCTGCCCACTGACGTAGTTACGCAAGTAGCCCTCCAACCACTTGTTAACTATCTCCGTCTGCCCGTCCGTCTGTGGATGATAACTAGTGCTCGGTGTCAATTCTGTCCCCACTAGTCGAAAGAGCTCCTGCCAGAATCCACCCATAAAACGGCTGTCCCTGTCGCTGACAATGGTCTTGGGAAGAACATGCAATCTGAAAACCTCCCGGAAAAACAACTCTGCCACCTGTGCCGCTGTGTGATGTGCAGAAATGGCGAAAAAGTGAGCATACTTCGTTAGCCTATCAACCACTACGAAGATGCAGTCCTTGCCCTGTACTGTGGGCAACCCCGTGATGAAGTCCATCGAAATACTCTCCCACTTCCCCTCCGGAATGGGAAGAGGCTGCAACAACCCCGCAGGATGACTCATCTCTCCCTTGTTCCGCTGGCAAACCCCG
Organism: Pinus albicaulis; assembly: GCA_034641835.2. Classification (NCBI taxonomy): domain Eukaryota; kingdom Viridiplantae; phylum Streptophyta; class Pinopsida; order Pinales; family Pinaceae; genus Pinus; species Pinus albicaulis. The sequence continues at coordinate 1,012,932,435 of CM076583.1, forward strand.
CACTCCCTGACATGCTGGAGTACGTCCTCCTTGAGGCCCTTCCATGCAAATCTCTCCCGGATGGCCCTGTACGTCTTGGTGAACCCCTGATGGCCCGCCAAAGGTGAATCATGTGAAGCCTGGAGTATCTTCTCCTTGAGCTGAGATCCCTCAGTCAAGAAGATCCTGTCCCTGTAATAGATGACCTCATCGGCCACCCTGTATCTGCTATCTGCTACCTGTCCATCCAGCACCTCGCATGCAAATCTATCTTTGGAGTACTCAACCGGTAGTCGAGCCTTCCAGTCAGCGTCCAAGCTCATGAGTGATAACGTGGCTGGTCTACGGGAAAGGGCATCAGCTACCACGTTATTCTTCCCCTTGACATACTCTATGTCAAAGTCGTAAGCCTGGATCTTGCTGATCCACTTCTGCTGCCTCTCCTGCAACTACTTCTGCTCCAGAAAGTACCTCAGGCTGTTATGATCTGTCCTCACCCTGAATCTGCCACCTACCAGGTACTGTCGGAATTTGGCCAATGCATGCATGATGGCTAGCATCTCCTTGTCATATATGGGATATAGCCTCTCATGTGGAAGGAGCTTCCGGCTCTCGAATGCAATCGGATGACCCTCCTGCATCAAAACTGCACCAATCCCCTCTCCTGATGCATCGCACTCTAGGACAAAGGGCTGCGTAAAATCTGGCAATGCTAACACGGGACAATTGCTCATCACCTCCTTGAGCTTGTCAAAAGCTCGCTGTGCTGTATCCGACCAACTGAATGCCCCCTTCCTCGTCAGCTCTGTGAGGGGTGCAGCAAGCTGAGAGAAGCCCTTGACGAACTTCCTGTAGTAGGTGCAGATACCAATAAACCCTCGAAGTTCTGTTACATTCCGTGGCTCTGGCCAGTCCCTGATAGCCCTGATCTTCTCCTCATGGACTCTCACCCCGTCCACTCCTATAATGTGTCCCAGATACAGCATCTCCGTCAACCCAAACTCACACTTGGAGAGCTTGGCAAAGAACTGCTGCTCCTCTAAAATGTGCAAGACCGTCTCAATGTGCTGGAGATGCTCCTCCCAAGTCCTGCTATATATAAGGATATCATCAAAGAAAACCAGCACAAACTTCCTTAGATGATCCCTGAAAATGTGGTTCATACAAGACTGGAAAGTAGCAGGTGCATTGGTCAACCCAAATGGCATGACCAGAAACTCAAAGTGCCCATAATGACACATGAAAGCAGTCTTGGGAATGTCCTGTTCCCTCATGCGTATCTGATGGTACCCGGATCTCAAATCAATCTTTGAGAAGAACCGTGCTCCTCTCAACTCATCCATCAGCTCGTCGATCCTGGGAATGGGGTACCTGTTCTTCAGGGTCTTCTTTTTCAGAGCCCTATAGTCAATGCACATGCGTAATGTGCCGTCCTTCTTCTTCACCAGCACTACTGAAGAAGCAAAAGGACTAGTGATGGGTCGAATGTGACCAAGGGCCAGCAACTCTTGAATGGCCCGCTCTATCTCATCCCGATAGGCCTTGGGATGCCTATATGGTGTGGTGATCACAGCCTGTATCCCCTGCTCAAGCTCGATCGTGTGCTTGAACCCCCGATCCGGTGGCTGTCCTGGCGGGATGTCCCCAAAAACTACTGCATATCTGTCGAGAATAGACTGTAGATCAGGATGCACTGTCCGCCCTGTATCTACTGCCTCTGAAGCCCGCAACTCTACTGCCCACTCTATATCTCCCTTGCGGAAGGTCGCCTCCATGCTGTGTGCCGATACTGTCTGGGGTGGATATGTGTTCTGCCCTCGTATCTTCTCATGCTTCCCCGTCTTGGGATCATCCCACTCCATCTCTAAGGCCTTCCGGTCCGTTGTGACCTTCCCCAGAGTAATAAGCCACTGAACTCCCAATATCACATTGGTGTCCGGAATGTCCACCACAAAGAAGTGATCGGTCAATGTATAAGTGCCCATCGTCACTGATAACTCTGGTACATATCGAGCACATGCCATGGTCTGATCTCCTGGTACCAGAACAGAAAACCCATCAAAGCCCTCCGTCGGTATGCCTCTCCGCGCAACCATCTGGGCATCAATGAAGTTGTGGGTGGCCCCACTGTCGACTAAGACTGAAACCCACTGTCCGCGCACTGTCCCCCGTACGCGCAATGTCAAATACTTGGGGACTCCTCGCAATGCTGCTAGAGCTCCCCCAGTAGGTGCGAATGATGTCCCACCTGTATCGGGTGGTGGAGGTGGTAAGGTCCTCTGTGCTGCATAACATCCTCCTGCCTCCTCATCATCGTCCTCATCCTCTTCCCCGCTGCTCTCGGAGAAGACCTCTATGAAATGTGCCTTCCTTGCCGCACATTTGTGTCCCGGTGCCCACGGCTCCTGGCAAGTGAAGCATAATTGCTTCCGCCTCAGCTCTCTCCTGGCCTCATCATCCATCTGTCCTCGTCTCGGATTCGCCTTGGGAGGCGGAGCCCTCGTGTCCTTACCCTTAGGCTGGAAAGCCTGTCTCTGGGGATAAGGTGGTCGGGTCCTGGGCAAGACATCCTGTAAGTCTCGAGTCCTACTGATAGCATCCTGCAGTGTAGCCGGTCTGTTTGACCGTACTAGGCCACGAAGTGGCTCTGACAGCCCCTCCACAAACATATAGACCATCCGAGTTGTCGATAAGTCAGGTACCATCACTGAAATCCTCAAGAAATCCGAGATGTATGCTTCTGCACTCCCAGTCTGTTTGAGCTTGGTCAGCTCAACAAAATGCTGCTCCGGATCCCTCCTGTCAAAACGCTCTACCACCCTCCTGGTAAACTCGGCATATGTTGTCACTGTGGAATGCCCAAGTGTCGTCAATCCATGAAACCACCAATCCTGAGCCTCACCCTCTAAATGCAATGTAGCCATCTTAATGGCCTCCGTCTCCGACATCTAATTAAGCTGGAAATAGATGTCCAACTTCTCCACCCAGGACTTTGCCGTAGTCTTTGATGAACCATCAAACATAGGCAAATGGAATCTACTAGCCGCACGGTGGTCATCACGGTGGTATCCGCGCCCCTTATGCTGGTGTTGCTCATGCTCAGGGGGTTTGATGCCGCATCGATACTGGAGATAGCGCTCAAAGGGGAGAGTATCCATGAATGCCTGGCCTAAGCCCTGCCACTCTGTAAAAACGGCTGCCCATTGAGCTGGACTCACATCTCTCTGTGCTGTCGACCCCTCGTCCTCTACTAGGAAAGTAGGCATGGTGTGTCGCGTGGGTGCTGGATTGTCCCTCTGTGCACCTCCCCGCACTACTGTCCCTGTGTCTTCTGGCGAGAATGTGGGCATAGTGGATCGCTGAGCTGTCACAATGGGAATAGCATCGTGCACTGGTATGTGGCGAGACATACTCGAACCCTCTCCGATCTGAAGAACTCTAGGGAGTTCTCTCTGGCTGATCTCTATAGCCGAGAGCCTCCGTGACGTATCCTGCACTATCTGCGACGTCTCCTGCAATTGACGGAGGACCGCCTCTTTAAACCTCACATCATCATCTGCCATTGGATTACGCTGTTCTGGGCCCCTCTCAGGCTGCTCTGCCTCTAAATCTGTCTCAGGTGGCTCCTGATCAGAATCACTTCCTCCGAAAGGAAACTTCCACCTATCCTCGGCTTCTCTGCGTTCCTTCCGATAGATGTAGGGGTTATCCCCGGGCGTCATAGACTGCTAGCACCACAGGCTGAGCCAGATCTATGCTCCGATACAACTGTAATATCCCCAAAGGGAAATAACCAGTAATACACAAAAATATGCCAGACAGATATACATAAACAAATGCTGGAACCAGATAATAGATCAAGTACACATAGAATGCCAGAATACTAAGCCATTTTTCATTTATTAATCTCGAACACTTATAGAATGTACTGAACCATCAAGATAGAGCACATATCCTTGCCCTAGGCAAGTGGAGACCCTCTTAGACAAACAATGGGCGCAAACAGACGGCGTCTAGGCGCGAAGAAGAGCTGCGCTCGAATGCAGTGGAGGCCTGGCGAAGACTGGTGGACTGGGTCTCGTGCTCAACCACACACCCCGATCGCGTGGCTGCTGGCGGCGCGAGAGGCTGGATGATCTGCCGGGCCACCGAACCTCTCCCCGAGATGGCAAGATCAACTCCCCCAGGCTGAGAGCACTGAAAACGCTGTCAAATCTCACTCTTGAGACTACGCTCTGCCGGGGTGGCCCTCCCTCCTTGTTGGATACGCGTTCTCTCTCCCTCGGATACGCTGGGTACGAATCCTCCTTCCGGATACGCGCGTCCCTGTCCTCCCGGTCTGCGTCTCTAGACGTCTTGCTGCTGTCTCTTCGGATCTGGGGCCGGATGCGACAGTATCTCCTCAGATCTGTATCCTCCAAGGCTGGATCTGATGCTATCTCTCCAGATCTGCACTCTCCAAGGCTGGATCTACCAATATCTCCTCAGATCTGTATCCTCCAAGGCTGGATCTGATGCTATCCCTCCAGATCTGCACTCTCCAAGGCTAGATCTCTCAGATCTGCGTCCTCCAAGACTGGTTCTGCCAATGCCTCCCCAGATCTGCGTCCTCTCTGCCTTGGCCAACTGGATCTGCGTCCTTCCTTCTTTCTGGAACAACGTCCTACCTCTCAGATCAGATCTGCGTCCTTCCTCCCTCTGGAACAGCGTCCTGCCTCTCAGATCTGCGCAGACACCAGAAGGGGTTTCCTCCTCTCTAAATCTCCACCAGAAAACTGCTGCTACTTACCACTGAAACTGAAGGATGATGCTCAGAAATAACCTTTCCAGGGCAGGCACTCGAAGTCCCCCGAGGCTAAGGGTGAAACCAGAAAATAACCTTACCAGGGCAGGCACTCGAAGTCCCCCGAGGCTAAGGGTGAGATCTCCGACCGAAGACACTCGGTTGCACTAAACAGTGCTGCAGACCGACTAAACAACCGGCGTGCTGAAGCAGACAGAAGTCTAGCTCTCCAAATCAATATCAAATCATGCCCCTCCAAATGAGGTGAGAACCCCACCTTTTATAATGCTAAACTCCCTCCAAAACCTTAACTGCGTCCTTCACTCTCCTTGGCCTGCGCAGTTAACCTTGGGTCAGCCCGATGCCTCCCCATCATACTCATGTGGACCCCCCAAGCCCCCTCTCTAAGTTATAACGTCAATCAACTAGGAAAAGAACACTTTATTTATAAAGTGAGGTGACTAAAGTGAGGTGACCCCTCTTATTTCTCACTTTATTTATTATTTCTAACTAAAGCAGCAAAATTAAACAAAAATGAAATATTCCAATTAGCAAAGCTAATTGGGAATATTACACATTGTCTCTTCATACTTTGCTTCAACTTTCAAATTTCAATTTTTTTCTTATGTTTCTTTTATTTGTTGCAGATGCGTGGTGTATAATCTATGGTGGTAGATTACCCAATCTCCAAAATCTTGCCATTCGAGTGCTCAGTCAAACATTTAGCTCAATAGGTTAAAAATATATACCAAGAAGCACAACAGGTTAAAAATGTTCCAATTAATTTTTTTGAATTCATTAAATAATATAAAATATAATTTATGACCCTCGTACAGGTTGGAGTCCCAATGTCTTAATGATATGGTCTACATCTACTACAATCTCCAATTGTGGGTGAGGCAACTTGAGAGGATACTTGACGCGGATTCCATATCATTGGATGGGATTGACACCACTTTTGCATGGATGGTTGAGGTCGAGAGACCTATCATGGAATCGACCCCTAATTGGTTAGAGGAGGAGGTTGTGGAGGGGATAACAGCTGCATGGGAGGAGGAGGAGGTGACACCACCTACTATGGTCACCAGTAGAGGATGTGGTCTACATCCTCCATCTCCTAGTTCTTTAGCTTCTAGAGGACATCAGAGGCCAATGCCAACTCCATGGCCTTCTTCATCTAGAGGGAAAGTTGTTACATTTTCTCTCGCAAGAGGGGCAGAGGAAATCATTAGGTATTTGGTTCATTTCATTGTATATGACTCATGATATGAGATACATGTTGAGATTTTGGGTAGCATCGGATGTGCTCTAGCTCTGAAACTTTGTGGAGAGGCTAGAACACATGAGATCCCCAAAACCCCGAAATCATTTGGAGAAATTCCACCCGGAACCTAAGTTATTCAAAATATTAATTATTTTAATGGAGACGCTCAGTCTAACTTAGGGAAACTAAATAATTAAAGTGAGTTAATTTATACATGTGGGTGAGAATGTTCTAAGTGACGTGGATCAAGTATTTTTTAATCTTAGTCGCTGATTAGAGATTAGATTACGGCCGTTGAATGTTCAACGAGAAAAGTATTAAAGGAAGGCTTGGGATTAGTTGGAGGATACACATAGAGTGGTAACACTTGAGCTAAGTCGAAATTCTGGGGCACGGTTTGCTGATAATTTTCGAGTGAGCTTGCAGTGCTGGTGAGGGGCAGATCGACGATGGATTATTCAGATCGGAGGTCGAGAATACATAGGCAGAGAGGCAGATCTGTACTAGGCAGCGCAGAGACCTGGGCGGAGGGACGCAGCTCAGCTAGGCTGACCTAGAGGCAACGCTGCTCAGAGGGGTGACACAGGAGCAGCCTGTGCTGCGCAGAGGCTCTAGAAGCTACGTAGAGCTGACGTAGTGCCGAGAGCAGCAGCGCTGGTGTTTCGAGTGGGCCAAAAAGGGCTCGTATTCATCATTTCCAGAAGGTGTGAAGCCTCAACTGAATCAACCATATTTTCTGTCTTTGAGTGATAGAGGTACATCTGTCATGATTTCTCTGTTGGGAAAACCACTACTGGTGCCCTTGATTGTATTAAGATATTCTTCTTATTAAAAAAACCCTCTAAGAGCTGCTGTACCGGTTATCCCGCATTAGGTTTTTTCAGGGACATTGTCCAAAAGATACTGTGTCCTTTGTCATGTGTGCGATATGCTTCAGTAAATGATAGGTATGTATGTATAGGCTGCAGGAGTATTTACTTTGATGTTTTTACTGAATATTTCAAAAAAATAACTTGTTAATTAAATCAAACAAGTAGGAGAAGTAAATCAGAAAACTGCAGTAGGGTTTCTGTAACTTAGGTTCAGAAATTTTCACAATACATTATTATATTTTTTGTTGATATTTTGAGGTCGAGTTAGGACTCAAAATTCAAGACATGATTCACTGTTATGTGTGATATAGCATTAGACATATTACACATCTTATATATTAGTTCTCTTTTCATATTTATGTGTCAATGCATTTATTTTATGTTGTGGATGCTTTATATACAAAAAAAAATGAAAAAATGTTTTATTTTGTTTTTTTTTTTTTTTTTAAATTTTGCTGATTTTTATCGATTTTATCCCAATTTTTACAATTTTTTCTTTTTCTGGACCCTCACCGATTTAATCCCAATAACGATTATCGTAAAATTGCCTAAAATATAGCTCATGAAAGCTAGATGACCAAAAATATAAGACCTATGCATCATTGCTTGACTTTGAAGGTCATCACATGAAATTTTCCCCTTCCCTTTTCATAATTTTCCATCACCTCTCTTATTTTTTACTTAGGGGCCTAAAAAATACACTTTGTCCTAAGACTTGACACATGAATGAGGGTTAATTGTTGTTCTCCCATGGTGAGACTTGAAATTTTTTAAAACTAACCTTTATTATGTTGTGTTGGAAGAAATAACTTAGGTTATGCCACATAATGGCACATCAAGAAGTTGGACCCACCACTACAAGTGAGTGCCTTGCATTGGGATTTGTGGACCATGCCTCGTGCTGTGTGACATTGCATTAGAATCTATGATGTTGCATTTGGATCCATGTACCTCTGTTTGGCCCTATCTATCGACCTTGGGATTTGTTTTCTTCATTGGGAGGCACGTCACCTCATTGGGATCCGTGAAAATTCATTGAGTGATGACAAGGACACCACATCATCATAATTGAGCATGGACCATTTAGAGATGGATCCTTTCCTAGTTGGATGCCTTATTATCACACATGCATGATTATTCCCTCCTTTTACTACACATGAGAGTTTTTTGAGGCATTTGAGGACTCTTAGAAGGTGGTTACATAGGGTCATAGGTTGTTATAGTGGCTACATATGACATGGTAGTTGACCAACTTCTTTTGATTGAGGAGTGCCATACTTCAGGAGCCACACGTGCCATCTCACATTGGATTCTTTGTTGGATGTTCCACATGGGTGGGGGTGACTCCACATATTTGGAGGTGGTTATTTCTTGTTTTATCCACTTCCTCACTTTTGGGAGTTTGTTGGAGGGGTGCCCTAGCCTTTGGACCCTTTGATTGACCAGTTCTCCACCTTTTTGAGGACTTTAGCCACTTTTGAGGGAGGTGCACTTGATCTAGCCTCTCTAGGCTCATACACGTGAGTGTTTGTTATAGTTTTGACCATATTTGATGGGGCACTCACGTATTGGAGGTTGTTAAAGGTCATTTGTGCCCACTTGATGTATTTTTTCATTATTTCAATTTGGCCACTGGGTTTTGCCCATAGTTTAAGATAAGCACATTGTCTTACACCCTGTATTGAGGAGGCTCTCCATCTATATAAAGACAAGGCTTCTATCATTTTTTGTTTGTTTGAGACTAATGGGAAAAATTGCTTAAAGAGTTCTCGTGTATCTATCATTTTCCAAGTGATATTTTAGATATTTTTCAAGGGTTAGACTAGGAAGTTTTTTCAGATATGCCAGAGGACAAAGCTACAACAAGGAAAAGAAGGGCACCTTGCCCCACTTGGAAAGGTAACTCAAGGTATAGTATTCTTGCCTTCCCCCTATTGCCCACCAAAAATTGGTTAACTCGTAACATAAATTTTTCTTCCTCATTTGACAGCTAGTAGCTCCATGATGGTCAACACATAACACTATGCCATAATTTTCCACCTATTGCTCCAGTTAGATCTCTCTCATATCCGACATTTCTTCTTGAAGGAAGGCGAGTCATTTATTGGTAGGTACTTTAATCATTCTTGCAATCATGTGCTTTCATTTAATTTTATAAGCATGTTGATATGGACCACGAGGCAAATTGGATGATTGACTTTTCTTGATTATATTCTTGTTCCCACATTTGACTTGTGTTGAGAAATCCATCAGGGTAACGACTTAGGAATTTATTTAAATTGATTTTTCTTATCATGACATTATCTTGTGATATTTAATTAGTAGTTCTTCTTCTAATTTATCTTGTTCTTATCATCAAGACTAATGCCAACCAATAAACAAAGAAGGAAACAAGATGTAGGCACACAGCCAGGGCAGAACACCTAGGTCGGGGAAAACCTAGTCAAGAACTCCTCCTTTAGTAGATTCAAATCATAGTGAGACAACCAGGACTTTTGACCTAAACCTCTCTCCATCCATCAAGTCAACCTTGCTCAGAACCAAAACACTTGCTAGTCCATTACTTCATAGTTCATCAAGACGCTTACTCATGTAACCTTGGCTTCCTTTCCCTGTAGGAATATGAAACCTTGTTCTTGTAGTCACCTTATCCTTCAATCCTGTAGTCACATGAAAGTACAATTATGTGATCATATGGAGTTTTGGTCTTGCAGTCTTGTGCTTTTATTCTATACCTTATACTTCACTCTATAGTCACCTCCTAAAATCATACTTTGGTCCTGTGGTTACCTCCTGGAACTTCGGGTTTGTGGTTACCTCCTGAAATTTCGGACTTGTGGTTTCCTCCTGAAACTTCGGATCTGTGGTCCTTGAAGCTTCAGACATGTAATTCTTGAAACTTCGGACCTGTAATCCTTATCCAAACTGTGTTCTGTGCTCTTGTGGGGTTGAGGTCACTTTGGTATATATAGTTCTTGCCTATAATTGAGCTGACATAAGTAATGGTAGAAGCCGACTTGTAGAAGATCAATTTTGAGGCCAACTTGCAAGGTGACTTGATGGAGGAAGGTTTGACAAGATAAAATAAATTTCTTTCTTTGACTTTGAATCAACAAAGTGTTGATTTTGTAGCATTGGAAAGTGTTCCAAGTCTCATATCTTGGGAGGAGGCTTAGACATCAGTATTCCAAAGAACCCAGAAACCGTTTGTGGAAATTCCACTCGGATCATGCTTTATTAAAATAATTAATTATTTTAAAGTGATCCCTAGGTCAAAACTTAGGGAATTTAAATAATTAAAGGGTATTAATAAAGCAGAGTGTGAATTTTCTAGAAAAGAAAGATCAAGTGATCTTTTAATCTCAGCCATTGATTAGAGATATAATCTGGGCCGTTGATTCATCAACGAGAAGATTATAAGAGAAAGCTTGAGGGTCATTTGGAAAGCAAGCCGGGCACACACTCAGTACCCGAAGGAAACTGATTCTGAAGCAATAGAATTCGATTTCAGAGGGAGAGGGTGTAGAGGCGGAGTTGCAGAGGCAGGAGGAGAGAGGGGAAGTCCGCAGAGGAAGAAGAAGGCAGAAGGAGGACGCAGAGGGGACAACGCTGAGCAACAACATTGGTCCTCCACGCAGAGTGACACAGTCCAGCACAATGACTACGTAGAAGGCCACGCAAAGTGACGCAGAGGGAGGAAGGGTGCCTCCAGTGTGTCAGAAATTCTTTTGAAGGGTTCAATTTTTTTTATCTCAGGAGTATTCTAGACATCTGTTCGTCTAATTTCTATAAATGATTCCACTGCTGAAGAATAATACAAACCCTCATTTGTTGCACCGGTTTTCCCGCATTGGGTTTTTCCAGGGACAATTGTCCAAAAATAACTGTGTTCATGTGATTGTTTATATTGCGTTATATGCGTTCTTTTTTATTTTCTGCTCATGATTAAGTGAATACTGCAGTTGTGTTCATTTCAGAATTTACTGAAAGTATCTGTAAATAACTTATCATAAATAAGTAGGTGAAATCAATTAATCACTGCAGTAGTATTTCAGCTTGAAAATTTCACACAAAGATCCTAGAGGACTCAATGGGTGCTTTGACCTATTGATCATTGAACAAAGCATGAAATCCATGCTTTAATAAGTCAATTTCTTAAATAATAAAAAATCCTTCTTTTGATAAATAAATTACATCATGACTCAAAAATTTAATTATGAAGACCGACACTAGTTACATTCTTCACTCCCTCTTAACTAGGGAGGTATTCATATATATATATATATTGAAGATATCGAAATGAACTACGAAGATTTCTAGCACACTCAGTGCTGCGGACTAGATACCTGACCAATATAATCTATCCGGGTGGAACTAAGATGGACTCAAGCTTTCAACCACTCTAGGTACCATCAGACTTACTTGCTAACCATCAACTCAGGGATCTAGGTGTGTATCCAAGGTCGGAGCTCCATGACCAACGCCACCCTCCCTCTTCAGGATCTAGACATCAACACATAGGCTGACCAAATGTCCTCCCAAGCATCCACCATTAGATGCTTCAACTCTCCCTATCAAAATAGATATAACCATTTGTCCAAACATGCTTCCAGAGTGTTCAACCTTTTTATGGAAAGATTTCCCTGTACAAACACAAACCCCAATGAACAATAAACTTTCAAATATAAATATAAGTAAATACAAACCTTCGGGGCCCTCATTCATTCAGATGTTGCTTATATCATCGTCAAGTGATCCATATACAATTTTTTGGAAGCTTTCTTCTTTCATTTCTTCAGCAACACCAAATACATCTTCAGATCTTCTCAAGTCTTTTGTTTGCAACTTCATGAACATTTATCGATATTACTTTTACTTCAAGGTATTTACTGTTATAATATGCCCTCCCTCTTAACTGGGGAGATATCTATCCAGGCTCCCTCTCAACTTAGGGAGATCAACCACTTTCTTATTTTATAACATCGAAGAACCTTTTATAGTTCTATTCCTTATTACGACATCAAGGTCATCTTGATCAATATCATCCTTATAGATTTCTTCTCATTCTTATCAATACTATCAAGTCATCTTTACTTACGAACATATTCAAAATCTTGAAAATTATGTATCTGCAAAACTTTAAGTACAACCAAATACAACTATATAGAAGCATGAACTATATCAAAATCACATTATAATGGAAGCATTTTGATTTTAGACATTGAGCACCTAAACCTAGTTGGTATATAACAAACACATACTGGACTTTGACTTCTTGCTAGGATTTTGTCATAAAACCTAGACTCCATCTTCGAGACACAAATCCTTAGATATCCACAATGACAGACCAATCATAGTCCTAGACATCTAAGGTTTCAACAATATCCTTTTAGAATTACATGTCAGAGTCTACTAGGATTTGTTGCAAACCCTAGATTTTCATCATCAAAGCTAAATCATACCAATAATCGAAAACAATATCATCATATCCTATAACATCAATCTCTACTAGGGTTTTGATCAGACAGACAAATATACACCTAGAGTTTCATTCCTAGGATATTTATAGTAACTATTACAAGGGTTTTTCTTATTAGCCCTAATTCACCAAACCCTAAAGTTCTAGGGTTTCATTATCAAATTTAGACATTAACAACAAACACCAAATGACTAGGGTTTCATAATCGACATTGACATACCCTCAACAACAAAAGGCTAGGGTTTACAATGAACCCTAAGGGTTAGGGTTTCACAAGAATGATCAAATGATAGTATAATGATGGTAGATTTAATTTAATGATTAATCACAAATCTTTAGGATTCAAAACCCTAGACATAACGATGTCAGTAATGTAAAGTAAATTTTAAAAGAGAATGAATGTACCTTTTACTATGAAGGGAACCTTGCAACAAAACTTGTAATCTAAGAGATACCTTGAGTTACTCCTTTTACAAACCTGGTAGGTTTCTGTAATGAAGGGCTTCCCTCTTAAATATGATCGCATCTTTATTTGATTTACCAAGTCCCTGCAATATTTCTTTACAATTACAACCAACATATGCAAGTACACTAGAGAGTTTCTAGAGTTTTGAGCTACAAATCTAGATACCTTTAATTTTACTATTGCCAAGAATTGTTATATATGGAGTATTCCTAGACAATTGTGAGAACAAGTAAATGAGATAGTGACTGTCATTTGTACTATTCTAGATACTAACAATCTTTAATGAGGATTTTCTATTCCTAGAGATACACTAGCAGTTAACTCTAGAAAGTAAGTAATTCATACATACCCCAAAACTTACATACCTTTTCATAGAGATTGCTGCCTCTTCTTGTAAGTTGAAGGTTTTGATACGATCCCTTAAAATTTGATTATCTTTTTATTGACTGTAGTTGAGAATGCTACAAATCTTCTATTTTCGGCTTCTCCTTAGACCATTGTCACAATAATCATGACTTCCCTTCTTAATGTATACAAGTCTCCTTTTAGAGAAGACTGTAATATTTATGGTTGCTTCTAAACAAGATTATAAGAATGCATTTATAAAACTAGGTCCTAGGTCTTACAGGTTCCTTCAGAAATGTTAGGTGCCTATATTACTAGTGTAGTCCCTTATTGTTATTAGTGTAGCCCTCTTATGGTTATTGTTGTACCCCTGTAACCCCCATATTGTTATTATTGTGCCCTTACATTATTATTGTTAGGTCGACTAGGATTATATTGTGACCCCATGGACTCCTATATATAAAAAGGAGGTTTTGTCATTTGTATAATCCAAGAATTGTTCATTTATGTAATGTAAAGGAGGTTTCCCCCTCGAAGTGGCTGAATTCTAAGGAGTTGATCGCTCTTTTCTTCCATTTTTGGAGCTGGTTTCATAACAAGAAATTATAATGACTGTGCCAAAGTAACACTTGATCCATTTTCTTGTTTTAATTGTATAGGGATTCTTCTAGTCCATCGTGAGACTATTTAATTTTAGAATCAGTCACCCAAAAATTTTGTGCACATGCTTCTAGACTTCAAGATTTAGAGAATTTGGATTTTGAGGATGACTGCAGACCTTGACTTATTGACTACAGGACTTTTCTCTCCTTATAAAAGTGCTCGGTCTTCCTTCAATAGGATTTATGCTTAGAACACTTTCTTAGCAAGACATAACTTCGGATAATTGTAGTTGTATGCCCTTATACGCTAGAGAAGGTAGTCACATATACTTTAGATGAAGTATGGCAATACACAAAAGTTTGATAGTGACAAAAAATTCAGACGCTGATATAGTCTCTCTAATTGAGGTGTTCATATTTTAGATTTCCTCCTTTCATATTTCTTAGCCATGACTTGTAGCCCTTGTGATCTCCTTTCTGTTAAGAAATCAATGCTAGTAGAATTAGGGTTTGATTCCTCTTTCTTGATAATTACTTGTGAATTATGTTGGCTTCTTTTACTTCTTTATTAGATTATCTTTCATCAAGCAATTACCAAACTATGTGTATATGAAGATCACAAGAACAAGAGACACAAGATATAGGCACTCAGCCAGGGCAAAACCCCTATCTAGGGGAAAACCCAGTCAATCCTCTTCCTTCAGTAGTTTCACAAGACAAGATGAGATAATCTAAGACTCTTTGACCTAGACACAAACTTCCTCCAACCACTAAGTCAACCCTTCCTTTCTCTTTAGTTGATAACCTTCTAGCAACAAACTCAACCTAGAACTTCGATCTTGCAGCAACATAATTTCGACCTCCCAACAACAAAACTTCGAACCAGCACTAGAACTTTGACCTAGCAACAACACTTTGACCCAGCAGCAGAATCCAAAATTTCAACCCCAACAGTTGCTCAATAACTTTGCACGAGTGAGAGAGAGAGCCCAAAACTTCGATCTTGTCCTTCTCAGCAATCCTTCTCCTTCTTCTGCAATTTCACACTTTTTTGCTTCTTCTTCTTGCATATCAAACTTGTGTGGGTGATGCTCGAAATGAATCAAAATGCACTTCTATATATAGCCTCTTTTGTGGGTCGAATTGCCCTAATGTAGACCGACTTCATCAGGCAAGGGCCGACTTGGTGTGGAGGTGACAAATGATTTATATTACTCAATAGTAATTCTTTTTACATGATTCAAAAGCGCAAGAAGGGTCTCATAAAATGGACAATGACACTAATGACTCCAAATAAAACCTAGAAGTCCTCAATGGGGACTTGACCTAGAAAATGATGACCCAAGCATGAAACCCATGCTTTAATAAGTAATTTTAATAATAATAAAGTTTTCTTTTGACAATTATACATTTCATTATGAGTCAAGTACATTTATGAAGACCGAACCTAGTTACATTCTTCAACACTCTTAACTAGAGAGGTATTCATGATCACGTATATATACAAGTACATGGAAGATCTCAAAACACATGAACCACAAAGAGTTTAGGCACATACGGTGCCGTGAATTAGATTCCTGACCAGGGAAATCTATCTAGGTGGGACTAAGATGGACTAAAGCTTTCAGCCTCTATATGTACCATCGGGCTTACTTACTAACCATCAACCCAGGGAAATAGGTGTGTAATGCAAGATCAACGCTCTATGACCAACGCCACCCTCCCTACTATAGGAACTAGACATCAACTCATAGGCCGACCAAATTTCCTCACAGGCATTTTGTATTACACACAATTCCTCACCAATCCAACTCAAATCTTTTCCAAGCATCAGACACATGTAGACACATGTAAATATTTTTGAGTACAAATCTATGATTGACACATCTGCCAAATCATACAGAGAAATTGACAGAAGAGATCTTGTGAGACAAACCTCACTCCTCCACGGGTACCTGACATTGATGAGCACCAAAACTGGACTGCCCTGCGCTGCCTCTGCATAGTGACTGCGTCACAACGATGGCCACCCTTTGTCTCTGTGCTGGTCTCTCTGCTGGCTGGAAACTGAAGCCTTCTGTCCTTTGAAAAATCTCTCCAAGATCTGGCACTGGTCCAACGCTGTCTCCTCAGTAAGAAAACGACTTCCCTTCAGCGTCTGTGCAGTGACTGCGTAAGCACTACGTCACTAGCACTGCGCTGCTACTGTGGCTCTCTTTGTCTCTACTACTATGCACTCTCCGGCTCAGGAATCCTATCAACCGGAATTACTGCCCCTCTCTGCAAAAGATCTCACGATCAAATTTTCTTCCTGAGCACTGCTCACTAAAGAAATCGGTCTTTGATCTTCGCCAAATGTATTTTCCAAATGACCCTTCAAGCCATTCTTATAGTCTTGTTGTTGAAATTTCAACGACCAAGATTAGATCTCTAATCAATGGCTAAGATTAACTTTTGACTTGATCCGCCTTTTCTAGAACATCACACCGTATTCTATTAATTCCCTTTAATTATTTTATTTTCCTAAGTTTAGACTTAGGGTCCCTTTAAAAATAATTAATTATTTTAATATAATACAATTCAGGTGGAATTTCACTAAACGATTTCTGGGTTATCTAGAATACATGTGTCTAAGCCTCTCCACAAAATTTGAGACTTAGAGAGCACATCCGATGCTACCCCAAATCAACACTCCCTCTTAGCGAGGAATGTGCTCTAACAATATGTCCTGCTGCACACTGCTCTGACCCTGAAGCATCTCCCTCTGCGCTGCTGATGTCTGACACTGCTGCCCATCAACTCTGCACAAACGCTCCATTTGTACTGCTGCTGTCAACATTGCATCCATACTGCGACTCCCTTTGAATTCTGCATCCATGCTGCTGCCGACTCTGCCAATGCCAATTGCTACTGCACTGCATCACAATTGCTTTCTTCAACTAAAAACATCCAAAATTGGATACGTATAATGCATCTCGGTGATGAAGATTTGATTGCTGCTAGCCTTTGCACTGTCCCTCTGAAGCTACTGCAATGCTGCTGACTTTTGCACTGCTACCATCTCTGCTCTGCGCTGCTCAAACTCTGGCACTGCGAACTATTGCACTGTCACTTCTGCTCTCCTCTGCACCAACTGGCACCCGTCCATCTCACTACTTCTGATTTGGGCTCCTGTAGCAAGGTGATGATCCGAGCGGTGGACTCCTCAAGGATCCTGCCCAATCTTGTATATCTTTGGGTCTACAACTCCAATTCAGCCCACCTCCCTCAAGTTGACACTTGAGTAAGTCTCTCCTCATCTCTTCTTGCTGAAGAGTTGCCCACATTGACTCCCAGTACGACAAGTTCTCTCTACCTAGGATGATTTGGACAAAGTCTTGGTTGTCCTCGGACACTGAGTTGAGGGCCAATATGACCATATCTATGGCCTTAGGAGCTTCTCCTACAATTGCCAATTGATCTCGTTTTTCTTGAAGTCTAGACAGGAACGGATCAATATGCTCTCCCTTCTGCATCCTGGTGGTCCGCATTTTCTCCTCCAGAAACATCTTTCACTGCTCGGAAGATTCCTCATACAGTGTAGCCAACGCATCCCACATCTCCTTGGCTCTCCCTTTGGCTGAGATGTGTGAAACAATACGATCCTTCACTCCGTCAAGGATCAACCACTTGGATTTTTCCATATTCTTCTTGAAGGCCCTTAGTGGTGCTGCATCCATCGGTTCAGTTTGAGCACTATTGAAAAAGTGCTTGAGGTCATGCTCATCTAGAAGGAAGGAAATTCTTACCTTCCAGATTACATAGTTGGAGGCACCCTCCAACTGGTCCCGGTCACGCAATCCGCTAGTGGCCATCTCACCCAACTGATGTCGATCTGCTGCCTCTCATCGTCGACACAGCTGGCTTTACACAGTCCTTGTGGATCAAGCCACAAAAACTACTGCTACTACACGGGGAATCTGAGTTTCTTGGACAAGAAAATTTCTGAGGTTAGAAATCCCCAAAAACTGTGTTTCAACTATTCTTCCTGACGCTCTGCACATGCAATCACTGTTGCGCAGTCAACTGCGTACCTCCAGCTGTTGATCTGCGTAGATCTTCTGCGCTGCTCTCTCCACCTCGGACAAACAACAATTTGGAACTATCCTATCTCTTTGTCGGCTCACTCAGAGAGAGATTTTCTTGTTGGTCTAGCCCTCTTGGCTTGGACTGCGCAATCAACTGGGAGATCAGTCTGCTGTTTACGCAACTCTTTGATCCTAGCTTCACCAACATTGAATCTGCTGGATTTGTTTTTCTGTTCCTCTTGCACTCAGCTTAAACAAGCTCTGATGCCATGTGAAAATTCCATTAACCTCTGGAATCTTATTGCATCAACTGGAAGATATTCACCTAACTGTTAATTTTAACTGAACAATCTATTAGCAGTTTACTAATACATCACGCTGCAACCTACACGAATAAACTGTGGAGGAAATACAATTGCGGAAACAAAACTGAACAAGAATAGATCACACACACATTTGACCTAGTTATTTTTGGACCAATGTCCCCGGAAAAACCCAATGCGGGAAAATCGGTGCAGCAGCTAAGGGTTTTTATATTATGCAGTAAATATTTCTGAGTACAAATCTATGATTGACACATCCACCAAATCATACAGAAACTGACAAAAGAGATCTTGTGAGACAAACCTCACTCCTCCACGGGAACCCGACATTGATCAACACCAAAACTGGACTGCCTTGCGCTGCCTCTGTGCAGTGACTGCGTCACTTTGCGCAGTCTTTGCGTCACAACAATGGCTTCCCTCTGTCTCTGCGCTGGTCTCTTTGCTGGCTAGAAACTGAAGCCTTTTGGCCTGCGAAAAATCTCTCTGGGATTTGGCACTAGCCCAATGCTGTCTCCTCAGCAAGAAAATGGCTTCCCTTCAGCTTCTATGCTGTGACTGCGTAAGCATTGCGTCACTAGCTCTGCGCTGCTACTGTAGCTCTCTCTGTCTCTACTACTATGCACTCTCCAACTCAGGAATCCTTCCAACCAGAATTATTGTCCCTCTCTGCAAAAGATCTCACGATCAAATTTTCTTCTTGAGCACTGCTCACTAAAGAAATCGATCTCTGATCTCCGCCAAATGTATTTTCCAAATGACCCTTCCAGCCATTCTTATAGTCTTTTCGTTGAAACTTCAACGACCCAGATTAGATCTCTAATCGATGGCTAAGATTAACTTTTGACTTGATCCACCTTTTCTAGAACATTCACACCCATATTCTAGTAATTCCCTTTAATTATTTTATTTTCCTAAGTTTAGACTTAGGGTCCCTTTAAAAATAATTAATATTTTTAATAGAATACGATCCGGGTGGAATTTCACCACACGATTTCTGGGTTATCTGGAATACATGTGTCTAAGCCTCTCCACAAAATTTGAGACTTAGAGAACATCCGATGCTACCCCAAATCAATAGAGGCTTCCCAAACAAATCTGACAAAAGTTTCCTCAACCATACAACTTCCTTTCCTACTTCACATGCAACCACATACTCTACTTCAACACTACTTAAAGCAACAAGATCTTGCTTTCTACTCATCCATGAAATCATAGCAGATCCCAAACAAAAACATCCACTTGTAGTGCTTCTTCCATCAGTCTCACTGCCACCCCAATCAGAATCTGAAAAACCTGTTAATTTGACTTCCTTGTTGTCATACTTTAGGCAGTGATGTATAGTGCCACGTAGATATCTTAATATATGCTTGGCAGTTATCCAATGATCATGGCGAGACTCCAACTGAAATTGACTGAGAATGTTTGCAACAAAACAATATTCGGTATAGTATTTACCATATACATTAGAGAACCCACCAACTTACGATAGCTAGTAGGATCTACGAGACTGGAGTCAGAGCTTCTCAACTTCTTGAGATTGGTGATCATGGGAGTAGTCATGGACTTGGAATCCATCATACTGAATTTATGCAATAACTTGATTATGTATATTCCTTGCCCCAGTTATATCTCCCCAGGTTTCTGCCATACTTCCAAACCTAAGTAATAATGCATAAGTCCCCGATCCTTCATCTCAAACTCGACTGCCAACATCTTCTTGCATACTTGTATCCTTCGTTCCACTCCTGTAATAAATAGATCATCCACATATAGTAGAATAATGACTGACTCATTATCCACAACTTTGATGTAGAGGTTTGGATCAACAGTACTTTTGACGAACCCAATTCTTAGAATATATACCTCCATTATTGCATACCGTGCCCTAGGAGCTTGCTTCAAACCATATAGGGCCTTCTTGAGTCTATAAACATGAGTGTCCTTGCTATTTATTTCAAAGCCTTCAGGTTGTTCAATATATACTTCTTCATTGATGGTTCCATTTCTGAAATGCTGTTTTTACGTCCATTTGATGGATATTCCATCCCATTGTTGCAACCAGCAAAACCAAGGATCTTATAGTAGTATATCTTGTTGTAGGTGCAAAGGTTTCTTCATAGTCTATGCCTTCCTCTTGAGAGAAACCCTTTGCAACGAATCTAGTTTTGTATTTGTCTATGCTTCCATCAACAACATGTTTGATTTTGTAGATCCATTTTGAAGTGGCAACCGATTTGTCACTTGGTCTAGGAACGATTTGCCAAGCCCCATTCTTCATGATGAATTGGTATTCTTCCATTCTTCTTGACGAGCAACTTCTTCAAATGTAGTTGGTTCAAAATCTATTAGTTTTTTCATGTATGCAACATATCATGAATATCTTTTGGGTCTTTTGCTTTCTTTAAATGTTCCTTTCACAACTCCATGTCCTTCAACATATTTAAGAGTAGCTTTTAACCAATTTGGCCTCTTCCTTGTGTCGGGTGTGATCACAGGTTGAATAGGCTCACTTGGTTCTTCTTCTTCTTATTCTTGGATTGTTGAAGCTTTGTCATGGCGCTATTCTTCTTCAAAAAGCGGTATGTCTTCGTCATCAGAATCAATGTTGAGATTTTGGGGTAGCATCGAATGTGCTCTAGCTCCGAAATTTTGTGGAAGAGCTGGAGTACATGAGATATCGAAGACCTAGAAAACGTTTGGGGAAATTCCCTCTGGTTTGATAGTTATTCAAATAATTAATCTTTTTAATTAAGGAACCTAAGTTTAACTAAGGATAATTAAAAGATTAAAGTGAATTAAATTAAACATGTGATGATAATGTTTTAAGTGACGCGGATTAAGCAGCTTCTAATCTTAGCCGTTGATTAGAGATTAGATCACGACCGTTGGTTTGCCAATGAGAAAAGTATCAGAGAAGGGCTTGGGGTCACTTGGCGAGGACACACATTGGCAGAGCATTGAAGCTAAGTCGAAATTCCAGGGTGTGGTTTGCTAAGAATTTTGAAGCGAGTTTGCAGTGTAGTGAGGGGCAGAGATTGGCAAGGGATGATCTAATCCAAGGCCAAGAATACAACAACGAAAAAGAGGCGGTGTACTAGGCAACGCAGAGGCTAGCCAAAGATACGCAGTTCACCAAAGCCATGCAGAAGGCAGCGTAGAGGCAGTAGCAACCCTTAAGGGGTGACGCAGGCCCAGTCAGGGCAACGCATAGGAAACATAAGCTCAGAGAGGCTGACGCAAGCCCATCTAGGGCAACGCAGAGGCTGAACTAGGCCAGAGAGGCTGACGTAGAGGGCTGAGGAACAACGTTGGGGTTTCCGGTGGGCCAGATAGGGCTCGAGTTCTGTAAATCCCGTTTGAGGGTGTGAATCAGCCATATTTTCTGTCTCCGAGTGAAAGATGTACTACTACTGTGTAATTTCTCTGTAGGGCGAACCATTTTGGTGCCCAGATATTGTTGTATTCACGTTTTTCATAATAATAAAATCCTTTAGAGCTAGCTGCACTAGTTTTCCCGCATTGGGTTTTTCTGGGGACATTTGTCCGAAAAATTTGTGTCACTTTGTCATGTGTGCGTGATGTTCAGTAAATGATCTATAAATGTGTAGGCTGCAATTGTGTTTACTTTGCTGATTTTACTGAATAATTCAAAAAATTAACTTGTAATTTAATTCAAGTAGGAAAAGTAAATCAAGACACGCTTGTAGGATTTATGTTTAGAAATTTCACATGGTATCAGAGAATTGTAGGTCAAGCTTAATCACCAGCAAAACGACTGAAGAATTTTTTGTTGCAGAGAAGGCAACAGAGTTCTAGAGAGGGTAGTGCAACACTACGAGGACGCAGTCCCAGCAGAGGCTACACAGTCCCAACTGAGTGACGCAGAGGCAACACAAAGCCTTCCAGAGTGACGCAGGAGCAGCATGCGCTGTGCAGAGGCTTCACTGAGCCATTCTGCTCATGCATAGGCAAGCTAGAGGGATGCAATCCTGTTTTGAGGTTGCTGTGTAGATTTGCCATAGTCCGAAAGCGGAGCTTCGGATCTTTAGAAGTTGTTGGTGTGGCACAGGTTCTGTTGGTGCAGAACAATGCCTAGCTAAGTTGACAAAGAGCGGGAGGAGAACAACCGCTCAGCAGATTTTTGCCAAAGAAATTTGAGGATCGATCAGGAGGGTGATCGAAGAGGGTTGATTCAAGGGATTTGGCAGATTTCCGAGGAGGGAAATCAATTGTCAGAGGGAGCAGTTACTATAGAGGGTGCATTTTCGCCAAGGACCCTAGATACGGGCTTCTGTTCAGAGTAGAAACAACAGCAGGGAGAGGAGTATCTGTTTCGATAGATTGTTTTGAGCTAGACGACGCCATACGGACTGCGTGATCAGGATAGGTTGGATGGCCTGTCCAACTTTGCTATCTGGAAGGCCAGAATCTTGACGATCCTAGAGGCATACGCATTTCGGGAACATGTAGAGAATGTCTTGGCTACACCAACAGACGCTGCTCTTTTCGCTAAGCATAATGAAGCGGAGGTGCATGCTAAGCGCTTTATCATGGACGGGGTCAAGGATCATGTGGTCCCACACATTGCCGAGAAGAAGACAACTAATGCTATGTGGACAACTTTGACCACAATGTATCAAGGAAAATCCATCCATAAGAAGATGCTTCTGGAGAATCAGATGAGGTTGTTCGTGATGAATAAGGGGGAGGAAATCAATCCTTTCGTCTTCAGGTTGCAGACGATCCGAGATCAACTGATTGCCACAGGGGTTAAATTGGAGGATGATGTCATGGTGAGGACTGCTCTAAATGCAGTCTCAAATGAATGGGAAACGTTTGTCCAAAGCATCTTGGGCAGACAGGACCTTCCGAGCTGGGACGACATGTGGGCTATCCTCCGACAAGGGGAAATCCGCTGGATAACCAAGAGACAAAACTACACCGGATCAAGCAAAGTAAATAAAGAGGAAGAGGAAGATGCAGCCCTTGCATCCAAGAAGCAACAAGGAAAGAAGAAGAGGGATCTATCATCCGATGCTTCAGGTGTGGTGAACTTCGACACTTCGCCACCACTTGTCCTTTAAGGAAGAAGGAAAAGGAAGCTAATTCCAAGGTTGCGACAGCTAAAGAAGACGATGGCTTTGATGATGATGTAGGCATGAGTGCTCATGAACCTCGAGAGAAGAGGTGGGGCGATATTGATTTGTAGAGAAGCTACAGATGGTTGGCGGGATCCTTGAGGTGCTCAACTCTTGGATCACATACGAGCTACGGAAGCCTTAAGACGGTAGCGGGACAAGTGGAGCAGCGGGTGTTGGAGATCACAGTGAAGTGGAGGGCAGTGCCGGGACGCTGTAGATGGGAGTAGCGCAGTGCAAAGGCAGCAACAACGCAGAGGGGCTGATGGGACTTCAGCAGCGCAGAGGGGGAAGTGCTTACACAATACAAAGCTGTAGCAGCGCAATGGCTTCAGGAGGACATCGCATAGAAACAACCGAGGGAGCTTCAGTGATGAGATGCAGCCCAACTGACTTGTCTGTGAGTGATTGGGCAGGGGTCCTTCAGTTGCTTACTTCTCAGCAACTGAGTTGCAGTGCAACAGTTAGCAGTGGCAGTGCTATGGGTAGCATGATGCAGCAATTTGAGAAGGAGTTGCAGTATATATGTGGCAGTGACTGTGGCAGAGTCATGGGCAGCAGTACAAAGAGCAGCAACAACGCAGTGATGAAGGGCAGTAGGCCAAGCATCAACATGGGGACCGATGCCAGAGAACAGGGCAATGATTCAGTGTGGAAGTATTGCTGGAGCACACTCCTCGCTAAGAGGGAGTGTTGAGATTTTGGGGTAGCATTGGATGTGCTCTAGCTCTGAAATTTTGTGGAGGAGCTGGAGTACATGAGATCTTGAAGACCTAGAAAGCGTTTGGAGAAATTCCATTTGGTTTGATAGTTATTCAAATAATTAATCTTTCTAATTAAGGACCCTAAGTCTAACTTAGGAAAATTAAAAGATTAAAGTGAATTAAGTTAAACATGTGATGAGAATGTTCTAAGTGACGTGGATCAAGCAACTTCTAATCTTAGCCGTTGATTAGAGATTAGATCACGACTGTTGGCTTGCCAATGAGAAAAGTATAAGAGAAGGGCTTGGGGTCAGTTGGAGATGACACACATTGGCAGAGCACTGAAGCTAAGTCGAAATTCTAGGGCATGGTTTGCTAATAATTTTGAAGCGAGTTTGCAGTGAGGGGCAGAGATTGGAAAGGGATGATCTGATCTGAGGCCAAAAATACAACAACGGCAGAGAGGTAGTGTACTAGCAGCGCAGAGGCCAGCTAGAGATACGCAGTTCAACCAGAGCCACGCAGAAGGCAACGCAGAGGTAGCATAAGCCCAGAGAGGCTGACGCAGGCCCATCCAGGGCAGCGCAGAGGCTGACACAGGCCACTGACATAGATGGTTGAGGGACAACACTAGTGTTTCCGGTGGGCCAGAAAGGGCTTGAGTTCTGTAAATCCCATTTGAGGGTGTGAATCAACCATATTTTCTGTCTCCGAGTGAAAGAGGTACTACTGCCGTGCAATTTCTCTATAGGGCGGACCATTTTGGTGCCTAGATATTGTTGTATTCAGATTTTTCATAATAATAAAACCCTCTAAAGCTAGCTGCACCGGTTTTCTCGCATTGGGTTGTTTCGGGGACATTTGTCTGAAAAATCTGTGTGTCACTTTGTCATGTGTGCGTGATGTTCAATAAATGATCTGTAAATGTGTAGGATGCTATTGTGTTTACTTTGCTAATTTTACTGAATAATTCAGAAAACTAACTTGTAATTTAATTCAAGTAGGAAAAGTAAATCAAGACACTGCAGTAGGATTTTTGTTTAGAAATTTTCACAATCAATAGGAATATCCTTGGATCTTTTGTAGTCACGAATTTCATAAAATATAACGTTCCGACTTACTTCGATTTTTCTTCCTTCCTTGATGTAGATTCCATATGCTTTTGAAGAAAGGCTGTAGCCAACGAAAATTCCTTTAATTCTTGTAGAGTCTAACTTCTTTCGTTCTTCATTTGGAACGTGGATATATGTAGGGCACCCAAAGATTCAGAGATGGTCCACACATGACTTATTTCTTGTGAATGCTTCTTTAGGTGTCATATTCTCAGGAATTCTATGAGGACTTCTATTTTGTATATATACTGCTGCCATTGATGCTTCTCCCCATAAAAATTTTGGTAAGTATTGATAAAAAATCATCGTTCATATACCTTCTTCAATTGTCCTATTTTTCCTTTCAGCCACTTCGTTTTGCTCGGGATAGTAGGGAACAATGAGCTCCCTATTAGTTCCTGCTTCTTTGCAATATGCAATCATTTCTTTGGAAGTGTATTCTCCACCATTGTTGGATTTCAAAGTTTTTATTCTTCTTTCGGTTAGGGTTTCCACTTCAGATCTAAATTCCTTGAACTTTTTAAATACTTAGTCTTTTTTCTTGAGAAGGTAAGAGCCGCATCTTTCTAGAGTGATCATCAATGAAGGTCACATAATAAAGATGACCTCCAAGTGATTTGTTAGACATTGGTCCACACACACCTGAATGAATGAGGTCCAATATTTCTTTAGGCCTTGTTTCACTGTTTGTAAAAGGTTTCCTTGTATTCTTTCCCAAAGCACATCCCTTACATGTTCCTTCACGTTCTTCTTTGATTTTGGGGATGCCATTTACCATTTGGTTGAGAGAGGGAATGACTTTATAATGTAAATGTCCATATTTTCTCTGTGATGGGATTGATCTCCATGTGAACTAGGGCTTGAGGAGATGGTGTTATGACTCTAAATAGAATTCCTTCATGTACTTCAACAACCCTTGCTTTATCAATGCTTGAATCTTTTCCCCAAACCAGAACTTATTACCATCTACAAAAGAAATTCTATCTCCTTTATCTTCTAAACAAGAAATTGAAAGAAAATTATTTTTCAAACCTGGAGCATAGAGTATATTGTTGAGATGTAGCTGAGCTCCATTTTCTAGCTTCAATGAAGTTGATCCCATGCCCTTAACTACATAACTGTTGTTGTCTACCGACTCCACTGCATGAGAAAATGATTCCTTTGATAGAGTGTGAAGTTGTTTACTTTCCCCTGTCATATGTCTTGATGCTCCACTATCAATAATCCATGCGTTGTCATCATTGAGTGAACCTGTGAGTGCAACCAAGAACCCTTTTCTTTTGACCTTATTAGATAAGTTCTAGATGATTCTCCTAATCCAGCTTCTTGCAATATTGAATCCCATTTTCAAGTATCTTATCATAGAGGGAGTAACCTTTTCTTTCAAGCCAACAAAGTGATCTCCAATCTCCCTTGACCTTAGCTCTGATACCATGTTGAGAAATCAATGCTAGTAGAATTAGGGTTTGATTCCTCTTTCTTGATAATTACTCGTGAATTGTGTTGGATTCTTTTACTTCTTTATTAGATTATCTTTCATCAAGCAATTACTAAATTATGTGTGTATGAAGATCACAAGAACAAGAGACACAGGATATAGCCACTCAGCCAGGGCAAAACCCCTATCTAGGGGAAAACCCAGTCAAACCTCTTCCTTTAGTAGTTTTGCAAGACAAGATGAGATAATCCAAGATTCTTTGACCTAGACACAGACTTCCTCCAACCACCAAGTCAACCCTTCCTTTCCCTTCAGATGATAACCTTCCAACAACAACTAAGACCTAGAACTTCGATCCTGTGTCAAAAAATTAGGGCTTTTATTAAAATTTCTCTTTCATGATAATCACTTTTGATTTCTTTATGCTTCTTTGCTTAGATCTTATCTTTCGTTACATTATTATGTTCTTCATCAAGTCAATTATCTAATGAACAAGATACACAAAATTTAGGCTTTCAAGCCAGGGCCAAAACCTCTCCCTCTTGGAGAGGAAAAACCCGATAATAATTCTTCTTATAGATCTTCAATTGACGAGTACCATAAACATGACCTAGACCCTTGACTTCAGTATGCCTCCAAGACCTTGTCACTGGTCTTCTAGGCTCCTTATGTTGATCTTCCTTTCTGCACTGCTTTGCACCAGAACTAGGGAAACATGGTCCCTAGTCTAATAGCCCTGGACAATAAGTTCCTTTCCAGCCTTCCTTAGATTTATGCTCGGCCTCCTAGAGATCTCCTTTCGGTCCTTCTTAGTACATACTTGATGCACAATGTCAAGGTCTCTTTCTTACCGTGGAAACCCTCCTTCATGCTGTGCATACTTTTGGTCTCTTTCTGAAGTATATGAGATCAAGACAGAGATTAATATAGTTTCTCCTTTGCACACCTTACAATCCTTTACTCCTTGCTGTATGGTTTCTCTTCTTTGCTCTTCCTTCCGCACTAGATAGAAAACCCTTTATATTACTGTTCTTTCTTGAAGTATCTTCAGCCTACCTCAGAGATGCGAGGTAGGTACAAACCCAAAATAGAGAGCCCTTATCACTACGTTATACTCCTTTTGTCCTTCACTGAATTGCTTCTTCCTTACGCACCAAAAATTGACCTTTTCTCACACTTCTGTCTCAGAACATGACCGAACTGTTGGTGACCAAATGAGGCTGCAATCCCTCCTTTATATAGGGACTGTCTCCTTCTTCTAGGCCGACATGTCTTCCTATGGGTAAGCCGACTTGAACAATTGTTTGTGGGCTGACTTGGCAAGGAGTGTCTCCAACATATTTGAGCCGACTTCAAAGAGCTCTTTTGACAAGGTCTTGAGGCATACTTTTTACATCAATAATTGTCCTTTACAAGCGTAACAACACTTCATATACATGACTCTAAATTACATATTTATAACAAGATGAAAAACCCCTAAAGACATCAAGAAGAAGTATTTGACCTATAATAAAAACTCCTTGCTATAATAAAAATATTTAAAAAAAATTAATTTCACAAAATCTATTTTGAAAACCCATGTATATTTTGTAAATGAAATTGTAAATTGTAAATTTGTAATTTATTTTTTCTAACTTGGGTTGAGGTTTTAGATCCATTTTTGTATATATTGGGGTTTGGGTGTCTCTATTTTTATTTTTGCAAGTTAGATCAATAAGACAAGTGGGATAAGACCTAGATCTAGGCTCTTGAGGGTAAGATCTAGTCTCTTGGAAATTTTTTGCAGGTTGCCCATGGAAAATTTTTGGAAAATCAAAGGAGCTGAAGCATACAATTTTTGGAGCAAGGGTTTTGAATTTTTTTAGGTCTTCTAGCTCCAGAATTGGCCTCCCACGCCTCAGCGTCAGCCTTCCTCCCTTCAATGTCTTGGCTTAGGGCCAAATTTTGACCTTGTTGAGGGATTTTGAGGCCTCGACCTCCTCTCTCCTCTCCTCCTCGACCCTTTGTCCCTTCGGCCTCCCTCCGTCCCTCTTCCTCCAAGCCTCCTCGACCCTCCGTCCTCCTCGAAATCCCCTCTCTTGGCCTCCTTCCCTACCGGACCTCCTCCCTCGACATTCCTCCCTCCTTCGTCCTCCCTCAGCCTCCCTCCTCGGCCCTCCTCTCCTCTCCTCCCTAGGCCCCAACCCTCTTAGGGCTTGCGGCTCCCCTTCCTTAGCCTTTAGGCCATAGGCCTAGCCCTAGGCCTCTAAACCCTTATTTGCCCCTATGCTAGCCTCATTGGGCAAAGCGTTGGTCCTTTGAGGCCATATCCTTTCCGTTTGTGGCCCAAGCTATCATTCTAGCCCTTTTATTCTCTCAAATTCCACTACCATGACCTTGTTATCCATTTCTTGGCCTCTTTTGCCCCAGGATTGACCTAAAACCCTAATCCGAAGTTTTAAGGCTAAATACTTGATGGTTTTGCAGGGTTAAGGTCTCTAAATTCATAATTTTCAAGCAACAACATTATCGCAAAATTTCAACGATTTTCAACGGTGGGATCTTCAAGGCCTTGGGCCTAGGGTTTGATCTATTGATCAGTGGTTGTCATTGATGTCAACCTAAGCAGCACTAGGGGCTACCCCGATTTTGCATGGTAATTTTGACGTGCCAAATTACTATATTCTGGGTCAAGAATATTTTTGATGGTTTCTACTTGTTGAGATGTTTCCGTTGATATATGGCACGCCATGTAAGTCTTCACGGTTTGAGAGATATTCATGTTTGAAGTTTGTAACCCCAGTTAGTGGGCTAAAACCCCATGGGGTTTTGGCATGGGTTATTGAAAAGTCAATAATTAATAATTTTTAAGCTCCTAAAATCCCTCCCACGTTCACTTGTTGAAGACCCTCTCAACCTAAGCATTTATATAAATTGTGATCCTCATATCCTCCTTATGTAAGGATTTTTCTCCCTGAAATAGGTCATCGTGGCATTTGCGCTATAAATTTTTTTCTACAAAGGTTCAGAAGCTGAAATTTTTATGAGGCAAAGCCAAAATCCTGAGGAAGCTCCTGAAAAAATTTCAGATGAAGGTGCGCTATATTTTTGGAGATATGATCTATGGAAGTCAGCGTTTTTGCAGACTCCTGAACTTCATCTCAAAGAAGTGACCTTGGGAAAATCGTCATAACTCTTTCTCTGAATATCGGATTGGAATTCTGTAAAAAGTGACAGATAGTGAACGAACTGTAGTTTTCGCTATATCAATTTCAGAGCCGAATGAGGAAACAGTGACACGTGGCACACCATACAATTTCGCTCTACTGAACCAATCCATAATTAGGGCATTGTGAGAGATTGGGCATAACTCTCACTTGAAGAATCCAAATTGGGTCAGACCTGTGGCATTGGAAAAAGGACTCAGAGGATTACTACAGGACTGAAAATCACATATTGGGGATCTGAAATAACAGAGATACACTAGATTCAATATCGAGCTCCTAGAAGGCAAGAAAAAGCTAGATCATGTGTTGTCAAGGGCTGCAAAGGACTAGACTTTCTAGGGCAGCAAAGCAAAGCAAGGTGTAGTAGAGGGTAGCATGACGAGAGCAGAAATCAAGGTGCAGAACAGCAACAAGAAGTTCACCACATGAAGTCTTCAAGTGGGCAGCACTGCATATAGTCATTGTAAAGGTATCATAGTACTAAGTCATTGTAAATGCATCATTGTAAAAATTGTATAAGTGGCTATCTGCCAAGAGTTGAAGATGCAGTGTCGAGAGGTCTAGGATGATCATTAGGTGGTTGTGTCATAGTTGGGGTTATGGTCTAGTGTGTCTTCTTCTTCTACATCATTCTATGTCATTGTAAAGTGGACCATTTTCCCTGCTACGAGAGTCCATTCTTCTTTTATTCTTCTATAGGGTGGTAGGGTGGTGCTAGGCTGGTGCATGAAGTCACCATTAGGTTCAAGCCTGTGAAAAATTTAGGGTGGTAGGGTGGTGCTAGGGTGAGCTGTAGCTCATTGGGTGTTGGGGCATCTGTTTAGTTAAGTACTGAAGAATCTCGGACGTTGGAGCGTCCATCCAGTGGGAGCTGAAGAAGAATGCTTTTCTAGATTCTAGGAAGTTGGAGCTTTATTTTCAATTGGAGTTGAATATTAAAGAAATATTAGAAAAGCATTCAGGTGGTTTTGGTCCCGGAGAGGGTTTCCACCTTAAAAACTGTATGCAGTTGTGTTCCTTTTGTTTACTACTATCATTGTACAAACACTGATAATAATTGAAGATTAACTAATGCTCTGAAAGATTAATAATAATACTACTTGAAAAGAATACTGATTCACCCCCCCTCTCAATATTTCCAACAATTGGTATCAGAGCTTGGTTCCTTCAATAGTAGTTTAACAGCTGGAAGGAGGTCATGGAACATACCAAGAATGGTGTACCTCTATTCAATGAAAATAATTATTCACATCCTGGAAAGGAAGAATGGAGGTCTATCTCTTTGCACGGTTACGAAGTATGGGACACTGTTCAAAATGGATTTACATCAACCGGGGATGAACAAGGTAAGAAGAATTTGGTAAATGATGCAAAAGCAAAGAATATTATTATCAGTGGAATTATTGAATCTGCTTATCATAAGGTGTTGGATTGTAAAACCACCAAAAATGTATGGGACAAGCTTGAGAATATATATGCAGGTGACTCAAATTTCAAAGAGGGAAAGCTTCAAATCTACAGAGCAAAATTTGAGCAACTTAGAATGAAAGAAGATAACAACATTGCTGCATGCTTCCAACACGTTGATGAAATAACCAACACTTTGGAAGGATTGGGAGAGCTTGTTGATGAGAAGAATATTATACGAAAGATTCTTAGAACGTTACCAGGGAGATTCAAGCCAAAGGTATCGGTCTTAGAATATAGTGCAAATCTGGATAAACTTAGCAAAGAGGAATTACATGGAGTTCTCATAGCATATGAAATGAGACTTGATGAAGAAGAGGGTATTTCACATCTAGAAACTGCATTCGCTGCATCTAAGAAAACCGATAAGGAGAAACAACCTTCAAAGGCACAGAGCTGCACCTACAAGTGTGAAGAAAAGGAAGATGATGAAGAAGGTATTTTAGATGGAGAATATGCCTACTTTATGAGAAAACTAAAAATTGGTAAGGTAAAATTCAAGGCTAAACTTCCATTGATATGTTTCAGCTGTGGTGAGGTTGGGCATTTCGCAGCAAAATGTCCGAACAGAAGTGATGGAAACTCAAAAGAAAAGAAAGTCTTTAAGAAATTCAACAAGCAAAGAAAAAAGAAAGGATTCAAAAGGAACTTTCTCTCTAAAGAAGATAGCTCATCATCCGATGAAGACAATGACAACGAAGAAGAAGCCAATGAGAGAGTATTGTTTATGGTCAAGCACATTAAACAAGAGGTATCAAACAACGAATAAGAAGGGTTGACCATAGAAGAATTTTCTAAGGAGGCAATCAAGCTTATAAAAGAGCTCAAGGATGAGAAGATGCGTTCCAATACTCTTGAAGAACAAGTTCAAGGTTTCAAAATTGAAGTTGAAGAATACAAATATATTGAAGAGTCACTTCAAAAGAAGTTGGAAGAAAGCAACCAAGAAATGGGAGCATTAGAAGCCGAAGTAGTCTCGCTGCGTAAGGAAGTGAAGAAGGGAAAAACTGTCCAAAACTATGCCAACAACTCAAGGGCATTGGAAGAACTCATTAACAATCAACGATCTTATAATGACAGAATTGGCCTCGGTTACAAAGAAGAAGAAGCAAGACCTTCTACAACAAAATACAATGAACCTATGAGATCTGATATGCATGTAGACTTCATTGGACAAGATTCCCAAGAACAGCCTTGGAAGTCAATTCCTCGACGAAGATTTCCATCTAGGTACCAACATATTTTTTATGGCTATTGTTATTCAAGTGGAAAATTTGGTCATAAAGCTGTAGAATGTCGCACGTACCCTAGAAATCAATACAATCCCAGGAGATCTGTCAAATATGAACCTCTCAGGGCTGAACGAAACATCAATAGATTTGAACATTTAATAAATAATATTGAATGTTACAGATGTCGAAACTTTGGACACATAGCCAGAGACTGCAGACTTGAAAATCCTCCAGAAGAATCTTCAAAGCCATAGAACAAACGAACATTGAAGAAGAAGAAGACTCATAATTGTGCTCTCGCTCTCAAGGCTCAAAACAACAAAGATGTGTGGTATGTCGATAGTGGTTTCTCAATGCATATGACTGGAGATAGAAAGAGATTTGTATTCTGAAAGAGAAGAAGGATGGAACCGTGTCCTTTGGAAATGATGGATCTTCAAATGTTATAGGATCAGGTACCGTCACTCTCGGAAGAAAAGATGCTCTAGCCAAGAATGTTCTATTGGTCGAAAACATGAATCACAATATGCTCAGTGTTGGACAAATGTGTGATCAAGGACACACAATACTATTCAACTCCACAAAATGTGAAATCAGGAAGATAGGTATGGTGAAATTGTGGCTACAGCAAGTCGAGCTCCAAACGACATATATGTTTTGGATGAAGCAACTAAAGCACGTCTACTAGCTAAAGAGGATGATATAATATTTGGTAGCAATGATGATCGACTAAGTAAGAACTTTGCTACAAAGATGCAAAGTGAGTTCGAGATGTCTTTACTTGGTGAGCTGACATACTTCTTAGGGCTTCAAATATCTCAACAAGAGAAAGGAATATTTATATTTCAAGCCAAGTACATCAAGGAAATGCTCAAGAAATTCAAAATGGAAGATTTCAAACCCATCCTTACTCCGAGGGTAACAGGTTGCAAAATGAGAATAGGCGACTCATCTAAGGATGTGGATCAGAGGTTGTATAGATCTATGATTGGTAGTAATCTATATGTAACAGCCTCCCGACCAGATGTTATGCAAGCAGTTGGACAAGTAGCAAGATTCCAAGTAGCACCAAAAGAATCACATATATTGCTGTCAAAAGAATTCTTCGATATCTAAAGGGAACAATATAATATGGCTTGTGGTATCCCAAGGGTAACAATCTCATTATTCAAGCCTTTACAGATGCAGATTGGGCAGGAAGCATTGATGATCGTAAGAGTACTCGTGAAACATTTGAATATCTTTGCCAGAAGCTTGGGGTTCTCCCAAGTTCTGATTAGATTTTCCTTATTTAGAATATAAAGAGGGAGTGGAAGTGTGTATAGGTCTGTAGGATGGTTGTGTTTTAGGGGGAGTTACCCTTTGCCATTGATGTCAAAGGGGGAGAGAATGTTGTAGGAAGAGTTGTCATGATCGCAGGGGGAGTACTTGTGTTGCCATCAATGCCAAAGGGGGAGATTGTTGATCAGTGGTTGTCATTGATGTCAACCCAAGCAGCACTAGGGGCTACCCCGATCTTGCATGGTAATTTTGACCTACCAAATTACTATATTTTGGGTCAAGAATATTTTTGATGGTTTCTATTTGTCGAGATGTTTCCGTTGATATATGGCAAGCCATGTGATTCTTCACGGTTTGAGAGATATTCATGTTTGAAGTTTGTAACCTCAGTTAGTGGTATAAAACCCCATGGGGTTGTGGCATGGGTCATTGAAAAGTCAATAATTAATAATTTTTAAGCTCCTAAAATTCCTCCCACGTTCACTTGTTGAAGACCCTCTCAACCTAAGCATTTATATAAATTGTGATCCTCATATCCTTCTCATGTAAGAATTTCGCTACCTGAAACAGGTCATCGTGGCATTTGCGCTATAATTTTTTTTTCTACGAAGGTTCAGACGCTGAAAATTTTATGAGGTGAAGCCGAAATCTGGAGGAAGCTCCTGTAAAAATTTCAGATCAAAGTGCGCAGTATTTTCGGAGATATGATCTGTGGAAGTCAGTGTTTTTGCAGGATCTTGAACTTCATCTCAAAAAAGTGACCTTGGGAAAATCGTCATAACTCTCTCTCTGAGTATCGGATTGGAATTCTGTAAAAAGTAGCGGATAGTGAACAGACTGTAGTTTTCGTTATATCAATTTTAGAGCCGAATGAGGAAACAGTGACACGTGGCACGCCATACAAGTTCGCTTTACTGAACCAGTCCATAATTAGGGCATTGTGAGAGATTGGGCATAACTCTCACTTGAAGAATCCAAATTGGGTTAGACCTGTGGAATTGGAAAGAAGAATTAGAGGACTACTACGGGACCGAAAATCACATATTGGGGATCTAAAATAACAGAGATACACCAGATTCAATATCGAGCTTCTAGAAGGCAAGAAAAAGCTAGATCATGTGTTGTCAAGGGCTGCAAAGGACCAGACTTTCTAGGGCAGCAAAGCAAAGCAAGGTGCAGTAGAGGGTAGCATGACAAGAGCAACAATCAAGGTGCAGAACAACAGCAAAAATTTCGCCACATGAAGTTTTCAAGTGGGCAGCACTGCATACAGTCATTGTAAAGGTATCATTGTACTAAGTCATTGAAAATGCATCATTGTAAAAATTGTACAAGTGTCTATCTACCAAGAGTTGAAGAGGCAATGTCGAGAGGTCTAGGATCATCATTAGGTGGTTGTGTCATAGTTGGGGTTATGGTCTTGTTGTCGCACAAAATTTCTAGGCATCGCGACAACGGCTCAGATCGGGGGTTGTCACCCTGATCTCCAATCTCTCTATCTAAGCTGTCTCCTTGCAAACTAAGGGAGGTAGACCCTAATAGAAATGAAGAAATAGAATTGGTTGGAAGTCAACCAACTCAGGAGACACAGTCAAATAACCGAGTACTTGATGAGATTAACGAGATTTCACAGATCAATTATACAGGGATAATTTTAAGGATGGAAAATTCTCTTGAAGTTTAAAAAATTGGCGAATCTCACTAGTCCCTAATATGCAAACTATAAAATGTTTATTGATGTATTTGTAAAATTATTCAAATTTATAATGATATTATATATATTGTCTATATAATTTTGGCGATTTTTAATGTAAAATAATTTTATATTGTAAAATTTGGGCGAATCATTTTTATAAAAAAATGGAAATTGGCGAATATTTTTTTTGATAAACCATGGAAAATTAGCCCACCTGCGAATATTAGCCCCTAAAATTTTCCATGCAATTATATTAAAACTAGTGCCTTATGGAGTTAAAAGATCCCGTTATGCAATTAAAGCCAAGTAATTGATGTATAACTGCTGCTATGAAAACACAAATGACCACAATGATATTCAATAGAACGCACCACAACTATGCATTAAAATAATCTGAATCCACAACAATGCTATCATGAGACGACTATCAAATTGAAATGCCAGATCATTGCAATATTTCCGAATTTATAATGTTCCAATTTATTCCAATCTAGAAATTAAAATGAAAAATTTATATAGTCAAACTTAGGATAAAATTGTAAAAACTCATTTGACTATAAAAGAATTTTTTAGAATTTTAATAATTTTTTATTATTTCTAATTTTTTCAAACAAAATATAAAAACCAAGTCTATGGATTAAAGATCTAAATTTAAATCTTAAAAAAAAAAAAAAAGAAGAAGAAGAAGCTGAAACTAACTTTAATTAAAATCTAAAGTCTACAAACTAAAAAAAATTTAAAACTAAAAGTTCAATAACAAAAATCGAATTTTAAACTAAAACCTAACTAAAATTAAACTAAATAAAATCTAAAAATAAAACCTCTAAACGAAAGTCTAAAAATTAAAATCTAACAATAAAAATAAATCTAAAACTACTACTAACGAAATTAAAACTCAAAATTAAACAACAAAAAAAAAATCGAAAGTGATTTTAAAAAAACTAACACTAAACCTTTCTACACAAAAAATTGAATCCGATCAGTAAAGATAATGCATATACGTGAGGGTTTCGAATATTATGATATGCGTTTATTTTGTTTTGTAGGTTGAAGTCGACAGCATGGAAGCTCTGGACGGCAGAAGAGGGAGGACGTCGACGACAGAGGATTGGGTCTGCAACAGTTAAGGAGTGGAGAGGGTCGATGCAAAGGAGGAATCAAGAGATGATGCCGCGGCAAGATGTAAGGGTTGACGACAGAGAGAAAGAAGAACGCAGGGTAAGGAGGATGTGAGTTAGCGTGAAGGATAATGCAGGACGGAAGGTAATGGAGTGTATGCTGCGAATGGAATGAAGGCAAAAAAATCGTTGACAGGGGTAGCGACAGAGATGCAAAGAAAAGGCTGGACGAATGTCAAGGAAAAGGGTTTGAACGAAGCTGCAAATGGATGTGAAACTGACGGCAAGGAGATGCAACAAACAGCTGTTAAGGAAAGAAGGGTCAACGTAGAGGAGGACGTAAGGCAGCGTATGCAGATACAAGGGCAGTGATTACCTCAAATAAAACCAGTACACATCAAAACGTCCAGCAAACTTAAATTTTTTCCATCAAACTCAGATTTTAGATGCAGCTTTAACAAAATAACATTCAGATCTATCAGCAGAAGCGACCCTGAGGCTAGATCTTGCCCTCTGGGGGTTAGATCTGGCTCAGATCTTTAAGTTTTTTTTTTCTTCTGAAAACCCCTTGCAAACCTGCAAAACCAGAACAGATCCAAAACTATGCACAAAAATTATTAAACCCTTACACCCTAGATCACATATACAAATTTACAATGCTAATCTACAGATCGGAGGCCCTCATGGCCAGATTTAAACCTATTCTAGCACAATTTTGAAGATAGAAAATGTTAAGAGAGGCACAAGCCTTAGAAGACCCTGTAAAAACACAATTTCGTAAGATAGCTTTGAGAATTAGAAAATAATGGGCTATTTCAGATTTATGAAATTTGAGAGTCGGCTGTCCAACTGAAGACTTCCCTAGACGCTCAAATCTTAAAATAAACGATTCCCTGCACACTTAGATTTGAACTTTAGATTGATAGAGATTTAAGAAAATAAACATGAGATCCTTCAGAAAAATAGATAACTAGTTTTTCCGTCAAATAAAAAATGTCATTTTATGAACCCAGAAAACTGCACAAGATACCTTATGCAGATTAATTCATGAAGGCCATCAACCATAAAAATGCCAAACAAAGTAGCAGAGTTTAGAAATAAATCACCACATAGATTTGGAAAAAGAACACCAAAGTTTGTAACCCCAAAGTATTTATGCTTTATTCATCAAAGAAAATTCACAAGAGCTTCAAAGAACAGGTGCACGATTCAAAGATCGGATGCAAATGTCACATCAAGACCTCTAATTTATAAGACAATCTCCACTGGCTAGTTCGGTTGATCCATGTCAAAATAATCTCGACTGTCGAAAAGATTTGATCATTTTTTAATCTGGACCGTTGAAAATATAAATTTGAGAAAAAAACGAATTTATCATTTAATTCCATTTTAATTAACTCAAAAATACTATTTTTGAGTTAATTACCTCAAAATTTTGACTTTGACTTAACCACCTAGGCCCAAGGGTCCAAAATTTCTTGAAATTCTCAATATTCCCTTGGCCTGGGGCCTTTAAAAATTCATTTTTTAAGGACCAACGAATTTTGCCTTTGAAGGATTTTATATTCACCTAGGACCTAAAATTAATTAAATTTTTGGCTTAAGATTTTTTAATTAATTTGACCAGAAAATTTAAGTAATTAACTGAGAGGGGATTTTAATTATTTTTTCCAACCATCTTTACATAAGATAAATACATTTAGACACATGAAGGGGGAATACCCATTTATATAGACCCTCAAATAGGTACCCAATTCTGTGACTCAAAACATGATCTAGTAGACCAAGTAGCTTGTAATAAAATAATCTAGTCAAATAGCTAGGATTATTCCCAAACTACTTTTACAAGTACTCGATAGAAAACACTAGGACTCACTTAGCATGCTGATGACAAAATCCACCCTAGCTTTGGAGTGAGGCTGGAGGGGAAAACTCTGCCGATAACTTGTGTCAAAAAACACAAGTAAATTAGTGAGACAAAAAACCTCCTAGGATAGAAATCGTCACCAACATACTAGGCTTACCTAGGTTGTTACATACATGACGGTCTTACTTAGATCATTTACATCATAAACATGCAGAATGGGTTTACATCATTTATAAAAAATGTCGGCTGTCGATGAAATTTGGATGACGTGAACCTCGAACATGATAAGTCCCATTTGAAATGATAAGTCCCATTTGAAAAATGGGGGTGTACTGCTATGGGGTCATTGACAAAGTGTGGTCAACAAGTCTAGTGTGTCTTCTTCTTCTACATCATTTTATATCATTGTAAAATGGGCCATTTTCCCTGGTATGGGAGTCCATTCTTCTTTTATTCTTCTATAGGGTGGTAGGGTGGTGCTAGGTTGGTGCATGAAGTCACCAACAGGTTCAAGCTTGTGAAAACTTTAGAGTGGTAGGGTGATGCTAGGGTGAATTGTAGCTCATCGGGTGTTGGGGCATCCGTTCAGTTGACTACTGAAGAATCTTGGGCATTAGAGCGTCCATCCAGTGGGAGCTGGAGAAGAATGCTTTTCTAGATTCTAGGAAGTAGGAGCTTTATTTTCAATTGGAGTTGAATATTAAAGAATTATTAGAAAAACATTCAGGTGGTTTTTGTTCCGAAGAGGATTTCCACCATAAAAATTGTGTGCAGTTCTGTTCCTTTTGTTTATTGCTATCATTGTACAAACACTGATAATAATTGAAGATTAACTAATGCTCTGAAAGATTAATAATAATACTAATTGAAAAGAATACTGTTTCACCTCCCCTCTCAATATTTCCAACATAATCTCTAAGCCTTTATTTTTTGTAATTTTATTACAACAAGCAAAACACAAATAATTAGGCCTTAAAATGAAATTCTATATGGTCAAAAGTGTTTAGAATTGCAAAATTTTCATTTTCACAATTTTTGACCACTTGGACATCTCTAATTTGACCTAGATCTGACATTTTAGCTTGCTGGAAATTTCTACGTAACTGTAAAAATTTAGTTCAGAACATTTCTGAAGCACATCCTAAATAAGGTCCAAGAAATTTGAATTTTCAGTTTTTCGGCAAAACTTACTATTTTTAGACATTGTGGGAATCATTTTCAGTATTTTCAATTCGCTGATTTGTCATTAATCTACTGCTGTCATAAACTTATCAGTTCTGAAAATTGCTGAATCAAACTCTCTTAAAGCCCTGAAATTTGAATTTTCAAGTTCTAGTGTATTTTTTGCCATTTTTGGAAATATTGGTTATCTATTTCTGACAACTTTATCTTGCTGATCCTTCATTGTTTCACTGCTGCAATTAATATTTCAAATCTGAAACTTTGCTGAATAATACATCTTGAGAAGGTTAACATACATGTCTTTAAAGAAAATCATGTTGTTTGGTAATTGGCATATTTTTGTGATATTGAGAAATCATAAGTGGTGTGTAATTTAATATTTTCTTACTGCTATTGTAACATCGATCAAGTCTTAAATTTCTGAATACTTACTGCTGATATACATTGTCATAAATATGAAATTGGCTAATTTCATTGATCTCATGGTTCAACATAACATCTTGTGTTAATTGGTTACTTGAAGTTTACACATGTATCTCTTGAAGCTTATCTTGTTTACAGATTGCATCATAACATTGTTAAACTCTTAAGATAAATCTCACATAAGTACTTAAGGAATCTAACCAATCTTAATTCAAGATAACAATCGCTCATAGATTCGTGCATTTTCATATTATATCTAGATTGCACTAATAACTTACCTCCTAGCATAAGCTAGATTGATAGAGATATAGGGCAACCCCTTTCCGATCTAGCTTGAGGGATTCAACTTCTCCTAGTGGTTAAAACAATGACCTTGCAGTTGTCAGAGCCATAGTCTTTGAAGTGCCGGAGGCACTGGGTGGGTGGAACATAGAGGGAGGTATCGTTAATCTAGCCATTGCTTGCTTCTGGTTGGATTCCATTGCACAACTTACTTTGAGGATTGTTTCTCAAAACAATTAGGGTAAAGGTTCCATTTAGACTAGGCATTTATTAAAATTTACCAAGATCACTGCATCTCACAAAGGTCTTAGGCTTTGCATATCATATAGGATAGTCAATCATCTCAAAGCAGCGGGTCTCCACCCGGTCATTTGGTTTAAATTTACATAAGCAAGAATTTGTGACTCCTTTAAGGCACTGGTCTCATAATAGAAAATCTAATCTAATCAATAATCTTGCTCGATTTTTAACCAAGTGGCTAGGCCACTCATCCATGTCTCCTAATTGAGTTGGTTCCCAACTTGCTTTCCTTCACTTCATCTCATAGGGACTAGCCCCCATAGCCTGCTGTTGGGAGACAACTAGAACGGAGTGGGCGGGGATCAAAGTGACAGTCCCCGTCCTGAGCGTTGTTGCGATCTCCATACAATTCGGGCGACAACAGACACTATTGGGGAGGCACTGATTGAAATAACGTACAAGGTAATCCATGCTTACCATTTTCCATCTCTCCTGGTTATCCATCTCCATTCTTTGGGTTGGTAGTCATTGGTCATTAGGATTGACACCCTTCATCCACTTTCTTGAGTCAAGGCCCAAAAACTTGGCCTCAAAGGTTGATGTAGCTAATATAAAGTTAAAGGCTTATAATTCTACAATGAAAGAAAATGTAAAATGCATAAGATGGTTAGGACAATATTTAGTGCATGGAAAAAATCTTATCATGAGCTCTACACCACTTATTAGTTGTCCCCCAGTTCCGCAAAGCATTTAATGCTTCATCTCAAATAAAATAACTCTTGAATGTCCCAACCCCAATAAACCAAAAATTGCTACATCTTAAGGGTGTATTGGAAAATTATAAAAGCAAGCTTGGGCTTCCAATATATGCACCAAATAAAGGCAAATCATTAAAGTAAAAAATGCACCAGAGGGGTGGAAAAAGAAGGCCAAGGAAAGGGGTAACTCATGCCACCACTATTTATCCCTCCTTACATCACTACACTTAGGATGTTGGACCCCCATTAGTTGTCCTCATGGTAGTGGCACCTGCCTTGATGTCTCTCCCACCCCATGACATCATTAGCACACACACCTATGGATTGGTGGGCTAACTTGGAACATGTCACTCCCCTTGGAAGATGGAAACACCTAATAGGGTTGTTGACCTAACCTAATCATCGCTAAGATAAGTGGGGTAACTTGGTTATAGGTCTTGATCTATTTAGACATGTGAATGTGAGTTTTATGTGAAGTATTCTTGTTCCCTTAGCATTAGAGATGGTCCACCATGATGCTTTAATGGTTTTTGTCCCTAATGATGTTGATCTCACTTTATCTTGAGAGGTTTATGCCAGCTAGTGTACTCACAACAATAGATATTTGTTAATTTTGGACAACTAGGTCCAAACTCCATGTTGTGATGCTCAGACGAAGATGCCAATATTTTTATTGGATTTCCTCTTTCGGAGAGGTGCAAGATCGATCTAAAGATCATCTTGATCCGCTGAGCAGAACATTTATTTTGAATTTATTCAAAATATGTGCAAGTCGACTTGAAATGAAATGTAGGCTTCAAGCCCTAGTAGTTGTGTCACACACCCTCATTGATTGATATAAATTGGTCAACGTTGGAGGACATTTTCACTCATCCATCACATCACATCCTCTCTCCTCATTTGATTGGTTCGATCATCTATTGGAGTCTCTTCTTCACTCACATGTGGGAAAAAGCAGCAGCTAGGGTTTCAGACTGTTTAGGGTTTCCAGCGCAGAAATTGACTAGCGTTGACTTTGGTCAAACTCTCCCTAAACTTCAATCTCATCAATCCTCATTTTTTAGCACAAAAACCGAGGCTATACGTTGACTTTGACTTGGCTGCGTTGACTTTCTTGCTGTTGCTGTTTGCATTGACCATTGACTGTGACAACGTTGACTTTCATTGACTTTTGGGGTTGAATGATCTGGCTGTCCTAGAGGATTGTGTGACACTTTTGGTTGGCTGACCGTATTGAGACTTTGCTGGTTGAAGCATCCCGTTGACCGCCGCAACACACCAACACACTTATATATTTTTGGCTTGTCCTCTATCGATCTACTGGTATGTTCTATCAGCATTTTACTTTCTTGTTTATGTGATTGCTGACTGATATTGGGATAAAAAGTAAAGTTGCATCAAGCATAGAACATCTACAAAAATTTACATGGTATTAGAGCTGAGGTGAAGACAAAGCCCTAGTTTGTAGCAATCACCGAAGAAGAGGATGGGTGCCTCAAACTACAATGGCTTTAAAGCTGATGAAAAATTGACTGGGAAGGAAGACTTCCATGCTTGGAAGATGACATTGGATCTTAACTTGGAAGACCAAGATGTCATGGGCTATGTGCAAGGTAAAATCCAAGAGCCTCCATCCACTGCATCTGCTGCCATCAAGACAAAGTACAAGAAGGGGGAAATCAAAGCAAATTTGATGATCAGGAACTCAATTCATAAGAGTCTGGTTGCCTACATCTCTGAGCTGGGCACATCCAAGGAGATGTATGATAAGTTGGTCAACATGTTTAAGGCCAACAATGCAAATCAAGTCCTATTCTTCAAGAACCAATTGAAGAATCTG
The DNA here is from genome assembly GCA_034641835.2 of Pinus albicaulis. Classification (NCBI taxonomy): domain Eukaryota; kingdom Viridiplantae; phylum Streptophyta; class Pinopsida; order Pinales; family Pinaceae; genus Pinus; species Pinus albicaulis. The sequence goes on from CM076583.1 coordinate 1,012,975,602, forward strand.
AAGAAAGGCAGGGATGAGTCTGTTCAATCATATTTTCTGAAGCTAACTGAAATCAGGAATAATCTTCTGGCTATTGGGGAGACAATAGTTGATCGAGAGATGGTTCTCACCGCACTTGGAGGTCTCTCATCCAAATGGCATGTATTCAACACTACCATTCTCAATAACAATGTCATACTTGATTTTGACGAAGTATTATCGAGATGTGTACAAGAAGAGACAAGGATGAAGGAATATGAAAATGAAGGAAATGCTGCCTTCACTGCTCGTGCTAAGAAGAAGAACTTTGGTGGTCCGAGGAACAAAGGAAGAGAAGGGGCCCAAGGAAAGAAAGGCAAATGTTACACTTGTCACAAGCCAGGTCACTATGCTAGAGAATGCCCTTTCAAGAAGGATTCTCCTGATGATGATGACAACAACAACAACCAGAGGAATGGCAATCAAAGGAACAACAGGTTCAAAGGGAAGAGGAAGGCTTCCTTTGGTGGAAATGGGCAACCTTTCAAAAGGTCGAGAAATTCCAGGTATGAGGAATCAAATGTTGTTAATGATAAAAGAAATGAATTCATTCTTGTATCTGCCCTCTCTGCTGCATCTCCACCTGACACTATGGATGTCTGGTTGATAGATAGTGGTGCCTCAAGGCACATCACTGGGTTCAAGGAAGCACTTTATGACATGGTTGAGAAGGATGTTAATCTGAAAATTATCCTTGGAGATAATGCCACATATCCCGTGAAAGGAACAAGGACTGTGATCCTCCATTTGTCTCAAGATCAAGTACTCCGCTTGCAAGATGTACTATATGTACTTGATTTGAAGAAGAACCTTGTGTCTATTTCGGCCATGGAAGACAAAGGTTTCAATGTGGCATTCATTGATGGGAAGGTGCGTATCTAGAAGAAGAGTTTCAAGAAAGCTATCACGATTGGGTTTAGAGTTGATACACTCTACCAGGTTGGAGGAAGTCCACTGGGAGCGATGACATGTGATACTATCCGACAGACTGAACTATGGCACTAGAGGTTTGGACACCTTCACTACAAAGCCCTTCCCGATGCAAGGAAGGTGGTGACAGGGATACCCGAGTTCACAAATGATCATGAAGGTGTATGTCAGGGTTGTGCCGAAGGAAAGCATACAAGGGGACCTTTCCCCTCAAGTGTCACAAAGACATATGATGTCTTGAAATTGATACATTCTGATCTATCTGGTATGCTGCCCGTGACATCCTTGGGAGGATGTTCTTATTATATGACGTTCATAGATGACTTCTCTCGCAAGACCTGGATATACTTCTTGAAGAAGAAGGATGAGGCTTTCATGTGGTTCCGTACCTTCAAAGCCTTGGTGGAAAATCTGACAGGGAAGAAGATCAAGATATTGAGGACCGATAATGGCATTGAATATGAGACGAACGAGTTCAAGAACTTTTGCAGAGAAGCTGGCATCAAGAGGGAGACTGTTATGAACCTAATTCATAACTAAAGTAGTAAATATAGTCATTAATGGAATAAATACAAATAAATGTAATTACTAGTTGATCAATTAGGATTATGTTAAATAGTCATTAGGTTAATGAAAAGGCAAGACATGCCCATTCGTGAAAAGGTACCTGCATAGGTATAAAAGCGGGACCTTATTGTAATCATTCATCATGTCTTATATCATATCAATAAAATATTATTATTATAAATACCTCTTGTGTATTTTTATAATTAAAGCTATTTCTGCTATCAAAGTCAACAAGCATACAAGTCTTACTGTTACAGTATTCAAATCTACGAATTCCGCTGTTACAGTGGTATCGGAGCTATATCAGAGCCATATTGAGGACAAGTTGAAGCAATGGCACATAACATTGTTTTACAAGCCTACGAACGTAGTTTACAAGCCTATGGACATAAACTACCACACTATGTGTCATTACGTGAAGATCCCAAAAGAATTGAGCTGATTAGGAAAGTTCAACAAAAGCTTCAGCAAGTAGAGAATTCTTGGGCAGAAGTCACAAACGGTTTAAAAAAAATTTCTGCAGATCTTAAAAAAATTTCTCGTAATAGAGAAGAAAATCATGACAAACAAAAAGATGAAAAATGTTGTAAAAATGAGAAAGCAGCTAGTTATGCTAAAGGGAAATCAAGTAAAACATTCATGGAAAAGTCAACTAAGTACATTCCCCCACCAATGCGTAATAAAAGTAAAGAAGAAGGAAAATGTTGGAAGTGTGGAGATGAATATTTCGCACGACATAAATCTGCAAACCAAAAACTTTATTACTGTGAAGCAGATCCAAATGATGATGTAGACGTGAGGCAAGAAAAGGCTTCCACTATTATTCAATCTCATTCTCATTCTGCTATGGCACATTCTTCAAAAGACAACCATATGCAACGAAAGGAACTTCCTGAAATACTTAAACAGAGGTTGGAAGCACGAGGGCTGCTTAAGGAGACTAATACAACAAAAAATAGGTTCCTTGCAGCTGGAGATGAATCTCAAATTAAGTTTTGGGACATGGATAACATCAATGTCCTGTTAACAACCGATGCTGAGGGTGGCTTGCAGGTAGACCTTTTCTTTGTTTCAATAAAAATGTTTCATTTTTGGTTGTAATAACACGTGATATTGGGATCAAGATCTTAGCTAACGCAGATGGAGTTAAGCTTGTAAAAATGCTAGAAAGTAGAAGGTTGACACCGGAGTCACAGGAGCCTGACAGAAAAATTAAGAATGGTTTAGAATATGTCAGAAGCAGTAACAATGGTGCAATAGCAGTAGCTAATAAAGAGAGATCTCCAGGGTTCAATTTATCTAGAAATTGTGAAGCTGACATGTTAGAGAAGGAAAATCCAAGTGGATATGTGTTAGCTGAAGGAGAAGAAGTTCTTCACCAAAATAACGTTGACATTCCAAGCGTTCCTCAAACGAAACAACCACCTAAAAAGGTTGATGGTGTTCCTGGAGTGACGGAAGCCTTATTTCAAGCAAGACAGCAAGCTTTGGCTGAGAAACAGAAAAGGTTAGAAGGCAACCGAATGTTGTATAGCTGCTCAACTTGTGGAAAAGGGTACAAAAGTGTCAAGTCAAAGGCTCACATTCTACGTGCTTCTGAAACGCCAGATTCTCAAAGTGCTGGCATTACTGTCATTAAGCCACTACCAGAACGTGCAGCAAACAGGCCATCTTTTGTCAGCAAACCTTCTTCTTCTCTGAATGAATATAAATGGGAAGAATCTGAAGACAGTGAAGACTGGGAGGAGGTCGAGACCTATGACATGGTTAGCGTAGCATCAGAATCTATGAAAAGTTTGGATGTTAATGAATCAAATTTAGGAAATGCTGAAGGCAATTTTGAGTCAATAACAGAGAAGTTAGAGTGGGATGCCAGTTGCTGCTTCATAAGTGATTTCAGGCCAGATGGGACCATCGAAAGTTATGTAGATCATATGCACAAGAGGCATGGATTTTTTATTCCTGCTGCTGAATATTTGAAAGATTCCCGTGGATTACTAAACTATCTTGGCCTCAAGGCGACCAACAATTTTATGTGTTTGTATTGCAATGAGAAACGAAAACCATTTCTAAGTCTAGAAGCTGTTAGAAAGCATATGATTTCTAAAAACCACTGCAAATTACACTACGGAGATGGAGATGAAGAAGAAGATAGTGAATTAGACGACTTCCATGACTACAACAGCAGTTACGTGGACGGAAGTGGGATGCAAATAGTGACCACAGAAGAAAATCTCAATTGCCAATATAGTGACACCAACGAAAGGCTCTTTCGTTCTGTGAATGGATTTGTCATACTGATTGAAATTCTGAGCCCTTGTTTCAATAAACAGGGACTGCAGGGCACATATGCTGATAGGCAACACAGGGATACTGTGAACATTTGTCGGGAGATACTCAAGCTTCCCGAGATTACAGACAATTTTGTTCGAGAAGATGTTTTAACAATAGACGGTAAAGAGGACTTTACGGACACAACAACCTGCCACCGCAGCAACAGCCCACGAACACTGGAACAAAAGCCGAAGCCACCGCTGCCGCTAGTAAGGAAAATGCAACGAAATATATATAAAATAAACATAACAGATGACTGTGAAGGGAAAATGCCAATCAACACGAATTCCGATGCTACAGTGGGTCAACCGGAAACGGCGTATAAAACGGTGTGTCAGAACCTGCGATTGAATGCTATCTGCGTAGAGAAAAATAATGATGTTGCGTGGTATCCAATGGTCGTAATTGCTTAAGTTAAAGGTCGTGACCCGCGGTGGTTAGGACGTAATCAACGCCCATAAACAGAATTAATAAATTTATATAATCGTAATTAATAAATATATTAATTTGATTATATAATTTAATTAATTCAATACACATATATATATATCTATATATCATAATAAAGAAAAAAATAATTATTAATTTAATTAATTAAAATTATTATTTAATTAATTAAATTAATCAAAAAATGATATACGTAGATATATATATATATATATATATATATTAAAAAAAAAAAATGTGAGCAAAATGAAGAAAAGTGTCGAGATTAAGATAAGATGTCAAATTATATAAGTCAAAATGACAAATGCCAGATGAAGGGAATTGTCGGAACTTAAGTTTTGTTGTTGGGAACAAATTGAGCTAAGTGAAGGAATTGAGTAAATGATTAGCGATTAAAGATGAAAATAAATGCCAACAATATAGCTTTGAGGACAAAGCTTTTCGAGAAGGAGGCAATGTTATGAACCTAATTCATAACTAAAGTAGTAAATATAGTCATTAATGGAATAAAATAGAATAAATGTAATTACTAGTTAATCCATTAGGATTATGTTAAATAGTCATTAGGTTAATGAAAAGGCATGTCTAAAAGACATGCCCATTCGTGAAAAGGTACCTGCATAGGTATAAAAGCGGGACCTCATTGTAATCATTCAATGATGTCATATATCATATCAATAAAATATTATTATTATAAATACCTCTTGTGTATTTTTATAATTAAAGCTATTTCTGCTATCAAAGTCAACAAGCATACAAGTCTTACTGTTACAGTATTCAAATCTACAGCTTCCGTTGCTACAGAGACCACAACTGTCTATACTCCTGAGCAAAATGGCGTCACTGAAAGAAAGGACAGGACCATTGTGGAAGCTGCCTGTGCCATGCTATGTGACCAAGGTCTTCCGAAGTTTCTGTGGGGAGAAGCTACGAACACTGTTGTGTACATACAAAACCAATGCCCGCATTTTGCTCTGGACTCCAAAACTCCCGAAGAGGTTTTCTCTAGTAAGAAACCTAACGTCTCACATTTTAGAGTTTTTGGATGTCCTGTTTATTTTCATGTACCAAAGGAGAAGAGGAGCAAGCTGGATGCTTCTGGAAAGAAGGGAATGTTTGTGGGCTGCAGAAAAACTTCGAAGGCCTATAGAGTCTATGTGCTTGGTCAAAGGGAAGTGGAGATATGCTACGACGTTACCTTTGACGAAGATGCTTCCCTGAGGAAAGTAGTCAATCTTCCGAGATATGAGGAAGATCATGAAGCAAGGCCTGGAAATCAAGAAGAACCGAAGGATGAGACGATGCCCGATGTTGAAGGACTGCTGGACCGAATTGATCCACCTCTTTCAATGAGGAAAAGGCCATCATGGCTCAGGGACACTCTCGAGGATGCTGAGAATCATATGGCCTCAAGGGTGACATTCTGTGAAAGCAAGAAGCCGAATAGATACCAAGGGTCTCTAGCAGCCATGAGTACTATTGTACAATCTGAGCCTGGATCTTTTGAGGAAGCCATAAAGCATCAAGTCTGGAAGGATGCTATGCATGCAGAATATGAGTCCATTATGAGGAGTGATGTCTGGGATGTGGTTTCGAGACCAAAGGACAAAGCAGTTGTCACCTTGAAATGGATCTATAAGATCAAGCATGGATCTGATGGAAGTGCTGAAAAGTTCAAGGCAAGATTCGTTGCTCGTGGCTTCTCTCAAAAGGAAGGCGTAGACTATGATGACATATTTCCACCTGTGGCCCAATATACCACCATCTGATCTATCATAGCCCTTGCTGCTATGCAAGGATGGAATCTTCATCAGATGGATGTGAAGGCCGCATTTCTGTATGGTGCAGTAAAGGAAGAGGTGTATGTGGAGCAACCTCTGGGATTCGAAGTCCAGAATTGGGACACCCATGTCTGCAGGTTGAAGAAAGCCCTCTATGGGTTGAAGCAAGCACTCAGAGCTTGCTACGAGAGGACAGATAACTACTTGATGAAGCTGGGCTTCACTCGTAGTAATGCTGATCTGAACCTTTACTTCAAGGTTGATAGAGAAAAGCCTCTCATTCTGGTGCTGTATGTGGACGACCTCTTCTCAACAGGTGCTGACCCTCTCATTCATCAGTGCAAGAAGGAGCTCGCTGCTGAGTTTGAGATGAAGGACCTAGGACTGATGCACTACTTCCTAGGCCTGGAGGTCTGGCAGAGACCTAGCGAGATTTTCCTTTCTCAAGGAAAATATATTGTGAAGCTTTTGGAAAGATTTGGAATGGTGGACTGTAAGTCCGTGTCAACACCGATGGAGCTCAACTTTAAGAAGTTGAGTGGTAGCGCTGCTGGGCCCGTGCTAGCAAATCCTACTGAGTATCGTCAACTTGTAGGGGCCCTGATGTTCTTAGTGAACAGTGAACACCCATCCGAACGTATGTTTTGCAGTGAACACTTTGAGTCAACATATGGTTGAGCCTCATCACTTTCACTGGGTTGGTGCCAAGAATCTGTTGAGATATCTTCGGGGCATGATAAACCATGGGCTGAGATACACTACCGAGAGCGTGGCACTCCATGGATATACTGATATCGATTGGGCTGACAGTGTGGTGGATCGTAAGAGCACGTCAGGATGCTGCTTCACACTTGGTTCTGCTTCGATATCATGGATGAGCAGGAAGTAGAAGTCGGTGCCTTTGAGCACCGCGGAGGCCGAATACATTGCAGTGACTATGGCCTGTTGTGAAGCAGTTTGGTTGCGAAAGCTCTTCAGTGAGCTGTTCGGGCATGTGCTAGATACCACAGTGATACTCTGGGATAACCAGAGTGGGATTCGGTTGTCCAAGAATCCCGTGTTCCACGATCGATTCAAGCATATTGATGTCAGGTACCACTTTATCCGGGATATGGTACAGTGAGGCGTCGTAAGGCTCGATCATATAGGAACTGATGAGCAGGTTGCGGATATTCTCACAAAGCCCCTGGGGAAGGTCAAGTTCCTAACCTTCCGTGAGAATCTTGGTATCGTGGAACAACCCTATTCTGAGGGTCCTGTTGGATGATGAGCTCTGGGAGCTCTGGGGGGCTTTGGGGATAGCTTCTCGGAGCTATAAGCACACACGGGGCTAGGCTTGCCGAACCTTGTAGTGCTTCTGCCCCACTATTATGATGTTGAGTTGGTTCACCTCTCATGATCTGTGCCCCGTATGCATCCTACCCATTGAGTCTCGGGCTCATGGGAAGTACCTCTCATTTGGCCAGTGAGGTGGGAAAAGCTAGAGGCTAGTAGCAAAGACTGATGGACGCATCAGAGATTGCCATACTCTCTATCTAGGATGGCACGTGTCCAATCACTTGATCTGGGATCAAGTCTAGTGAGGTTTCAGACCTCTTACTGACTTTGGGTCAGATAAAACAACTTCAGGTTGGTATGTGACTCTTTGAGTCCTATAGAGGTTTTGGACCTCTGGGCTGAATTTGTCAGTCGGGAATGATGTCTTTGTGACTGACCCACCTTTGCTCTGAAATAAAGAAGCTAGCAAAGCCAGTTACGGCGGGATGACGCACGATGTTTGGATTGCACAGGTGGATGGAGTTCTCCCTAGTTGAAAGGGAGTGTTAATTTTAGACAACTAGGTCCAAACTCCATGTTGTGATGCTCAGATGAAGATGCCAATATTTTTATTGGATTCCTCTTTCGGAGAGGTGAAAGATCGATCTAAAGATCATCTTGATCCGATGAGCAGAACATTTATTTTGAATTTATTCAAAATATGTGCAGGTTGGCCTAAAATGAAATGTAGGCTTGAAGCCCCAGCAGTTGTGTCACACACCTTCATTGATCGATATAAATTGGTCAATGTTGGAGGACATTTTCACTCATCCATCGCATCACATCCTCTCTCTTCATCTGATTGGTTCGATCATCTATTGGAGTCTCTTCTTCACTTACACGTGGGAAAAAGTAGCAGCTAGGGTTTCTAGCGTAGAAATTGACCAGCATTGACTTTGGTCAACGCTTGGTCAAATTGACCTGAAACTCTCCCTAAACTTCGATCTCATCAATTCGCATTTTTTGGCACAAAAACAGAGGTTGGGCGTTGACTTTGACTTGGCTGCATTGACTTTCTTGCTGCTGCTGTTTGCGTTGACTGTTGACTATGACAGCGTCGACTTTCGTTGACTTTTAGGGTTGACTGATTTGGCTGTCCTAGAGGGTTGTGTGACACTTCTGGTTGGCTGACCATATTGAGACTTTGCTGGTTGAAGCATCCTGTTGACCGCCGTAACGCACCAACACACATATATTTTTGTCTTGTCTTCAGTCGATCTATTAGTATGTTCTATCAGCATTTTACTTTATTGTTTATGTGATTGTTGACTAATATTGGGATAAAAAGTAAAGTTGCATCAAGCATAGAACATCTACAAAAATTTACAATATTCCTTAAGGGATGGGCTTGACCCTCTTAAGTACCACTCTAGAGGACGTTCTGCCCCATTTTAAGAGAATATATGACCTTGATACTTTAGCATTGCCCCTCCAAAGATGAGTGTTAGGATTTCAGATGATTCTGCGTGGTACTACATCTATACTCATATACCTTTAGGCGCTGAAACATTGACCCATATAGCTTGGGCATTGGACTACTTGATGATGTGCCCAGACGGACCCAAGATGTCCCGAGGTTGGTCTTGACCCTGTTTGATAGATGTTGCTTATTCTAGATCCCAGATGAGGATGATTGTCATTGAGATGACTTGAGAGGGTTTGGACATTCTCCTTGGACCCCAACACTTGCCTTGCATGATGCCACATCACCCCCACAAGCCATAGAAGGGGGACATAGGCATCTTTATGGATGGCATCATGGATGAGGAGGCACCCTTTGGAGATGTACCCATGCATTTTGGGGATTTCATGGAGCGAGGAACACTCATGGACCAATTCATCACTTGATTGATGGATCTTGCTCATTTCTAGATGATGTTGTCATGGTGGAGACATTTATTTCCCACACATGTGAGCTATTTTTGGCATTTTGTTATGTTTTAGAGCTATTTAAAGGTTGGCTTGTGACCATTTTGTGAAATTTTCATATTGAAAACTATACAGTTGCAGTGATAGATTTATTCCTCCTATTTATTATTTCAATAAGTTATTTTTCAGAAATCTTCTGGCAAATATCGAAATAAATACTACTGCAACATTCACAAATACATATGCAGAGAAATAAACAATAGAGGACATAAGCACAAGAATCAATCACATGTACACAGTTATTTTTAGACAATTGTCCTCGGAAAAACCCAATGTGCGAAAACTAGTGCAATAGATGAGGGTTTTATTAATTCTTTAGCAAATGATATGTTTACAGGGAAATATAATGGCAGATAAAATCTGAAACACCTGAGACTGAATTTCCGGCTCCCTCGAACAATTCTCTGACACCCTGATCAACCCTTGCTGGCTCCTGTGCCTGTCTGCGTGATTCACTATGCAGTCCCAGCGCTGGACTGCGTAAGTCTGCATAGGGACTGCATGGGTTCTCTGCGCTGCAGCCTCAAGCTGCCTCTAGTGGCCCGCTGCTGTCCTCTGTCCCTGTTCTCGATCACTACTGACTCCCTCCTCCTTCTGCTTCTGCAAACTCCTCGCCCTGTAACTCTCCCACTGAAATCGAATTCTCTTACTTTAGAATCGATCTCCTTCGGGTACTGAGTGTATGCCCGGCTTGTTTTCCAAATGACCCTCAAGCCTTCTTTTATAATCTTCTTGTTGGAGAACCAACATCCTAGATTAGAAGATTAATCAATGGCTAAGATTAAAACTTGACTTGATCCATGTTTTCTAGAAGAATCACTCTCTAAATTATTAATACCCTTTAATTATTTCATTTCCCTAAGTTTAGACTTAGGGTCTTCATTAAAATAATTAATTATTTTAAAAAGTCATGAATCGAGTGGAATTTCCACAAACTGTTTTTGGGTTCTTTGGAATGCTACTGTCTAAGCCTCCTTGCAAAATTTGAGACTGGAACACTTTCGAATGCTACACAAATCAACACTCCCTCTTAGCGAGGAAGGTGTTCCAACAAAATGCCTGCTGCATGCTGCTCTGCTTTTGAAGCACCCTCTGCGCTGCTGATCTCTGGACACTGCCCCTCATCTACTGCGCTACTGTCTATTGTACTGTTGCCTTTGACACTGCCACTGTTACTGCTGCATTTGTACCATAGCTCCCTCTGAATACTGATTCTATCCATTCTTGCTACTGGAAGGGATTCTTCGTCATCCCCATCTTCTCTTTGAAATAGACAAACTTTGTCTTTCCTAGAGCTTTTTTGAGGATGTCTGCCACCTGTTCTCCTGTTGGAGTGTATTGCAACTGAACAACTCCACGTACAAAGTCCCCTGATGAAGTGACACCTGATGTCAATATGTTTTGACCTATCATGAAACACAAGATTTTCAGAGATCTTGATGCAACTCTGATTATCGCATAAGATGCTAGTCGCTTCCATTTTCTCCTCAAGTAGATTCACTAACAGTTTTTGAAGCCATATGGCCTTGCACGAAGCTGTGCTCGCTGCCATATACTCTGCTTCTATTGAACTCAGTGCTACGGACTTCTGTTTCCTGCTGCACCAGGAGGTCATTCCTGATCCTAGACTGAAACGTACTCTTTCGATCTACTGAACTTCCAACCCAATCTACGTCGGTGAAACCACTCAAACTAACATCATTGCTACTGGTGTACTTCAATCCAAGCTCGACTATTCCTTGAAGGTACCTGAGAACATGCTTGGCTACTGCCCAATGTGCCCTCTTTGGTTCCACCATGAACTGACTGAGGGTATTTACATCATAACGAATGTCTGGCCTTGTATTTACCAGATACATCAATGACCCTATGAGTTGCCTATATAGCATAGGATCAACCTCATCATCTATGGTCTTGTCGATTTTCTTCCAGTTGGTGATCATTGGAGTTGTCATGGGTCTACAATCCTCCATTTGAAATTTCTTCAGAATCTCTATAGTGTATCTTCCTTAACCAAGGAAGATCTCCCCATTCTGCTGCCAAACCTCCAACCCCAGAAAATAGTGCATTCGTCCTAGATCCTTCATGTCAAATTATTTAGCCAAATTCTTCTTGCAGTCTATGATGAGCCTTGATGATCCTGTCAAGAATAGATCATCTACATACAAAACCAGTATCAACGGTTCACTCCCTACTCTCAGATAGTAGAGGTTGGGATCTGCATCACTCTTGACGAATCCCATCTTCTGTAGGTAGCTGTCAATTCGACCATACTAGGCTCTAGGAGCTTGCTTCAGTCCATATAACGCTTTCTTCAATCTGCACACATGAGTCTTATGATCATGTGTCTCAAAGCCCTCCGGTTGTTGTATATACGCCTCTTCCTCTATCACCTCATTCAAGAATGCCGTCTTGATGTCCATCTGGTGAATTTCCCATCCCATCTGCACAACAAGGGATATCATGGACCTGATAGAGGTGTACCTGGCTATTGGGGCGAAGGTTTCTTCATAGTCAATTCCTTCCTTCTGAGCATACCCCTTAGCCACAAACTTGGCTTTAAATTTCTCGATGCTGCCGTCTGCAACATACTTGATTTTGTAGATCCACCTGGATCCTACAACTGATCTCTCCTAAGGTTTGGGGACCACTTCCCAGACATCATTCGTCATGATGGAATTGTACTCTTTCACCATTGCATCAACCCACACCTGGTGCTGAGCTACTTCCCAAAAACTGGAAGGTTCTCCGACTTGAGCAACCAAGGCTTGATACCTCTCAGGCTGCTTACGCTGTCTCTTCTCATTTCGGGGGATTCCGACAAAGTCCTCTGCATCCTTCAAAATCTGTCGAAGTTCCCTTCTCGTTCTCCCACTGGTAGTGGGTGGATCTACCAGCTCTCCTTCTTGCAAATCCTCAGGAGATATGTCCCTTGGATCCTTATGCCTTGGAGAGGCAACTGAATTTTCTGCTGCTGGTTTTTGGGGCTGTACTAGAGGCTCTTCTTCAGACTACGTAGCAAAAGGCAACTCGCGAGATCTTCTGAAGGCCTTCTCCTCCATGAACTTCACATCTCTTCGCACCATTACTTTCTTACTCTCAGGAATGTAGATGTGATATGCCTTTGCATTCTCGCTGTATCCTACCAGATACCCTTTTTTGGTAGTCATCTCCAACTTCTTCCTCTTCTCACTGGGCACATAACAGTAAGTTGTATTGCCAAAGATCCTAAAATGACTCACTTCAGGCTTATTGCCTGTGAATACAATTTTTGGCGTGATCTTTCCTAGTTCAGCGTGAGGAGTCCTGTTCTGAATGTAGACAGCTGTATTACACGCTTCAGGCCACAGGAATTTGGGCATGTCTTGGTCATACAACATGACTCTTGTTGCTTCAACAATAGTCCGGTTTTTCCTTTCTGCCACACCATTCTGCTTCGGATTGTATGGAGCTGTCCACTCTCTTTTGATGCCTTCCCTTGCGCAGAATCCAATGAATTCTTTATCTATGTATTCACCACCATTATTTGATCGCAATACCTTGATCCGCTTTCCTGTCAAATTTTCTACCAGAGCTCTAAACTCATTGAACCGATTGAAGACTTCATCCTTGGTCTTCAAGAAGTAGATCCAGGCTTTCCTGGAATGGTCACCAATGAAGGTGACGAAGTACTCGGCACCGCTAAGAGCTCTAGTGGACATTTGTCCACAGATATCTGAGTGTATCAGGTCCAATACACCCTTGGCCCTATTGTTGCTTCTCTGATATGCTGCCTTGGCATATTTTCCCAATATGCACCCCTTGCAGACATCATCTCGTTTAGTGCTCAGTTCTCGAACACCTGTGACAGTCTTCTGGAGAGTTCTCAACGCCCCATGATGCAAATGGCTCATTCTTCTGTGCCGTAGTTCATTCAAGTCCATTTCATCTGCGCTACCGACCAGTGCCATTGGAGACTCAAGATGCAACTTGTACAGTTTGTTGCTTCTTACCTCGATCTATGCCTTCTTCTTCCAACTGGGGTGTTTGACGTAGACTCTATTGCCAATAAAGTAGACGTCACAACCTCGGTTTTGAAGCTGAGACACTGAGAGCAAGTTCATCCCCAAACCCAGCACATGCAGAACATTAATGGCCCGGATTCTATTTCCAACCTCAGTATGAAAAACTATGGTACCTCTCCCAATGGGAGTGCATTTTGCTTTATTACCCATCGTTATTTTGAAATTCATTTGCTCTTCTTGGTAGTCGGAAAAACAGTTCTGTACTCCAGTCATGTGAGCAGAGGCTCCACTGTCAATATATCAGACATCAGAAGACGCAGTGCTCGATACGCAAGAAAAATCTTCCTCAAGTCTGGATGCCAATACAGAAACATCATGATCCATCTGTTCTATCATGCTTCTTTCCCTTCCTGGAGAACTGCGCGAACCATTCTGCATTGTTGCTGCAATAGTAGATTTCCGTTCACTAGTTGATTCTCCCTTCCTGTTATTCATCTCTGGCTCTTCTACCATGTGAAATTTTCAAACTAAAAACTATACAATGGCAGTGATAGATTTATTCCTCCTACTTATTATTTCAATAAGTTAATTTTCAGAAATCTGCTGGCAAATATCGAAATAAATACTATTGCAACATTCACAAATACATATGCAGAGAAATAAACAATAGAGGACATAAGCACAAGAATCAATCACATCTACACAATTATTTTTGGACAATTGTCCCCGGAAAAACCCATTGTGGGAAAACCGGTGTAGCAGATGAGGGTTTTATTAATTCATGAGCAAATGATATCTTTACAGGGAAATATAATGGCAGATAAAACTTGAAACACCTAAGACTGAATTTCCGGCTCTCTCGGACAATTCTATGACACCCCGATCAGCCCCTGCTGGCTCCTGCCCCTGTCTGCGTGATTCGCTGCGCAGTCCCAGCGCTAAACTGCGTAAGTCTGCGTAGGGACTGCATGGGTTCTCTGCACTACAGCCTCAAGTTGCCTCTAGTGGCCCACTGCTGCCCTCTGTTCCTGATCTCGATCACTACTGACTCTCTCCTCATTCTGCTTCTACAAACTCCTCACCCTACAACTCTCCCACTGAAATCGAATTCTCTTACTTCATAATCGATCTTCTTCGGTTACTGAGTGTATGCCCGACTTGTTTTCCAAATGACCCTCAATCCTTCTTTTATAATCTTCTCGTTGGAGAACCAACGACCCAGATTAGAGGATTAATCAATGGCTAAGATTAAAACTTGACTTGATCCATGTTTTCTAGAAGAATCACACTTTGACTTATTAATACCCTTTATTTATTTCATTTCCCTAAGTTTAGACTTAGGGTCTTCATTAAAATAATTAATTATTTTAATAAGTCATGAACCAAGTGGAATTTCCACAAACTGTTTCTGGGTTCTTTGGAATGTTGCTGTCCAAGCCTCCCTGCAAAATTTGAGACTTGGAACACTTCTGGATGCTACAAAAATCAACACATTTGACCTTGTTGAATGCTGAAGTGAACTTTTTAGGGTTTTTGCCATTAAAATTATGAAAATTTGACTTGGTTTCCCTCATAAATATAGGGAAGTCCCATTTCATTTTGATGATTCATTCATCGCACTTCCCTCTCTTCGGAAGTGCACACTAGGTCTTTGTCTCTTCCACTTGGCCGGAATGTGATTTCTATGGTGCAAATTGCTCTTGGAGGTGGATCTTTTGCTTGAAATTGGTTTCTTGGAATTGATTGAAGAGATTCTTGTGGAAACCTTGTAATTTCGCTGCATATATTCTATATTTTGCATGTTATATTGTGTAAAGTAGAGTTTCTACGTATGTCATGGTTAAAATTGCTAAATTTATCTAGAAATCTTGCTCCTCTATGGTATGTAAAATTGTTTCCATTGAATTCTTTAAGAGAAATTTGAGTTGTGCATCTCTTAAAATTAAATTCTCCTTAATAAGGAAGGTGCTAGGGTTTGTAAGTAGATGCCCTTGCCAACTCACCCTTTACAACAAGGTCATCCTCATTGAATTTTCCCTAGGTGACTCCATTGCCTATTTAGGTCAAGGCACTAGTCTAGGTGGTGATGATCAAACCTTCTACTTTTACTAATTTCTCTCTATTCTCTCCTAAATTCTAGATAACTAGGGTTAGGGTTTCTTTGAAATATTGCTGAAAAAGTGATTTTATTTGATGTGACATTGATATCTAAATAAGAATTGTACTAAATAATTGTGGAAAAGAAAAATATAGCATTTGTTGTATGTTCAAACCCTATTTTTAGGGTTTATGTCATCTTTTATATTATTGTTTTATGAATGTTTCAACCATAAAACTCAATTGAAAGCCCTCAACCTTGCATATCTAATGGATGATCTTGAGCCTTTGTTGACTAACCATTTTAATATTATCTTACTCTAGCTGTTATATGACATTGCATGCCATAACATTGAAAATCTACCAAATTCTAACTTATAACAACGCTATAATTTACTTAAGTGGTCTAGAGACAGAGTGCTTGTTATTTGGTAAATATTATCTTAGCCCTATAGGATCTGCTAGTACTCTGTCCCAATCATTAGACGTCATCAACAACCTTGAACCCTTCTTGTTGAATATTCTTTAGGTGGTCTTTATAGTGAAGCCTCCCTTATGGTTTAAATACCACTAAATAGTTAAAGAAGGTTTTTGAGGTGACAATGGTAGCCAATCTCTTGTCACCATGAGGGCTGGACCTTCCTAGTGAGGCTTTGCACTAGGCCTACTAGATTTTGCGGTAACACGTGTGAAAATTTCTGAATCTAAGATACAAAAATCCTATTGTAGAAATTTGATTTACATTACCTACTTGTTTTCATTAATTTAACAAGTTATTTTCTAAATACATCAAGAAAATATTAATATAAATACACTGCAGCCTACACAACTATACAGATCAAGTACTGAAATAAATGAAGCATTCAGATAAAGGGGACACTTATTTTCAGACAAATGTCCTCGGAAAAGCCCAATGCAGGAAAACCAGTGCAACAGTTCTGAGGGTTTATATTATTAAGCAACAATATTCTGAGTACATCTAGGGTGCCAAAATACGACTCACCCAACTAAGAAAACCTTGGAAGACATAAATAAATTGTGAGTTTTACTTGACATTGCAAGTCTCGAATGATCCAGATCAGAAACTAGTGAAGCCCCAGCTGCCTCTGCGCAGTGTATGCGTAGGCCTACGTGGGTATAGTTGAGGACTGCATCACCCCTTCTCTGCGCTGATCTGCCTCTCAGAAACTGAGTTTTAGCCCTCCCGGCTCAGAAACCCTAGTCTCCAGCTAAATCTGGACCGTCTCTCGGAGCCATTGCGCAGCCTCTGCGTGAGCCCTACGTGGCCTTGCATCACCCTATCTGGGGTCTGCGTCACCTCTCCTGGTGGCTGCACTGGTCCCTCTGCTGTCTCTGCTGCCTCTCTGCACTGTACTCTTGGTCCTCCGACCAACAACTACTCCTGCCCCTCATTGATGAACTGAATCACTCAGATCTGATATTCGTCTGAGCACTGGTTTGTGAGAAGATTTCGATCTCTAGATTCAGACTCTGTGTGTGTTCTCCAACTGACCCTCAAGCCTTCCTTTATACTTTTCCTGTTGATGAATCAACGACCGTGATCTAATCTCTAATCGACGGCTAATATTAGAAAAGACTTGGTCTTTGTAACTTAGAACATTCTCACCCACATGTTAATTAATTCACTTTAATTATTTAATTTCCCTAAATTTAGATTTAGGGTCCCCATTAAAATAATTAATTATTTGAATAACTTAAGCTCTGGGTGGAATTTCTCCAAACGATTACTGGGTCTTGGAGATCTCATGTGTTCCAGCCCCTCCACAAAGTTTCGGAGCTAGAGCACATTCGATGTTACCCAAAAATCAACACTCCCTCTTAGAGAGGAATGTGTTCTAGCAATACTTCAATACTAGAAGCATCACCCTGATACACGACATCGGTCCTCTGCGTTGCTAATGCTCGGCTGCTGCCCCTCATCCACTGCACTACTGCCTTTTGTATTGCTGCCCATGATACTGCCACTTGTCATTGCCTCATCTGTATTGCACATCATGCTGCCCATAGCACTACCACTGCTAACTATTGCACTGTAACTCAGTTGCTAAGAGCCAAGCACAGGGTTGCGGGGAAGCTTCAAACCCCCTTCGCTCCCGTTTCCGAAACGCGCTCCATGCGGGAGCGTTTCGGAAACGCTTGGAAACGCGCTCCCGAAAACGCTTCCTGACGGGAGCGTTTTCGGGAGCTCGTTTCCTAACCTGTTAAAACGCTCCCTGTTTTTTCGGGAGCGCTCGGGACCGAACGCTCCCTGGGCACTTCCGACGTTTAAAAAACGCTTTGGGAGCGTTTTTTAAACGCGGGAAGCGTTCGGGGAGTGTTCGCTCCCGAACGCTCCCCGGCAAAAAAAAACGTTTCCCACTGCGCGGAAATTTTTTTATGAGAAAAATCAATTTTTTTAAAAGGGGGGGGGGTTTCATTTTGCATTTCATTGTTTGTTGAGTTGAGAGAGAGCAAGAAGGAGAGCGCAAGGTTGACAGGAGAGCAAGGAGCAAAGCTGACAGGAGAGCAAGGAGCAAGGCTGACAGGAGGATTGCAAGAAAGAGGTAGGCCTTCTAATCCAATTTTGTATTTTCTAGGATGAATTTGTAGATTCTTAAATTGTTTAAAAATGAAAACTTGAATTTTTCTTGAATGTTGCATTTTATTGGATTTAAAACTTTAAAAATGAATTGTTTTTTTCCTATGTTGCATTTCCTATTCCCATTTGGCATTTTTCCATTTGTTTTGCAGGCTAGAAACTTGAAACTTGTTTCCATCATGGCTATATGGCTAGGAATTTTCCTCATGTTGGTTCCTTTCTTTGTGATAATGGTGTTGGAGAGTGCTAGAAGAAAGAGGCAAATCGGAGAAGAGGAGGGTTATGGTGGATCTGAAGAAAATCCTGAAGAGGAGGAGGATTATGCTGAGGAGGAAGTGGGGAGTGGAGACCCTGAGAACATAGAATCCCCAACTAAACAAAACCAATATCCTTTGTGGAAATATGTTCAGAAAATGGAAGGAGGGAAAGGTGGTGGAACCACTAAATTTATTTGCCCCCATTGCAATAAACAATACCATGGTTCATACACCCGTCTGAGAAGGCACCTTTGTGGGATAATGCCAGGAGATGGAACTAAAAATCTTGGAATCAAAGTTTGTACTTATGTGCCAGCACCACAGAGAGAAATATATAGGAAGGAAGAGGGGGTTGCCCTACATAGATCATTTAAAAGATCTAGGGGTTTCGTTGATTCAGGTCCAACACATCATGGACAAACAAGTTCAACTTCCACCCATGCCAGTGGTTTTGGAGGCAGTGGCATTGGATTAAGGCGTAGAACCATATCCGATTTCCTAGATGAAGGGTGTAGGAATGATGTGGATTCAAAATTTTACCGGTTTCTATATGCATGTGAGGTGCCATTCAATGTTCTTCGCTCACCTTATTGGCATGAAATGGTTTCTGCCATTAATGATGCTCCTAAAGGATACAAAAGCCCTGGGTATGACAAGGCCAGAACCATGGGTCTTGATCATGAAAGAGCTAAAATAAACAATTCTTTGGCTAGAATGACAAGTTCGTGGAATGATCATGGGCTGTCCATTGTCTCCGATGGATGGACCAATGTAAAAGGAAAACCATTGATAAATGTTTTGGCTGTGTCGGTTAGTGGTGCAGTCTTCCTGGCAGCTTATGATTATTCAGAGAAATTCAAAACCGGCATTAACATTGCAGAACCATTACTTGATATAATTGAAAAGACTGGGCCATACAATGTGATACAGGTCATCACTGATAATGCTGCTAACTGTAAGGCAACAGGAGCAATTGTTGAGGATAAATACCCCAACATTTTTTGGTCTGGGTGTTTGGTTCACACAATGAACCTTTTGATGCATGATATCATAAAAAACAAACAACCTCAATTCAAATGGCTTGGTGATTTGTACAAGAGAGGTAAAAAATGATCAAATTTATTACAAATCATAGCAATACCCATGGGCTTTTCCGTACTCACTCCAAATTGGAGTTGTTGAAAATAGCAAAAACTAGATTTGCTAGCTATTACCTCACCTTCAGGCGCCTTTTGAAGGTAAGAGAGTCATTGGCTGCAATGGTATCAAGCCCACACTGGCAGCTATTAAAGGACAGGGCGTCAACAATAGTTGACAGGCAAGGTTTGGAACATGTGGAGGAGACCACCCTTGACCCTCTGTTTTGGGCACGTATAAGGGAAATTGTGGTTTTACCAAGCCCATTTATAACATGATTCGCTTTGCAGATACTGATAAACTAGTGATTGGAGAGGTTTATGAGAAAATGGATAGCATGTTGGGGCAAATAAAAGATATTGTTAAGGATAATGATCCCAACTTGTATGCTATGATTCATGACTGTGTGTGTGCACGGTGGAATAAACTCAATGTTCCACTACATGCTTTGGCATATATCCTTACGCCAAAATATTACTCTCCATCTTGGTTGGGCCAACCTGCACCTGGAGGTGGGGTTAGGGTGAAACCTCACACAGATCCAGAGGTACAAGAAGGGCACATGAAGGCATTGGACAAATTGGTACCTGACAGGGAAGAGTGTGCTAGATTGCGCCTTGAATTAGGCAAATACTTCAGTTGCACTGCTAACTTTGGTTCTTTCCATGCAATGGAAGACAGGGACAGATTCGATGCTCTCACATTGTGGGAAGCATATGGCGGCATGGGACTTTTGCCAAAGTTGGCTAAAAAAGTTCTCTCACAAGTTGTGAACACTTCTTCTGCAGAGAGGTGTTGGAGCACCTACAACTTTATACACAATGTGAGAAGAAATAGGCTGAATGAAAACCGAGCTGAAAGCTTGGTTTATGTGCATTATAACTTGAGGTTGTTGAGCCATTACTGTGATCGGGCAAATGAGGATCAATCATACAGAGTCTGGGACAACAACCCAGAGGATGATAATTTGGAGGACGGCACGTTACATCCGGAAGAATTGGAAGCAAAACTTTATAGGGATGATGATGAAGCATCAGCAGCACCGCCACACACAGGGCCAGTCCCACCATCTACTGGTAGCAGTGCGGGTGCCAGTGCCAGTGCCAGTGCCACTCCTCGATATCACACTATTGTTCCTTTGCAGATCCAGCCTCCACCTTCTAGTCGTGGTCGTGGTACTCTCGAGAGTACTAGAAGACCAACATTTCCTCGTGGCTCACAAAAATTAGACATTTCTCGTGGGCGTGGCAAGGGGCCAGCCAGATAAAATATATTTGTTGTTTACTATTTTCTATTTGTTGTTGACAGTTGAACAGTTGAAACTTGACTCTTTCTGATTTCATATATTTTAATTTTTAATGACAATTTAAGTTTGAAGTTTGAATTTGAAAGGTGAAACTTTGAAGTTGGCATTTATAAGTTTACTGTTTACAAGTCATTATGAATTATGAATATGATGCTTCATGAAAGTTATATGGTGATCAATGAATCAATGATGATTAA
Organism: Pinus albicaulis; assembly: GCA_034641835.2. Classification (NCBI taxonomy): domain Eukaryota; kingdom Viridiplantae; phylum Streptophyta; class Pinopsida; order Pinales; family Pinaceae; genus Pinus; species Pinus albicaulis. The sequence continues at coordinate 1,012,996,522 of CM076583.1, forward strand.
TGTTATATAATATCAATGATGATAAATGTTATATATTGAATTTTGAAATCAATGAATCAATGATGATAAATGTTATATATCAATGATGATAAATGTACATTGAATTTTGAAATCAATGAATCAATGATGATAAATGTTAGATATTGAAATTTGAAATCAATGATGATAAATGTTATATATCAAATTATCAATGATGATAAATATTATATATTGAATTTTGAAAGCTTGAAACCTTCAGATTGATGATTTGCGAGACTCAAGAGTCAATATGTTGTATGCTTCCAACTCGTGGGCGTGGTTGATGAAGATTATAACTTATAGATGATTGATGTTATATGATTCAATCTATGTTTTTATGTTTTTTATGTCTAATTCATCATTCTACATGTTTTTGTTGACATATATGCATCAAAATATAAAAAATATTAAAATATATATATAAAAACGCTCCCGAAAACGCTCCAGACCTGGAAACTTTTAAAAATGGCGCTCCGCGCTCCGCGCTCTGCGCTTCGCTCCCGCTCCCGCTTCCAAGTAACCTTGGTCAAGCAACTGAAAAATCCACCCAAAAACTTGACATACAAGTCAGTTTGAATGCATCTCGATGGTGAAGCTCCTTCTGTTGCTAATTTTGCGTTGACTCTCTGATTCTTTGCCTTGCTGCTGATATACATTGGTCTGCACTGCGCTGTTGAAGTCCATCAATCACTGCACTGCTGCTGCCTCTGCTCTGCACTGCTTCAGTCTTCAGTGTCCTTGCTCTGCCATTGTTGCTCCATCCTCCTCACACCAACTGACTCCAGTCATCCTGCTATTGTCATTAAGGGCTCCCGTAGTCGTATTTGATCGAAGAGTTTGGGCACCTCAAGGATCCTGCCCCTTCCTCTCATACTCCTCCTTGTAGGTCTGGTGACCCTTTCGGGGCCCTTCCTCTCTATGCAACTCGCACTTCCTCCGGTAACTGCTTCCGACAACTGGAAGCTGATATGCTGCTCAGATCCCTGCCGAGCTGCAAATATATGGAAACTCAAAACTGGAGAAGGAAATGATCTCGCCAAAATGTCTAATGTCTCCACTCTCCTCTGCGTAGTTGTTGACTGGCTCTACGCACTCCCTGCTGGAGTAAGTGGATCCACTCTCGGCTACTGTTGCTCTGCAGTGAGAAAGCAAATTCCTTGGCTCTGAATTCTCTGAGGAAGACATTCCCTCAGTGTCATTTAACCCACTGGCTGCCATCCTTGCCGAACAACTTAATGTCGAACAAGTTCCTTTCTCCCTCTTTTGTTGTTGCCCCAACGAAACTCGGATTTGGATTTCTTTGGCATTAGAATCCTCTAAGGAACTAGCTCCCTCTGAATCTCGATTTCCTTCACGAGAATCCTTCTACCAACAGATGTCGAAGCACTCCTCTTTGATCTCTTTTTGTTGCTGCTTAGCACTGGATCTAGATTTCTTGGCAAGAAATCTTTCGAGGAACTGCTTCCCTCTACTTTGCCACTGCCCCACTGGACATTGTTCTGCACCAACAGAAACAATGCCCCACCAGTAACTGTAGAAGAAAATCGAACTGCACTTCCAGCCACGGCAACTGGAAAAATTTGAGGCTCAAAACCTCTGCGTTGGCCCAGCAAGCATTGCGCTGCCTCTGCGCAAGCTCTGCATGAGCCCCTTTGGCGACTGCGTCACCCCTTCTTGTGCCTCTTTCTGGTTCAACATTGTCACTCGAGACAACTGCCTTCTTGCAACAAGTTTTTCTTCATCCTTTTGTTGATGGCTCAATATCTACTTGATCTGCAACAACACTGATACCATGTGAAAATTTTTGAATCTAAGATACAAAAATCCTACTGCAGAAATATGATTTACATTACCTACTTGTTTTCATTAATTTAACAAATTATTTTCTGAATACATCAAGAAAATATTAATGTAAATACACTGCAACCTACACAACTATACAGATCAGGCACTGAAAAATAAATGAAGCATTCAAACAAAGGACACACTTATTTTCGGACAAACGTCCCTAGAAAAACCCAATGCGGGAGAATCAGTGCAGTAGTAGTTCTGAGGGTTTATATTATTAAGAAGTAGTATTCTGAGTACATCTAAGGTGCCAAAATTCGGCTCACCCAACAGATAAAACCTCGGCAGACAGAAATAAATCGTGAGTTTTACCTCACACTACAAGTCTCGGTTGATCCGGATCAGAAATTGGTGAAGCCCCAGCAGCCTTAGCGCAGTAGATGCGTAGGCCTGCATGGGTCTAGATGAGGACTACGTCACCCCCTCTCTGCGCTGATCTGCCTCTCAGAAACTAAGTTTCAGCTCTCTCGTCTTAGAAACCCCAGTCTCCAGCTAAATATGGACTGTCTCTCGGAGCCACTACGCAGCCCCTATGTAGGTCTATGTCACCCTCTCCGGGGTCTGCGTCACCTCTCCTGGTGGCTGCGCTGTTCCCTCTGCTGTCTCTGCTACCTCTCTGCACTGTACTCTTGGTCCTCCGACCAACAACTGCTTCTGCCCCTCATTGCTGCACTGAATCACTCAGATATGATCTTCGTTCGAGCACTGCTCAATCAAAAGAATTCGATCTCTAGATTCATACTCTGTGTGTTTTCTCCAACTGACCCTCAAGCCTTCCTTTATAATTTTTCTGTTGATGAATCAATGACCGTGATCGAATCTCTAATCGACGACTAAGATTAGAAAAGACTTGATTTTCGTCACTTAGAACATTCTCACTCACATGTTAAATTAATTCACTTTAATTATTTAATTTCCCTAAGTTTAGACTTAGGGTCTCCATTAAAATAATTAATTATTTGAATAACTTAAGCTCCGGGTGTAATTTCTCCAAACGATTTCTGGGTCTTGGAGATCTCATGTGTTCTAGCCCCTCCACAAAGTTTAGGAGCTAGAGCACATCCGATGCTACCCAAACAATCAACAACATGCCCTCTTGATGTAGAGGAAATCTCTTGGTATACTGTGTTGTTATTGATATTAGGCATATCAATAACAACACAGTATACCAGGAGATTTCCTCTACATCAAGTTAATGACTGTGGAAATACTCATGCTAAAACATGCCCTCTTATCAAAATTCCGTTAGCTTTACCTTGGTTTTGGACAATATAGAATGCTCTTCATTGGTTTTCATCCAATTATGCAAGTTAATTTACCCTAGCTAAGATTGCCTCCTTCACCCTGGTAAAATGTTGCAACAAACAATATATTGGGATCTTTAGGTGGAATGGCAATGTAACTTTCATCCCATACACCAACTCAAATGAGCTTCTTTCTATGAACTGTTTCTTTGTGATTTTATCTGTCCACAGAGCATACTTAATTTTTCTATTCAATGATTTTTGTTATCTCCCACAATCTTCTTGATGATGGCCATCAAAGTTTTATTACTTGATTCCACAAGACCATTTCCTTGTGGTTGATAGTTAAATGAGTGAGATAATACAATGCCATAGTCAAAGCAAAATGATGATAACTTTACTGAACTGAAGGCCTTTGCATTGTCGACTGTGATCTTGGATGGGACACCAAATATTGTGATAATATTTTCTTCCAAGAACTTCTTCACCATATTATCTGATGCTCTCTTGTGGGAATAACTTCCACCCATGTGGTAAAGTAATTAGTGTTAAATTTCCATGAAACTCTGCAACTACTAAGATGAACAACTGAAAAACTGAAAACTAGTTTACTTTCACCAAGATCCAAATTATCTTAACAACTTAGAAGTAGCAGAATATAAACACAAAGATAAAAAGAAAATTGACACACTTTTCTTAGGAAACCCGATAGAGAAAACCTGCTTGCTTGATGTGGCTATTTTATTGATTGTTCTCTAACACTTGAATCTATTATAAAGCAATCTGTCTCTTTGAGAAAGCGTTTTGCTTCTCTCTCAAATCTCAACTGATACAATTTATCTTGGCTGGCCTTGATCCTGCTTGATCTAGACCCTTCTAGCACACAATTGTTCCTCTGCTTCCTCCTTGACTTGCTTTGCAAAATTTGCTCTTCTGCTTGATCTTTGCGCACTAGAGGCTCCTTAATCCTTGCGCATTAGGTCCCTATTTCCTAGTGCACATGAGCCCCTATTCTCTAGCATAGATCAACTCCTCTTTTATAGGGAAAATACCTATTTCCTTGCGCACTTGGCAACCCTATTTCTTAGGACTCAATTCCTCTTCTCCGCGCTCAACCAACTCCTAAACCCTAGCGCACTTGTTCCTCTTATTTATTAGGAAAAAATTCCTTCGCTCTCCACAATCAAGGCTCTCTCAAACTCGTGAACTCTGTCTTGTCACATGGACCTTTGTGTGCACAAAACAATTGAATTTTTCTGTGCCTTCATCCTCCTCTTTATAGATCCAATTTGAGCATGCAAGGAGACTCAGTTCAAATTTAGAGCTCGAGTTCTGATTGGTGATTTAATTGAGAGTGACACTCTTTCTCTCTCCAGTCAACATTGGAGTTCTTAACTCATTCTTCCTTCAATCAAGACTAAAGAATAACTCGCTCTAATTGAACTTCTAACTGCCACCTCATTTTGTAGTCAAACTAATGAAGACTCCACTTAACTGAAACTCCAAATCTACGCATTCTAACTTGATGATTATGTTAATTTTTCTTAGGGCCATATTGTTCTTTGCTTTGATAATTGCATTTCAACATTTGCATATTAAATCCACCCCATAACAACTTAACATTCTTCAGATTTACAATATTATTCAACAACATATTTAATTATATAGAAAGAACACCATCATCATCAATGCAGCGAAACATAAAGGAATAATAGAAGAAAAGCATTCACACATAGAGACACTAGGATTGGTCAGAGACCAAGGCAAAACCCACTATGGGGAAAACCCTTTCAAATTCTTCTTCTTATTAGATTGCCATTGAATGATTTAGCAAAAGAGAGTACAATGATACATATCTTCATCCATACAAATATCCAACAAGATCAACTAAACAATATCATGATATGTGTTGAAAAGTGTAACTAGGTCGGTTTTCATGTTGTCTATGTAATTATGAAAAGAAGTCAAGACTCAAAATAATAAAAAGTATTTTTGTTGAGCAAGTTTTATTCATTAGATAGACTTCTTCTTGATGTCTATTAGGTTTGAGTCTTCTAGGGATAGAATGTAATTAAAGTATCATAAAGGATCTGGTCATCAGTATATGCTCCAGATCTTGTCATAAGCCTTGTCTCTCGTCCAAGAATCTATGGGAGAAATGCCTACAAACAGTCCTCTCTCAAACGTTGGAAAAAGGAGCTATTCTAATATGCTATAGTCGGCCTCCATTCAATTTGAGAAGTCCACCTTCAAGCTTGCTGACAGGTCGACCTAAAGTCAGAACGATAAACCAATATAAGTATCTGCTCTACGGCTCATTTTGGAGATAAGTTTTTCGGTGATCAAAAGGACAGTTTTGCAGATTAAAAGGAAGATGTTTTAGTGCAGATATTTCTGAGAAATTCCTTTGGTAAAAAGTTGAATTTTTCAGTTCATATCACTTGACATATATGACGTTAATGCTATATATGTAAAACAGAGCTTGTAATACATTTGCGGAGCTTACCTGAAGTATATCTAATATATTTGAGACAGAATACAGTGAGAGATATTAAGGTAAATATGAATATAGACTTACAGATAGTGCTGAGGTGGATTGTGGATAAAAGAGGAGAAGAAAGTGTGAAGTTTCAGTGCGTACCTCAGGCAGGGGCCAGCTCAGAGATCAAGTGTGTTTGCTGATTGGTTTAAGAAGCTTCAGTACAGATATATGAGAAGGCGTAGAGTTTGATAGTGATGCCATCATTCTATGCAACAAGTACAGATATCTAAAATACATCAACTTCAGATTCCATAGCTATATGAAGATTGAACAGAGATCATAAGAAGAAAGGCAACCTTAAAAGGTGAGGAAGGTAAATCTGAGATTTACCTTCCTAACTACAGAACAGTGTAGATTGGTGACTAAGAAAATAATCAAGTTTGAAGAAGTTGTGACAAGATCTTGGAAGTGTATCTAGGTCAGGGGTCTTAGTCATGGTCATGGTACTTGTCATTTGAAGATCTATAAGAAGAATTCTTTGCGGGTTTTCCTCTCCAAGAGGGAGAGGTTTTGCCCTTGCTCTAGGAGCCTAATTGTGTGTCTCATGCATTTTGATAATTGACTTGATGAAAGACTAACTAAGCTAAAGAAAAGAAAGACATGAGTAACTTGAACAAGCTCACAAGTAATTATCAAGAAGAGAATTTGTAATAATCTCCAGCCCTCCAAATTCTCAACATGGTATCAGTGCTAAGGTGCTAGAAAGGGGATAGAGACACTCAAGGATCAGATTTCAAGGAAGGCATCAAAGCAAGGTGAAATATTGAAGAATCAAACCAAAGAAGGAAGTCTACACAACAGTTAGGATCTTTGTATTAATGAACAACATTGGATCACAGTATACAAAGCAAGGATTTGATTAGAAGAAAGGTCAGTTTTCCACAGTGAAAGAAATAGGACAGTTTGGCATTAAAGGCAATGTTATAGTACCATCTTAAATGTGCCAGCAGTTCATTGCCATCTCAAAGTATTGCCATCAAAAGCTTCAAGGCAAGTTACCTATCATCCTTGATCTTTTCAAGGAAGCATCAGAACATCCTCATCAATTACCATCAAAAGGGAAGCGAGATCTAAAAACTTTGACATCATAAAAGGAGCAATCTCCTTCATTGAAGGACTTTTCATTTGGAAGAAAAACCATTCAAAGGAAGCTTCAACGATCTTCAAAGTAATCACGCTGATAGAAGAAGAAAAGCATCTACTCAAGTAAGTATATCTATGACTTCATATGAATCTATTAAAATGTCTTCTTTGCAAAGAAAGAAACAAACTAGTTAGGGTTTCAAACTTTCCTGCATAGAAGACAAGGACAATGAAGTCATGCCAAATTCATGAAGGGAGATATAAGAGCCCAAACTAGTTAGGTTTTTAAACTTTCTTGCATAGAAGACAAGGAAAATGAAGCCATGCCAAATTCATGAAGGGAGATATAAGAGCCCAAAGGATTCTTACAAAATCCATAAAAGACTATCATCTCCAATTTACCAAATCTAAAATCATCAAAAGGAATATATGAGAAATTGGTGGAGCTATTCTCTGTACTGCAGGAGAAGCAATCTCTCTGATCAACTACATGAACTAGGAGAAGTAATGTTTGACTCTGAGATGACTACAATGGTGCTAAATGCTCTGCCAGAAGAATGGGGAAAATTCACTTCAGGATTATAAGGGAAGATAGAAGTCACACCATTCCACGATTTAGGCTCTCTATGTAAATAGAGGACACAAGATTGAAAGCCAAAGCTGTTATGGGATCAAGTGAAGGAATCAAGCCTTTGCAGCCATGTCTAGGAAGAAAGGAGGATTCGGTAAGTTTTGGTCCATAGAGTAAAAGAAGAAATGTGGACGAAGCACGATGCCTTGGATATGATGAACTTGGGCATTAAAATAGAAATTGTCCTTAATCTGAAAAAGGACAAGAGAAATAGGGAAGAAGCCCATGTCTCTGAAATGAGAAAAGAGTCTGATAAGAAAGAAGAAGCAAGGGATCTCCACTACGATTGAGATTATCTTCTCCTTTAAATGATTTTTGTTGGTTATATGATAGGAAACAGTGTAGCATCCTGATGAAAGCATGGTAGGAGCTCCTGGTGAATCAACTCAGGGAAAACCTCTCTGATAGCATTACTAATGGAAAGCAGTCATCAACGGGTGCTAAGGTGGAAGACGATGTGATAGTTAGGACTGCCCTCAATGCAATCATGGATGAGTGGGAAACCTTTGTCCAAAGTATCTTGGGCAGAGCGGACCTCCCAGATTGGGACAGCTTGTGGTTAGTTCTGCGTCAAGAAGAACTCCGCAGATTCACCAAGAATAAGCACAGCTCTGGATTGAGCAAAGTAAAGAAGGAAGATGAGGAAGATGCAACCTTGGCATCGAAGAAGCAGCTAAAGAAGAAGAAGGATCTCTCAAAGATCAAGTTCTTCTAGTGTGGTGAAATGGGACATTTTGCCAGCAATTGTCCTTAGAAGAAAAAGGACAAGGAAGCATCTTCTTCCAAAGCAGCTGTGGTAGATGATGGGTCGGAAGATGATGCAGCCATGAGTACTCATGAACCACGGAGGTGGGGTGACATGGATATGTAGAGGAGCTACATAGAAGTAAGGCGGGATCCTTGAGTAGCTCATCTCTTGGATCACATGTGAGCTATGACAGCCTTAAGACAGTAGCGGGACAAGTGGAGCAGTGGGTGCATATATCACAGATGAAGTAGAGGCAGATCCGAAGACTGGGAGAAGCAGCGCAGAGCAGAGCAGCCGCAGCGTAGAAGCAGCAGCAACGCAGAGGCTGATGTGACTTCAGCAGTGCAGAGCAGAGCTGCAGCAACGCAGAAGGCTTCAGAGGGACATCGCGGTGCAACAACAGCGTGAGAGATTTCAGCACAAGGGGCTAATGTGATTTCAATAGTGCAAAGGGAGTCTGCTTACACAGTGTAGAGCTGTAGCTTTGCATCATTCTTTAGATGCCAGCACAGATTTGTTGCCTATGGAGCTTCAATGATGAGGATGCAGCCCATCTGACTTGTTTGTCAGAGATTGGGCAGGAGATTTAGTTATTTCTCTCAACAGCTGAAGTTGCAGTGCAGTAGATCAGCAGTGACAGTGCTATGAGCAGCACAGATGCAGCATATTGAGAGGGAGCTGCAGTACAAAAGTTCCAGTGGCAGTGGCAGAGTCATGGGCAACAATACAAAATGGCAGCAACAGTGCAGAGTTGAGTGGCAACAGGCCAAGCTTCAGCAGCACAGAACTAGTACTCAAAGTCATGTAATGCATAGTGTGATGTATTGCTAGAGCACACCCTTGATGCTAAGAGGGAGTGTTGAGATTTTGTGTATTTGGCATAGCATCAGTTGTGCTCTAGCTCCCAAATTTTATGGAGGGACTAGAGTACACTTGATCTACAGGACCTAGAAAAGGATTTGGGAAATTTCATTTGGTTTAGGAGATATTAAATTAATTAATTATTTTAATGTATTTCCTAAGTTAAAACTTAGGGAACTTTAATAATTAAAGTGAATTTAATTAAACATGTGATGAAATTGTCTTGAGTCACACGGATCAAGCTTTCTTTTAATCTTAGCCATTGATTCAAGATCTGATCATGGGCTTTGGTTTTCCAACGAGAAACATATAAAGGAAAGACTTGGGGTCATTTGTAAAGACACATAGAGGCAGAGCACTGAAGCTAAGCTGAGATTTTAGGGCAGGGTTTTCTAAGAATACTCAGAAGTGTTTCAGCTGCAAAGAGGGGAATTTAGGCCAAGAGGATGATCTGATCCCGGGGTCTAGAATACACAAGAGGCAGAGATCAGCTCAAAGGACAACGCAGAGAAGCAGGGAAGTTGTAGCAACAAGGACATCGCAGTCCCTCCAAGGACGACGTGATTTTTTAGCAGGAAACCCTCAAGGGTTATGCAGAGGTCCTAAGGGGTAGCGTAGGGCCTACGTCACCTAGTTTAGGGTAATGCATACCTTTTCGGAGCAACGTTGAGGGTCAGAGGGGCTTCAGAGGTTGACGCAGAGGCTTCAGGGGCAGCGCTGGGGTTTCTAGGCCCTAATCTTGGTTGAGTTCTGTAAATCTCGTTTGAGGGTGTGGATCAGTCATTATTTTGGCACTAGATCAACGAGTGAGCTTTAGATCTAATATTTCTCTGTCGGGTTTTCCAGATCTGGAACCCAGGCTTGTTGTATTCAGAAAATTCTCAATAATAAAACCCTCCAGCAGCCAGAGACCAGTTTTCCCGCATTGGGTTTTTCCGGGGACTATTTGTCCAGAAATAACTGTCACTTTATCTATGTGTGCATGAACTTGTTCTAGATCTGGATTGGTGGAGATCTGTTATGTGTTTTGCTTCGATTTTACCTTGAATTTATTCAGTTAATAACTTGTCAAAGTAGGAGTATAACCAGATTAACAGTAAATAATTTCTGCATAAAGTCTAAAGATTCAGAAATTCCCATAAAAATCCAAGAGGCTGATCCTCGATGGAGTGAGGGATCACATTGTTTCACACATTTTTGGCAAAGGGATTGCTAAGGAGATGTCAGATGCTTTGGCTACGCTGTATGAAGGATCTTTTGAGCAACGAAATATGTTCTTGGAGGAAAAGATGAGATCTACAAGGATGTAGAAGGGGGAGCACATGGATCCATTCCTTTCAAAGCTTCAGGAAGTTCGAGATCAACTGGTAGCTGTAGGGTCAGCGCCTCAGGCCAAGGAGATGGTAAGATTGGCCTTGAATTCAATCTCAGAAGAATGACAAGTCTTTGTCTAGAGTATCTTGGGCAGAGAAAAGTTGCCGGATTGGGAAGGGATATAGGCCGCTCTTCAGTAGGAAGAGATGAGGCGAGACTTAGTCAAGTGCAAGCTTGATGGCAGAAGCAACAGTGGGACGAAGCCCAAGGAGGAGAAGGAGAATGCAACCCTTGCATCAAAGGGGCAGTAGGAGCAACAGAGGGGGAAAAATGATGTCTCAAAGATCAAATGTTTTTGGTGTGGTAAGCTTGGTCACTGCGCTATGCAGTGTCCTCTCAAGAAGAAAGACAAGGATGAGAAACATGATCCGCAGGCTACAACCGCTAGGATCGAGGAGGAGTTTGCTATGATTTCCCGCATACCTCCAGGGGAGAGGTGGGCTGATCTAGTACTGTAGTTCGAAAGAGCTGCAGATGGGCAGGATCCTTGAGGAGTCCACCTCTTGGATCAATACCTTGCTATAGGAGCCCATATCAGAAGTAGCAGGATGGACCAACGTTAGTTGGTGCAGAGGAGTGCCAGAGTGACAGTTGCAGTGGCTAAGAGCGCCAAAGACTGAGCAGCGCAGAGCAGAGTTGGCAACAGTGCAGTTGGCACAATGCAAAGTCAGCAGCAGCGCAAAGGCTTCAGAGGGTCAGTGCAGAGACTAGCAACAATCAGAAATCCAACAACAGATGCATCATGCTGAACACCTTTGGTTCAGTGTTTTGGATGTTTTTCTGTTGCAACAACAACATAGTTGCAGTTGGCAGCAGTACGCAGAGTCAACAACAACACAGATGCAACATTTGCGCAATAGTTGGTGTGAAGTGATGTTACACATCAACAACGCAAAGGGAGATGTTATAGAGTCAGGGTGATGCTTCAGCAGGTTGCATTACTAGAGCACAGTCTTCACTAAGAGGGAGTGTTGATTTCTGGTAGCATCGGATGTGCTCTAAGCCTCAAAATTTGCAGGGAGACTAGGACACATGTATTCCATAATACCCATAAATCATTTTGGGAAATTCCACCTGGAGGAGGTTTAATTAAATTTATTAATTATTTTTAATGGATGCCTAAGTCTAAATTTAGGAAATTAAAATAATTAAAGTGAATTAATTACACTGGGTGTGAAACTTCTAGAAAAAGATGGAGATCAAGTCAATATGATCTGAGCCATTGATTAGAATCTAATTTGGGCTGTTGATTTTTCAACGAGAAGATTATAAGGACTTCGATGGGCATTTGGAAGACACATCAAGGGAGATCCAGAGATTGATTTTATCAAGAGAGCAGCGTAGTAGTTACAACAGTTACAGGAGAGGTCATCGAGGAGATTCCTTGTAGAGGGGTAGAGATAGTTTTCCGGTTGGAGATTTCCTGAGCCAGGGATACAACGTAGAGAAGGCTGGGAGAGGTGCAGAAGAGGCAGCGCAAAGCTACGCTGGACAATGTAGAGGCACGCAGAGGCAGCGTAGTGCTTTAGAGGGAGATCGAAATTTTGCTGAGGAGCAGTTGAGATCCAGTACCGAAAGCCAGGGTGTGAGACCGGGAGGTCAGTTGATTGAGTTTCGAGCCAACAAAAGGTCAAATTGGAGGTGTGACGTGTAGAAATTTCTGAATCTTATATTTTATGCAGAAGTTATTACTGTTAATCCAGTTATGCTCCTCCTCTTAGATAAGTTATTAACTGAATAAATTCAACTTAAAATCGAAACAAAACACATAACAGATCTCTACCAATCCAGATCTAGAATAACCACATGCACACATTGACAAAGTGACACAGTTATTTCTGGACAAATAGTCCCCGGAAAAACCCAATGTGGGAAAACCGGTCTCTGGCTACTGGAGGGTTCTATTCTTAAGAATATTTCTGAATACACAAATCCGTGTTCCAGATCTGGAAATCTCGATAGAGAAAATACTAGATCTACAACTCACTGGCTGATCTAGGTCCAAAATAATGACTGATCCACACCCTCAAATGGGATTTACAGAACTCAGCCAAGATTAGGGCGTAGAAACCCCAACGCTGTCCCTGGAAGGCTCTGCGTCAGCCTCTAAAGCCCCTGAAAGCTTCTGCGTTAGCCTTGGACGTCCTCCATATCCTCAGCGCTGCTTCGGAAGGGATTGCGTTACCCCAGACTGGGTGACGCAGTCCCTACGCTGCCCCTGAAGGGTCTCTGCGTAACCCATGAGGGTTTCCTGTTGAAAATCACGCTGTCCTTGCTGCTGCCTTCCTTTGCGCTGTCCTTGAGATGATCTCTGCCTCTTGTGTATTCTAGACCTTGGGATCAGATCATCCCCTTGGCCTAAATTCCCCTCTCTGTAGTTGAAACACTTTTGAGTATTCTTAGCAAACCTTACCCTAGAATCTCAGCTTAGCTTTAGTGCTCTGCCTCTGTGTGTCTTTACAAATGACCCCAAGCCTTTCCTTTATACTTTTCTCGTTGACAAATCAACGGCCAAGATTAAATCTTTAATTAATGGCTAAGATTAAAAGAAAGCTTGATCCGTGTGATTTAAGACGATTTCATCACATGTTTAATTAAATTCACTTTAATTATTTTATTTTCCGAAGTTTTAACTTAGGAAATACATTAAAATAATTAATTAATTTAATATCTCCTATACCAGATGAAATTTCCCAAATCCATTTCTGGGTCTTGTAGATCAGGTGAACTCTAGTCCTTCCTCAAAATTTGGGACCTAGAGCACAACTGATGCTACCCAAAATACACAAAATTTCAACACTCCCTCTTAGCATCAAGGGTGTGCTCTAGCAATACATCACACTATGCATTACATGACTTTGAGTACTGGTTCTGTGCTGCTGAAGCTTGGCCTACTGCCACTCAACTCTGCACTGCTGCTGCCATTCTGTACTGCTGCCCATGACTCTGCCACTACCACTACAACTTTTGTACTGCAGCTCCCTCTCAATATGCTGCATTTGTGCTGCTCATAGCACTGCCACTGCTGATTTGCTGCATTGCAACTTCAGTTGTTGAGAGAAACAACTGAATCTCCTGCCCAATCTATGATAGACAAATCAGATGGGCTGCATCCTCGTCACTGAAGCTCTATAGGCTACAGATCTGTGCTGGCATCTAAAGAATGATGCACAGCGACAACTCTGCCTGCATAAACAGATTCCCACTGCACTACTGAAGTCACATCAGCCCCTTGTGTTGAAATCTTTCACAATGCTGCTACACTGCGCTGTCCCTCTGAAGCCTTCTGCGCTACTGCAGCTCTGCATTGCGTAAGAAACACTGCTCTGCGCTGCTGAAGTCACATAAGCCTCTATGCTGCTATTACTTCTATGCTACTGCTGCTTTGCTCTGCGCTCCTCCTCCCAGCCTTCAGATTTGCCTCTGCTTCTGCCTCATCTGCGATCTATGCACCCACTGCTCCACTTGTCCCGCTACTGTCTTAAGGTTGCCGTAGCTTGCTTGTGATCCAAGAGATGAGCTGCTCAAGGATCCCGCCTCTTCCTCCATGTAGCTCCTCTACATGTCCATGTCACCCCACCTTCGTGATTCATGAGCACTCATTGCTGCATCATCTCTTGACCCATCATTTGCCACAACTGCTTTGGAAGAAGATGCTTCCTTGTCCCTTTTCTTCTCTGGACAATGGCTGGCAAAATGTCCCATTTCACCACACTGGAAGCACTTGATCTTTGAAAGATCCTTCTTCTTCGATGCCAAAGCTGCATCTTCCTCATCTTCCTTCTTTACTTTTAAGTTTTCTCAATGCAGGGCTGTGCTGCCTCTTGGTGAATCTGCGTAGTTCTTCTTGACGCAAGATTGACCACAAGTTGTCCTAAACTGGGAGGTCCGCTCTGCCCAAGATACTTTGGACAAAGGTTTCCCACTCATCTGTGACTGCATTGATGGCAGTCCTGACTATCACAGGATCATCTACCGTTGCACCCGTTGCAGTCAGTTGATCCCTGATTGACTGTAGTCTGAAGAGGAAGTGCTCCATGTCTTCTCCCTTGGCCAGCATGAATGACCTCATTTGGGTCTCCAACAACATTTTTCTTTGGACAGATTTTCCCTCATATAGGGAAGTCAAGGCCTTCCACATCTCGTTAGATGTCTTCTTCTCAGCTATGTGTGGTACAATATGGTCCTTGATACTGTCCATAATCAGCTGCTTGGCATGCCTAGCAGCTTCCTTATGCTTCCGAAGGAGCTCTGCATTTGTCGGTGTGGCTAGAGTCTACTCTGCATGGTCTCTTAGATTGTACGCCTCAAGGACAATCAAGATCCTTGCCTTCCAAACTGAAAAGTTTGAGAGGCCATCCAGCCTGTCCTGATCATGCAGTCCATGAGGAGCCATCTGCTCAGAATTTGTCGGAACTTCCTTTTCTCTTTGTTAGAGAAATGGATCTAAGGCCCTTGGTGAAACATATGCCTTCTGCTCCCTCTGACACTTGATTTCCCTCCTTGGAAATCTACCAAATCACTATGATTCAACTTTTTCTTTGATCCTCTAATCAAACTCTAAGTTTCCTTTGGCAAGAAACTTCCTAAGAAACTGATCTCCTCCCAATATTTGTCACTTGTGCTAAGGCTAAAAATACGAAAACTTCAGAATTTTAACCCCACTAGCTCTTCTGAATTTCTCCAGCTTTTCTGCAGTCTTTTCTGGATCTGACAGATTCAGATCTGAATCACACTGGCTGGCTTCAGACCAAACCAACGTTGTTTCTGAGCTGCCTCTGCGCAGTAATTGCATGGGCCTACTAGGACATAGCACTGGACAACGCCACCCTTCCCTCTGCGTGAATTTGCTCCTGAAAACTGTGTTGTCCCTTCAGATTTGCTTTACCAGCTGCTTTTTGCAGCTAGAACCTTCAACCTCTTCAGCTGGTGTCCCTCCCAGATCTGCAATTGCTCTGAAACCATGTAGAAATTTCTGAATCTTATACTTTATGCAAAAATTATTACTGTTAATCCGGTTATGCTCCTCCTACTTAGATAAGTTATTAACTGAATAAATTCAAAATCGGCTAAAACACACAATGACTACCAATCCAGATCTAGAATAAGCACATGCACACATTGACAAAGTGACAGTTATTTTTAGACAAATCGTCCCCGGAAAAACCCAATGTGGGAAAACTGGTCTCTGGTTGCTAGAGGGTTCTATTATTAAGAATATTTCTGAATACACAAATCCAGGTTCCAGATTTGGAAATCTCGACAGAGAAAATACTAGATCTACAACTCACTGGCTGATCTAGGGCCAAAATAATCACTGATCCACACCCTCAAACGGGATTTATAGAACTCAGCCAAGATTAGGGCCTAGAAACCCCAGCTCTGTCCCTGAAAGGCTCTGCGTCAGCCTCTGAAGCCCCTGAAAGCCTCTGCGTCAGCCTTGGACGTCCTCCAAACCCTCAGCGTTGCTTCGAAAGGGATTGCATTACCCTAGACTGGGTGACGCAGTCACTACGCTGCCCCTGAAGAGTCTTTGCGTAACTCCTGAGGGTTTCCTGTTGAAAATCACACTGTCCTTGGAGAGACTGCACTGTCCTTGATGCTGCTGCTGCTGCCTTCCTCTGCGCTGTCCTTGAGTTGATCTATGCCTCTTGTGTATTCCAGGTTCCGGGATCAGATCATCCCCTTGGCCTAAATTCCCCTATCTGCAGCTGAAACACTTCTGAGTATTCTTAGCAAACCCTGCCCTAGAATCTCAACTTAGCTTTAGTGCTCTGCCTCTGTCTGTCTTTACAAATGACCCCAAGTCTTTCCTTTTTACTTTTCTCGTTGACAAATCAACGGCCAAGATTAAATCTTTAATCAATGGCTAAGATTAAAATAAAGCTTGATCCGTGTGACTTAAGACATTTCATCACATGTTTAATTAAATTCACTTTAATTATTTTATTTTCCTAAGTTTTAACTTAGGAAATGCATTAAAATAATTAATTAATTTAATATCTCCTAAACCAGATGAAATTTCCCAAATCCATTTCTGGGTCTTGTAGATCATGTGAACTCTAGTCCTTCCTCAAAATTTGGGACCTAGAGCACAACTGATGCTACCCCAAATACACAAAATCTCAACATGACGCAGTCTCAACATCAGTGATGCAGTAACTGCGTAAGTGTGACACAGAGCTGCGGAGAGGGCTCATCTTTAGTTTGGTCAGTACCGGATCTTCCCGTACCAATGTGAGAGTATCTCACTAACTTTCTCACTAGTTATTTCTCTGTATTGGATGGCCAGTAAGGCATCCTAGATTGTATTCAAAACTATTGCTTAATAATGCAAACCCTCAGCTGCTGCACCGATTTTTCCACATTGGGTTTTTCCGAGGACTTAGTCCAAAAATAATGGTGTCAATTGTGTGTGTGTTTATTTCTTCTTGCTTAGTTCTTTTTTCCGCATATAATTTAATTAGTGAAGGTTGTAGTTGTATTTACTTCTATATTTACAGTTTAACACCTTAAATAACTTGCATGGAATTAACAAGTAGGAGAAGTAATATCAGATTGCTGCAGTAGGGATTCGATATTACAAATTTTCACATTGAGCACCATATTTTTTATTTGCAATTTGACTAATTAGTTGGAGGAAATTGTGTTTTACTCCTCCATAGGCTAACTTTGAGGATCTCACATGAGATATAATTATTTTATTATAAAGGAAAGTGAGCATCACTTTATGTAAAGAGATTCCCTTTCTCATTATCATTCATGGTTGGATTTTTGGAGCTTAATTGACATATCTTTTTTGAGTATATGGTTGTGAAAAATATTCTTTCTTTTTGGATGATTGTTATTAATTCTTGGTAATTATGTAGTGCATAATGATTCATGGTGAAATGCTCAAGTCTTCTACAAGCCTTCATGATCAATCCATTTGAGGGGTAAGACTACCACTTGGAAGGAAGATGTTTTAATTTTTTTCCTTCTTCCTTTGTTGGTTTGAAGATTGTTTGATGCCATGCTTTGTTCTTCCTTGTGGATCCCTAGCAAAATTATAAATTCGTCAAATCATAGCTGATCTTGTTATTGAAGGTTTTTCTTTAAGTTTCCGTTCTTGTAGATGTTGGTATTCATTGTTGATCTTGATTGGGTGAGGCATTACTATTCCTCTTGGTTCTAATCTAAAAGAAATAAGACAAGTGTTAGAAAGGGTTTCTTCTTGACTACATAAGTCATTTGATTCACCTTGATTTTGTTGCCCTTATTGAATTTGGCACTAATCTCTATTTCTTTCCATCATTGATTTGAAAAGCCCCCAATGCCTAAAACTTTGTTTTACTAAGGGTGCTCTCAGTATCACCTTCTGCCTTATTGCTTGGTCTTAATAATCCTACTAGGGAGACCCCTCTTGAGCCAAAGGAGAGCTAGCCTAAGTGAAGAGGATAGGTTACTAAGGTGATAGTGGTGATCGTCCTAACAATTGCCCTCGAGTTGCACATTGTGAATTAGGGATTTTATCATTTTAAGTATAGATTAGTAGTAACAGAGATCTTTTTCACAACTTTCCCCTTCACTAGGCTTTCCTTAGCTTTAGAGTAGGTTAGGATAGTATAGCCATCCTCATTGAGACATGAACGCTTTCCCAAGGTGCATTTCTCCTTTCATTAGAGGAAATTTCAGCCTAAAAGTACCCACGAATTTTTTTATGTAATTTCCATATCATCATAATATGTGAACCAATCAAAATCCTTTAAATTTAAAAAGATGTACATGTAAATATTTTGGAGCGAAAAGAAGAAAAACTACTTTTTTAATTGTATTTTTGACTTATCTCCTTATACATTTACTCAAATTTCAATTGTAGACACTCATTGGATGCAGAATTAAATTCCACATCCAATGAGTACCCATTATGCATACTTTTGAGAAGACCCACATCGATAAAAGTTGAAGATACATTAAAAAAATGTGTACTCATTATGCATACTTTTGAGAAGATCCACATTGATAAAAAATGAAGATACATTAAAAAAGCACGTTGAACACACTTTTTAAATGTATATTCAATTTTTATTGATGTGGGTTTTCTCAAAAGTATGCATAATGGGTACTCATTGGATATGGAATTTAATTCTGCATTCAACGAGTGTCTACAATTTAAAATTGAATAAACCGATAAGGAGATAAGCCAAAAATACAATTAAAAAGATAGTTTTTTTTAATTTTCCCTCCAAAATTCATAACTTTTCTTTTATTATTTTTCCTTAAGAGGTCACTGTTAGGCTGAAATTTCCTCGAATGCATTGTTTTGACTGCATCAGATTATTCCCACTAATATATCCCACATATAATAATCTACTAATCCATTAATTAGATGATAAACAACACTTGGTATTAAACATCATAAATATCATAACTCATTAGGCACATAGAAATCATCTCTTGATATCAAGTCATCATAAACATCATAACTCATTAAGCACATAGAAATCATCACTCGGTATTAAAGCATCATGAAGATCATAACTCATCAAACATTTAATAATCATCACATAGCGTTAAAGCATCATATGATCAAAAGGTCATCGAACCATGTAACTATCCAGGTCCAAATAATTAAGGTCTGAGGTACCTAACAAAAAGTAAAGTCTAGCCTTGGGGTGTCACATTGTTTTGACTTGCAAACTTCTCTGGTATCTTATAGAATATGGATGGAAACAACATGATAAGACATTTTGTTTTGTTGGCTTTCCAGACAGTGCTGAATTACCGGAATTAGTACAAAAGATGCAAACAGTTTTGGCGAGTTCGTGTTTTGCTCTTATGTTGGCATTTTCACAACCTCTTACAATGGTGAGGATTTGAGTCTTCTGAGATTGCAATTGCTGATTATGGAAAGTAGTTTCATTCCCCGCCCTCTGAGCAGATAACTAGATGCCTGTAGGAACTTATTTCATATACTTACTTTCTGGATGTTTTATTTAATGCTATATAATGCACTCATAAACTTAACTGCACTTGACCTTTTTCCAGATTCCTGTAAATGGCTATAATGTAAGAGGCTCAAAGATCTTAAGCTGGGCATGCTGTGATAGCAGAAAACCAGGACGTTCCGATAATGGCAGGTGTGGACAACTGATTATTGGTATTCTATTGGCAGTGAAATATATGCCTTCAGTACCATGGATCTTATTATCAAAGAATATTTAGGTGTTAGTTCCTGTTTACTACATACATTGTCCTGTGGAATATGCTCCTTAAAACTTTGTGAGCTCTCCGTATTTGCCAACGCTGTGTGCTTATGATTGGCTGGCTGACACAATTTAAGTTGCTTTCTACAGTGAGTGCTGGGTTCTGCATTCTACAGCTGAATATGCCAACCATATCATAAGTCAAACAGGCTTAAAGAAGCCTTCAGATGATGTATTGAATTTGGTGAGAAGAGACTTATTCAGTGAATTCCAGAAAACAGTTCCACATATGCCTTCTCCATTTTTTATGAAAGCTCATAGATGGTGAGATTTTGGGTTACATGATTGCAACCTCCATCTTCGTCTACTTGATAACTGGTTTAAATGTCAACCTATAAATTTCGGTCTATCCTAGTCATCATGAACAGACATTTAATTAGGATGCTTCATAGATGTAGGATAATAAGGAGATGTTTGACTCAATATTTCAGCCATAAGCTTATCAACTTCAAAGAAATTAATCTGGCTTTTCTGATTTCATACTTTGATTGCAGGGGCAGTGCATTACCAACAACGATCAGTGCAAAAGATGACAAATGTCTGTGGTTAGATAACAAGCGATTTGCTGTTTGTGGTGATTTTTGTGTTGCTCCAGATGTTGAAGGTGCCATATTGAGTGGCCTTGCTGCAGCTTCAAAACTTTCAAAAGTACACACTTCTCTATAGCTCCTTAATCACGTCAAGGATTTACTGAACTTAGGACACGTCCAAACAATAGTTTTCCACACGTCCAAACAATAGTTTTCCTTTCTGCTGTTATAAGAAAGTAAATTCTTTTGAAGAGCATCATATGAAATTTCAGACAAGCTGTAGGTATTCTAATGCTGGAATCTGTCGGATGTTGTCATGTCCAAACTATTTATGTGAATTAGCATTTGGTCTCTTGTCATGAGCATTTTTTTGTTTGTAGCAATGGGTTCTTGTAGCAACAACTCCATATTAAAGTCATTATACACTGTCCGGCATCGTCAATATGGTTCTCTATTTTGCCGTCTATACCTTTTAAGTAATAGAAGTGCGTCAAAGCCTTCATTCACTTACCATGAAGAGCTCAAAAAGAATGACAATGTATTATTGATCGAGGAAAGAAATAAGTTGTAGCCCTGCTTGTAACGTGTTACATGAAAATGATTCTCTATATGTTATTGTTTTAGTTTTTTCATATTATATCTCTTCCAAAGATTATTAGAAAGAACATGTTGCCCCAATAAAATGCCATTGGCTGGTGTTAGATTTTAAGCACAAGTAAAGGATCTAGTTATGATAAAATGCTACACTAATTACTGCAAGTAGAAAGGGAGACAATAGAATAAATTAACATTAAAAAAGACTAAGTGACTAGAAAGCCAATTTGAATTCACTTGATTGTTGCTTGACTTGAGTATAATTAAATAACCTTCTCATAGAGAAGTCATGTGCTCTAAGTGTGGTTCCAAGTGCATTCACAACCAACAGAAAACAACCTCTCCCTTAATTGTAGTTATTTGGGCCAAAAATGGAGTTGTAGGGTCTCTAATAGAGTTAGGGTCATTAATAGAGTCAATTATTATATATAAAATAAACTAGCAATTGCACCTAATGTTGCAAAGGAAACGCCGTAAGGAAGAAGCTAGAAAGAAAGCAACTATAATTAATTTGATGTGACCTTATATTTATGTTTAGAATGTGTACGTTACAACCTTGGTATAGAGAAACAAAAAATCTCCTTAAGTCATGGCAGTAGGTTTATATATCTGTCTCTGAAGCAACAGAATGTAACTGGACAAAAATATGCAGATGTACTTTCTTTTTCTATAATAAAAGTGTTTTTTCTTGAGAAAAATCTAGTTCTTATAACTTTAATTAAAAAAAATTATATAAAAAACTCTTATAAAAATTACAGACTATTTCAAGCTCTTCAAAGTGGTTTGCAACTTTACATTAGATTTTTACATTTGTAAATTCAAATTCAAGATGAAACATCTAGTGCTTAAATTGGCTAAGACTTTTACAAGAGGCTACATCTCAGCTTGGCTGTATCACAAATTACAGAAGGACACTTTTTTTCCTGAAACCTCTAGTTGAAGATCATTCAAATTGAAAAACTACCTTCTTCCTTTTTTGTCACTTTCTTCTTTTCACTATAGACTTTAAAAAAAGTGATCTGCAATAGCTACTGGTTGGAATGCTCTGTATCCTTCTTAGAATGTGGATTGGCAATTCATCATCAAATCTTTTCATTCATGGGATTGTTAAAACCTTTAACAAGAGATATTTTTTTTAAAATTAATATGTATTGTAAAGGTCTCGAGGGATATTGAATTTTAGGATTGATTTTGATTGAGAAAAAAAAATCTGAAGGGTCAGAAATAACTTGATACTTCGTACCAGGGCATTAAAGTCCATACCATAACTTGGAGAAACTGTGCCATTGCCCATGCTCAAAATTGACACAAGTTAAGAATAACAGTAATAAATTGTTTTTTCTCCCGGAGGACAGGGTGTCATTTGCCCACCAGCCTCAACGTTTGAAACACCTGATATTTGGATAGGCAGATACAATAAAACGTTGTGGATGGCTGAACCATTGAAAAATGAAATTGAAAGGGAATGGTCACCCACAGTAAGACATGAATACTGCAAGAGCAGGACAAGCTGCACCAGTCCAGTGCAAAAGAATGAATAAATGGTTTTGAAAATGAATAATGTTTATATTCTCATGGTTCCCTGATGCACAGGAATACGAGAAAAAAGAATAGGACATGCATCTCACAAGCACAATGTTACAAGCATATACTGGGGCAATGCTCATGGTATAACGAAATTCATTTTTCTGTAAGCCAATATAGGAAGCACTTTTGGTATTATTGCCATGGCAGCAAGTGAGTAGTGAGATCTGTGAAGGTTTGGAGGGTGAAATTTCTGAGGCCTGTGTCTGAAACTTCACAGAATCTTTCAGACCAGTCCTCAGGCTCAACAGGTTCTGTTCCAAGTCGAGGAGCTCGGTCCCTGGAACTTTCGTTCTGATTCTCTTGCCAGTCTGTTACATAAGTTGCAACCCTTCTGAAGAATTTGGCCTTAAATGTGTCCCAAACTTTGTATTTATAGTGATTGAACACTGCAAATCCTCTAGGAAGGTTCATATAATGATAGCCCTGTCCGAGATGAAAATGATGGACTACGTTTATCAGGCTTTGGTTCAATGCCGATAAGAGAACGATAGATTTATGCCTCTCTGTTCTGTTCAGCCTGCAGGTGTAACCTGCTATCACACCTTCATCTGGGTGTTTCTTCAATCCAGATGGGCCAAAGCTATGACAGTCAACTCTGATTTCTCCTATTTTAACTAAGCCTGAATATGCAGATGTTGCATTATTGATTAGCCTTTCCATGACTGTAACGGCTGTTTGAGTAGAATCTGTTGGCATGGTCTCATTCTGAATGTATTCTATAGGATTCAGAAATTCATCTACGTCCATGAATGCCACCCATTCACATTCCTGGCGAGCTCGCAATGCGCAATGGGAAAATCCAGCCTCTTGGGTTTTAATCCATGGCCACATATGTCTACTGACACTGAAAGAACCCAAGGATGCTACCACTTCTTCTATGTTGTCATCACTGTTGTTATCATAAAGAAACCACCTCTGGACACCTAGATAGCCATGGTACATGATCCATTCTCTGAGAAATGGAGCTTGGTTCCAAAGCATTGTGCAAGCACAGACCTGATGGGGAGGCCTCAACATCTGCACAGCTTTCGAGCTCATCATGGATTTGACTTCAACCCTAGCTACAGATGGAAGTAAACCACCTCTGGATCTCCATACAGAAGCCTTCATTCCTTCAATTTCTGGTATTTCTAAGCCATTAGGCTTCTCACATCTGATCACTTCTTGAGCAGCCATCAAAACCTTAGTCTTGAAAACCTTGATGCCCAAATCCATAATGCCCCATTTCTTGAAATCCCTGGCATTAAGAAGATCGGTGTCCAAATTGGAACCAAAAACACAGACAAGATTATCAGAATCAGAAATCCTGCCTCTTCTCAGGTTCAATCCTTTGACAAAGAGAATCACGCTGTCTGGTTCTACTACTGCCTCATAAACAAGCATTCTCCATGCAAAATTCTTTGGATATGTAGCTTGCGAAGGGACCAGCATTCCATTTTCCTTGATTTTTATAGTTAAGGTCAATCCCTCAGCAGACTTTGGTTCTGGAGGATGTGGGCACCTCACAATCTGCAGGTCTTGGTCTTTCGTATCCACAGAGATGGCAGGAGTTCGGAGGCCTTCACCATACACAAATTCAAACTCATCCTTCTGCAAGGCAAAACATCCATCACATGTTTTCAAGAGCAGCAAAACATGCTCTGGAAAAGTGACAAGATCCTGGACCAGAAGAGAGTTATCCTTGTCCACGACTCGTTCTTCAACTGCATTATTTCTGGGCAGGAGTTGAGAATGATGTGCTTGGATCACAATCCTTCCTCCAGGTGGAGGGTAAAAAGCTGCCACACAATGAATCCAAAACATCAGAAACCTAAAACACTGCATCTATCATCTATCATAAAAAATTGCAACCTAATTTTCCCATCAAAGATTAGCTTTCAAAGTCTGCTACAAGTCCTTGGTCACTGAGGAAACAAAATACCATCTGTTGCTGTATTGATGTAAAAGTAAATCCCAAGATAGGGATATAGCACTGTAATAAGATAGCATGCAACATCTTACATAACAGCCACAAGCCAAAGACAACCCACAAGGCATGACAATGAAATTGTGTGCCACAACCCACAAGGCATGACACTGAAATTATTGGTCATGTTATTACCAGAGTGAGGGACGACATTTTAGTACCAGAATGAGGGAACACAGGGGACTTGCGCCCTAAAGGCAACTTCCAGATTGGCAGAGAAGATGCAAGAATTGGTTAAATGAATCAATTTATTCCTCTTGGACACTGAAGATTGGGACCAGCATGTCTACGATCCACAAATAAAAATGTTCAAATCTTGAAGTCCTTCACTACCAGCAC
Organism: Pinus albicaulis; assembly: GCA_034641835.2. Taxonomy (NCBI): domain Eukaryota; kingdom Viridiplantae; phylum Streptophyta; class Pinopsida; order Pinales; family Pinaceae; genus Pinus; species Pinus albicaulis. The sequence continues at coordinate 1,013,021,132 of CM076583.1, forward strand.
TCTCTTATCTGGTACTTAACGGGTTTCTTTTGTCAACAAAAGTAAACACCTCAGTTTATCAAGAAGATTACATTCTACGTTCTCTGATCAATAGGTTATGTAACAGATTCATAGAACATGTAATAGTTTCTTCACATTCATTTGATATCACTATTTCAGAACTCAAGATAAGTCCCCTGCAACTGAAACAAAACAGTACATGTATCCATTTTTTTTTCTCTATTGTCACTCTGATCTGCTGATAAATGAATCAAGTAGGCCTGCCCATGTACCCCAAACAAAACAAACGCAAAAAATGGGTTTTGGGATTCTTCCAACACTGCCCTTTGTCCTAAGCCACCCAAAATAAAACACCCACAATATACTATTAATTTTGGAATTATCCTAACTCTATAAAATCCCAATACAGATAAAGAGAAGCATGACCATTACCATAGAATCGTCTAGCTGTCAAGAAGAAGCAGAGAAAAGCAAGCCCATAAATAACAAATTTCCACCCCAGCAGTCTTCTCCTAATCTCTGCTGACTGCCCAGAATTTCTCCCAAATCTAGCAGAACCAATCCTGCCGATTCTAGGGGAATTCCTGTTGGGTTTGCTCATAGCTGCATCATCATGACTGCAATCTCTCTGATAATGATGAAAATGGCGTTGCTGCTGCTGCCTGTCCTTCATCCTTGAGGCCAGAATACTTGGTGGGTATTGCAATCTACACTGAATCTCCACAGCCCTCAGGCTTGGAAGCCCTAGATAGTCCCCACACTGAATGAACCGCGCCTAGATCAGTGCCCTGACGGTCCTTGAAACATAATTGTATACAGTACCATCAAAGACAAAATAGGAGTAATGTATATAGTACCTTCATACATAAAATACCCTTGCAACACACAATGTGTTATTGGGAAAGTGCATCAGTTATTGTTGACAGAAGTTGTTGTGCTACCAAACCCTTACTAACACCCTGTAAATTCCAAATCAAATGTGTGTAAATACTAAAACCTACTTCACAAAAAACCAACTGAACAATTTCTGATGCTCACATATATAAGTACTTTCTGCACCTGGGGTTTAACTTCAACAATATGCTGGCCACTTTTGACCTCCACAGGCTCATTTGCAAGCACACTCTCCAGATGATCTAAAAGCTCCTTGGATTGGCATGATCCAAAATCCGGATCAACATCCTGATGATGCCAAACCAAAGCAGTTTCTTTAGCTTCTATGGTAGAACCATCAGTAGTTTCAGTATATAATTTCATAACAGGCTCTGTTGTTTTCTTCCAGTCAAAGTCTGCGATCATTATGAACTGATTCTGCAAGAACAAAGCTAGAGAGTCAGAGAAAAATCATTACTCTGGTCATGGTTCACATGCACCCATTATTTGGCCCATAAATTGGCCAAAGAACAACAGTGTTCAGAAACCAAATATTCAACTGAACCTTGTCAAACCCCATTATCCAGAAAACAAGTAACATGAACTCTACAATATCATAAAGCTTCTAGTTTAACTCTAAAACATGATGAACTTATTCCACAAGAGCAAAGCAAGAGAGCGATCTGACCCTTGAGACCCCAATTATCCAGAACTTCCATACGGAGAATATTTTAGTCTTCAGCAATAGTGTGAACTGAAAGCCAACTATCAAACATCTCTTAGAAAATAAGTAAAGACGGAAGATGTTTTGACTCCAACGATCGTTTACACAGTCCATTAGACAACATCAGTACTGCAAATTGCCTCTGCAACAGGGGAAAAAGACCCAGAAATCTTCAAGGATGGAAAAGTTACTCTGAATATGAGAACTATTTTATTTATTTGGAAAAAATAAAACTTGCGATATATTACAGGTTTTTCAACACAGAAATTTACCAAGATGAAGAAATAATTTGGCACACATAATTATTCAAACTATATGAAAGACCTAGCCAAGTGGGTTAACCTAGCCCAGTGGGTTAACTCGAGCATAATCAGGCTCTGTAGCCTGGCTCTGTTACCACAATGCTGCTTGACTTTATGTAATTATGGATGTAATTCATATTGCTGTCGTGGTGCATGTATTCCAACCCCTACGCCACATCCACGGCTATCTGCATCCGAGAAATCCAGGAGCCGAGAACCGTGTATCCCGGCACTTTGCTGCCCCGCAGGCAGTCCCCGAGGTTCGATCCCTGGACGTACTCGGAGATCAGATATACTTGGTCTCCGTCGCAGCAGGCTCCCAAGAGCTTGATTATGCTGGCGTGGTGGGTATTGCATATCTCTCTGAGCCGTGACTTGAAATCCCCAAATTTTCTCTTCTGGTTTCTTTCCGTGACAGCCACCGCCTTTCCCCTGAGATCGCACTTCCAAACGGACGAATTGCCCAGCCTTCCAGAGGTGAATTGCACGGTGGCATCTGCGAGTTCTTTGAATTTGTAGAGATTGGAATTGGCTGGGAGGGAACGCCTGAGACTGGCAAGCGAAGAAGCGGCGCTGCTGGAGGAGGCCTTTGAGTAGAGGCTGGAGCCAAAGCTTCTGTTCGTGCTTGTACTAGGGTTTATGTTACATTTTGCAAATTCCCGAGCTCTTGTGGAATGCTGCAGTGCCCAAATTCACAGGAGTCATCTAGTATGGAAGCTCTGCAATCGCAATGGCAGTTGCTTCTTGAGTTTTTCCCTACCGATTCTGAATAAAAGGAAGCCCTAGAAACCTTCCACTAACTAAATATTTGCAACTACTATTGTTTTTTCATCCAACGGTTGAATATGTTTCAATCGTCTAACATATATTCTAACGGTTTCACATTATGACACAATGCACATCAGCAAAGTTGTTTTCAAATAAAGACGCCTTACGGCGTAATAATAACTAATAATTAATAAATCTTAATATATAAATAATAATATTAGGTCATGACTAAGAAGGGTCACGACTCTTCAAACAACCATCTTAGGCTATATTGAGCTGGTCCCCTCATCGTAATAATCATTAAGCACTTAAATATTATTGTGCATCATATAGTATTAGAGTCTAGCTCTCAACCTCATGTTGTACTTGTCTGTACAAACTAATTGCTCAAATAAAAAAAATGGAAACACAATTGGATCAACCTGTGAAAGAGAAAGAAACTATCAAAGAAGCTAAAGCTCCAATTATTCCCACTGTCATACCAGTAATTACCACAGTTGTGGCCTCTACATTGGGAGAAACATTATCACCTAATGAGCCATTGACAACTGCAGTGCCAGTGCATTTAGCTACAACATCAGCCACTGATTCTTCAACAACATAGGCACATCACACGAATGATGCAGGCTAGTTAGTAAAGGCTATGGAGGAAATGTCACTAAAAACCAATGAGATTAATGGTTTGAAAAAGATGATTAAGAATCTGGAAGCCTCCAACAAAACAACATTAATCAATGCGAAAAATCATGAGCAAAGGGCCATAAGACTTGAAGAGCAAATCAAAAGCCTACAAAAAGACTTGAATTTCACTGAACAAATTTCTTACATAAGAAATTACCTTTGGACAAATATAATTTTTGCCATTCATCTCCAATGGCCTTCAATTCAAACTATCACAGTTTGAAAATGTTGCTTTCGTACAAGACATAGCCACCAACCATATTGATCATAATCATGTTGAAATTGTGTTGTGACGTTGCTAGTATGTTTCCTCGATATTCCCTTGTCAATGCGCTTCTGCGATATAACACCACAACCCCTATTTCGCCATACACACCACTGTTGGTAGAAGCACATTGACAAGGGCATATAGAGGAAACATACTGGCAACGTGACAACACAATTTTAGTGTGTCTAACCATACACCACTACCAACTTTGTTTCTCCGTAGACATCACTGCTAGCCTTGTTCTATCATCCATATGTGCTTCCTTGAAATCGTATGTTAGTGTATTAAATCTAGTGAGTGGCATATTAAATCAAGTGGGTGTCCACAATTGTACACCACTATATGATTGTTTGTATGAATTAACTTTTATATAAGTTAGCTTATAAATATATTTTTTAAAAGGTATATTTAAAATAACACACACACACACACACAGCCACATAGGGGGTTTTTCGATGTATCTTTGGTTGAATTTTATTTTATTGAACTTCCTCAAAAACCATATATATATATATATTCCCCCCTCGTGACTAATAAAATGTCTGAGCGATATCAATACAAGGGTGGTCAAAATGAAAGAGTAGCTAAAGTGAAGTGATGAAAAATATGATGTGTTTTAGAAGGAGTTCTGAGAAAAGCATGAGTTGTTAAAGTTCAAATTGGTTGAAATCACAATATCGTACAAGAAGATCCAGCAAAGTTAAGGAGCCCAGTTGATGAAAATTATGCTAAATTAGAATTATGATTCACTAAATTAGAGAATATCATAACAAAACCTTGTCAGTTGCAAAACACAACTAGTCCATAGTAAAATACTTTAGATGCTTCAAACCCTCCGAGTCCATCTAATCATCAAACTAGCAAATAAATATACCTCCAACCTTGCCTAACACACCAAACCCACAAACAAATTACCTTCTCATAGCACGATGATTCATAGTGAATTCCCACCATACAATCACTTGATCTTTGCATATTCACCAAGAGCAAAGCTTGAATTGTCAAAATCCTATGGGAATGAAAAACAAGGTGTCGCCTCATTTGACTAATCAAAAGAATATTTTTAAACCTTGGGTATTTCTAATGATGATGAAAGAATCAAATATGCATCCATGAAATTAGAGGGAGACACATATAACTAGTACACGTGGTAGGAAATTTCAGATATTCAATAAATATGACTAAATTTAAAGATGAATTCTTTAAATGATTCCAAGGTATCAAAGAAGAATATTTTTTTACAGATGTCACATCATTGTAACAAAAATAAATGTGGATGATTTTACATGTGAAAAGAAAGCACTAGCTACAAGAATACTTGGATTGTCAACAAGACGTTTAGTTCAATCTTACATCACTGGATTGAAACCACACATCTAGAATGAGCTAAAGTTACATGATTTTACAACTTTAGAAGATACAATATGTAAGGGAAAAGTTGCAAATAAGAAGTTTGAAAAACCATTAGTATTGAAATTTGATAAGACCTATTCACAACGAAAATAAAGTGGTTGTAGGCTCTATGGAGACAAATGGACACTGGGACATAGACACATGGGCCATAAATATTATAGATATGAAGCCAAAAAAGAATATAACTCTTCAAATAGCAACTCTAATGGGGAAATGAAAAGGAAATAAAAAAATTGTAGATGTGATAAAAAGTGGGCCAAAGGTTATAAATGTGCAACCAACAACATATATCACTTGAAAATTATCGACGGGAATGAAGTGCAAGTTGTCATTGAAGAAGACATGATGGACATTGATGAAGATGAAAACTCACTAAATGTGTTACTAGCTTCAATCACCGACATAAAACAAACTTGTGAAGCAGATAGCTCAAAGGAATTATTCCAAGGAAAAGGTACCCAACTACTTATAGTTAAATATACTCCACTTCATTTGAGGAAGAAAGGTATTGTCCACAGGAAGGGTACTGTCCACAACACTGTAAATTATAACAAGGAAGAAACCAAATACCTTAAACTTCAAAGGAAGCCTAAAAGGGGAAAAATAAATTCCACAGTATTAGCATATTTTGGAGCACCGACAATGTTGTGGACATTAATCATACAAGACAACTAAATTTGTTTGTACCCTATGAAGGATCATAATTACAATTGTTGAAGTCAACCAATTTGAGGGGGTAGGACGATGCCATAAAATTTGGATACATATACAAAATTTTGAACTACAAATGAGATATTATGCTCTAGGTCTTCATGGAATGAATTTAGTGTTATGAGCAGAGTGGTTGATGTAATTACGATCCTACACCACAAGTCTCTAGGAACAATTCATAGGATTCTGATGGCAGGGAAGGAACTATAAGTTATAATGGGATCACAATCCCAAATCCTCTGCAAAGAGAACTTGCAGATCTGTCATTTTCTGCACAAACAAAGCACCCAAATAATCTCAAAGAACCCATAATAAAGATGAAACTCCACAAGAAAAGTCAAACTTGGAATTGCTTTGAGGAAATAACATTCATTAAAGGGGTATGCAATGTTATATATAAAATAAATAACAATTAATTGATAAATAATATAACTAAATAATAATAAAATTAAATATATAAATAGTAATATTAAAAGGCTTTGACTAAGAAGGGTCATGACTCTTTAGATAAGCACCTTAGGCTATATTAAGTTGGGCAACTTCATTGTAATATTCATCACAATATATCCATTTTTATAAAAATATTATATTTTATTAAAGACTTAAATATTATTGTGCATCATTGACTAAAGATAATTTCGGCTAAAATTAAATAGGGATTAAAGAGAGAACTCACTCATACAATTCCTAATTCAAGTGGTGAAGAAACACTTTAAAAACAACATTAAAAGTCAAAATGATAAGTTTTCCTAGATTTAAGGGATGAGTGGATAGGGTTATGGATAAGGTTGTCTTAGAAAATAGGAAGGAACTATGAAATTGTGGTTATGGTCCCTAAACAATAGGAAGTACACATTATTAGAGAGGAAAAAACCATGTCATTTCCTAGTCAATGTCTAGTCACTACCACATATTATCCTACATAGCTACCTTTGCTAAAAATAGACATACTATAAATACTAAGTGCTAAAAATAGAAAATGACCCGAAAGGGTGGAAATTGTAGGGTAGATAAGATTGGCCAATTTGCGTGTACACGTACACACTCCTTGAACCACCAATGGTATGTGTGCTATGTATGAGGCTCATCCATTTTCAGCTATGTTAGGTACTCATGTACAAGAGACTATGAATCTCGACAATTGGCAATGTTGTTAGGTACTCATGTACATGTATGTGAAATAAAAATGTGAGGTGAAGAGGGAAGTGGAAAGAAACCCTCCCCTCAAAATGCATACTATGTGTACTATATAGTTGCTATGAAGAAGGATGATGTTTACAATCAACAACCTCGTGATGGATCTATCATTGAATCTTTCCCATCTCATCATTTGAGAATCCTTAGACTATTGTTTGAACATTGTTCTCTCTTACAATAGTTGTGAATGCTTGTGGAGTACCAAATTATTGAAAATTAGTTCTTTGTATCTTGGCAGTATCACCTACTTGCTTACTAGCTACTTGGAAAGTATGATGTTTCCTTTATGGCTTGTGATCTGGATCTGCAATAGGCTACTAATGGAATTCTAAATCAAATTATGAAATTTGATAGAAATCTTATTCGAGTGTAAAATCATCTCAAAGATCTACCTTATAAAATGGCAAAACGATGCAACATGTTCTTCCTATAGTACATGCAAAGGGATTTTGTCATACTTGTAATCTATTTTACTCTATTTTCTTCATGTGCATGGGCTTAAAGTGAAAAAGAATTCGATTTATGCATGAAATAGGAGAAAATATACAACCTGGAATAATGATCCACTTCCCCAACTACAACTCTAAAACCATTTGTCATCTTTGAGATTATTATTGTATTTGGAGTGAAATCAATTCGCTTTCTTGTACTTGATTATGTTACATGGTAGAGAAAGAGGAGATTCCTGGAGAGCTTCAGAACATGTAACACATTTTGAAAGCTTCTATAATCAAAGTCTGATCTCCCTTCTTTGCACACTCTCATAAGTGCGTTGTCTCCCATCAACATAGGAGGTCTAGTGCAAGGAACCAAGGAAGAGAAAGAACGTTTTGATGCAGTCATGATTAGAGGAACTTGAGTCTAAAATCCATCTATTTGATGATGAAGAAAAAGTAGTCAAAACATGACCCATACCTTGATCTTTTAGTGGCTTGTCTTTAATGTTCTTCTTGATATTCTTTGGTGTGAAATTTGCTAAGTTGAGTTGTTGAAGTATTTTTGCCATAAGATCAATGTTCTTCACTATACAAGAGCTCTTTGGATGAATATTTTATTACAATAGATGCACTTTGTTCTCTACTTTCCTCCATTAGTGTTCAAGTCTCCTTAGTGGAAGCAGTGGTTTCTCGATCTATATGATCAAGATCTCTTCTTTTCCGCTTGTTCTTTTTGTTATCATCCTTTGTTATAAGCGCATCGACATTGGATGAGTTTAGAGCCCCATACAAATTAGTTTTTTATTTATATTTATTTTTATCTCTTGAATCAATGATTCCACAAAGCTATTCAAAGAAGACATTTTCTAATATTTACCCATGGAACAATGTTACTAACTTAATGAGAACTTTATTGAGTTCTCGTTTTTTTGGAGTCCGCATCAAATCATGATTTTCATACTAATTTTGAAAAATGGTGATGCAACATCACCCTTTTTTCATTTTAGGGTTAAAATTTCAACATATTTTAATCATGACATTAAAAACCAAATATCATGATTACGAAATACATGAAAAACGACTTGAAATGCAAAAGTGGTGATGCAACATCACTTTTTTTTCTTTTTCTTCCAAGGTTAAAATTCAAACGTTTTCAATTATGACATTAAAAGCCAAACATCATGACTATGAAAGATATAAAAAAACATGTTGGAATGCAAAAGTAGTGATGCAACATCACCCTTTTTTTAAGGTTAAAATTCAAACATTTTTGAACCATAACATTAAACACTAAATACCATGACTATGAAAAATGTAATTTTTTTTCCTTAATGTTTGTTTTTAAGTGTTTTTCAATGTCTTTTAAGGTGAAAATTACCAATTAATTGACATTAAAAATTGGCCGTTGATACCATCAAATGTTTAAAAAAACATAAATTCTATTGTGAATCTAAAAGTGACATTAGATAATTTTTATTTAATTATTAATTATTTATTTTTTTAGTAATTTACATTTAAAAAATGAAGAAAGTTGCAAATATATATAATTTTAAGGATGAAAATAGGTTTGGAAAAAAATAAAATAAAATAAAAAATCACATTTTAATTCTAAAAGTTAATTAAAAAAAAATAAAATAAAGAAAATGAAAAAAAAAACATTAAAATATAAAATTAATTAATTAATTAATTAATATTAAGATTATTAATATTTTTAATTACCTTTAAAATTCAAAAAATACCCAAAAAAATATCAAAATAAAAAATAATAACAAATTAAAAAAAAAATAACAATAAAAATAGGGAAATAATAAAACATTTTAAAAATTAAAAAATAAAATAATTTTAAAAATCATTAACATATTTTTAAAAACTTATGAAATATATATATATATATTTTCAATTAAAAAAAAAACATATCTCCAAAGGTGTTGGAATGTGTTTTTTTTCCAAAAAAAAAAAAAAAAAAAAAACTTTAAAAAACATATTAAAAAATTGTGTTGCGTATGTGAAGGGTGATGTTTGACATCACTCGTCCACTATGGGATTGGCCAGGCAACCCCTACACACCACACAACGACAAGAACAGATGGCCTCATGGCAGAGGGGCAATGACCACACACCAAATAACAAAAATCTGTAAAGTAACCCAATTTATTTTTATTTTTAAAAATATTTTTGTTTTATTTTTATTTAAATTTTTTTAATTGCAATGTTTGTTTTTGTTTTATTTTTATTTTTGTTTTTTGTCAATTTTTAATTTTACTTAAGTAATTTTTTGTTGATGAAAACTTTTGGAATCCTATGTATTCTTATCGAAGGGCCCCACGTTTCGGGTGAACACTTCACCCATCTTCAGGAGCAACAACTTGATATGTGATAGGAAGAGCATTGGACCACATTATATAGAAAAGAGGATAGATCTAGGCGTTAGTTAGGGGGAAGAATAAGGGGTGAAGATAATTAAATTTTTTAGTTTTCATATATATATTGAAGAAATCTTCGGATTAACCACAATGTTATAAAACAATGGTCAATGTTTCGAATCCCAAGAGGGATCCATCTTGAAGACAAGACATTGAATGAAGAATGAAAGAAGGACAAAAAGTGAAAGAGAACTAACTAATTAATATTTTGTTAATTTATTTAATAATTTTTTATTTTTATTTTATTTAATAAATAAATTTTAATAAATTTTAATAGATTAAAAAGTTTATATATCATTTAATCATATAAGTGAAACCCTAAATGATTAAATGATATATAAACTTTTTAATTTATTAAAATTTATTTATTAAAATAAAATTTATTAAATAAAATAAAAATAAAAATTTATTAAATAAATTAATAGAATATTAACTAGTTAGCTCATGCCGGCTCTTCTTTTCTCTATGTCACTATTAAAACCTTCATCTTTTGTCTTTCTTTCATTCTTCATTCAACATCTTGTCCTGAAGATGGATCCCCATTGGGATTCGAAACGTCGACCATTGTTTTATAACACTTTGGATAATCCAGAGATTTCTTCATTAAACGAAAACCACTAAAGCTTGAAAACCATCATATATATATATATATACATTTTTTTTTTTAAATGTATTTTGGGAATATAAGTATATTTTTAGATTTTATTTGTTTATTTATTTTTATAAAGGTTTGTTAATTGTTGTTTTTAAAAGCAAATTTTTAAAATTTACTATAGTTTTTGATTGTTTTTTTCTCCTAGAATTATGTATTTTTTTGTTTTAATTAAATTTTATTTATTTATTTTTGTTTAGAAAAAATATATATTTTTTAATTATGTAATTGTTTTTAAGAAAAATTTAAAAATTTTCACAATTTTAATTAATTTTTTTTGCATTAAATCATTTTTTTTAAAGGATGTTTTTTATGATTTTGTGTACATTAATGATGATTTACAAACCATAGTTAAAAAAAAATATTGCAATTTTAGTGCCCCATTGAAAATAGATCAAGTTGTAATAGGCTAAGATCTCAAAAGAGTTACTTTTTTCAGTCTTAAAAAAAATTGCTCTTGGTAGAGTTACTCTTTGATGTAGATGTTCACTTTTAAGGGTTTTCTAGTCATGATATTTGGTTTATAATGCTATGATTGAAAAATGTTGAAATTTTAAGGTTTTTTGTACTCGGGATATTTGGTTTTAATTCCATGGTTGAAAAATGTCAGAATTTTAATGTTTTTCAGAGTCATGCTATTTAATCTTTAACACCGTGTTTGAAAATTGTTGGAATTTTAAGGATTTCTGTGATCATGAATTTGGTTCTTAATGCCATGGCTTAAAAATGTTGGAATTTTATCCCTAAAAAAGGGTGATGCAACATCACCACTTTTTTCTTTTGGAGTGTTTTTTCATGTTTTCTACACAAAAATGGGGCTTAAGTTATCATTTTGAGGTTATATTTCTCGTTAAGTTGGTAACATTGTTATAGAAAGTTTAATAGTGTGGAAAAAAGAAACAAATACTGAATATGCAGGTCCTAGCTTTGAAAGAACTAAAAGAATTAAATGTTCTTTCTTTCTATCATTGCCACAAGTTTTTACACGTTGAAGCAAAGTGTTTAACCTACTGAAAAAGTCTTGTTGGGTGTCGAAGTTACTTGAGCTCAAAGCTATGACTTCATTTTACAATTATTGCGCTCTTAGTTCATCAAGCTTGCCAAACAAACCCTCCAACTTGTTCCATACATCACTGGGAGTGTTACAGTCATCACTGTGAGAGTGTAGGTCTAGGGGAATGGACAAGCACAAGATTCCATAGGCCTCATCTATCCTTTTGAAGTATTTTTTACTTCTCTATAGCTGAATTGGGGTTTACTTCAGTCCCCATAGTGATTTTATAGTCTTTTGTTATGTAGTAACAATAAGATCCTCGGATTCCAATCAAAGTAGTTGAATGGAGTAAGAACCACACTAATAGCGAGTTGATTCGTCCTCTTTTGCTAATCTAAACCTTGTTTTTTTTAAAACAAAACAAGTAGAAATTTGTATTCAAAAACTCTGGATTACAAGGTCAAAAAATTTACATATTCCAATCTTCCTTGCAGGTTTGAGATTGAGCATAAAGGCTCAATCCAAACCCTCAAACCAGTTCCCCATGACAGAAATTCTTCAATGCCTTTTCAATAAATATTTTCCAAAAAACCCCCAAAAGACAGACATATTTACATTATGTTTTTTCACTATAATTTTATTTTGATCTAAGAATGACTTCTTGTTTTTCTCGAAGATTTTTTTCCTTTCTTCCCAACCTAAATCCAACCCACATTTTTTGCAAATTCCAGTGGGTCATTCTTCAAAAACTACATGGTATTTTTCTTGAAATCTTCCTCATCCACCTGATCTTCCCAAGAATTTTCCTTTTTAGCGATATTCCTTATGGTTTTCGGAGGTAATCCATTTTCCATGAGGGTTTGTTGCTTTTCTACTAATGCTGCATTTGGGGAATCCTTACTAGCAACCAGAGGATCCATATTGGCAAGCAAATTTTCCTGCTTGGATTTTGTTACCGCGGTTGTGATTTCTTTGATTGAATCTTCTTCCTTCTTGTCTTCTGGTTCTTTCTTTCCCTAAATCTCTTCTTCTTTGAATATTGTATAGTGGTCACATTGCGCACCTTCCCACCATCTGGGCCTTCGATATTTTTTTGATCTTTGCTATTCTGAGGAAACTTGGGGCAAATTTTAATTACATGCCCCGTTACGTAACATTCTTTACACTGAAATGAGATATTATCATAGTTGAGGTTTTGGACCCAAACATAATTTGGAGCTATCAAATTAATCTCCGCGGGAAAACTCTTGCTGAAGTCTATCTCCACACAATTGCGGGCATAAGTAGTCTTGATTTTTTATTTATTGATTTTATTATTATTATTATTATTTATTTATTTATTCTTTCATTATTATTTTTATTTTATTTATTTTTATTTTTAAATTTAAATTTAAATTTAAATCTAAATTTATTTATTTATTTTTATTTTTATTTAAAATTTGATTTTTGATTTGATTTGATTTTTATTTATTTATTTTCAGTTTTAGGACAACTACGAGAGAATTTTCCCAATGCATTCCCAATGGAGGAAAGCTATGTGTGATTCTAGAAATGCAAGGGAAGGTTCGACAATCTTACCAAAACTAGGGCTGTAGAAATTGATGATGTTACCAGATCAAACATGTGAGTCCAGGGTTGCATGCAGAGGCCAACACTCCCACAAAACCATGGCCCAACTTCACATATAACCATCTTGTCTTCAATATTTTTAAAAACCATTGTGAAGAAACCCCATGTTATAGGGTAAATATCCAACTCGTCCATCAAAAGGTCTTCCATGTCTCAGAGATCCATTTATGCATGTTGACCAACTGTGGCGAGAACCTATTAATTTTGCAAACCAACACATTCTTTGAATAATAATTTTCACAACATAAAGCTTCCTCATCCACATGAACATTAAGGGAGGAAATTTCTTGCACCACGAGAAGACTAGAACCAAACTTCAACATAGAGTTTTACAACTAGGTTGATCGACAACCATACCTACAAAAAAAAAACATTTATTCACCATATCACAAGGATTCACCATTGAATGATTTGCAGATGGGATTTGTAGAAAGTCCATGCAAATAGAGCAAATATTGAGCAACTAGGGTGAAACCCTGGCCGCTGCAAGGGTGAAACTCTAGATGCCACAAGGATAACTTTGTTGAATTGCAATATTATGTAATATAATTCTAAAAACTCACCAATGCTCTAATACCATGTTAGATTTTAAGCAAAAGGCCTAGTTGTAATCAAATACTACACTTGTCATTGCAAATAGAAAGAGAAAAAGAGAATAAATTAACACTCAAATAAACTAACTAGAGAACCAATTTGAATTCACTTGATGATTATTGCTTGACTTGAGTACAAGTAAATAATCTTCTCATAGAGAGAAGTGATGCACACTAAGTGTGGCTCCAAGTGCATGCACAACTAGTATAAAAATAATTCTCCCTTCTGGTTAATTGGGCTAGAAATTGAGTTGTAGGATCTAAAATAGAGTTAGGGTCAATCATAGAGTTGTCTAAAGATAAAATAGGCTAAAATTAAGTGAGGAGTAAAGGTAAAACCCACTTATACTGTTCCCAACTCAAGTTGTGAAGAAGAACTCCAAATATAGGATTGAAATTCAAAGGATAAGGTTTCCTAGATTTAAATAATGGGTGGATAGTGTTATGGATAAGGTTATCCCCCAAGGTAGGAAGGAAATGCACACTTGTGGATAGGGTCCTTAGACAACGAGAAGTGCACATTAATGGGGAGGGAAAATCCATATCACTACTCAGTCAGTGTCTAGTCACTATGGCATGTCATCCCACATGGTTCTTCGCTAAAAATAGGCACATTATAAATATTAAGTGCTAAAAATTGAAAGTGACTGTAAAGGGTAGGAAATGTAGGATATGTAAGGTTATGTAATGCACATGTACACTGATAGCTTGGTAAGGGTTATCTTTTAAATTATGATATGATTCATAAACAATGATAAAAATTATTTATAGTTAAACTCATAGAAAGTTTGTGTTACAATTATGCATGAGTATGAAAATTATAAAATAGACCAATCTATTGCTTGTTGATGTAACTCTTATAAAGACACGAGACAAAATATTGTTTCATCTTGGTCAATATGAAAGTATATATCGATTTTGACCATTGCTTCATGATTTTTTCTTTCAAATTACATGCTTATTAAATGATTATGAACTTTGAAAACATGAATTTCTATATGCATAAATACATCCAATTTGTGAAGAATTTTCTTGAATCAAATATTGAGATTGTTTAGTTATGAACACTTGGAAATTTTCACACAACACTATAGAGGGACAACTTATTTCATTATTATTTCATAATTGAGACCATGAGTAGGAGGTGAAATTTTTCTATGTAAAATGGCTATGTCTCTTTCTACATGGTTTGACAACTCAAATTTTTTAAATGCCTTAATTAGTTTATCTCTAGATTATTTTTTAGATAGTGAGAGAAATATTTGGGTGGTCTTGGTATTACTTGCACTCCCACCTAGGTTTAGGGATTATGTGTAAAGTGGATCATTCGAGTTGATGAAAATGAGGCTTGTAAATTTCTACCCATAAAGTGATTTTTCAGGGTGCTTTACTTGGTATTAAAGCTTGGAGGAATGTTAACTTGCAAAATTTTCTTGTCACCCCTACTCATGTGGAGATTGCAAGGAATTTTGCCGCCAAAGCTATTTGGAAATCATGGGAGATCATTAACTCTAGATTCTTGTGCAAAAGAGAGTCTCGTAAGTTAGGATTATCTTTTAATGGTCATATTCTTAGGTAGTTGCATGTGGTTCTTTTCAAAAAAATGTCTTTAGTTTAATAACTTAATTCTTTACCAAGCATTAATTGTACAAGGCCTACAAAAGATCAATGATTTGTTTGACTCTTAGTCCAAAATGTGGAAAAGTTAGACGCCTTGAAAGAGGAACTTTGACCAGAAAAATTTTAGATGCTAATTTTGGAGATATTTTTTTTGGATTTGTAAGCTAGTTGGAATATATATTAATAGAGTACAATTTAAAATACAATCAAGGAAAATTGTGGCCTGCCTCTAGGGAAACCAAGGTTGAAATAAGTCAAAATATTCGTGGTTTTTTGTGAGATTTCATGGCGAAGGTATTTACATATAGGCCCTAATAGTAGCATAGCCTAGATAACTGCTAAAAACAACATAGAAAATTGACTGGGTTTTCTAAACCAAATTAGGAAGGCCAATTTCCATCTATAAAGTTACCAAATGATATTAGATGTTTCTAACCCAGTAGTACACATGCTTACTTGTGCGACCACTAAGTCTCCTCCTTTTCCTTAGTATATTCATCATCAGGGTGGGGTTGGAAGGAATACCTTCAGACTCCTGAGTAGGTTTTGTTGCTACCCATAAGTTGTGTTCGATTTCCTCTAGGTTTGTCACTATGATGTCAATGCCACAAAATGCTTTGCAAACCGATTCAAACATTTAATCCATCAAATTCAGTGTAATGTAAAATTGTGTGCTATTGTTGACTCCTCTCTTCCACAACTTGTGTTATGAAAATTTTGTTCAGCTGATACAACTTTTCTAGATTGAAAATATTGGTATGTCTAGACTGAGAGAAGCCTGGGTTCAAAATCCAATCTTGAAATTCTACCTCAACCTATTTGTTGGTTATTTTCCTTCATTTTTTCCTAATCATATTCTCAATGTTGGAAGTCACCTTCTTGATAATAGTGGGGAAGAAAAACTGGTACTCGGATGTTTCCTTCATGGCATTAGTTTGGGAGCAAGTTATGTGGCGAGGGAATTTTGGTTTCAAGGTTTCCGTGAGAGATTTCCCGGTCCCCATTTTAAATTTGTATTTGCTAATTTTTGATTGAAATTCACCACTAGAATCCAATATTTTAGCCCAAGGATAAGTGATAGGGGTGATAGAGGGTAGGTTGTAGTAAGGGATGACAAGAAGTAATTGAAAATGAAAAGTAGGTCTAGAACCAAGATAGAAATTTCCCACTTGAAGAGGAAAACTAGTGAGAAAAATAATTTTTCGCTTTACAGTGGATGAAAATATTTTCCTACCTAGGTTTGATATAGAGCCACAACAAAAAAACAAAAGAACCAAATTACTAAAAAAACAAGGAAACCCAAGATTTAACTAGAGGAGTCAAACATAGAAGCGATACTAGAGTTGTTTCAAAGTACAACAACCCCATTTCTACAACCTTTCTCTATTTCCCAGTCCATGAGTGAAACATTTGAACCTTCACCCCTACTTCATAAATGACTCCATGCATAGTTCCATTAATGGAAAAATCATGCCAAATGCTATTGATTAGGAAGGAGGTCTCTATAATGAGATTCCTTATCCTAGAAATTTCCCAAATCATCTCTCTTTGCATGTAAAATACCATATGGTTGTACTTATGCGCACCATGTGGTGTTTGTCTTGTCTACCCTCCTAAACAACTCATCTAGGAATTATTTTGGAGAGTTAAAAGCCTTGTCCTAGATGATATTTCATTAAATTGGATATAGGATTTATGACTTTCTATAAGGATTGACGTTGAAATTGGTCGAAGGAATTTGAGAAGTACAAGCATGGTAAAGGCTATTGTTAGCTATCCCAAAAATCTATTCTTGAAATCAAGTTAAGTATGTTGTGTGTCAGGTTTAAAAAAAGGACTTGGATCTTTTGAATATCTTCATTTTGGATTTTGGAAATCTAGCATTTACCCAAACAAAGCATGGCCCTTAACATTAGAAAGCCTTCCCTTTTGCCATAGTTTTTTGTATATGTGAATCTCAACACCCAAGTGTCCTCTTTGTGAAAGAGTGAGATTATCAAGTGTGTATTGGCATTGTGTATTTGCTTAGTGAGACTAGGAATGTGTTTACCTTGTTTGCATATGAATACTCCTCTCTTGTTTGCAATTGATGAGACACGTTGTTATGTTGGCCAAATTGCTTCATAGCAAACCAGCTTGCATAGTCTAGTAGCAGAGGGATTGGAAGGACTCATATGTTGGCCAACCAACATCTTAGTCCAAGAGAGAGAGGTCCACCATTTGATATTGATCTACCATCCTTTGAGAGAGGGAAGAGATGCTTGCAGGAAATCGAGGGAAGGAGACATCCTTGCTTTGGGTATTTGAGCTCCAT
This sequence comes from Pinus albicaulis, assembly GCA_034641835.2. Lineage (NCBI taxonomy): Eukaryota > Viridiplantae > Streptophyta > Pinopsida > Pinales > Pinaceae > Pinus > Pinus albicaulis. The sequence continues at coordinate 1,013,038,731 of CM076583.1, forward strand.
ATCTCAAAGGACCCTCTTCAAGTGTTTAGAATTGTCTCTTTTTTCACCACCAACACCTAATAAAGGGATTATTCTCCACTTGTGTTATTAGGTTGTTTTCTCCATCGAGAATTTTGTATTTTGCATCTTGTGTTTTGTTTTTCTTAGTGTTGTATGATTAGTTTTCCCTCAAACTTAGATTACATTATGTCAAATCATTTCCACTAACAATAAACAATCATTTTTCTTTGTGACCTTGTGCAGGTAGCAACCAACTTGCTAAAGAAGTGTATTTTGTACACGCTTACACCAAATACACTACCACAATGTGCGAGGGGGTTTTTTAAAGAGAAGGGACCATATTGAGTCAATCTATCTTTCTCCACACTTAGCACAATGTATGTTTTAAAATTTTAATAAATTACTTTGCACATCATATGGAAACCAATGCTCAAACCTTCATTACCGACATACTATCTCAGTGTTTATTAAGCTTGTTCATAACCACTAGTTGTTAGTTTCATTTACAAATTCTTCTAATGTTGTCGAGTGTTTGTGGTTTCCCTTTTCCTTCTATGGCATCCATATATTCTTTTTTCTTTATTTGCAATTCTTTTTATTTAAAATTTGATGAGATGATTGTTTTGTTTCTTTAGGACAAGGTATCCAATCCTCGTGTATTGGAATTCATTTTTAGTCTTCAATATTTTATGCTTTATGCTTTATTGATCTTGAGAGATTGCTTAGATGCATCAAAAACATTTGTATTAAGTATGTCACATAACACCATGATCGAGTTTAAGGTGTTGTCTCAAGGTTCAGTGATGAATCCCTAGCTTTTGGTGAATTGAAAGGAATGTTGAAATGCATGAACAAATGCACAAATAGTTTTAATTAAAAAAATATTAATTTTGCTATCTTAAATCAATTTATTTAATTGAATAAATAAATAATTTGATAAATTATATTATTAAAATTTGGGAAAAGCACAAAACATTTAAATGATATGTGCAGAGTGTGGAGGAATATTTTATTGTGTTTCCTCTGCTCTACACAAATTGGAATGTGATACATAACCATTTCATTATTAAAATAATGTGATCACAATTAGAAAAGAACATATTGGAATAAGACACAGTGAAAGGAACATAAAACAAGAAGGAAACAAAGATAGATATCAGATTAGCTAACTATATATCAAATTTATTTTTGTTTTCTTGAATTAATTTCAATTCAATGCTCATGAATAGGTAGAAACATATTGTTTATGTCGTTATTAATCGAAGATATAAATAAAAACATAACATGAAGCATTTTCCATGGTGTTGTGTTAGTTAGCTATGGAATTTTTTTGGGAAAAACAAATAAGACGAAACCAATTCTCTATGTAGATTTGAGAAATAAGAACAAAGAAATGAAAATAACATTGTTTGTGCCAACACTGTTTATCGAATAACATGGGGAAAACATTATTGAAAATTATAGTGTTTCTATTAGAAATTTCGAAATAATTCCAAAGCACAACTATGATAGTGGTGATTGTGAGAAAACTATTTCACTAAATAACTCTAGCATTGTAGAAAACATTCATCTTGTTTCCAAAGAGTGCCAATTTTCCCCAAATATGACGAATGCAAATTTGTCCCATAGTCAAGATCCATTTCTAGATGGTACAATAAGTTCCATTGCAATTTCAACAACACAGACAGGGATGCAATAAGTACTAGAAATCAAAGAAGGTAATGTCGATTAGGAAAGGGAAATAGTAAGCTTAGATTTATTTGAAGTTTCATTACTAGCAAGTTATTTTATGTCTCTTATATGATTTACATTTATTGTTTTGCAAATACTACATATGTGATAGGTTCAGGCATATGAAAAGTTTCTTCCAATTGTAGAAATTATGTTGTAGATTTACAACTTCTCATGAAGTTTTAATGAAAATCACAAGACACAAACCTACTCTACTAGTATGTAGAAATTATTTCACAATTTAGAATGGAAATTGCAGACATGCAATAAGAAATCACACACATGAAATAAGTATTTTTATCTGGGGAAAAAAGTCTGATAAAAATCCCAATGCCTCTTGCATTAATTAGATGAAATATAGATGTATTACAATTTCTTTTCTCAATTGAGCTCACCCTGCAAGTGCACAACCTATCTCTCTGCTCACTGAAAGCCTCTGACCCAGACTTAGTCAGTTTTTGCCTTGGTTTGAGCTCCTATTTCCTTTCCTTATTCCTAGACGAATTAGGCCGTTATTATTTAGGAAAATTACTCAAATTTATTGCACAATTCCTTTAGGATGATCATCTGACTACATCTAACACCTATACACTCAGAACTAGTCTACAATTGATGTTACATTTCCTTGGAATCTCCATATCAACTAGGTAACTCGAATTCTCTACATGCACTAGCTATTTTGGGTTGATTGATCAGTTTATTGAATTATCACTGAGCTTGACTGAATTTCCATTGCACAACTTGACCCTCCACTAGTTCTTCCAAGATTCAGAACTAGTTTATCAGAAAACAACCTTAGATAACTGACCTTGATTGCTACAAATTAGTAATCACGCATTCTTAATTGAAATCTAACTCCAACTCAAATTTACTGAGTAAACTAGGTGACACAAACCATGTCACTCAAGTTAACATCATCCAAGTTTTCTGCTGATGTGGAAATTCAAATTTTCTCAATTTAATCAAGGCAAAATCAAATTAGGAATTTCTAGCTGCATTTTTCAACACTCCCTCTCAACAAGAAAGGGATTATAAACCACCCCTATCCTGCACCTGCGGAACTCAAACTTCTCTCTTGACAAGGCATTTTTCAAAATGTCAGCATCTTGTTCCTCTGTCGGAATGTACTACAACAACATTATCTACCCCTGCACACAATCCCATAAATGGTGATACCATATATATATATGCTTGGATTGATCATGAAAAATATGATTCTTAGAGAGCTTGATGCAAATTTGATTATCACAATAGATCACATTTGGATTCATCATCTGACCAAATAATCTAACAAGTATATTTCTCATCCAGATAGCTTGACAAGCTGCTTGACTGGAACCCAAGCTGCTTGACTGGAACCCATGTATTCTGCTTCTGCCGAGCTAAGTGCCACAGATATTTGATTCCTATTGTACCAAGAAATCGTTGTGAACCCAAAACTGAAAATTCCACTTGATGTACTCAATCTGATATACTCCTCACCCAATCTGCATCTGTGAATCCATGCAGCTTCACTCCCTCTATCCGTTTGTACCATAGTCCAAACTGGGTAGTTACTTTGAGTTATCATAGAACATGTTAAGCTTCCCTCCAAAATAATTTGGTCAGTTAAACAATAGCTTGGCTCAACTGGTTGACTGCATCAGTAAACCCACTAACTACCGGTAAAAAGTGGCATCCACTTCCTCACCTGAAGTGGCATCCTATTTCCTCTAGTTGGTCGCTATAGGAGTCTCCATGGGTTTGCATATGTCCATGCATAACTTCTGAAGTATCTTGTTGGCATACTTGCCCTGAGAAACAAACAGTTCCACATATCCTTTCTACACTTCCAATTCGAGGAAGTAGTGCATGAGATCCATGTCCTTCATTTAAAAATCTCTTGCAAGGTCCTCCTTGCAATATTTTATCAGCTGCTCATCACCAGTTAGAATCAAATAATCAACATATAAGACAATAATCAGCAATTTAACTTCTATCAAGATATGATAGAGGTTTGCGTCTACTTCACTTTTGGTGAAGCCCAAACCGGTGAGATAACTATCGATCTTGGTGTATAAGAACAGGGTTATTTCTTAAGACTGCACAATGCTTGCTTGAGTTTGCACACATGAGACTCCCGATCAAAAGTCTTGAAGCCTTCTGGTTACTCGATATACACCTCCTCCCCAGTAACTCCATTGAGGAATGTTTTTTTCACATCCATCTGGAATATTTTCCACCCCACATGTGCAGTCAGAGCAAGAATTGATTTTATGGATGAGTACCTTGCTACAGAAGAAATTTTTTTCTTTATAGTCAATCCCTTCAACCTAAGAGTACCCCTTAGCAACAAATCTAGCCTTGTACTTTTCTGTGCTTTTGTCTGCTACCTGCTTTACCTTGAAGATCCATCTCGAACAAATAACTGAGTTTTCTGTTGGCCTTGGGACCACTTCCCAAACAATGTTTCTTACAATGGATTCATACTCCTCCACCATTGCATCAAACCATACAAGTTTCTCTACTGCTTCCTCAAAAGAGGATGGCTTGGTCTCTACAAGCCTGATCATTAGAGCCATTTAGCCAATGTATTGATTTGGTGACCTTATTTTCCTGCAGTGATTTGAAGGAGTGGCCACATTCTTCCTCGCATCCTGCACAAGTCTCTCATCTTCCCTGGTCCTTTTCCTATTTCTCTGGATGGTTATGCTTGAGTGGCTATCTCCACTCTCTACTCCTCAATTTGTGGTTGCTCCACAACTTCTTGATCAAGGATAATTTTATGGGCTAATATTCATAAATGGGCTAATTTTCCATTCTTTTTCTAAAAGAGAAGATTTCCAAGTTCTAATTTTCTAAAAGAGATTCACCCAACTTTACTAGTATAAAATTATTTTTCTTTAAAAATATCTAAAATTTTACAAATATTATAATAACATCATTAGACATTTAAATATATTTACAAAAATATTTCCAAATATTTTATAATTGTATGTTAGGGACTAGTAAGATTTGCTAAGGTTTCTAAACATTAAGATAAATTTCCTTCCTTAAAATTTTCCTTGTTCTTGAGGTTCCTCCTTTGGAGCTAAAAGCTCCTCTTTTTGTGGAATCTGAAGCTCCCTCTCAAGAGAGCATTGCATCGCTTTCTCATAAAATTTTACATCCCCTCACACAACTGTCATTCTAAGGGATGACAAGTACACATGGTAGTTGTGGGGAGTTTATGTGTGTTGCAAAAATATACCCAACTTTGAGGTCAACTCTAGCCTCTTACTTGCATATTTGGAGATATGGTAGTAGATAGAGGCTCCAAAGATCTTGAAGTGGGACACATCCGGCTTCCTCACCGAGAAAGCCTCCTATGGTGTAATCATGCCAAAAATATGAGGAGGACTTTAGTTACGCAAGTAGATTGTTTTGTTGCATGCTTTGGCCCACAAGTGCAGAGGTAGGCCTTGGTCATCAAACAATGCCCTCGCTTCTCCCACAATGCTATAGTTCTTTCTCTCAGACACCCGATTCTGTTGTGGATTATGGGGTGCTATCAACTCTCACCGAATGCCTTCTTTTGCACAATTTTTTTAAAACTCATTCAACACGTACTGACCTCCATTATCGCTCCTGAGAGCCTTCACCTTCTTTCCCATTTATTTCTCAACCAGTTCCTTGAACTCCACAAGCTTGGAGAATGTCTCCTCCTCCTTCTACATGAATAATATCCAACACTTCCATGAGAATTCATCAATAAAAATGAAAAATATTTGTGCCTGGCAGTGGAAGCTATCAAGAAAGGTCCACAAACATCAGAGTGGATCCTTTCGAGGATTGCATGTGCTTTACTATCCTGATCATGGAAAATGTATTTTGTGTACTTCCCCAAAGTACATCATTTGCATACATCCAATTTCTTAAGTGCTCCTTTGGGAGGGTCTGTGGTTATCTGCTACATCATATTCAAAGCGCCATGATGCAAATGAAAAAGTCTTCTATTCCAAAGTTCACAAACATCATGACTCTCCACCTTCTTCGCCTTTGTGCTCAATGCAACACAATCCTCCACGTCTAGCTTTACATGTTCTTCACACGAACCTCGATCCGCTTCACCTGTCCTGTGGCTATGTGTCTCAGGAATTCCTTTCCTTTGTTGAATATCACATCATATCCACAGTCTTCCAAAACTGCAACAGATAGGAGATTTTTTTTAGGGCCATAATGAACATTACATCCTTGAGCCTAAGGGGGGAGCTGAATCCCTCTTAGAGGTGAATGTACCAACTGTGTTTGTGCTATACCTTCCTTCATCGCCCATCTCAATCCACATCTGCAAGTATTTCTCCTTTAGGTCATTGAAAAAGTCGCTATTCCCCGTCATGTGGAACAATGCACCTGATTCCAGGTACCACACGCTGCCCATCACTGTGCTAGCCATGCATGCAATGAGGGTAAATTCAAGATCTAACTGTGAAGCCAAAGCTTCACCTGCTTCTCCTCCTGAGGTCTTCTTGCTTGTATTCTTGTGTGGACACTTCGTGGAATAGTGCCTGAACTCATTACAATGGAAGAATTTATTTTTTGACAAATATTTCTTCTTTCCCCCTTGACTGGTTTCTGGTTTGGATTGGGATTTCTTCCCTTTTGCCTTATTTTTCTTTCTAGCCAATGAAAAATTTTCTTCATCCCTGCCATTGGATGAAGTCCCATCTCTGGTATTCTGCCTTATTTCCTCCTATATCAAATCAAACCATAAATTCCCCAAATTCGGTAGTTTCTCCCTTCCATTCATCGAATATTGATAGTTTTATCAACTCTTGCAAAGGCCCAAAATGGCTAGGATTACCAAGTCTTCTTTAGGTACATTAACACCGCCCACGCCAAGTTCATCAGTGTGAACCTAATTAGATACTGCAGAATTGTTTCATTCTTCTGCATCTTGATACTTTGAAGTTTATCCTTGAGCACCAACTTCCTCTGGTCACTATTATTCTCAAATAATTATGTCGGTGCTTTCCACATCGCAAACGAAGTTTCCTTTCCATGGAGATTTGAGACAATATGATCTCGTACTCCCTCCAATATGATTCTACTCGTTTTGGATACATCTTTCTTCCACTGAGCAAGGTTTTGGGCATCAAATGCTTATGGTTTTTCAACATGTTACTTGATGTATTCTAGAAAACCATTGTCATCCAATACCAACTCCATGCGATCCTTCAATGCAACAAAATTAGAGGTTCCTTCCAAGAAATACTCTAGCCTTAGTCCACTGAAAGCTATCTTCTTAGTTCTGAAGAAAACCCGCAACATTGATCTCCAAATTTGAGCCTCTGAGAAAAAAATTTGAATTTTTGCTTTACTATGAATCCAACTATGTTACCATGTACAAATTATTTTGTAGATTTGCAACTTCTCATGAATTTTTAATCAAAATCACAAGACACAAACCTACTATACTGATCTGCGGAAATTATTTCACAATTTAGAACAAAATTTTCATACATGCAATAGTAAATCGTGACACATGCAACAAGTATTTTTATCTAGGAAAGCAATATGCTAAAAATCCCAATGCATCTTGCATTAATCAGATGAAATAGAGATGTAATACAATTGTTTTGTTGATCTAAGCTCACCCTGCAAGTGCACAGCCCATCTCTATGTTCCTTGAAAACCTTGGCTTGAGCTCCTATTTCCTTGCGTTGTTCCTTGAGGAATTAGGCCCCTATTATTTAGGAAAAATCCTCAAATTTATTTCACAATTCCTTTAGGTTGATCATCTAAATTCATGCAACACTTGTACACTTAGAACTAGTATACAATTGATGTTACACTTCCTTTGAATATCCATCTCAACTAAGTAACTCGAATTCTCTGCATGCACTAGCTATTTTGGGTTGATTGATTAAATAACTGGATGATCACTAAGTTTGATTGAAGTTCCACTACACAACTTGACCCTCCACTAGTTCTTCCAACAATTGGAACTAGTTTAACTGAAAACAACCTTAGATAGCTACAAATTAGAAATTACACACCCTTAACTAGACTCTAACTCCTCCAACTCGAATATACTGAGTAAAATGGCTGACACAAGCCATGTCACTTAAATCAACATCATCGAAGTTGTCTTCTAATGTGGAAATTCAATTTTTTCTCAATTTAATCAAGGAAAAATCAAATTGAGAATTTCTTGTTGCATTTTCAACACAAATATATTTTTCAATCCAAAGACAATTGCAAGAATAAAAATTTCTGCTCATCTTGCTAAAAAATATAGTTAATAAACAAGAAAAAGTTTTTTAAACTTCACAAATGACATTCATATGTTCATTGAAATCAGAGAATAAAGTGGAGTATGTGACTACGTGCATTTGTGATTTGACATTTGACAATTAATTAGTTATTATCCAATATTAAATGAAGTTTCTTTGTAATATGTATGAGAAAGAAGTGTTGTGCAAGAGAACGGTTGTGCGGAAAAAGGAACATAAACCTCCCACACACTTTTATGTACACCTGCCTCTTTGATTGTGTGGAGTGAAGAAGTGCAAGCTATGGTAAAGTTAAAAATTCGATATATTTGATTAAAATATTTGTGCAAAGGGGAATGTGTGAGAAGGTGCGAAAGGAGAAACATGGATCATTAACAACTTTGCATCTCGATATCAAATAAAATGAGTCCACATCAACATAACCCAATATACATAGAAACCTTATTTGAAGGCTTTAATCACTTAAAAATTGTATCAAAGTAGAAACAATGAATCTTGGTATTCACGATTCTCGAATAATATGTGCTTTTGTGAGCTCACATTTCTAAATTGAATACTTAATATGAAGTATTGAAAGGAAATGTATTTTTAATGCATGCAAGGAAGAAGTGTTGTGCAGGAAAACATGTGTGTAGAGAAAGGAACATAAACTTGTCTCATAATGTTCCGTAATTCCACATACATTCACCCTCTACACACTTCTTCACACACAACACTACATATTAATCAATTAATTAGTGGTTTTGTCTTATTAAATTTTGGGCCATGAAAGTCTCGTTTAGATTTTTTTTGCAATGCAATGTAGGGAATTTTTATGGAAGTGTAGAAGGAGAAAGATGGACATTAACATTGACACTGACACTAATACACATGGAATCTTGGTGCATTTGCCTCTTATTATTTTCATTCTAAAAAAAAAAATCATTTTAACTTTTGTAGATTGAGTTGTGCCGGAAAATAGGTGTATGGAGTTGTTAGTGTGTTTGGAATAAAGAATGTGTTGAAGAGAGGATATGGGTGAGAGAACAAGGGTGCATAGGGAACGTTTTCTCACATACATGAAATTATCTAAACTTTTAAGTAGAAACTTAGTATCTAATATTAAATGAAGTTTCCTTTTAATGCGTATGAGAAAGAAGTGTCACGAGGGAGAATGGTTATCCAGAACAAGGAACATCAACTTTGATTCGTAATGCTCCACATTTCTTCTTACATTTCCCCTTTGGTGCATTAAACATTTTGTTTATGTAAATATCAAATTATGTCAACTGGGATCATTTTCTTTATATTGGGATGTAATGGAGTTTTGGAAACATTTCTTTGTTGATGATCAGATGTATAGTTTTCAAAACTATGTTTGAAGGCTTTTATCGTTTAAAAATTGTATAAAAGTAGAAACAATGAATATTGGTGCTCGCAGTTCTCAAATACTATGTGTGTTTTTTATCTCACATTTGTGAATTAAATAATTATTATCTAATATTGAATGAATTTCCTTGGATTATTAAGTTTTGGGGCATGAAAAGATTAGTTTACATGTACGCTTTATTTGGTATCGGGACGCAATAAAGTTGTGGAAAAATGATGAATACTAATTTCCTTTGCAATGTTTTGTATTCACACTACAAATTAGTAAATTAATTGGAAATTTTTCCTAATTAAAGTTTATGTGTGAGGAATAAGTGTTGTGTGGTGGAAAGTGTATGTGGAGTAAGGAATGAAAATCCTCTGGAATGTTCTGTAACTCCACATACATTCCATTGCTGCACACTTCTTACGAATATCTCCTTCTCTAACAAAATTACATATTAATTAATTAATTAGCGATTTTGGCTTATTAAATTTTGAGGCATGAAAATTTTTATTTACATATGCATTTTATTTGATATTAGGATGGAAAGGAGTTGTGGAATAATGACGAATGTTGGTATTCACAGTTCTCGAATACTACTTTCTTTCTCAATGTTTTGTATTTGCACCACATATTAATTAGTTAATTGGTGGGTTTGCCTTATTAATGTTTGGGACATAAAAAGTTTTAGTTACATATATATATGGTGTGAAATAAGGGTGAGAGATTAATTGTGCCCACTACTATGTTGATGTGGGCTCGTTTTATTTGAGCTTCTCAAATGCCTAATGCATTTGTGATTTGATATTTTTCAATTAAATAGTTATTAGCCAATATTAAATGTAGTGTCTTTGTAATGCATATGAGGAAGAAGTGTTGTGCAGGAGAATGGGTGTACGGAGAAAGTTACAAAAACTCCCCCTCCCTGCTCCTAGAATGGTCCCTCAAACTTAGAATTTAGGAAGCTCAAATATAATGATCCCACATAGACACAGTAGTGGGGACAATTAATCAGCCACCCTTGTTTCACACTCGATATACATGTAACCCAAAATTTTCATGCCCAAACATTTTGTAGTTCACTATAAATTTTTAAATATTTTATATGTTTTAATCATTTAAATTTATGTGGAGTGCATAGGTGTGGAAGAATTTTTTTTGTGCTTCTTCCACACCTACGTACAACTGCACCTCTGCACTCAAAGCCACTAAACATAGTTTTGAGAACAAGAATTTGGAACACCCACAAAGAAATTTCACCAGAGCTCTTTTTAATCCCAATATAAAATAAAACACACCCACATTGACATAGTAGTGCACACACTTGATCGCCCACCCTTATTTCAGAGCTAAGAGCATTGCAAATGAAAATTTGTGTTATTTTCTCCGCACACATGTTCTCCCTCATAGTACTTCTTCCTCACACATTAAAAATACACTTCATTTAATACTAGATAATAATTACTTTATTCAAATTGTGAAATGACACTTAGTATTTAAGAAAATCAAATAAAAAAAGCCCATGTAGACATAATAGTGGGAATAGTCAATCGCCCACCCTTAAATTTCCATGTCCCAATCTTTAATAAACTAAAAACAAAAATTATTAATTGAACATATTAATCAATTAATTAGTGTTTTTTTCTTATTAGTGTGTGTGAGGAAGAAGCGTTGTGCGGGAGAACGAGTCTGCAGGGAAGGAAAATAATCTTTCTTCCACAATGTTATCTATCTTCATATACATTTCTGCATATTACATATTAATCAATTAGTTAGAGGTTTGGGCTTATTAAAGTTTGGGACGTGAAAATTTTGAGTTACATGCATATCAAGTGTGAAATAAGGATCAACGATTAAATTTTCCCATTACTATGTCAACGTGGGATTGTTTTATTTGAGATTCTTAAATACTAAGCGCATTTCTGAATTTACATTTTTCAATTAAATAGATATATTAAATGTAGTGTTTTTTTAATGTGTATGAGAAAGTATTGTTGTGTAGGAAAATAGGTGTATGGAACAAGGAATGTAAACTTTTATTCGTAATATCCGTGCTTATGCATACTTACCTTATCTACACACTTCTACCGCATATATCCCTTCTACATAACACTACATGTGAATCAATTAATTAGCGGTTTTGGGTTATTAATGTGTGTGAGGAAGAAGTGTTGTGTAGGGAAACGAGTGTGTAGGGAAAGGAAAAAAAACTTTCTTTGGCAATGTTTTGTACCTCCGCATACATTCCCACAAACTGCATATTAGTTAATTAATTGGCAGTTTTGGCTTATTAAAATTTTGGGCATGAAAATTTTGGGTTATGTGTATATCGAGTGTGAAATAAGGGTTCTAATAAATTTTTTAACATATTGCCATTATTATTATTATTATTATTATTACTTAGTACCTAAAACATATCATGAAATGTTGAAAGGTAATGTGATGGTTCTAACTACTAATTATATTTATTCTCTTTGCATGTGCACTAATTTTCAAAATAAGATATCATGAATAACATATCATCTTTACTTAGTACTTAATATGTGTGTTGAAACTTTAAAAGGTAATGTGACAATTGTAACCACTATTTTTAGTTATTTTGTCCGTAGGAGCATTGCCTAAGAGTTTATCATGCAATTTTTAGCATACACTATGCAAATTTCTGATCAATTAATTTTCAAGGTTGTTGGTTACAAAAAGATTTTTTCTCCAGGATATAAAATATTCATTTTGGTAGTTGCATGATATGAGGGATTTTCTTTGCAAGCTCATTTCGAACACGTGAAAAATGTGTAGCATTTTTGTCAGGTAAGTAGTGTGTCCTTCCTTCTACATGCGAGTACTTAGAGAATTTACACAATATGTTAGCGCCCCGTAATTCCGAAGGCTGAAGACAAAATCCTAGAGGGCCAACATCAAAACCACTTCAAGCCTAGGATCTAACCCTCCTAGACCCAGAGAGGGATCTCTCTGTTAGATATAGATTTGTTGATTGGGAATTTTAGGCTAGCTATTAGTGCATAGGGGTTTGTTTGAAGTTTTGTGATTGAGACAATAGAAGAGGGCCATTGGGCTATGGAGTCAAACAGGTGTAAACAGATTTAAATGGATGAATAATTGAAATCATGTGTAACTAGGCAAGCTAGTCATGTCAATGGATCTCTACAATTTGTGAAATGGAAAAGGAGGAGAGGTTAAGGTTCAATGTGAATGCAGAGAAAACCTTATCCGAAATCTACATTCAAATTTCAGAGGAAAACATAGATACTGTTTCAAGACTGTGCAGGGTTCCCGGTGACAAATCCTGATTTTTTTTCTTCTTATTCACAGTAAAGAAATAAAGCAATGGCGGAATAAAGGAAATCAGATAACATGAGGAAATACATCACCATTGGAACATAACAAAAGAATCTGGAAACATCAAGGTCCTTTCATTCATCCAAAAAAGAGTGTTTACAACCAGATGAGCCTTTTACAATGGTCTTTCCCTTTAGGTCTCCCCCGATACTGCAAATGCATTCAGTATTTAACTAAAACTTAAGTCAATTTCCCTATCTACTTCAACGACAATAATTAATTACATTCAAGCCAAAATTGGATAAGTGGAACCATGCAATAATGGTGATAAGATAAATCTGGCCCAAACAGTGGTTGTATTTACTTTAGCAGTCTGTATTGATTGCAGAGTGATTAGAATCTGGTTAGTGTGATGCTGAAGAGGCAACGATAAAACAACACTGACATTTGGCTAGCTTTGGTGGAAAACGGTTGCTGAGAAGAGTGTGCTAGTGAACTGCGCTGGCTGTAGTACTGGCCACTTTTCGTTAAACCGCCTCTGTCTTTACTACGTCGGTTACTATTACAGTGGAGTTTGAAATGGAAAACCCACTGCTTCCTTTTAAAACATACAACAATGATTCAATAAACCTTGGGTGAGAATGGTGCGGAACGACCACGTGGAGAAATTTCAATGGCAGGAGTCAATGTGACGCAGCTGTAGTGGGAGTCGATAGGTGGACGTGGAGCAGTGGTGGCAGGAGTTGACGTGACGTAGCAGTAGGGGGAGTCAACGTGACACAATGGTGGCGGGAGTGGTATTGTTTGCAAAGAAAATAAGTTTTCGAGGGGGGGGGTAGTGAAGTGGTAGGCGGGGGGGGGTGGTGCGAAGTAGTACAGAAACGCCACGTAGCAGGATCGGTGGTAATGGATACCACCCATTTTGGACCCCCCCGTTGTTAAAGTTCGGAGGTTGAGGGGGGGCCAAAAAACATCACGGATCGTCGGATGTGGGATGATGCGTGGGGATGACAGAGAGGTGAGGGATAGTTAGAGGGGTATGAGTAGATGGTGGGGTCTGACGCGTTTTTTAGGTAGCGGAGGATTAATGTGATAGGATGGCAGGGTAGGGGCATATTTACATTTAAAACCAAACTTAGGGTAAAGGGCATATGGTAAGTTAAATCATATAAAATATTTAAATGCCCGAAAGTCATAACATAGGTTTATAATGATGATGGCATTAAACATATGCTATGGCAGAGTTGGTAATATAAAGTTAGAAAACCTTATATTTAGAGGGTTTTTGAAGGTTTGATGGGTAAGCAATAAACGATGTATTTAGGCTTAATTTGACTATGGGATTTATGAAACCTAGGAGAAACTGTTCTTTGCCCCTTTTTAACCAGCAATTATTTCTTGGAAATAAATGAAAACAACCATGGAATATTATTTCAATATAAACGATCTAATCATAAATAATTAGTCACCTTGTGATACTGTGAATTACAGGAGTCTAATAGTGGCTCCAGCTGGGGGTGGCACTTCTCCAAGTGAAGTGTCAAGAACACCATAGACTAGTGGCTTGATCCATTGGTGCGACCTTGGATTTGCTACAAAACCTCTATGGCTGAAAACCTTCAAGCTAAAATCTTAACTCTATGCAGCTGAAGTCTGGAACACACTTGTTCTAAAAAATTAAAAAAAATATGAAACTAAAACTAGAAAATGCTCAAAGTACTAAGCTTACTTGCACACCTACCTATCTACTCTAACTTAGAGATGATATATACACTAAGTGAGCTCTTATTTCCAATATAACCAATAAATTAAATCTCTGCATGATTGATTCTTGCTCACCTTTTTGAGCAGGCTGAAAAAATGAAATGACCACTCCCATTTTACTTGCCGTAGAACATAAGTGTTCAAATTTTTCCTTAAATGCTGCAAAAAACCATCCATGGCATAACGTACTCCTTCTTTAAATGATTCTAAAAGGTCAGCAAAAGGATCCTGGAAGAATACTTGGTATTGAGGATTCAAATAACCATATGCATCTAGGTCTACTCTTTGTTCCAATCTATTATGCTCAGGATCACTCTAAAAAAGAATATCTAAACATTCCTCATGATTATCTGATATGGCATCTTCGTTATATACCAATATGTTATCCTCAAGAAAATTTGATATATCTTGATAGAGATTTCTGAATTTTGTCTAAAGGCCATCATTTTGATGAGCAAAAGTAATTTCTAGCAACAATCCTTCTTGATAATGTAAAAAAATGTCAGCATCAATATGTTCTACATTTGTTTCTTCATGAGGAATGACTTCAGTACGTAAATAAGTAGTAGAAAAAATATAATTAATCTCCCGATCACATAAAGATTCAGAGGCTGGCTGCATACTTAGAATCTGATTAATTTCTTCTTCAGTTAAAGGAGGAGGTAGTCTTTGTTTTCTTTGGATTAGACAACAATTTTTTTCTTTCTCTCATGAATATTGGCCATGATGCTGAATATCTTCTTTAGTTTTATACAAAGGAGTAGAAGAATTATCATTTGTCTCTGAAGAGAGATCTTGTGGATCTACTTTCATTTATTGATTGCTTTCATTTTCAACTAAATTATCTTGCTCATCATGACAATTACTTTGAGAAGAAAATCTATAAAGTGATTCTAACAGATTCTCATCATTCATATCTTCTAGATCTTCATCAATACTTTCAAGGTATTGTATGAAATCCTCAAACTGACCACAACAATTTTCCAATAATGACAGATATGGAGAATATTCTTTATAATGCTCATAAAACACTTTGTGGAAATGTTTTAAAGAAAACAAGCTACCAGGGTTTAAACCTTCATACCATTTCCTCACTTTTTCTTCTAATTTTTCCATGAACATCCTCATGAGGCAATCCTCATGCCATTCGACTTTCAACTTCCATGAATGTATATGAAATTTAATGAGATGTAACAAACCATCATCAACATTCTCATCTTGAAAAATAAGAAGCTTTCTTTGCCAATTTACCTGAGGCATTTTTTTTGGGAAGCCTGGAATGTAATCTCTGTTCATTGGAGCATATCTCCTTGCAACTGATCCCATTTTGAGCTTGTGGAGTCGCCAGCAAATCTCTGTTTTTGAATTTTTCTACCAATGGAGTCGCGAGGTGAATGGAACAACATTCTGGTGTTTGACTTCTGTTCACCATCAAAAGTCAAAATTGAAACTTGGAGTGCATTACCGAAGATAGTTCTCCCCTGTATGGTCGCCACTATGTTAGCGCCCCACAATTCCTAAGGCTGAAGACATAATCCCGGAGGGCCAACATCAAAACCACTTCAAGCCTAGGATCTAGCCCTCCTAGACCCAGAGAGGGATCTCTCTGTTAGATATAGATTTGGTGATTGGGAATTTTTGGCTAGCTATTAGTGCATAGGGGTTTGTTTGAATTTTTGTGGTTGAGACAGTAGAAGAGGGCCATTGGGCTATGGAATCAAACAAGTGTAAACATATTTAAATGGATGAATAACTGAAATCATGTGTAACCAAGAAAGATAGTCGTGTCAATGGATATCTACAGTATATGAAATGGAAAAGGAGGAGAGATTAAGGTTCAATGTGAATTCAGAGAAAACCTTATCTGAATTCTACATTCAAATTTAAGAGGAAAACATAGATACTGTTTCAAGACTGTGCAGGGTGCCTGGTGAAAAATCCTGAACAAAATTCTCTTATCCACAGTAAAGAAACAAAGCAATGGCAGAATAAAGGAAAGAAGATAACATGAATAAGTACATCACCATTAGAACATAACACAAGAATATGGAAACATCAGGGTCCTTTCATTCATCCAAAAATGAGTGTTTACAACCAGATGAGCCTTTTACAATGGTCTTTCCCTTTAGGTCTCCCCCGATATTGCAAATGCATGCAATATTTAACTAAAACTTAATTCAGTTGCCCTATCTACTTCAGCGATGGTCATTAATTACATTCAAGCAAAAATTGGACAAGTGGAGCCATGCAATGGTAGCAATAAGATAAATCTGGCCCAAATGGTGGTTGTATTTACTTTAGCAGTTTGTTATTGATTGCAGAGTGATCATAATTTGGCTAGTGTGATGCCGAAGAGGCATCGATAAAACAACACTGACATATGGCTCTCCTTTGGTGGAAAACGGTTGCTGAGAAGAGTGTGCTGGTGAATTGCGCTGGCTGTAGTACTGGCGACTTTCTGTTAAACTGACTTTGTCTTTACTACATCGGTTATTGTTGCAGTGGAGTTTGAAATGAAAAACCCACTGCTTCCTTTTAAAACATACAACAATGATTCAATAAACCTTAGGCGGGAATGGTGTAGAACGACTACGTGGTGTTGGACCCTTAGTTAAACTGAGAGGGGGGGGGGGTGAATTAGTTTAACACATTCATGGACTTTTAAAACTTTTCATTAAAACTTATTTACACCTTCATATCATGTCCAACTTAATATGTGAGTAATCTTAGAATGTGAGCAGCAAGTATTAATATTATATAACAGTAGACTTAATATGAGAGCAACAAGTGTTAAGCAGAAGATATAAATCAAATCAACACATAAACATCATGCACAGAGACACCAGATATAAGTGGAAACCCATAAAGGGAGAAAACCACATCTTATTATTGTTGTGATGCAAAGGCAAGCTCCAACTCCCTCTCACCACTGTTTTTCTGCAGGCACCAACCTACAGGAGGCTCCTACCTCAATTCCGCAAGCTACAACTTGCAAGGAAGCACCAACTCCCTTCAGTTTTCTGCAGGCACCAACCTACAGGAGGCTCCAACCTCAGTCAGCTACAACTGACGACTATCAAGCTGCAACTTGATAGGGAAGCTCCAACTTCCTCAATTTATCAAACTGAATGTTTGCTGATTTACCTCAGATATCAACTCTGTTCTGTAGCATCTCTTTCTACTCTTCTTCTCTTAATCTTCTTTGCCTCACTCTTCTATACTATGCATTTTCTATATTTACTCTCTCTAACCTCTCTTATGCATATCCAGTTGATATTATTTATAGAGTTCCTCACATGACTGTTTGTATTTCACAAGGAATTTTGAGTGAACAGTCATGACTCTTTGGCTTCTGTCTTCTCATTCCTTTATCCAACTCAATTTAAAATTATAATGATATGTACAAATTTCCATGCTATAGTGGGATTTTTCTTTTCCTTAGGATACTTGCCAATGCATCACAAACAATAAAAAATTTAATCACAACATTTACATTCAGATTTTCAGTTACACACTTCAATTTCACTCAGCTTCTTTTCTGGATTTTGGCTTGACTGGATTTGTCTTTTCTGCTGCTGTTTCTCTCTCTTTCGTTCTTGTAGGCTCTCTTCTTCATTGCAATTGTATAACTATTGACCATATAACTGTCTTTTGATATCACTGCTGGGCAATTTCAATACTTTTAATTTCTGCAGTGGCAACCTTTACATGCTGAATCTTTGTCAATACACTTGTAAGGATTTGGGTCAACCTTCGACCTTTATAATAAATTTCAACCTCTGTGTAAAATACATTCAAAGT
Source organism: Pinus albicaulis (assembly GCA_034641835.2). Classification (NCBI taxonomy): domain Eukaryota; kingdom Viridiplantae; phylum Streptophyta; class Pinopsida; order Pinales; family Pinaceae; genus Pinus; species Pinus albicaulis. Next base: position 1,013,056,929 of record CM076583.1, read on the forward strand.
TCTTTGCCCAACCAACCCATAATTCGAATAGTTCAATATCCTGGTTCGTTCTTTTAATTCAATAAGGGAGCCTTCTTGATCCTTTCTTTAGGTTCAATTATCGAATTCATAGAATTAGATTAAGGAATGTGTTGACGGGCTTAGTACCAACTGATATAATAGACAGCCCTTATGTGACCCAATACCTTTGATATTTAAATAAACCCGACAGTTATTATTTCATTTCGGGGGCTTCCTTCATAACTAAATGTTCGAACCTTATAACTATGACCCCAAAGATTAATAAATCCACAAATCTTAACAATAATCAACACATTCGTATGCATGGGCCCCACCATACAATCGACGGAATCAATCAAATACACACGCCTGTACCTTAAGTTAACCTTCGCGCATCTTCCCAATATGATCACCGTCAGATCGCTTCCCTCCAGATCGACGACTTGTGTCAATATTTCACTGAGTCTTTGGTCAATGGTTAATGCGCACTGGTGCGCAGTGGAAGCGGTTTTTCAACCTCGCCCCATGCCACGTGTCGAGATTTCTATGGAATCGCTCGCGAATGGGGAAAACCACTTGCTCCACAAAAGCGGTGCGATGTAAACCGGAAACCACTGTCACTGTTCACTCTAAACCATGCTCACTGTTCCTCGGCGTTCCTTTCATCCATCTACTCCGACGCATAGCTCCGCCATACTTAACCCTTGCGGCTATGTTTTACAGTGCTCACAAGCATTGGATAATTAACCACAGTTCCATAATAACTTCAATCGATCTAGACGGACATGATCAATCACCGGGTTCTTAATTGCTATAGAATTCGATACTCTCATCAAGAACACACGGGATTATTCATATCGATAACCCAACAATCCTCCACACAGAAATTCATTCAGAGCATTTCCCATACAATTATTACTGTGCGATCACCTGATTTCACAGTTTCCTTTGCGGGTTCACTATGTTATGACTGTAATTTCCTTAGTATATATATAACCTCACACACTATACTCCACAATAAATCCATGTACAGAGTTAATCATAATTTCGCATAGGAGCCATTTATACTTCGAATTACAGAGTCTCACCATACCCATGCAATGATGAACACTTAAAGATACCCACTCTGCACCTTGAATAGTTTTCTGCTTCTGTGCTATCCTCTGCTTCTTGACTGATGCTTCTCCTTACTTCTATTTTTGCTATCTCTCTGTCTCTGTTTCCTCTGATGTCTCTGCTGCCTTTCTGCCCCTTGAATGATGTTTTAGGTGCTCCTCCTTTGTCATCTCCTTTGCCATCAATGACAACAATTTCAACAGTCTCCCCCTTTGGCATTGATGGCAATACTCTTCCTCTGTTTGCCTTATAGAAGCCCCTTTTTGCTTTTCCTCCCCCTTTGACATCAATGGCAAGGGTTTCTCATTTCCTAGTTTTCTTTCTGCATTTTATTTTTCTGAGATCTTCTGACTTTGTACCCTGCTTCTCCAAACTTTGGACTAAATCTAAAATTCTGACCCTGTAGCCTTTTCTTTAACTCTTTTATGCTGGGTGTATTCTTTCCATAATCCTTTGACCCTGAGGACCTGTTTCATGCTTTCCTTGCTGGATGATCTCCCCCTGGAATGATATTTTCGTTTATGTTCTCCCCCTGAAACTGTGCTTTCTCTTTATATCAGAGAGTAGCATCTACATATATTACCCCTAGTATGTCTCTCAAATATTCAAATGGTTCTCTAGCAAGAGGTTTGGTAAATATATCTTTTGTTTGTTCTTTTGTTGGCACATACTCCAGCTTTACTATCTTCTGAGCCACTTGTTCTTGGAGAAAATGATACTTGATTGGGATATGCTTAATTTTTGAGTGAAGCACAAGATTTTTAGATATACTTATAGCACTTTTATTATCACATTTGATTGAGATAGGTTCATCAATGCTTACCTTCATGTCTTGGAGGGTTTGCTTCATCCACATGACTTGTGTACAACATGCTGCTGCTTCTATATATTCTGCTTCTGCTGTAGACAGAGAGATAGATGTTTGTTTCTTGCTTAGCCATGCCACTAGACTTTCTCCTAGATAGAATGCACCTCCACTTGTGCTTTTCCTGTCATCTACACAGCTGGCCCAATCTGCATCTGTGTATGCTGTCAAATTGAATTTTTTGCTTTTAGGATACCAAAGTCGATATTGTGCTGTTCCTTGTCGATATCTGAATATTCTTTTTACTGCAAGAAGGTGATTTTGTTTAGGTGTTGCTTGATATCTAGCCACTAGTACTACTGCTAGCATGATGTCTAGTCTCGATGCAGTCAGATACAACAGACTTCCTATCATGGATTTGTAGAGTTTTTGATCTATATCAGCAGACCCATCATCAGCACACAACTCACATCCCGTGATCATGGGAGTTGACACAGGTTTGCAGTCCTCCATTTTGAACTTTTTCAACACTTCTTTTAAGTATTTTTCTTGTGAGATGAATGTGCCTGTGTTCTTTTGCTGAATTTGAAGTCCTAAGTAGAAACTGAGTTCTCCAATAATGGACATCTCAAACTCTGACTTCATCTCCTTAGAAAACCCTTTTTCAAGTTCATCTCTGTTGCTTCCAAACATAATGTCATCAACATATACTACAACAATCAGGAGTTCATTTTCATGAGCTTTTATGTATAGATTGCTGTCTACTCCACCTCTCTTAAAGCCTTGTTTTTGCAAATATTTATCTAGTCTTGAGTACCAAGCACGAGGAGCTTGTTTCAGTCCATAAAGAACCTTTTTCAGTCTGCATACATAGTCTTCTTTGTCTGTTAATGAGAAGTATTCTGGTTGCTCCATGTAGACTTCTTCTTCTAAGTCTCCATTAAGAAATGTAGATTTTACATCCATTTGATATACCTTGAAGTTTTGGTAGCATGCAAATGCCAGGAACATTCTGATGGCTTCCATTCTGGCTACAGGGGAAAATGTTTCATCGTAATCAAGTCCTTCGATTTGTGAGTATCCTTTGCAGACCAGTCTGGATTTATTCCTGATTACTTGTCCTTTCTCATTCATTTTATTTTTGAATACCCATTTTGAGCCTATGACATTTTTCTTAGTGGGTCTAGGAACTAATTCCCATGTATTGTTTTTCTCAATTAGGTCCAATTCTTCATTATAGAATTTACCGAAGACTTGTCCTTGCTAGCTTCTTCAAATTTCTTTGGCTCTATTTGTGACAACATGGCTATGTATACCTCTTCAGTTTGTTCTGTTAGGTGCCTTCTTGTTTGGACCCCTAATCTCTTGTCTCCAATGATCTGATCTTCAGGATGGTTATTATGAGTATATCTTGAGGGAGCTTTAGAACTCAGCTCTGTATCTTCTGTTGTCTTGCTTGTTTCCTCATCATCTTGGTTTTCTTCTTCATGGTTGTCTGATGGACTGCAGCAGTCTGTATCTCTTGTATTGTTTGGAAGTTCTTCATCAAATCTCACATCAATGCTTTCTACTAATTTTCGAAGAGTCTTGTTGTAGCACCTGTACCCTTTACTTTTGGATGCATATCCTCGAAAAATCCCTTCATCTGCTCTTGCATCAAATTTTCCAAGATTTTCATCATTATTTTTTATGTAACACTTGCTTCCAAAGATTCTGAAATGTTTGATTGAAGTTGGCTTTCCATGCCATAGTTCATAGGGAGTATTGTCACTGCTTGGCCTTAAGTGAGCTTTATTAAGGATATGTACTGCTGTGTGCACTGCTTCTGCCCAGAAGGTTTGAGGAATATTATTCTCCTGCATCATGGCTCTGGCAATTTTTTGAACAGATCTGTTTTGTCTCTCTGCTACTCCATTCTGCTGAGGTGTCCCTACAATAGTAAATTTTTGTTTTATGCCATATTCATTGCATAGATCTGCAAAGTCATAGTTTGTGAATTCACCTCCTCTGTCTAATATGATGCATTTTAGCTTGTATCCTGTCTGGTTTTCAGCTAATGCTTTGAATATTTTGAATTTTTCCAGAGCTTCCGATTTATTCTTGAGAAATGCAACCCATGTCATTATGGAGAAATCATCAATTATTAGCATGAAGTAGGATTCTCCACTTGGTGTTTTAGTTCTTGCAGGTCCACACAGATCCATGTGCACAAGATGGAGTGGTCTAATTGTTGATAGCTCATCTTTGGCCTTAAATGATGTACGGGTCTGTTTACCCAATTGACATGATTTGCATATGGTATTAGAAGGCCTTTTTATTTCTGGCATGTCTCTGACCGCTTTCTTTTTGCTCAGTCTGATAATATGATCGAAGCTGAGATGTCCCAATCTCCTATGCCATAACCATGACTCCTCAAGTTTGCTAATATGGAATGCTTCATATTTCTCCTTCATGATGTAAACATTTCTCTCTGTTTGAACACCTTTAAGCAGAGTCTTACCTGTGGTGCTTGATCTGACTTCACAGTCTTGTGCTCTGAAAAGAACTTCGCAGCCTTTATCACACATTTGACTGACACTTAGCAAGTTTGCTTTCAGCCCATCTAAAAATAGCACATCTTGGGCCTTACCTCTGCCATTATCTAAGCTGACTGAGCCGTTTCCCTTGATTTTTCCTGATTTATTATTTCCAAAAGTAACATTACCAATTTTCTTTTCATCAAAATTTATAAACTTGCTTCTGTCTCCAGTCATGTGTTTAGAGCAGCCACTGTCCAAATACCACTGGCTTTTCAGGTCTTGAGCAGTTAGAGCCAAATCACATTTATTCACCTTCTTTATCCACTGGAGGCACCCTTTTGTTTGTTATCCTTTGTGAGGTGATGAACTACATCTTCTTAGAGGACATTTGGAAGGTATATGTCCAACGTGATTGCATACACAACATTTGATCATAATTTTTGTAGAATTATGAGTATGAACATAATTTCTTTGATTCATAAACCTCCTTGAGGTGTTAAACATCAATCTTTGTCCATACTTTCTACACTCAATGATTTTATGGCCAAATTTCTTACAATAAAAACAGTAACCATAGAAACTATTTGCATACCTGATGTAAGGTTGTCTCTTCCATTTGTTTGCTTGAGGCAATCTCTTCAATGTTTGCATCCTTTTCTGGTTTGAATTACTCCTCCTTGCATGAAAATATGCAGCAATGTGTCCCAGCTTGTGGCAAGCATAACAGATGGCATTCTTCATAGGAGGTAAGAATCTCCTTTGATGGTTTCCAAATTTTACATACTCAGGGATCTTAGTATTTATTACATTCTTTGCTACTAGTGGTTTTTTCTGATCTCTGTCTTCCTTATTATAGGTTTATTCTTTTGTAGGAATTTTTTGAGATGCTTCATCATTCTTCTTTGCTTTTTCAAAAATAATCTCTCTGTCAATATTTTCTTTGCCTTTACTTGATTCTCCTTCATAGCCAATTCCAGTTTTTATCATAGGGGATCTTTGAGCAACCATAATTTCATTCAACTTACTAGAGCTTGTTGTTTGAGAAGAGATTATAACCAATTTCCTTTGAGCATTTTCTAAATTCTTCCTGAGACATACTACTTCTTCTTCAAACTTTTTTTGTTCCTAAGTTTTTTCTTTGATTTGCTTAAGTAACATGTCCTCTATATTCTTGGCTTCTTCAAGCTCTATCTTTAGCTGCATCAGGACTTCTGAATTATGTTCTTCTCGTACAAACTTGAGGAGAATGTCCTTTTGTTTTCTGCATTTCAGCTTAAGTCCATCAATCTCAAGGTGACGTAATGGAAGGAGTTGATGGAGTAGCGGTGGCGGGAGTCGATGTGACGTAGCGGTAGCGGGAGTCGAGGTGACGTAGTAGTGGCGAGGGTGGTATTGTTTTAAGAGAAAAGCGGTTTTCAGGGGGGTAGTGAAGGGGTAAGAGGTATCAGAGTCGGGGGGGGGGGGGGGGTGCGAAGTAGCACACACGTGCCATGTAGCAGGATCAGTGGTAATGGATACCATCCATTTCGAACCCCCCGTCGTTGTTAAATTTTGAAGGCTGAGTGGGGGCCGAAAAACATCACGGACCGTCGGATGAGGAACGATGTGCGGGGATGACGGAGAGGTGAGGGGTAGTTAGCGGGGTATGTGTGGATGGTGGGGTCTGAAGCGTTTGTTGGGTAGTGGAGGATTAATGTGACAGGATGGCGGGGTAGGGGCATATTTAGATTTAAAACCAAACTTAGGGTAAAGGACATATGGTAAGTTAAATCATATAAAATATTTAAATGCCTGAAAGTCTTAACATAGGTTTATAATGATGATGGCATTAATCATATGCTATGGCGGAGTTGGTAATATAAAGTTTGAAAACCTTATATTTAGAGGGTTTTTTGAAGGTTTGATGGGTAAGCACTAAAAAATGTATTTAGGCTTAATTTGGCTATGGGATTTATGAAACCTAGGAGAAACCGTTCTTTGCCCCTTTTTAACCAGTAGTTCTTTCTTGGAAATAAATGAAAACAACTATGGAATATTATTTTCAATGTAAATGATCAAATGATAAATAATCAGTCACCTTGTGATACTGTGAATTACAGGAGTCTAACATTGGCTCCAGCTGGGGGTGGCACTTCTCCAAGTGAAGTGTCAGGAACACCATAGACTAGTGGCCTGATCCATTGGTGTGACCTTGGATTTACTACAAAACCTATGTGGCTGAAAATCTTCAAGATGAAATCTGAACCCTCTACAACTGAAGTCTAGAACACATTTGTTCTGAAAACTGAAAAGAAATTTGAAACTAAAACTAGAAAATGCTCAAATTATTGAGCTTATTTGCACACCTACCTATCTACTCTAACTTAGAGATGATACATACACTAAGTGAAATCTTATTTCCAATATAACCAATCAAGTAAATGACTACATGATTGATTGTTGCTCACCTTTTTGAGCAGGATGAAAAAAGGAAATGACCACTCCCATTTTAATTTCCATAGAACATAAGTGTTCAAATTTTTCCTTAAATGCTGCAACAAACCATCCATGGCATAACGTACTCCTTCTTTAAATGATTCTAAAAGGTCAGCAAAAGGATCCTGGAAGAATACTTGATACTGAGGATTCAAATAACCATCTGCATCTAGGTGTACTCTTTGTTCCAATCTATTATGCTCAGGATCACTCTCAAAAAGAATATCTAAACATTCTTCATGATTATCTAATATGGCATCTTCGTTATATACCGATATGTTATCCTCAAGAAAATATGATATATCTTGATAGAGATTGCTGAATTCTGTCCGAAGGCCATCATTTTGATGAGCAAAAGTAATTTCTAGCAATAATCCTTCTTGAGAATGTAAAACAATGTCAGCATCAATATGTTCTACATTTGTTTCTTCATGAGGAACGACTTCAGTACATAAATCAGAGTAGAACAAATAGAATTAATCTTCTGATCACATAAATATTGAGAGGCTGGCTACATACTTAGAATCTAATTAATTTCTTCTTCAGTTAAAGGAGGAGGTAGTCTTTGTTTTCTTTGGATTAGGAAACAATTGTTTTCTTTCTCTCATGAAGATTGGCCATGATGCTGAATATATTCTTTAGTTTTATACAAAGGAGTAGAAGAATTATCATTTGTCTTCGAAGAGAGATCTTGTGGATCTAATTAATTTATTGATTGCTTTCATTTTCAACAAACTTCTCTTGCTCAACATGACAATTAACTTGTGAAGGAAATCCATAAAGTGCTTCTAACAGATCCTCATCATTCATATCTTCTAGATCTTCATCAATAATTTCAAGGTATTGTATGAAATCCTCAAACTGACCACAACAATTTTCCACTAATGACATAGATGGAGAATATTCTTTATAATGCTCATAAAACACTTTGTGAATTTTTTTAAAGAAAACAAGCGACCAGGGTTTAAACCTTCATACAATTTCCTCGCTTTTTCTTCTAATTTTTCCATAAAAATATTCATGAGGCAATCCTCATTCCATTCGACTTTCAACTTCCATGAATGTGATGAAATTTAATGAGATGTAACAAAGCATCATCAACATTCTCATCTTGAAAAATAGGAAGATTTATTTGCCAATTTACCTGAGGAATTTTGTTTGGGAAGCCTGGAATGTAATCTCTGTTCATTGGAGCATATCTCCTTGAAATTGATCCCATTTTGAGCTTATGGAGTCGCTAGCGAATCTCTATTTTTGAATTTTGCTGCCAATGGAGTCGCTAGGTGAATGGAACAACCTTTTGGTGTTTGACTTCTGTTCACCATCAAAAGTCAAAACTGAAACTTGGAGTGCATTACCGGAGAGAGTTCTCCCCACTAACGTCACCACTATGTTAACGCCCCGTAATTTTGAAGGCTGAAGACAGAATCCCAGACGGCCAACATCAAAACCACTTCGAGCCTAGGATCTAGCCCTCCTAGACCCAGATAGGGATCTCTCTGTTAGATATAGCTTTGTTGATTGGGAATTTTAGGCTAGCTATTAGTGTATAAGGGTTTGTTTGAAGGTTTGCGGTTGAGACAGTAGAAGAGGGCCATTGGACTATGGAGTCAAATAGGTGTAAACAGAATTAAATGGATGAATAACTGAAATCATGTGTAACTAGGAAAGCTATTCATGTCAATGGATCTCTACAGTTTGTGAAATGGAAACGGAGGAGATATTAAGGTTCAATGTGAATGCAGAGCAGACCTTATCCAAATTATACATTCAAATTTAAGAGGAAAACATAGATATTGTTTCAAGGCTGTGTAGGGTGCTTGGTGACAGATCCTGAATTTTTTTTTCTTATCCACAATAAAGAAATAAAGCAATTGCAGAATATAGGAAAGCAGATAACATGGGGAAGTACATCACCATTAGAACATAACACAAGAATTTGGAAACATCAGGGTCCTTTCATTCATCCAAAAAAGAGTGTTTACAACCAGATGAGCCTTTGACAATGGTATTTCCCTTAAGGTCTCCCCAGATACTTCAAATGCATGTAGTATTTAACTAAAACTTAGTTTGGTTGCCCTATCTACTTCAACGATGGTCATTAATTACATTCAAGCCAAAATTGGACAAGTGGAACCATGCAATGGAATTGATAAGATAAATCTGGCCCAAACGGTGGCTATATTTACTTTAGCAGTTCATTATTGATTGTAGACTGATTAGAATCTGGCTAGTGTGATGCCGAAGAGGCATTGATAAAATAACAATGACATATGGCTCTGCTTTGGTGGAAAACAATTGCTGAGAAGAGTGTGCTGGTGAATTGTGTTGGCTGTAGTACTGGCCACTTTCCGTTAAAATACCTTTTTCTTTACTACGTCGGTTACTGTTGCAGTGGAGTTTGAAACATAAAACCCACTGCTTCCTTTTAAAACATACAACAATGATTCAATAAACCTTAGGCGAGAATGGTGCGGAACGACTACGTGGAGTAATTGCAATGGCAGGAGTCGGTGGAGCAGTGGTGGTGGGAGTCGACGTGACACATCAGTAGCGAGAGTCGATAGGTGGACGTGGAGGAGTGGTGGCGAGAGTCGACATGATGCAGCAGTAGTAGGATTCAGCGTGATGCAACAATGGCGGGAGTGTTATTGTTTTCAGAGAAAATCGGTTTTCGGTTTGGGGGGGGGGTGCAAAGTAGAGCACACGTGCCACGTAGAGATATCAATGGTAATAGATACCACCCATTTTGGACCCCCCCTCGTTGCTAAAGTTCGGAGGCTGAGCAGGGGCTGAAAAACATCACAGACCGTCAGATGTGGGATGATGTGCGGGGATGACAGGGAGGTGAGGGATAGTTAGTGGGGTATGTGTGGATGGTGGGGTCTGAAGTGTTTGTTGGGTAGAGGAGGATTAATGTGACAGGATGGTAGGGTAGGGGCATATTTACATTTAAAACCAAACTTAGGGTAAAGGGCATATGGTAAGTTAAATCATATAAATATTTAAATGCCCGAAATTCATAACATAGGTTTATAATGATGATGGCATTAATCATATGCTAAGGAGGAGTTGGTAATATAAATTTTGAAAACCTTATATTTAGAGGGTTTTTTGAAGGTTTGATGGGTAAGCACTAAACGATGTATTTAGGCTTAATTTGGCTATGGGATTTCTGAAACCTAGGAGAAACCGTTCTTTGCCCCTTTTTAACCAGTAGTTCTTTCTTGGAAATAAATGACAGCCATGGAATATTATTTTCAATACAAATGATCTAATCATATTTAATCAGTCACCTTGTGATACTGTGAATTACAGGAGTCTAACACAATATATGTTACAACAATGTAGCAATGAGGTGCACAATTCAAAAAGTGGATAATATAAGTGTAATGTTTAAATACAATATGTGTTACCCTCATGTAACTGTTAGGTCTAAAATGTTTTCGTGCTAGGAAATTTGAACATTTTTTTCTCCTTATTTTTATATATTTGATCTAGTTCATATCTTCAGAGCAAGGAAGGTGAATATAAGTAGAATAGGTACATTTAAAGACATTGGTAACTTTTCTAAGAAGTGTGTTTATGTTCGATTTATTTTCATTTTATTATTACATTATACAACTCTCTATTGTTTTCTATACTTCTTATATACTCTAACTAAAAAAGTCACTTTTTCAATTTTCAGGAAACATGTAACACTTGGAGATTCGAATCCAGAGAGAAAAATTACAAGGAAAAACTTACTTTGAATATTTCTATAAAACATTTGTGCATTTTTACTTTTGTTAATTTTTCAGTTTAATATATATAACAAGGAACTATAAATTAGAATTTTCTGAAACTAAAATATATTTAGTATTTTACCTATATGCATGGAAATCATATTCTATCTCGTAACTTTCAACCTGATATTAGAATATGCATTAGCAATGAATTTTTGATATCTAGTTATGTCTTCACAACTCAATTCTTAATATCAATTATAATTTCCTTTTAAGTAATGATTTGAGTGCAGTATTTGTGAACATGCAAAAAATATCAACTTTTGAACCAGTCTCAAATAAAGGTATTGTCAATGATGTGACGATAGACATGGACAAAGAAGTAGAGATGAAAATCAACACAATTACAGAAGAAGATATCCTAAGAGACACTACAGAAGGATAAAAAAAAGGCAAGAAACATAGGTAGAAAGGTAGTTAGGTATATTTTTAACTAACTATATATCATATATATATATATATATATATTTCATGAATTAATTTCAATTCAATCCTCATGACTAGACAAAAAAATATCCATTCTATGACATTATTAATCAAAGATATCAGTAACAACATAACATGAAACACTTTCCATGGCATTGTGTCAATTACATATCGAACTTTTTTGGACAAAGAAAATAAGACAAGACCAATACTTTGTGTATATTTGAAAGATAAGAAGGCCAAAAGGATAATAACATTTCTTGTGCCAACACAATTTATCGAACAAGATGAGACAAAACTTATTTCAAATGCTGGTGTTTCTATTATAAATTTCTAAATAATTCCAAAGCACAAATATGATAGTGGTGACTATGAGAAAACTATTTGACTAAATAGCTTTAGCATTGTAGAAAACATTTGTCCTAATTCCAAAGAGTATTTTTTTTCCCAGTTATGACGATTGCAAATCGGTCCTATAGTCAAGATCCTTTTTTAGTTAGCACAATCAATGCTGTTATAATTTAAACAACATAGACATGAATGCAATATGCACTAGAAATAAAAAACGAGAATGTAGATTAGGAAAAGGCAACAACAAATTTAGATTTGTTTGAGCGTTTCAATGATATAAAATTATTGTCAATCTGTTATATGGTTTACATGTATTAAATTACAAAATTGCATATGTGATAGGTTAAGGTACAAGAAAATATTATTCCAATATATCTTTCAATCCAAAGACAATTACAAGAAAACGATTTTCTTCTCATCTTGCTAAAAAATATAGTTAAAGAACAATTTTTTTTAACTTCACAATCCACCTTCATATTGTTCAATGGAAAGTATGAGAAAATTGCTTGGATTTCTTCGGTGAGTGGAGTATGTACATTAAAATATCTCTCTCTCTCTCTCTCTCTATATATATATATATATATATATATATATATATATATATATAGAGAGAGAGAGAGAGAGAGAGAGAGAGAGAGAGAGAGAGAGATTTGATTTCAGGTTGCTAACTCTCAGTTTTCTATATCAATTTTGCAGCACTTGCAAGGACTACCGACAACAACTAGTGCATATACAAATCCCATTAAGATTGTATGTGTGAAATGTAGTAGTCCAATTACAACTGCTAGAACTATGGATGAAACTATGGTTTATTGTACCATTTGCAAGAAAACTCAGTCACCTTGTTTATTTCCATCAATTTAAATTGTACCATACATGTAAATGACATGACTATACTATATTTTGTTCTAAGAGGCTTGGAGCTAGAGAAAGTATTTCCTGATCTACGAAACTTTTCCTATCAACAATATTATGTAGAAAAATCAGCTTTTATTGATTTTTTTTCTAATTTGGAAATCCATGGCACATTTTGCAATAAACCATCAAAATATGATTTCACATATGCAATGATGGTTCTTTTTTTTTGGCATTGTCTACGAATCTAATGAAGGTACAATTCTCTTTATTTTAAATTTCAAGAAATCTACTGACGATATTCTAGAGATGGTATAATTGTCAATATGTCAAGATCAAGAAGTGTTCTACAGAAAGTGTGAATATCCATTTTACTAGTAACTATTAAGACTGAATTACCACTGACTAGTCATGAGGGGTGGGGGGGTGTCTATGCTTCCATACCTCTGCATCTCCGTAGTTCCAATCTTAACACAACCTTCTACTATATGCTTGAATAATTTAACCATTATCGGAGATATTTTTGGTTTGTTGGATGGTTGGGATCTGATTTCATCTTGTGGTTACATGATATATAGCTATTAACATTGTATAAAGATGTATTTCAATGAATTTGTTTGTTTGAGTTACATGTTTTGTATTTTTCTATTTAATAACATCATATATATTATAACATTCACAACATATAATAATTTGTATCTAGTTCATTGTTCTATCTAACGTCTTCTTTTTTTGCAATGTGATTTCTTACATTTTTTTTATTGATTTATCAAATTTGAAAATACTATGATTGGTAAAACAATGTTAAAAAATGTTTTTTCCTTCGCACATAGTTTATGTTTTCATAGACTTGGCATCACACATGATTTTTTTTTTGTAAGTTCGGCATTGGTGAGGTTACACCATGATCATTTCCAAGAATAACACCCAAATAGGGCAGAGAATTGAATTGGTGACTTAACATCTAGGAGTGCCTTAACAATGCACCCGATCACCGTCTATCCAAGTCTCCATGGCCCATTTCACATGATTAATTAAATAAGGCAATAAGACAAGTTAATGCTAGCATGCAATTTTTCCTAAAGTAAGGAACAATATTCGTTCGTTTGTAATTGCTAGCACATAACTTTTCCTAAAGTGGAGAACAAGATCCATCTATTTGAAATTGTACAATTTGATTAGATTAGAAAATGAAAGAAATATTTTCACACATAAAATTTACAATAAACCATCAAAATTTAATTTTATGTATACAATTATGGTTCTCTTTTTTTTCATCATCAAGCAATATAATGACGATATGGTTCTATTTAGGCACATTATCAAGAAATCTATTGATGGTATTTTAGACATGGTATCATTATCGAGTTTTCAAAATCAAGAAGTGATCTACAGAAACCTATGGATCATATACATGTTACCAGTAACTAGTGGACTGAATTCCCATTGACTATTGGGGAAGGGTTTTGGGGGAGGGGAGGGGGGGCATCTGCATTCCACACCTCCGCATCTCCGCGGTTCCAATATTAACACCACCTTATCCTTTTTTCTCGAATAATTTGACCATTTCCAAAGAGATTTATTGATTTGTTGGATGGTTGGTATCTGATTTCATCTTGTGGTTATCATATCTATAGCTATTAACATCATATAAATACATATTTTAATGAATTTGTTTGATTAATTTCCATGTTTTGTACTATGTTATTTACCAACATTATCTATATATATATATATAGTAAGGTGTATCTAGATCATTGTGCTCTGTAGTGCCTGCTCTTTTGCAATGTGATTTATTACATTTTTTATTGATTTATCAAATTTTCAAATCCTATTATTAGTAAAACAATATTAGAAAATGTATTTCTAGCACTCTTGCATAGACCTTTGCCATCACACATGACTTCTTAAACAAATAAATAAGACAAGTTAATTCTAGCATGTAACTTTTCCTAAATGAAGGAATGATATCCATCTGTGTGTAATTGACAACATTTAACTTTTCCTAAAGGAGAGAACAATATTTGTTTATTTTTAATTGTAAGAATTGATTAGATTAGAAAATGAAAGTAAATACTTTCACACATAAAATTTGCATTAGTCTAATGATCCAATTTGGCATAAAAAAACTTGTCCCATGAACATGATCTAAGTATATGTGATGAAACATTATTGGACTATTCTACTATATGTTTCGAAAAAAAATTGTTTTAATGTGTTGAGAAAATTGCAATAAATAGCCTTTAGCATAAACTGAATTTCATAATTTGGTTGAGCAAGTAGAAAAAATTGGTAACGATGTCTTTATTAATCAATAATAGTTCCTAGAGGTTGGTGCTTTTATTGTTTTTCTATGATATTGAACATATGATTGCTCCATTCATGTTTTGCAAGAGCTATTCTAATTGTGTTCTTATGGAGTCCAATTCATCTTCCAACTAACCAAGCATTTTTTGGAGTTCTAATATGCTATTCATTAGTGTTAATATATCTTGGATAATCATTAAGATATATTGGTTTAGCATTAAGATACCTTGGATGACTACATACAAGTCTTCCTGCATGTTTCTCACATTCTTTCATTTAGCCATTTGTCTCACTGTTAGTATTGCAATAGTAAAATTTATAGAAAAATCACAGTATTATGAATGATAGATCATTCTTCCCCCACTCTCGCTCCCCCCTCCTTCGCCTGGTTTAGCTTACCATTTCTCTGGAACTACAATGATAGAGTCTAATGCAATGATAAATTAATAACACTAAGAATATGGAAATCATCTTTCACATTTGTGACAAAGTTTCCATTTAAAGTAATTTTTGCTTAAAACAAAAAACATTTCAGAAGGCACTTCATCAGAAAAATATTTTCGACAACAATGATACCAACAAAATTTAGAAAATTAAAAAAATAGAGAAATTGTAAAGCAAATCCTTATAACACTTGTTAATTTTAGAAGAAATGAAGCAAATCACTTTCCTAGAGCTTTTAGAATCGAGTTCAGTGCTAATGGGCCTACAAAAAGATTTAGGAAATTCATAAGATACAACAATATTAAGGAAATTCATAAAATAATAGACGTATGATAATTCAAACCTCGATGACACTCATAAGTTTTAGAACAGCCGAAGAAAATCACTTTCCTAAAGATTTTAGAAACCATTTCAGAGCTATCAGGCCTACATATAATGTGTCAGAGGCCATAAGTCATCTAAATAATGATTGACATCAAAGTTCTGAAAGGACATTTAACTGTTATCGATTGTAATGGTATTCACTAACCACTAATTTTCATCAATGTGGCTAGTACTAATTTTCTTGATTTGCAATCCTAAAAGATTGTTCTGATATGGATTACTATAAACCTATACCACTTTTCTTAATTTTCCACTCACGATAGTCCAATTCACAAAATTGTGTTTCATGATAGTTTTGTTTGGCATGATTTAGAATTTATATCAACATGTTATTTTATTAATATCCCAATTCTCATTCTATTTTGATTTATGTAATGGTAAAGTGACACAAACATTGGTTTTATTGCATTGGGTTACTGCTTATTTATGGAAGTGTTATTTTCTGTATTAGTTCAAACCCAATGTTTTATCTAGCTTAATCCTACGATTAATTAAAGCTCTCCTATCAATAAACATAAGTCTTTTCCGCATTTATTTGGAGAATCAATGCATGTTTAGGACATCATTCTAGTGCTCAGTAAAATTTACCTTAATAGTTTGTTCGCTACCAATGAATGTTTAACTATAAAAATAGAGTGAGTGAACCATGGTACTAACATTTCCCAAATAATAAGTGCATTAGTGATTTTAGATTTGTGAATTGAACACCTATTACCCAATATTAAATCAAGTTTTTTTTTAAATTCATGTGATGAAGAATTGTTGTATAGAAGAATTGGTATGTGGAGCAAGAAACAAAAACTTTGTTTCACAATGTTCCTCACTTATGCATACATTCTTGCTCCACGTAGTTCTTCCCCACATTTGCATTCTGCATAATACTACAAATAAATAAATAAATGAGTGGTTTTGGCTGGTTAAATTTTGGGGCATGAAAAATTTATGTGTATATCGGATACAGAATAAATGTAGAAAATTAATTGTCTTTGCGAGCCAATTTCATATCTTGACTCAATATGGTTTCTACCGATTCACGTTAGGACAAAATATAACATTTTAAAACTGTTATCAACTTTTACAATTTTTTAATTTTAGTATAGCTTTTATATTTTAGTGTGTGGCGTGTGTGCGGATAAAGTAATAGAAACCTTCCCCCTTTTTCACATAAATATCAGAGATTTTGGTATGCCAAGAAATGGTGTGCAGCTGATTTTGTGTCCCTTGATTTGCACACACATTCCCCGCACACACTCTCTGCTGCACTCCCCATGTGCACTTTCTGTTGCACTCCTCGCACATATTTTCTCCACACATTAAAAAAGAGCATATTATCCTCATAACTTAGCTTATCTATGTACCTTGGTAGAAGTTCATATTTTTGAGAATATATCTCAATGGAAAGGAAGACCATTTGACCTTGCTAATGGGGAGGTAGAAGCATTGTATAGGGAAAAATATTGCATCTCAATCTAGGAATGATCAACAAGAGGTCAACTGCATCATCAATATATGTTAGTATGGGAAAACGAAATCTTGGTTTGAGCATGTTTACTAACTCCATATTATCGATTAATGTAAATATTTGACCTCTTGAATGTTTGAGGATTCTATGAAATGAGGCTTGATGTATTAGTCCACATTGAGGGAGAATTAAACTATTGAACCACACTATAAGGAAAATACCCTCTAGCAGAGGTTATAAATGAGGTTTTTAGTGTTATAAAATTGGCCAAAACTGTCAAAAAAACATTTTCTACAACATCTGTTTTCAGTAACAAAGGTTTTGGCGGAGCTTCTAATGGAATTTAAACACAATTAAAAAAAATTAGGCGGCTGGAGGTTGTTACAGATGTTTTTATCATCACTACACACATAAGGTGTGAACGCAATAGTACTGTAAACATACCAAGCACCGGGATGGAAAACAAATTTCGGATGCCCCGGGGCATTTAGCAACATCCCGGTACGTGTCAGCCAGCAAGATGCACTGGGCCGACGGAAGGTGCATGCACTGGGCTGTTAAGGTGTAAAAATGCACTAGGTTGTTTAGGTGCTAAAATGCACCGGGTCGTTAAGTTATAAAAACGCAACGGCTCGTTAAAGGCAAACCGTACCGGTGCATGCAACGCCTATCGGACCGCCCAGGTGGTAGTCGTCGATAAAGCACACCGAGCATTCTAATTGGTATTGGTATTTTTGCGGTGACCATAGGTTGTAGAAACACAACGGTGCACATTATCATACA